>CM043111.1:38889516-39572016 GCA_023701765.1 Hylyphantes graminicola
AATTGATTGCGACAGCCCTTCTGATGGTAGTTGACAGCTGGGAAACGACGCAAAAAGAAAAAAATACTGAAAGAAAATCCAGTCATAAGAAAATATTATCGCAAAAAAGGCGTTAAAATATTTTTATGACATACACGCATTAGAATTTTGTCGATTGATGGAATCTGTAAAACTGAGATGAACTTTGACTTTTTTTGTGCAACCTGTTGGGTTTTTAAAAAAAATAATCACACTATCCAGAAAAACAAGTACTTTCAATAATTATGTTCAACAGCAACTTCAATGTATCATCTGATGATTAAAGTCAATTTACTGTTATGCGCTTACGTTTATTGGGGAGCTTAAAAAATAATGCTCAAATAAAAAATCATTATAAATAAGCTTTATTTTTTAAGCAATTTTTTTAAGGTTGCAGAAGTTATGGGTTCATTGTTCGATTCATTTAAGAACAATACTTCAAAAGCAGTAAAAAGCTTAATAATTAAGAATATATCGGCCGATTTGCTAAATTTAACCATTAATTATTTAAAGTTTGTAGTTCAGTGAATATCTCATACAATTTAACTATTGATAAATTTAAATAAAAGTTGCTAATTCTTTAGTATTGAATTAATAGTATTAATAGTACTCTATAAAAAAATCAAAATAACTTTAAACATTAAACACATTTTTACCAGAATTACATTTATTTAATGTTATGTAACTTAGGATTTAGCTTCAATTTATCATGAGAGTTTTTTTTTAACTGCGGTTTTTTTTAGTTGTTTTAAAAAAACCATTAAATTAACAAAATTAGCTTGGCTTAGTTATTACTCTCCCCCCCCCCCCCCCCACAACATGCATACTCTAATTTTAAACTTGTATACAATATGAATTTCCTATAAAACGAAATAATATACCATAAATCCTTATCATCTCCCATAACTTCCTAATCAGAGCCACATCAGTGACCGCGTCCTCACAAAGTCCAGATCTGTATGCAAGCATCAAGAATCCGTGCAACTGCTATCCAGTGGCAATGAAAAAATAACACGTACTAAGCTTCCCTCTCTTTAAAAAATCACTTAATCTGCTTTCGCAGTAGCATTTCTTTTCAAGTACAAAACAGAAGGGTTTCTCTAATTAAGACTTAAGCAAGCTAATAAAAAAATTACACTACACGACTTTCAATAACCTCTGAATAAATCAAACACATTAAAGGTAATTATATATACCATATAAGGATGTTTCAATAACTTTAAAACCTTATAAAATCTATACTATATTAGAAAACCTTAGCGCATGCATAATTTTCTCGAAAATCTTAATGGATTTCAACCCCATTAAAATATTTTCATTAAATTATATTTTATATGAAGTAGTTGAAAGGAAAAATCAAAGTTAAATATAATTATATTTTCTATATTAAATGGCTAAAGCTGTTATGCTAGAAATTAGTGCTCAGAATGATGTGAAATTTGACAGTAACAGTGACATTTTGTTTGGATAAGATCAATGGAGCATTTCTGTTCTGGGAAAAGGTAACAGCAGCACCAGAACATTTCATTTTTTCCTGGTGCTTTTATTCCTTACTACATTATCTTACAAGATGTAATCAATTAAGGGATTCCAAAAATAGCCAGGGTTATTTTTGTAGATTATGTCGTTAACATGAGCAGGGGAAAATATAATCTATAATAATGAATATCATTCTCTTCCGTGGCTACCGAATTTAGCTTATAGTATTTCTTATCGGCCGTTGGCAATATTAAGTGTGTTTACGTCTTGTTATTTGTTTCAACATATTCGATTTAATCTTTGTAACAGATTTATGTAGAGCGGCAAAGTATTTTCACAAGTATAATCTAAGGATCACGAGGGTTTAAGTGCCAAATGAAAGGTACAGAGTTGTCAAGTTAGCAATTTCTTGAAACACACAAAGGCTCTTTGATTCCTTTTGGAAAAAAAAATCCAAATTAAAAAACGATTTGAAAAACTAATGTAAATAAATTCATCTGTCGTTAAGCTCAATAGTGTCAACAAGTTAGAGAATTCTTAGAAGCTGACGATTGGTCAACTATTTTTACAGATAAGTCTGATATACGGTCTGGGCCATTCAAGCCGAGATAAGAAAAAAAGTATAACCCTGTAATGCATAATTTTTTTTCTCATCCCGAAAAAATATATTTGTATCTTAAATACTCATACATTAAGGGAAAAATACTGAAAAAAATTAACTGCATTGGAATTTAAATAATTTCAATTTTAATATAAGAATGATTAGAAAAAAAACTACCCAAATATATTTTAAAATAACCCTCTTGAACTATAATTATTTTTTCAAAACAATTTATTTGTAATTTAGTACTAATATTATTATACTTTGAATACTGCCAAAGACGACATTTCACAACAGTTAATAACTTCACTCTTTAATTTTCAATACACTTTTATTATAGTCATCTATGAGGGTTATTAGTAACTAAAACTTAAAAATGGAATGTAATAGATGAAAAATACATAGATTTGTCGAAAGGGAGCTCTACTTTAATATAATAAAGTTTATTAAATGTTGCTTGTTGCCATATGACAACAGTATGCATTAGAGGGATAACAAATGAAAGAAACTTCTTCATGTATTATAAGTTTTTATATTTATATGATGTATTTGAAATCAATTATGTTGAAAAAGATAAATCTCGAATAGTCATCTGTTCAAATTTTCACGGGGTACTCATTAGAAAGATATTATTTTTACCCCGATATATCCGGTGAGGGCAATTCCCCCAAGAAGTAAAATTCTAAAAATAACGGCACGGAAATATGTGAAAAATGCCGGATGATGATTGAAACCAAATTTTCTAAAACAGTCTTTATTAGCTTAAGTCACGCGCAAGATATATTACACGCCCCATGTGCAATTGACGTATACTCTGGCTCTATATGCGGCTTTCCCAAAAACGCATTCGTCCCGAAGTTGCTATTTTTAGACACTCTCGATCACAAAGATGTCTTTCTCTCGGTGATGACCAAAGTTGGGTTCAAATTTATGACTTTTTTTCTTGTAAGTAAAAGTGACAGTTGGTGATTTACTTCTAATTTTAGAAGTGAGAAGTTGTCATTTTTAATCAGCAAACGAAAACTGGGGTTCGCCGATGCGGTACATCAAAGTGTCACGATTTGGTTTGGTATGATTTTTAAGAAGATATTTTTTTTACTGTTGCAACTAGTTTTTATTTTCACATTTCATTCGCTTATTTTGTTTTTATTATTTTTATTGCGGTGGAAATTAGTTTCCAATTGCTACCTACACAAAAGATATAGAGGGAAATGTAGTTATTTTATATGAATTTATGACAATTTAAATGTGTCCCTATGTTGAACTGAATGAGCAAAATTGACTCAATTACTTAAGATAAAATGATAGACTTAGTTTAGACACTAAGGTTTAGATATTTCCTTTATTGCCGATAATTTATGAAGAAAATAAGAACTCTACACTGCTTGCCAACCTAAAGTTCGATAAATAGAAATATGCTATGGAGAAGATCCTTCCGCGCATGTAAAGAGTTCCATAAACTATTTGTGAATCCATCCAGAAAACATGTTAAAAACATTAATTTTGTTTAAAGTCTAACAGATTTGAATATTATTTGAGAAAATTTGGCAATTTTATCAGAATGAATAGTGTATTTTGGTTAAATTGTATTCAGATCATTTTGTATGTAAATATTACCTACAAGAGTTTCCAACTCACGGACCAACCGCGCTTTTCCCCTGCCTTTTCACTCTTTGTTTTTACCCAAGCTAGGTTGGCAAGGAGTGTACATTAATTTCTCTAGATATAAAAGTAATAATACTTATTCTTCTTTTAGTGCAATAAAAGCGTCTTCTTTCCACTTCAGATGACAAGCCTAAATAGAAAAATTTGTTCCGACAGTTCAAGTTTTCGGTCAAGCAAATGGAAATAGTTCTTGAATGTCCAGTAGATACGGCGTCGTAGGGAAAGGAATAAAGAAAACAATAACGACAGAGTTCCGTGGGATCTGTTTGTAAAAAAGTTGTTCTTCAAAAATTAATTTAATATCCGAATTGCGTTAATTCAGTTTATTTTGAAGGAATAAATTTATGATAGTATTTTATAACCGAATTTTCTGTATCTAAAATCTGATATTCCAAATCATTTGTTGAAGAATGAAAGTACACATTACCTACCAAAAAAAAATGTTAAGTAACATTCAAATTAATGAGAATTGTAAAGTTTATTTTTCTTACAATTGGCGGTTACACTAACAGAACAGCTCCAATATTTTTCACCAAACTTTCAAAGTTACTTGATATTGATAAATGGATAGGTTTAATAGTTTCTTACGAAACATATATAAAAAAAACTCGGGATCCGTAAATAAAATTGCTAGTTACTTCTCTAAAAATAACAATAACTTTAAATAACTTATTTAAAAATAAATATCGTAACCCTCAAGCGGATATTCAGTTCATTTCGAGTGAGATATGAAAGGATGAATGGGATGCATTCGTCGAATGCGATGCATGTCCAACAATGGACGGAAATGACAAAGTTTAATAGTGCGTGGATGGGTAATCTAGACAATTCACAAAATAACCAAGAAGAAAAATACATATCCTACCTACTCGAACATCCCAACAGAGCGGTATAATTTTAAAAGGGAGAGGAAACATAAATAAAAATAAAATTTAATACACAATCCCATATGTAATTTCAGAGGCTTAAACCACTTGGGGGGGGGGGGGGGGATTTTTAATGCTGACAAAAACAACAATTCGTATAAGTAGGTCAGGCCTTTTTATACACATCACAGAATAAATATAATACCGTTTTTTTTTTTTTTTTAAAGCAATTACTTTGGACTTAAGGTGACATGTTCAAGTTACGCTATGTTGTGTTTTGTACGTTTTTTTTCTCGAAATGTTGCCAAGCAATTAGTTTCCTGAAATTCAGGGGCAGAGGAAATGCTCTCTGTTGCACCATCAATGTCTAATTTTCCAACAGTTTTACTTGTATTTTTACTTGAAACAAATCGTGTCTTAATTCTAAGATCTGAAAAGAATTTTCAATGGAGGAAATAGTCTAAAAGTAAGGGAAGGTCTAATAAAACTTTTAAGTATAAAATAACAATAACCAATTTTCACACCAAAAATGTTTTATGACCAAACGATGTAAAATGTGCCCTGATATGTAGTTTGGGGCATGAGGGGAGACATTTTGTCTTTAAAAAAATGTAATAAATAAAAATGTAAAATGAAGCTTGAAAGGGGCATTAATTGCATGCAAAATTATCCTGTCCGCAGTGTGAATCACGTTTGTAAAAATTAACTCACTGGAACTTTTAACAGTAAATAAAAAAGAGGAATAGTTAATCTACACTTATTATAAATAAGTATGTAAAGAACTTTATTTAATTTGATATACTTTTATAATTTAAAAAGCTTTTAATCTCCTCTTAAATCGTGACTTACGCTACAGTTACATGGAATAAGCCATAAATATTTAAACACAATTGTAAGACAGTACTCTGTTATTTATAAACAGTTTTATACGAACTCTTTGAATAAATTTTTGATTTTTTTTTTAAATAAATGTTATCTACTCATTATAGGAATATTCTTCTGAGAATTTGAGACGCTCGCACTGCACTAACTCGACGTACCAAAGACAAAATTAAATAATATCATAAAGATTCACAAGTGAACAGCACTGGATGACTTGTAAAACGCTGTTTTTTTATATAATTCCCTGCCCGATACCGCTCGCCAACCCCAAGTTACCAAATAGCAAAAATTCATTGAGCAAATTTTAACAATTTGTCGTTCCCTACCAATTTAAATAAAATTGGGATTGGATAAAAGCCCTTTCTGGGGAAGAGTGTTCAAAAGTATTTAAATCTGAAATGTAAAATCCTATTAATCATATAATTACCATAAAAAATTTAGTATGATTTTTATATGATAATGCAGGATTGATGTTTTTTTTTTAATTAGAGAGAGTAAAGTGCTTTTACACCTAATTAAACAGGCTATTTTCCAAAAAGTGTCAGTACTGTTTATTTCAGGCAAAATTATTAAATTTTTATGTCTTTGGCTTTGTTGATAACAATAAATTTAAATAAGTTTTTAAAATACAAAATTAAAAAGAAAATATTTATAAACAAAAAAATATTATAAACAATAAATACAAAGTATGTTGCGAATCTTTTTATATCGGAAGGAGGAAAAAAATAGCGTTCAGATCAGTGCTTTCATAGCGGAGAAGTGTTGAAGGCCTGTGTAAACATCCATGATTTCCCCTTCTTTCCCCACCCCCTTTTGCCCATACAAAATGATAAATATCACGCAGATCACGTACAATCATAAAATGGCAGCAATCTTGCTATGCCACTGAATAATTTTTTTACTATCAGTTTGATAAAAATAAGTTTCACTTTCAACCCAAATGTCGACTTAGTTATTTTAAAAATCTGTAGAACTTACAAAAAAAAATCAATAGAAGAGTTTTTAAAATTAAAAGATTTTAGAAAGTTTTTATATCAAATGTTTAGACTTATAAGTATCCATGAAATACAAATCGTTTTTTTAAATGTTTTGTTAATTCCCATATTTATGCATTTAATTTAGTTCCAATATCTTATACATACTACTTACATTTAATTTATTTTGTAATTGCAAACTACTAAACATAATTTAAATTAAATAGTCCTTTATATGTATTTCGATATTTTTACCTCATTTGAACTTAATAAATCAGCATTTTTATTACGTTTAATCGAAATTCAAGAATATGTTACGAGTCTCGCTTATTCATTCCCATGAATTCTGAATAACACAATAGAAAAAAATATTCGAAATCTATGAATTTCCACATGCCTCACAAACGTAAAAAAAAAAACCATTATGGAAATCACTTCAATTCAAACAACTATCCGAGTGAAAATCGCTACCAAAAGGCACACACTTTTACTTCATCTACCCACTTAAAAACTACAAATAAACCAATTAAAAACACTAATAAAAAAACCACTCACCGAAATCACAAGAAAAATCCTCTCACACATTCCTAAGCACAACGCCTACACACGGCGAAAATCTTCATCTCCAACACTCCGATCAAGCACAGAAAAATTCTTTGCGATCACAACAATCCAGAAATAATAATCAATCGCAAATGTACGGACCATATGAAATTAGAATAATAACAATCTACTAATTAGTCCTTGAGTCATGGCTGTAGCAAGTGTTTTTGCCGGCGCGCCACTGTTACCTTGCTTGGATGGCAAGCGTTGTGTTGTGTTGTGAGTTTCGGTCGATTTTTCGGAGACACCAAACCATCCAAATGAAGGCGCTCGATATTGTGAAGACTGAAGCCATGCCCAAGGGTTGCCGATATTTCCCGCCCTTTAGTGGCGCCGTTTTCAGGCGCGCTACAATTTCTCGCCAAGCACGTTTTTATATTCGCTAGTAAAACCGTGCGCTGGCGCACATTTTGTGAGAGCTCAAGGATTTACTATCTCTGTCTGTTTACAGTGGGAAATGGGAATACCCTATTGCCCACCGAATTGACGACAATAATTCACAGTGTCTAGAAATAGTTTTTATAATAAATAGTTTTTTCCAGTATTAAAATTTAATAAAGATAAACATTATCAATTGTAATTATGAATTTCCCAAATAATAATTTTAAAGAATAGCAAGTATACACTGCGATCCAAAAGTTTAGACAATGAAGTTTTTTAGCTGTAAAATTTAGATGGTATGGTATGGTATGGTATGGTATGATACATATATATTCCAGCTTGTGTGCTTTTTCTGAGAACCGCTTATAAGCTTTCGTCAAGTGGGACAGACACAGAAAGAAATTTTACAGTCACAAAGAAATGAATAACACATAAACAAATAACAACATTTATTGACTGTCACAAACATCCATGCCTGACCGGGATTCGAACCCGACCTCAGCAGCTCCAAAGGCCAGTACACTAACCATTCAGCCACCGAGGCGGCAAATTTAGATTTGTGATATTAGAATTTCAAAACATCCCTATATATATTAAATACGTATTTTGAAATGCTATAATTGAAACATAATTGCTTGATTTGCTATAACAATTTTTTGTTTCATAAAATAAAATTTTGTATGGTCCCAAAAGTTTAGACACAAATACGAGATTATGCTAATTTAAAGTACATAATTGCCGAATTTCGCATTTTTATTGTTAAATTATATATTTTTTTATGTGATAAATTAAAAAAAACTATATCCGGTGAACTAAGCAGAATTTATAACGATATTGGTTCAATTTTACACCAAATAGACAATTAAGCCATATTAAATCTTTATTCAAATCCTATTTGCTTCAGATGTACAATTTAACATCTCTACATACGAACCGAATGAATACCAGTCCATCACCTTAAAGTTTTGAAACGAATTCGTGGATTTAGAGACATGCATTAACCAATTTTCTTGATGAAAAGTACAATCTCTCCCATATAAAATCACAAAATAGCGACATATCATTTTATTTTGCACTTTAGTACAATGCAGAGATAGTCACCTCTTCAAAAACGACAAAAAAAGTAGGAAATTTTAACGCAAGTTCACTCCACACAGTAACGAATGTTCCTTCCTCCTACTAAAGTTTGAAGTTTCTTGAGAAAAACCGGTTTCTTTGAACCGGTTACAATTTAACCGGTCTCTTTAGTGCTATTTAAACACGTTCAGTTTAACCGAATATTGAATAATATGCTTTTGAAAACACCGGTTTTTCCCCTCAAAAACTCTAGCATCAAGGTAGTTTGTAATGGCGTAGAGTGAATTTACTTTGGAATAATCGAATTTTTTTGGCGTTTTTGAAGAGGTGACTATCTCTGCATTGTACTAAAGTGCAAAAAAGAATAATCTGTTGCTATTTTGTGATTTTATATGGGAAATACTGCACTTTTCATCAAGAAAATCAATCAATGAACATCTATAAGTCTACGAATTCTCGGCAAAACTTTAAGGTGATGGGCTTGTATTCATTCGGTTCGTATTTAGATATGTTAAATTGTAAATTTGAAGCAAATATGATTTGAATAAAGATTTAAAGTGACTATATTGTCTTTTTGGTGTAAAATTGTACTAATATCGTTATTAAATTTGTTTAGTTCACCGGATATCGTTTTTCTTAAATTTATCATATAAAAAATATATGATTCATCAATAAAAATGCGAAATTAGGTCATTGTGTACTTTAAATTAGCATAATCTCTTACTTGTGTCTAAACTTTTGGGACCATACAAAATTTTATTTTATGAAAAAAAAAATTGTTATAGCAATTCAAGCTATTATGTTTCAATTATAGCATTTCAAAATACTTTTTTAATATATATAGGGATGTTTTGAAATTCTACTATCCCAATTCTAAATTTTACAGCTAAAAAACGTCATTGTCTAAACTTTTGGATCGCAGTGTACATGATAACGGAAATCTAATTTCAGCAAGTATTCCAGTAGGGTCAATCCATTACAAATCACCCAGACCTTGTTGCTCGACTTTTTTGATTTTCTTCATTTTTTTTGCCATATATTTCCTAATACTAGGCGAGTTTACAGCCAAAGTAAAAAAAAATTTGGAGCTCATAATTTTTTTGGCGGCAATTTTAACTTTGCTTCAAAGCCGATTTTCGGCTGAAAACAACTTTCACTTAAATGCATATAACTCTGTTGATTTTATAGATATCAAGACGAAATAAAACAGAAAATGATCAGAATTATGCATTTAATGGTTTGCTAGCGCATAATATTAGCAAACTATTGAGAAAGTGGAAGATAAAAAAAATCACAACTGAAAAATGAAAATTCGCTTAAAACGGGAGTTTCAGCGCTGAAAATTTGGTAAAAGGAAAAGAGACTCGCCTTAAATATTTTTTCCTGTATAGACCAGCTATAGAACTATTTGTTGTAGAAGTTTAAAGCTTGAGGAATTTTTCTTTATTTTTTTTATAATTTTTCAAAACTGCTGAAAATCGTATTTTCGCCATTTTTAACGTACAATATCTCAAAAAAGGACCGAGTGAAATTTTTTTTAATTGATACAGGTTGTACAATTTTATGACATAAACATGTGATAAAAAAATGTTGTATTGTATTTTGGACTGGTTCCAGGGATACAGTGCTTCAAAAATGGTCAAAAACTGCATTTTCCTACTTTTTAAGGTTGAATATCTCAAATAGGACCGAGTTAAAATATTTGAAATTGATACAAGTAATACAACTTTATGACATAAACATGTGATAAAAAAAAATTTCTTGTATTTTAAACTGGTTCCAGAGATACAGTACATCAAAGTTGGGCAAAAACTTTACAACAGATACAGACCCCTCAAAATGTAACAGTTTTCAATGATAAAATTCTTGAATGGAATACGAATATTTAACTTAGATATGAAACGTAATGTTCCAATCATTTAATAAATTTAATTTAGGCGAGACAAATTTAAATTTAGGAAGAAATGATTTTTGTAAATTTTTTGTATTGCCTAAATTAAAATTATTAAATGATTCATATCAATGGATTGACCCTGTAGTGAAAAAAATTCCTAAACAGCTGTCCAACACCACTTTTCAGAAATATGCTTATAGAAATGCGGTCGGGGGGGGGGGGGGACCATTTATTAAACAATCTTTATATTAATACGATTGTAATCATAAGAAAGCAAATTTCCGTTGAAAATGTTACAATTATTCAACACAAGAGCATTTCCTAAGTATATAAAATGATGAAGCTTTATAATACTGAAAAGTTATTTTTTCTAGTTTTGTTAATGTAAGTTAAAGTTTAAAAGCCACCCGCTACACTAGATGCAGATAAGGTAGATAATCGTTTCGGTTTTTTATTTCTAGACTTCCGCAAAGAGTTTACTCAATTATAGGCCTCATAATTGAGGACCGAACGAAAATAAATTGTCTGGTAGTGCCTTTTCAAATTATTAGTTAGATTAGGTAAAGAAAATAATTAGCATCCTACGTGGCCTTGGTGTTGCCTAACGAAGCCGCAAATTAAATTTAAATTTGAATACAACAAGACACCAATTATGTCTCTTTCGACCTAACTGCACAGCTCAGCTCCATTCAAATTAATGAAATGACAACATAGGATTTCCCCATCTGTCTTCGTTGAGCGATAAAGCGCCAAACATTGGCGACTCTCATCCGCATTCTCGCGGTGGGGGCGGGGGTGCCCATGAAAAGTCCACTCGCGCATCGCGCATAGAAAGTGGGGGGAGGGGGGGGGGTAATGACGAGAGAGCTCTATACCTGACCCCGAAGGCATCAATTAATAGACAGAATGAAAGTATCCTTTGTTTGCCACTTTGGAGAACTGTAATGTTCTCACAAAATAACCGCTGTTCGCTGACAATATAGTCTTTTGTCGCAAATGACAAAAAAAAATGAATTAATTCATTCTGGAGGGCTTTTTTACTGTCTATGGGTGGAAAAGGGCAATATGTTAACTCCACCTTCAATAAAAAAAAATGGGCTTTCATAGAGTTTTGGGGGATCAGGACGAAATAAAATTAATTTGTATGCCTACGAATTTATGTTAAGATTTGCTTTAGAATTTACAATTAAACATAGTACATTAGTAGTTTTTTTTTAATATTAAAATATTATTGTACCATTTACTTTTTGAGACACGCTTTTACTTTTATTACATCTTCAAGTCGTTTGGACTCCCGGTGGAGGCAGTATTTAAGGGTGGGAAGTTTTTATGCGTATAATAATTGGTCGGACATGGTTCCCAAGCCTAACCACATAACAGCATACGCCATACATTAAAAAATAAAAAGAATCATACTGAGTATCCTTTTACAATACGGCATTTCCTCTTGTCCCCATTTAACATTAAAAGTTAGGAAATATTTTCAAACCTAATCACATTCCGTGGGTTAATGAATAGTAGCCAAACTTCAAATAATCGTGATGATAGATATCCAAAAAATATTAAGAAAGCCTTTTCTTGGTTATGTTGCACTTTAAACCAGTTAATTCATAAACTATTAAGATAATTTGTTTTCAGATATTATTTAATAGACGATTGCTTTTTTAGCTATTTACTGAAACTTGAAACAATACTATGAAATAAATTTGAGAGATATCCATAAATCTTTTTGAAAAATTCTGTTTCTGAAATGAATTTTATGCAAGTCCATTACACAAACATTATTAGCTAATTATTCGGATCAAGTATAAATATTATTAGAGAATAATCCACTCCCTGTTATACAAATCGACAATTTAAATCCCGGCTTTTATAATATTTCGTTTAAAATGATACTAGTATAGAATGAACTTCTGCTTGCAAAAGTTATTTTTAAGTAAGGAATTATTAACTTCCTACCAAAAAACAAATCCTGCTCATATGTTTCTAAGATAAATATATTTACCAAAGAAGAAGTATGGTTTGCAAGTATTTTTGAAACAAATTACAAAAACAATAACATTTCAAATTTACTGAGGGACACGTCAATTATATGTAATATGACGTCTTGAGCGGGGAAAATACATTTTTTTCTGTCAGTTTTTTGTAATTAATAGTCCATTCTATCATTAGTTTTAATGCGAAATGCTTTATACAAGTTGCTACCGAAACACTGTTCAATGAAAATTGCAAATTGAATTAACTTATTATAGAAAATTGTAAAATGAACCTGTGAAACGAATTCTACACTGTTAAAAAGTTCGGAGCAAGATTGCACCGGAATCCCGAAACTTCTTAGCTGCCACCGCTATTTGGATCGTCGTTTTAGCACTTTCGCTGTGTATCAATTCAAAGTAATTGTTTTACTACAAAATTGGTAAATTCACGCTCGTCAAGCTGGCTGGCAGCTAGAAAGTTCCACGATTCCGGTTCAATCTTGCACCGAACTTTTTAACAGTGTACAATGGTCCACTTATGTGTACAGCTGTGGAAATAAAAAAGTACCCACTTGAGGTTATTTCATCCGTTAGTCACCCTATAGAATCGGACCTTTTTGAGATTGTGTACAATTAACATTCTGAGTTAATTGCACGATACAAAATTTGCATAAGGGGCCGTCTTCATATCAAAAATATTACGATCTTTGAAATTTCCAATAGCAACACCCAATTTTAATAACTTAGAAATGTTAAGCACTCTTGAAAACCCTTAAATCTAAGTTTTTGTTACATTTGGATGAATATTTGACGAGTTATTCAATCGAATCACTTGTGGACCTTTTGGGGACCATCTCTAAAATGACAAGCAAGCATGCATGCAAAGCCGTCTTTATTTATCAATTACGCACGTAATCTTATACACAGTCCCCTAAAGGGTAATTAAAAAGTATTTTGTGATTTACTCAGCAAATTATGAATACAAATTTTTAAAAATTGGGATTTCGCTTGAACTTCTTGTCTTAAATTTATTTCTTTAAAAATATTAAGGGGTTTCCATTCCATATTTTTTTTTTAAAAATTAATATAATAATTATTTAAAAATATAAAATTTGTTTCAAATACCCCAATATTGAATGCATTTTATTTGGGTTATTATAATTTCTTTTCAGTAAAAAATTCGTTTCCTTATCTTAATTATTTATAGATCGGGATAGTTTTTTATGTGCAATTCATTTAACATTATGGGACCTAAACTTTGCACGTCTCTAACTCCTCTAATAATGCTTAAAAACTAACAAAATTTGGTATTTCGTATTAACATGGGTCAGAGATTTGAAATATGGATTCAAAAAGGGGTGTTGCTTTTGGAAATTTTAAAGTTCGCAATATTTTTAATATGAAGACGGCCCCTTATGCAAATTTTGTGTCGTGCAATTAACTCAGAATGTTAATTGTTCACAATCTGAAAAAGGTCCGATTCTATAGGGTGACTAACGGATGAAATAACCTCAAGTGGGTACTTTTTTATTTCCACAGCTGTACCTCTGAAATAAAGAAGCGTAGGGTAGACTGACCAGTGAGTGAACAGGCCCCAGTGAATTAACATTTGGTAAATATAATTTTTAAAAAAATAAGGATTGAAAATCATTCCACTATATGGATTGGCAACACTGACTTCCTCCCATATAGTAGGGAGCTATCTGACATATTGTTGGTTGTCCTGGTCATTATATCCTGGTGTTCATTCACTGGCGAACATGACGTCTTAACGTTCATTCACTGGTTAGTCTACCCTATAAGTATTCTTTTCTTTTTTTTTTTACAAAAAGGTACCCTTACCTGCTGCGAAGGCTGTCCCGACTGCTGTGCACCAGACTGTGCCGGACGGAGCTGGGGGCTGTCACAGATCGGATCAAGCTGTCAGCTGCAGGAAAATAGAAGTAAGCATCTCATATCTGAATATCAGACGTTGCATCTTCTCAAGTGAAAGAGATAAACCACAAAGTCTTATCAAAGATTAAAAATTAATATGAGAATTCGGAGGAGTAATGATTACGTGTTTATGATAGCCATTGATTGCTACTTATGACACACAAAATATTTGAGACTTCCTATTTTTTCCATAATGCTATGATATATATAGTAAAGGTAAAGTACTCTTATTTAAGTTATTGACTTCGTGTAAAAAAGATCTATAACATTCTGACGTCCTATTTAACCGTCCTACTTGTAACTAAGAAGACTCGGTAAATAACTTCATTTGGACGCAGTCACTCATTCTTACTTCGTGAATACGCTGTGCTTTATTTTTCGAAGAACACATAGTGCCCAACAAATCCAATATAAAAGCACTAAAATGCAACGTGTTTCAAAAAACATACTCCCATTCCGAAAATTCTAATCAACAGCCAAAAAAAAAAAAAAAAAAAAATGTGCATATCATTGGAAATGTTGCCGTAATTCTCTCTTTACCCGTTCCCTTAATATATGTTGTTTGTTATTCCTAATTCGTTAGAATATTTTTAGAGAAACAAATCCAAACAACACGCATGCACAGCAATAAATATTAATTAGACTCAAATTTAAGTCACGTAGAATTGAAAAGCAGCAATCCTTAACCTAACTACGCCCTTTACAACAAACGATCATTTAAGCTTCTCTTTTTTTTATTCATTATTTCCAACCATCATGCTTTCTTTTTTTTTTCTTTTCTTGAATATCTCTGGAATGTCATCTTCAAAAGTTTACACCGTAATAATATACCAAGCAGGTTGCTACCCGGCAAAAAAAAATTGTTTAAAAAAATATCTAAGGCCAAAAAGTGATGGTGCAGATGATAACGGACTGCGAAATTTCTTTTGTTGTCGGACCATAAACCAAATTCCTTGTTGTCGGCAACTATGTGGGGAGAAGGGGGCGTTTCTTGAAAAAGAATATTGAGCATCGCTCTCATATGTATCGTTTGACAAAATCTGTATGTGGGGGGGAAGGGGGTATAGGGCAATTGGTATAGTGTTGCCGTATATGCTGCCAGCACGTATAGATTCCCTAAAAGGACCTCCTTCCCCCAACGTTTTTTATTTATTATTTTACTTTAAAAAAAACCTAGTAGGATATCTTGGAAGAAAATTGCATTTTAAGGCAATTTTACATGTTTGGTAATAATTTCTCATTTTTTATATTAATTGTCAGTGAAATAACTTTTCACATGATAATTTCAAATGTAGAAATATTGGATAATATATTTATAGCTTTGTTTTAAATTATATTTTCCTTTCATCATTCAATAATAGCACACCATTTTTTCTCCGTCATTTCATCCGTCAATGGATTTAAAAGAAATAATATTTAACTGGGGGAACATTATTTTAACTAGAATTTGCCATATTTAATAAAAGGAAGTTTCTGACCTTTTTTTTTTACTGCAAACACAACCGTCAATTGATGGGATTATTTTTGCAATTTAGGACAATTTTTTTAAGGCCTTCCTGAATTTTTTACTCGTCTTTGAACTAACTGCTATACTATATTATTCTCACAAAAAAACAGGGTATGTGCAACTGTAGATATAGATTTCCCCTGACCTAGGATACGAAAGAGGGGTCTCACAAAAAAAGGGCAGGGGTTCCTCTTTCAAACCGTCTATTACTGAGTATTAACAGTACCCTGAAAAACCTCCGGGGAGTAATAGATGACCTCATCGAGTTACGCACCCTCCCTCAAATGAGGGGGTGGCCTAAAATAGGAAGGACACGTTGCAAAAAGTAGCATTTTCCCAATATTAATATGAGTAGTGAAGTTTTTTTTTTTTTGTCCATTTAATTTTCAGGAATATGTGTTAAATTCATTTTGTAGCAAGATGGCGTTTCTTTCGACGATATAAATGAACATCTATTTGGCCGTTCGGAGACGTCATGTAGGGGGAATAAATAAAAGATAAAACTGTAGGTACAAAAAAAAAAACGAATTTTAAGACATATTATTTAATATATGTTATTGCAAGCTGTAATTGATGGTGCCAGCCATTATTTCAATATCTACTTTAAGTGTCAGTAGTGTGGGTTTTTTTTGGTGTGCATAAAAAGCACATTTCAACTATTTAACATCAATTTAATGTCTTCCATTCCCTAAGGTTTTTACAAACTTTTCGTTGTTGAGCTTTAAAAAGAGTATATAAGGTAAATAAATAAAAAAAAAATCGATAATATTTATTGCTTCTAACTTGCTCCGAAAAAGAATGGTTGCGCTTGAACATTGTTTGGACTATTATTTACAAGACTTTTTGTTAAAGTAAAATAGTGAGGAAACAACTCGGGAAAAAATTGGAATGGATAAATATTTGGTAAATAGACATTTGGTAAATAGACCAAGAGACCAACGGCAACGGACAAGACAGCACACCAGCAGATACATAGATACACACTGAATGCAAGAATCACATATGTTGGTGCTGCCATCTATTACCGAAATTCAAAGCTAAGACAATAACTTAGAAACTCCTAACTCGAGATCGAGGACAAACGAATATGATCGAATTCTAAAAGACATCAAATCTGCTATTTAGTGTCAACAAAAAGTTTTTATGGTCGAAAAAAATCATTGACAAAACCTCTTAAATAGAAATTTTTAGTCACGCAATTATTTGGCTGTGAAAATTTTATTAAATTAAGAAAAAAAATTGAGTCTTTGTTAAATTAAAGTCTTTTAAGCGTATAGCTTCAGCATCGTTAAACAACGATTATAACTCTAATTTTACGATAGGCTATGTTTAGACGACATTTGTCTTTTTGAAGTTTTCGATTTTATGCTTTCGAAGATAGTTGGTCCGGAAATTAATTTTTATAATGCAGGAAATAAGCGTGAAATGCGTTTCTATGGGCACTTCTTAACACATTCGCTGCCCCTATATCATCGATAGAGGCTGATAAAGTAGAAGAACATCCTGTTTTTTAAACCTGTTCTTTACAATCGAAATGAACTAAATATTCTTCATTTTCGACCAAGAGCAAATCTTAGTTCGAGGTCGTAAAATTGCAAGGTTAGGTTGAATTAACGTTGCTAGCTAAAGCTACACGATAGCCGACAGCTAGTCGTAAATATACGAGGAGGCTCTTTCCAATCGGATAACTCATAACCAGCCATTAATTATTGAATTGAAAGTCAATTGACAGATTTGCTTCAGTGATTAACTTTCGTTTTCGTTCTTCATTAAATTTTCATTATTTATATTTTTTGGTTAGTTTTTGTTTGAAAAAAATACAAAAAAATAAAACAGATAATTTGCAATTTTTTCTAGCTAGATTGTTGAATAATAAACTGAATCACTTTACGAAATGCAGTATGTCTGGTCGCCTTACACTTGAGACGAAGGATTTGTAATTTCCTCGTAATTTTAAATAGAATGCAATCTTTCAAGTCACCAAGTATTATTCCAAGTAGTCCAGGCAACGAAGAGTTCTAGAGGGAAATTTTTGGAACACAATTTTTGACTTTATAACTTTGTTTAGACTAGTAAGGAGGTAAACATATCAAAAGTCCCCGCCCCTAGCCCCTGTGCTAAAGGGGGGAGGGGGGGTTGAATGTCCCTTTTTTCGGTTTTTCGCTTATATCTCGAAAACTATGAGTTCTAGCTATATAAATGTAATACACAAAATGAAAGCTGATTAAATTTGCTACAAGCTGCACCCCTCAAGTGTTTTAATACCTTGTATAGTTTTCGAGATATCCGCTCTTGAAAGTCAGTAATTTTGGAGAAAACACTTCCCCCCCCCTCATTTTTGACCGGATAACTCTTCAATAATGCAACGAATACTAAATTTTGGCACTACAGTGGTAGAAAATTTAATTCTTTTCAATAATATATCTTATTTTACGATTTTATCTATTTTCCTTCACATTTTAAAGCGGTTTCAGTATTGAGTGAAGAGGGTACTGGCAGTCCCATAGAGCTAATGCATAAGTTTTGAAATCGCAACTTTTGGAAAACAATTCCGTTTGCCATATTATTCCATTTTCACAAGGTATTATAATCATCATAACATCAATTTAACACAAAATTGAAAAGAAAATAACATCGGGTTATTTAATTATTAATTAATAAAGTTTTAAAATAGTGGCGCCATCTGCTGTATATGTTCGACGTTTTAACATTTCAAAAATATATAAATTTAAATAACTAGATAATATTTTCGTTTAAAATTTGTTTCATTTCCATGTTATGTTGATTCCCGTACCTGGGCAAAAAGGGCTAACATGGCAAAGCAATACATCTGTGGAAGTTGTTATTCCAAAACTGATGCATTAGCTCTATCGGACTGACAACCCTTCTTATGTACACTTGTTCTATACTGAACGTCTAAATAACACTGATACTCATTTTGTAGGCACGTTGTTATTTTAATATTTTATATATTTCATTTTATTCCTCGAACCCGAGTGGGAAAACCGTCAGATGATCCCCCTGTTCTTCTTCATCTTCGGAGTCAACTTGAGAGACCCTTTTGAGGCTAGTCCCCTGGGAATTTTGGTATTCTGAGGAACATTTGAGACTTGATTTTTTATAGCTATAGTTTGAGCTAGCACAGACTTTCATGTATCAGCAGAAAAATATTTTAAGAATATCGTCAGGTGCTGCTGCTAATTCACTGTGCACTTTGACCAACAGGCAGTTATTCTCAATCTTCCAATCATACACAAGTAGGAGGCAGGTCATTTCCCAGCCACAGCTCATCTTGGCGTAATATTCGGAGGAAATACTGTTTTACTGCTTCCTCGGTGGGAAGAAGACGATATATCAGTAACACCTCAAGATGCAGATATTGCCTGCCTTTTGTACCTGATAGGTGGTTAAGGAAGGGTATGAAAAGACCACTGCTGCTTACTGAACCCCTGACGACTTCGTACACAACTTCGCAAATGCAATCCTGCTTTTTCGAAATGTGAAAGATGTAGTGTCGCATCCAGCTATTGTGTTTGCAAAAATAGCACGTCCGAAATCCAGTTGCTGTAACTCTTGGGATGAGAATAAAAAAAATTCTTTGTCTTCCCACGTCCAGGCTTTATGAAACCGATGTCCTTATGCACATCAGCTGTAGCCATCAAGAGGACTATGAGGTCGACACAAAATATTAAAGTATAACAACGTGCTTGCTAAATAAGTATCTGTGTTGTTTCCGACATTATCACAGCCGTATGCCGTATCCACTATCAGAACTTAAATTGTTCGACAGAAAATCATCTTGTTTGACGTTTATCTTGGGGTCTTCAGTGAAAAGGATATCAACCGACTGCGACTTCTTGAGTCAATAGCGCTTCTGCTGGTCCCAGTGCGCAGTGAGTTAGCAGCAGCATCTGACGATGTTCTGAAAATTATGTTCGGATGATGCTAGAAAGACTGTACCAGCTCATGTGTAGCAGCAAAAAATAGCAAGCCTCAAAGGTCCTAGAGCATGCCAAACTTACCATTGGAACAGCATCAATGGGGTCCCTCAAATTGACTCCGAAGATAAAGAACAGGAATGGCATCTGACAGTTTTCCCACTAGGGTTTGACGAATGAAATAAAATAGATAAAATATTAAAGTAACAACGTGCCTACAAAATGAGTATCAGTGTTATTTAGACGTTCAGTGTAGAATAAATGAACGTAAGAGGGGTTGTCAGTCCGATAGAGCTAATGCATCAGTTTTCGAATAACAACTTCCACAGATATATTGCTTTGCCATGTTAGCCCTTTTTGCCCAGAAACGGGAATCAACATAACATCGAAATGAAACAAATTTGAAACGAAAATATTATCTAGTAATTTAATTATATATTTTTGAAATGTTAAAATGTCAAACATATACAGCAAATGGCGCCACAATTTTAAAACTTTATTAATTAATAATTAAATAACCGGATGTTATTTTCTTTTCAATTTTGTGTTAAATTGATGTTATGATGATTATAATACCTTGTGAAAATGGAATAACATGGAAAAGCAATTGTTTTCCAAAAGTTGCGATTTCAAAACTTATGCATTAGCTCTATGGGACTGCCAGTACCCTCTTCACTCAACACTGAAACCGCTTTAAAATGTGAAGGAAAATAGATAAAATCTTAAAATAAGATATATTATTGAAAAGAATAAATTCTCTACCACTTTAGGGCCAAAATTTAGTGTTTCGGTGAATTATTGAAGAGTTATCCGGTCAAAAAAGAGGAAAAATGAGGGGGGAGAAGAGTTTTCTCCAAAATTACTGACTTTCAAGAGCGGATATCTCGAAAACTATACAAGATATTAAAACACTTGAGGGGTGCAGCTTGTAGCAATTTTAATCAGCTTTCATTTTGTGTATTACAATTATATAGCTAGAACTCATAGTTTTCGAGATATAAGCGAAAAACCGAAAAATGGGACATTCAACCCCCCCTCCCCCCTTTAGCACAGGGGCTAGGGGCGGGGACTTTTGATATGTTTACCTCCTAACTAGTCTAAACAAAGTTATGAAGTCAAAAATTGTGTTCCAAAACTTTCCCTCTAGACCCTTTTTTCAGCCTTCGTTGCCTGGACTAAAGTACAGAAGGATCGGTTGCAAAAGTTACAAAAGAACTTGAACTCATAAGAACGGTTGGCGAAATGGTACTATGAATTTCATCAGAATGTGCTGTTATCGGTGAATCGGATTATCGGAACCTCGCGACTCCTTAGGGAGTCAGTGGCATCCAACGTGTTAAGGTGAGTTTCTTCAACCCTCAAATTGAAGATATTCAGTAAAAGAGTAAGTACGAGTACTGACCTCTCTGGTACTTGTCCCTGAGCACTATAATGGATGTCATGAGCCTCGCCCTGTGGGATCCGTTCTTCACGCCCAGCGACTTCAGCTCGACCTCGGACAGAGACAGAAGATCCTGTCGGCACACAAACACATGGTTCGATTAAAAAGTCTATTTAGGATAGTTTAAATAGAGTTCTATCCTTATTTTAGCCATCATACAGGGTGGTGCAAATAAAAGCGGCCCCGGTCTAATGATAGGAAAACGTTGAAATGCTTGGCGAGAAAAACTCTTGAAGTCACCTGAAACCTGCTTTTGCATTGGTTGGATCGGATCAGCTTCACGTTAGAGCTAAGCATAGAGTAGTGGCGAGTTGTTCAGATCTTAGTTCGTATTGTATGAAGACGTCCCATAATGCAGATTTTGTGTCTTGCAATCAATTTAGAATGTTTTGTATTATCAAAAACAAAAGGTCCAATTCTCTAGGATAAATAACGATCGTAATAATCCCTAGTGGGAACTTTTCTTTGATCAGCTCTACAAAATTTGTTTATATTTCATTTCAACTAGCTTCTCAACTGACGTATTCTTATCTCAACGTTGGGGCCACTTTTATTTGCACCACCCTGTATAAGTAAATCGTGCCGGACAAAAACTGTTGTCGCGACAAAAACTTGTGCCGGACAAAAACTGCAGTCTTGAAGTCGCGTTAGATGTAGGGTCAAGTGGGGTAAGTGTGATAGGGCTTCTGCATTTTTCATTAAGAAAATTCGTTCTCTGCTTCAAGTAAATTCCAAATCCTAAAATTGGTAGTGAATTAAACATACATATGTAGAAAAAAAATTATATGTTTGAATTCCAATTTTAAGTGTACAAAATTTGCATTTCAAAATCCATTGCTGTTTTATCACACTTACCCCACATAGGAAAACCCACATAAAAAGAAGACAGTTGCACTTAAATTCAAAAGCTCAAAACTTTCTTTAAACAAAAAATAAGGTGAATATTTCTTTTTAGTTTAATTATAAGTGGTCTAATGTTATATATTGCAAACTTTCAGATTTTTAGAATGATTTCCAAAGTTACAAGAGCTGTTTATCACACTTACCCCCAATCACACTTACCCCACTTGACCCTATAATGAAGTTGATAGTTGCGCCAGCTGATGGGCGCCAGCTCAAGTTTCAGGTACGTTAAATATGCTCCAAAGTCCTAACGCTGCGAACGATTTCGCTCTTAACGGTAGCTTTGGGTGTCTACTCAGGTGTCTGCTGGTCACTTGACTGTAGTTCTAAATTACGACGCCCGCCGTCAATAGCCCTCGTGTAGCTCTAGTGCGACGATAATTCAAACTAACCTAACCTAACAGGTTTCAGACTCTTCACTTTAGAGAGGTTAAAATAACGATGACCATCGACAATAGCCTTCATATATGTAGGTCTGGTGTGTGACGTTAATGGAACAAAATCAAACGCCTCCCACAAACAAACCTTCCGGCAGCTAATTCGTCAAATCTAGAACAAACCCGTCTACAGTAACGCAGACTTACGCCAAGCATTGTCTATATTTTTTTTAAAGGTTCATCGAATTCGGTTTACTTAAAACATTGCAATTTGACAAATTAAATTTGGAGTTATCAATTAACTATTAACTGCGTCGTAGCTTCTATGTTTTAATAAACGTTCACTAAAATGGCGTGGGAAAATTTATAAAGCCAGGTAAATGCTTGATAAATTTGAGTAGAGGAAATTTTTAGTCTCAATTATATTTATAATTGCTACAAAAACTTGTAGTATGAAACTTTTAAATGTGCATGCATAACCATTCATAATTTTAATTACTTCCACTCCATTGTAACTTTGAAATATATGGCTGTACTCCTTCAAGTCCAGTCTTTTGAGCCACTGTCCAGTATCTAAATGAGGCCCAGTTATGTACGACATCGTAAATTCAGCAGTAACGGGTCCATCTGTAAAATACAATAGCACATTTTTATTATAAATAAAAAATTCAAGCTTAACATTGTAAATGACAAAAGTTTTATATCTGAACAGTTATTTATAAAAAAAAAAACCTATAAGAAGCACAAACATAAAGCGGCTTTGACTTAGACCATTGCTGCAAAAACTTAATTACAGGTAAGAAATATGTGTTGTAATTAAAGTTTTTATTAGAAAGTCAGAAATAACCAAGGCGATGTAAGCCTATGCAAACTCCTCTTGCATAACGGCAAATATTTCACCGAGAGCGTTTGTTTTAGCCTACTACAGAGCTACAGTCAACCACAGATTAAGTATGCAGTTGCGCTTGCATCCGCTGAGGAAACGTCGTGAGTAAATAAGCCTCACTATCCAATGACAGCAGGTGACAAAATTTCACCTGATTTGATTGGCTGCCCCTTTGAGATGCTCATATATTCGTGCGCCTTGTTACGTCAAAATTAAAAGAAAAAATAATTAATATTACACTCTAACTGAAAAAAACCTTATAAAACTAATACAAATATGTCTTGAAATAACGAATAAAGTGGTTTATTAAGTGTGTGAAATACCTTTTTTTATTCGATTCTCGATTCTCGCACTCGGAAATGAGAACTATCTACCCCCTTTTTCCGCACCGCAACATTAAAACGTGGTGCTGCCATCTATGTTCATATTTTAATTTTTAAAAAAGCTACAGAGATTGAACTATTTTACAAATCATTGAAAAGTGGCACCGCGTTTTTACTTGACAATTATTGTATTGTATTTAAATTTTAAAATTCTTAAATTCAGCAGTTTTGTTATAAAAACATTTTTTTAATGGAAGGAGTCAATAAAATAAATAAGCGGGAAAAATAGAGTAAAGCATTAAAGCAATACTAATTAACAAATTAATGTTTGTCACATTAATTACGTTTCAGCTACCATTACTTTTATTTTATATTGCTACTTACGTGTCTTTCAAAATATAAAGGAACGTATATTGTATTGAATGAAATTATTTAACAAATTATGCTTTTTATTTATAATTTTGTTTGCGACATTTCTTTCGAAAGTAAGCAAGTTTCAAGAAAAACAACGAAGTGCCAAGGAAAAAAACGGAAATAAATTTGGGCAAAAGAAATGCTAAAAATTATCTCGTGCCGTGACCAGGATTCGAACCTGGGTTATTGCGGCCACAACGCAATGTACTAACCACTATACGATCACGGCTCATACTGTTGGAGGATAAAAACCGTTGCTGTTACTTTACTAACCCCGTTGCGCAAGTAAATGTTTTATTGCACTTTCCTTTCACCACATTTTCCTTTTATGAATTAAAACACTTGTTTCCTGTAAATTATTTTCTTTATTGAAAAAGTGTCAGAATATTAAAAAAAGTTAACAATTAATTTGATTGTAAAACAAAATTGTATTAACTAAAGTGGTGCGTTATGCATATATTTATTCAATAGTAGTGTAATTATTTGGCAGTTGAAATTTGGTCGTTATAAAAAAAAATCTCATAAAAAAAACTTGAGAGATGCGATAAAACGAGATAACTAAGGAGAAATGGTGAAGCGCTTAGATAATCTAAAAAAAGTTATAATTTGTATGTTTAAAAATGCATTAAACTTGTTGAATTAACAACTAACAATTGATTTTTTTATGAAATTAAAATACCTTCTTCCTAAAGATTTTATGTTTCATTTTATTAGTTAATTAACTCAACATATCTATAAAAAAAAAAAAAAGAACAAGAAGAAGACTTCGGTTTAAGTCTGATTTATCGTCACTAGATGGCGACGCTTTATTTGAATAATTCTGAACAGTGGGAACCTGTGTGTGTTGTTCTCCCAACATATGAAATATACTAGCGATTTCATTCCGTCCTTCGCACGGGGCAAATGTATAGAGCTCAAATTGTAGTCAAATTTCAAGAACATGTACGTCGTCAAAAAATATTTTTAACCCTGTAATACATAATTTTTTTTCATTCCGAAAAAATATATTTGTACCTTTAATACTCATAGATTATGGGGAAAATACTGAAAACAAATTAACTGCATTGGAATTTAAATAAATACAATTTTTAAAAATTTTGCCATATGGCAAAAACCTACTGCAAAACTCCAATTTTGATAATAATGTTTCGAAAACTACTATATATATTAAAAACTAGCCCTCTTGAGCTATAATTATTTTTTCAAAACAGTTTATTTGTATTTTGTACAAATATTATTATACTTTGAATACTGCCAAAGACGTAATTCTCAACAGTTAATAACTTCACTCTTTAATTTTGTATAAACTTTTACCACTGTCATCTATGAGGGTTATCAGAAACTAAAAATGGAATGTAAATGAATTAAAAATGGAATGTATAATAGATGGGAAGAAAAACACAGATTTGTCGAGAGGGAGCTCTACTTTAATAGAATAAAGTGGATTATGTTGCTTGCTTATATATGGCGACAGTATGCATTAGAGGTTTAAACTATTAAAGTTTCTCGTGCCATTGTTGAGTTGGCAACAGCGATTTAAATGACTCGAAATTGAAATTTCAATGCTAATTCAATGGAAAACACGTTAGCAAATAGTAGATTTATGTCCATCCGATTGTGCAGATAGACGGACAAAAATTATGAAAGTTGGGTCTCTGAGGTATTATACCTTTCTAACAAAAAAAAAAGAACCTTTAAGATCGGATGGATAGAACCGGTTTTTTTTTTTTTTTTGGGGGGGGGGGGGGGGATTCGGACAGACGGGCTGACAGACGGGCATCGATTGCATGTCAATACCTACTTTTTCATTTTTTAATTTAAAAAAGTAGGCAAAAAATGAAGTTTTGTGTGTGGTTATATGCATGTCCTTCATAGACTCATAAACTAGACATTGGTTTGACTCGTAACTTGACACAAATATGTAGTTCCTTACTTAAGTTATAGATTTTGTACTTTCAGAGCTCAAGTTGTTCTATTTTTAGAGAAGATTCGACCATTCTGGAAAAAAATACAACACTTTCGATCCAATCCGATATTTTTTTCTTTCGTGATGCCATTCGGCAGATTCGATGGTCGTCGTGCTGGAGCTGTATAATAAGTGTGTTTTATATCTCTTTTCTAGACAAATTCTTACCTAAAAGGCACCAAATGAGCAAAAAGGTTTTATATGTTTATGAGAGAAATTACAATAACTATTATGCGTACATTTTATAGCGTATGTTGTTATTATGAATTTTTAAATATAAGTAACAGTATTTTATAACTATTATGTGGGAATAATAACATAAGTTTATTATCATATAATGGATTAAAATTTTCATATAATTGAATCAATTACAACTTTTTTTTAGTCCGTGCGAAAAACGGATCTTTATTTGCTAGTCAATAATAAATACAAAAAATATGTTTGTCCGACTTTATTTTATGAACAAGCTTTCCATATCTATGTTACTTTTCCTTTTAAATACACATTTACAAAATAACGCTCTAAAAATCTACAATAATTTCGAATTTGTACGCACCCGTACCTTACATTCTATTTGCTTATTTTTAAGCAAAACATTCAAGCCAAATGAAATATAGGCATAGTGGCTAGAAGGAAGCCCGTATAGCCGCTTTCTGAATGGACACATTTAAAGATTATTTCAGTTAAACTTAAATAAAACCAGTGAACATTTGTTTTAACCAATAAATTCTGTGAGCCACATGTGTGACTACGCACACTTCAATTTTTTTTCTATCACAGATTATTTTCCATATAAAAATCATGGAGGAATGAGTAGTAGGGAGAGGACATTGCCTATTCCCCGCCATTGATCAGGGTGAAGTAACTGTAAGGTATAGCAGGGAAGCTAAAAACAGTTAATGATTGGCAAACCGCGCGTTTGACGCCATAGGAAGTAATAGGAATTTTCAGGAAAAGTGACTTTTGGAGGGTTTAAAAAAATATACTGCAGCTATAATTTTAGATACACATTCATGTACTATCAAATACTTGGAAACACAAGCTAAATAATATTGTTTTATTTTCATTTTAGAGAAAATTAGTTTGTTTAAAACTATCTTTAAACTTCGCATCAAAAATATATAATCAAAGCCACTTGTATTTTTTTTCTTACCTGGAATGCGTTCAACTTCAATTAATAAAATAGGTTTTTCATTAAGAATCGTAAGCATATATTATAAGCTGTACATTATGTTGAATAAAACTTTGGAATATGGAGTAATAAATCTTACTAAATGTAGAGAAAATATCTTATTTTTATTTTATAGAGACAATTACAACTTTTTATATGTAGGAAAAATGTGTAGAATTTAATAAGAAACATTAAACACACAAACAAAACAATATTTTTCTTAAAAAATAAATACATTTTGTTTCATGAAAATAAGTACAATTTGGTGAGTAAGAAAAGTACATTTTGGTGAGTTCATCCAAATCAGAGTTAAAATTCAGGATTTTATTGTCCTTCAAATAGAATGGCTTTTGTGTAAAGCTGTCTAATAGATTGCTTTGTGTTTAAATTTTTATAATAATAATGGGTTAACAGGACTTTCATATACGTTTGAACAATTGCCCGAATCAAATGAAGGAGATGATTGTCCAAAGGATCAGAGTCAAATTGGTGTTGAGTTAAGTTCGGAAAAAAGTTTTAGGAACACACATGTTTGACACTAAATTTGATGGCTGCATTTCTTTCCGTTTTCAGCAATACCTTTAAAACTAAAAAAGCGCTACAGCGGAAACCACTCGCAATTTTTTTTTCGAAAACTTTATCATGACGAGTAACAACTACTAGACATCTAACGGCAGTTAAATTATTGTGTTCATATTTTACACACAAGTTTCTTTTTAGCAATAAAATTGATAAAAAAATTTCATTAAATGTTTAATTAATGTTAATTATTATAATACAAATAAATTTTTGATAATAGCTAATGTAAACTTATTTCTGCAATTAAAATATGGAAAGAATATTGAGAGTTATTTGGAAACAAATAGTAATTAATATTGACTCGGTAGCAGTTTTATTTTTTGATTTACTAATAACTGAATTTTTATCATGTAAGACTCGTAAGAATAATAAAAATAAATAAGGATGTTAAAATTTTACATAAAACTCACATAAAAGTCGTCTGAAATAGTGAAATAAAATTTATTCAATTTGGAAAACAGAATTACATTTTAAAGTGATGCAAAATATTGAAATCTAACTTCGTGCAAATTTTAGTTAAATAAAGGCAAATTAAAATATTATTCACCCAGAAGGAATTGAGAATGAACAATTCCTTTGATACATTAAAATTGTTTTAGAATCTTTCTTAAAATATGTAATTAAAACGCTATATTATTGACACAAAATCGCATTCGACTACGCACTCCCCCCTGTTTTTTGCCAATCACAAGGTGGCGTCGCGGTTACAGTGACGGCTTCATTCATGTCTACTCCCCTTTAGTCCTTCCTCCATGATAAAAATTCCTTATGTAGCTCCCATGATGAAGACATCGGCGAAATTCGTAAAAAAAAAAAAAAACGTTTAGAAAAAGGTTAATGTAGCTCTCTCGTTGTCTGAATGCATGATATCCTTGAGTTTTCAAATAATTATCGGCAATTGTTAACTGATGGTCCACACCACAGTCAAAAATTTGAGATGAGCCATTTTGAAATATCCCCCAATGAGCATAACCTATGCATAAAACAGAACTTATTTTTTCAAATGAGCAGCCTCAAGGGGCACGAAGTGCGAAGAAAACACCTGTTATTCACCTGCTGGAATGAACAATATGCATTATTTTCGTGTAGCACGAAACGCCCTTTGCTACTTGAAACAAAACTATTGCTACTTTGTAGTCGCGTTTGAAATTACATCGTGCTTAATGCGAAAGAAACTCAGCTACATTATTCCTAAGTTGATTTCTAAAAAAAGAAAAAATTATGCACCATTTTATTTTCCACAATATACTTTGCGCAGTGAAACAATCCGTACGGTATTGTAGATATGCTATTTTAAAGAAGTTAAACTCCAAAGAATTTAAGTTGAGTATTAACTAAAATAAATGCTGAGAACCAAGAAAGACTTATTTTTGGTGGCTTTTCTCTGTCTATGGAGTTAGCAGTCACTTACAAATTATAATTACTTTTGAGTTAATAATAATGTCAAGTCATAAGGTCCGGGAATCGAAATTCGGATTGGACGAGGTTGACCCATCCTTCCATCCCTTAAGTGGGTAGGTAAAATGGGGACCAAGTATGCTTGAGAACTAAACACTGGGGGTTCCGCGTGAGGCTGACCACCTTACAGGGACATTTCCATAGCACCCCAGAGCCCCTTTAGGTCATGAAAGCTGAAATGGACAGCAGGCCTTGGCCCACTAGCCCATCTTCATGTAATTAACATGGGGTTGTGTGTGTGTTATTTTCATTTCGGAAGCCATTCCAGTGCTACATTGAAGTGGAGATTACAAGATTAAGTAAAAAAGATTTTCTGGAGACAATATGGGAACGGTTGCGTTTTGCATAAGAAAACGAGTGATAACAGGTGTGGTGTTATCTATTGTACACAGGGACCTCCTTCTCTGTGCGCCTATAATTTACGCTAGAGTAAAGATGCTTTGACTCGACCAAGATAAGACATTTGATAACTCTGTTGACTTACCCGCGCAATCTCGGTTGTTGGATGTGTTTAGATCGGAATATGTACGAAAAAGTAGTTGGAGGTTGAGTTGAGTGCCAACTCAGGTGTTGGCCTCGTAAATTGACCGTGGTTCAAAATTACGAAATAAATAAACTGCACAACCAACTCATTTTGCCACTACGAATCCTGATTTTTTTTGCTTCCGATTTTTAAACTTATATTGCACGTTATTTTTTTTAAAGTATTATTATTTTTAAATATTTTAGTATTTTCTTCCTAATATTTCGATGTAAAATTATTCTTACTTCATTCTATTTGATTTTTCTTACACATTGTCAATGTTTGGGTAAGAGTGGGTTGGGCTTCATTTACATTAACATGTATAGCATTATTCATTCAGCGAAAGTAGTTTCTTTATTAGTGAAACAAAGGCACGGGTTGGCCATGAAAGGTTTTAGTTTGTTTATTGCCATACTGCATGAAAGCATATAAATTAGCGGCTTTACCTTTTTTTTACAAAAAAGTTTTCAAATAAATCAATCAAAAAAGTAGTACTAGAATTATATACTAGGCGTTGCAAGGATACCCCCCTCCCCATATATCTACGTTTCGTGGTCCAGATATCTATTGGCTTGGAAGATTCAGAATTGCCCTTAAATTGCTTTGGGCTGTGAAAGGAAGCATTTACCAACTCACCGTAATATAGCAGTCGTAGTTACTCTGCACTACTCAATATGTATTTAAGGACTCTAGTCCAATCAGATAGTGTGCCCTTCTCTTTCTTTTTAAGGGGATTTATTTTAGGGCCATCGCGTGTGCACCTGAATGAAGAAAACAAAAAGAAGAGGCGAGGAAAGAGAAAAACCACACAACGGCAGTACAAAAATCGTGTTTTGTACTTCAAGAGAAGAACTGTAACTTTTCCTTAGACTTAGTACAGGACTTAGTACAGTTTTCTTCGAAAAATGGATATATACATTACACAGGTGCGTCAGGACCGGACGTTTACCAAAAGGGCGGCTCAATTGATATATGGCCTGGAAACAATGCCTGAGTGTGAAATTGAGATTTCCTGTTTTTCTTGGCCGGAAAACTTCTTGTGAAGTTCCGAATGTATATAGTTTGGCGTGGGAGGAGGATGCTAAAATGAGATTATCTTTGGTCACTTCTTGGTGAAAGGTGTAAAGCAAGCGCTCATGGGGAGGTTCTTTCTTTAGAAATTGTTTCTATTTACAAAACTAGTGACTATAATTTAGAAAACTTAGTGTAGTGCCGTTGTTTGACAATTGCAACACAAAAAATTAACTACACTCCTTGCCAACCTAACTTGGGTAAAAACAAAGAGAAAAAAGGCAGGGAGAAAAGCGTGGTTGGTTCGTTAGTTGGAAACTCCTGTAAGGTAATATTTACATACAAAACGATATGAATACAATTTAACCAAAATACACTTTTCATTCTGATAAAACTGCCATTTTCTCAAATAATATTCAAATCAGACCTTAAACGAAAGTAATGTTTTAACTATCTTTTGTGGATGGATTCACAAATAATTTAAGGAACTCTTTACATGCGCGGAAAGATCTTCTATATAGCATATTTCTATTTATCCAACTTAGGTTGGCAAGGAGTGTATATAGTTGTTAGTAGCCTATTTTCAATTTAATTGTTTGCCGCCAAAAGACCGAACGAATTATTCTAATTAGACAATTTTTGTTACTCCGTATACCATGCATGAGCCACCCGCTTATCAAATTAAATGTAAACTTTCCTGCATAAAAAATTGGTTTGCGAAGTATAACAAGTTGGTTTGTTACAGAATCTGTCACTTACACCGCTTCCACACAACATTTTACGCTCAACAGGAAACACACTAACAACTCAAAAAGAAATTCGCCAAACAGGGCCTTTGGCTAGTTCTAATTCAAACTGTTATAAGCAAAAACTAATAATTTTCTTTAATCTTCTTTTGCAGATTTGATAATTAATCTTTATCGTTTGCTAATTTTTTTGAACTTAGAAGACTAGTGATGAATTTTTTTAATAAATATCTTTTTACAGTCACAAGTTTACATTTCGAAAAATAAATTAGTAAAATTGTTGCTTTAAAAATAAAAGCGAAAATTTGCATATTTTTTATGCAAATTTCGAATTTTTTATGCATCTTTCTTCCCAAAAATATAACGAACCATCAAAATAACTTTATTGTGCTATTACAACAATCCAAATTGAATTATCACACAAAAATAAATATTTTTTTCAAGAATTTTATTTTTATTTTAAATAAAGTTTCTCGTTCGTTTGATGTCATGGCAAACAGTGAAAAAAATGAATAAAAACGGAATTCGCATGTTATTTCAATGTAGATTAAATTTTTAGTTATTCAAATTTTAAATAAACTTCTAATTAAAATCTTTAATGAAATTTGGAATGTAGCCTAAACTGATTTTTTGCTTCAAAATGACGTATCCCACTTGTTTGTGTGACTTTCGGTTCGTTCTGTGAAAGTGGGTGACAGACAGACGGACAGACGGACGGACGGGCTGCGCATTATAAAACCTTCCACTTTTTACGTTATAAACGTAGTGTGGAAGCTAAAAACAATATCCCCTAGTCGGAAATTCAGTCTTCAGATATGATAACAGAAATAACGCAGCCAAAAATGGGAAATTGTAGGAAGCAAGAGATGTAAAAAAGTTACTGAGATGAATTAACTGATATTCGTATTCAATGTCACCAACGTCGTTGCCTTTCATGTTTTCACAATGGCCTAATGTGGGTCGCAATCAGGAGAAGAAAAAGAATAAGTAACCAAATGAACATAAAAATGAATTTCAAATCCTGTTTTTAAACACAGTGAAACTGTAAGATATGGTAGTGTCTTTATTATTCCAAAACTACTAGGATAAAGAAAATATTCTAACTTCGTATGTAATAGTAGAGTGCATTTGAATTCTTTCTAGCATGAATTGTCATATCTAAGGTAAACCGGTCATGTTTGTTCGTTAGCGAATTTTTCTGAATGATCTTGAATGGGGGGGGGGGGGGGTGCATTCGGGAAAAGTGGACAATCAACGAATCGGGCCCTTTATGTTATATAGGTATTCATTGGGTAAAAGCGAGTTTTGCAACGAGATCCTTCATATATAGTCTCGCATAGCCTGTTTTACCATAAATAAATTTCGTTTAATAAAATATGATCGTGTAAAAAAGTTTTGAGCTTTTTAAACTTCATAGAATCTTTTGATGATCCTCAATTAAGGAGACTGTTCTTCGAATTTGAAAGTATCGATTGAATGTTTTTTATTTATGAAAGAATGAAATCGATATTTTTTTTATTATTCTTATTTCCCGTAACAAAGTGAACATCTCATTGTAAGTCTGTTAAATACAGGGCTGCTTCATCCACACTTTTTATTGTATCCTAATGATAAATTGTTCTTTTTTTTTTTTAAGATTCTTGATACATCTTAAAGCGGTTTTTTTCCAGTGCATTATCTCTAATACAATAGTATTTTGTTTCGGAAATGGTCTTCGAAAAACAATAACATAACAATATTAGGTAATTTAGAAAAACAACAATGTCATCACTGAATTGGAGATTAAGCTCTCATTCTTTCCGTAGTGATTAGGCAGGACCTTCAGGTTAGATCTCGCGAGCAGCACTGCCGCGGGAGGGGCAACATTTCTGCAGGCACATCACTTTGGACTTGGATCACAACATTAGTTGCTTTTTTTTATACTTATTATTGTGTCAAAACGTCTCAATGTACAAGTTGCATATTAGTATCCAGAATGAAGTGACAGTGACCTATAAAATTTCATGGCTTGCATAAAAATTTGTTGAACTTAAGTTGATGATTTTAGGTGATAATTTTTTTTTAACAAACTGATTGTAAGTTAGATTTGTAGTATTATTATTATTATTTGGTACTTAAATTAAAGATAAAACTTCCTTTAAAAATCGCATCTGCAAAATGCATGTGATATTTTTTAAAATTTAGGAAACAAAAAGCAAATTTGTAAATGCAAATGGTAAAGTTATTTAGGACATTGATGGAGATTAAATTACATCCAGCTTTCCCTGTCATACAATCACAGAAAAAATGTGGCATATAAATTACCACATCTGTATGAGAATAAGTAACAGAGGATAATGAGACTTCTAACATAACAGATAGCACTAGTTAATGAAAATACAAGCACCAAAACATGCAACTAACAATGTCACGGCATTAATCACTTTACCCAACCTTCAAAGGTCGAACCTGTGAAATTACCCCCACGCTTCTATATGAAGGTTTAGTTGTGTGCTAAATTCACATTCTCCATAGTATAACTAAGATATAGGGTCCGGCCCTTTCATTGGCGATTTCATCCAAAAGAATTTGCCATTTCCAAAAGTCGCCAACAAAGGACCGGACGCTATATTTTAGTTATACTTTGGAGAAAGTGAATTTTGCTAGTAGACCTTTCCTAAATATATTAAAATAATGGGGTAGGGCATTTCCACACTCATCCATAAATTGAATGTCTTTTGTGTTCGGGATATCGGTGGACGTGGGTTTGGAATCAATTAGTAGTCAACTTAAATGTCCAATGTGGGTTTCGTTATCACAAGTTGCGTGAGAAATGAAGATTAAGATTAAATAGGTAAGAAAAGACTTTTTGAAGTAAAACTTGGTTATATATATAGAACCTTGGATGCGAAACCTTGGATTTGGTTAGTGGAAATTTATAGATTTTGTTGAAACTGAATTGCAAAAAAAGCAAGAAAATATGGAACTTCATTTCTTCTAATTTCTATATTCAGATAGGTTATGTTCTAATTTCAAATAACAATACTCTAGTACTAAAGTCTAATTAAGAAATTTGTAGATTTTGTTGAAACTAAATTGCAAAAAAAGCAAGAAAATATGGAATTTCATTTCTTCTAATTTCTACATTCAAATAGGTTATGTTCTAATTTAAATAACAATATTCTAGTACTAAAGTCTAAGAGCTTAGAATTAAGAAATTTACAGATTTTGTAGAAACTAAATTGCAAAAAAAGCAAGAAAATGTGGAATTTCATTTCTTCTAATTTCTGCATTCAAATAGGTTATGTTCTAATTTAAATCACTATACTCTAGTACTAAAGTCTAAGAGCTGCGATAGAACTAAGGGAGGACGTCGGTTTTAAAAATAATATATTTTAAAATATTCCTTATGTTAAAACTAGGCGTTTGTAACACTGCACAACTTTCGATTACCATTTAATCAATACATTTCTGACAGACGGGCCAATGTTAAAACACCACTTTTTCTAAATCAGCATCCTCTAGCACATGTAGAAAACACAAAATCTCCATTTCGGATATTCGACCCCATCGCACTACTTTCATTATCTATATAATCTATCTATTTCATTATCTATATTTACTTTCATTATTTTATATAAGGAAACTGAAAGTTAAAATATAAGGATCTCTTGTTGGATTCTAAAAATGAGGTAAGGCTTATGTAAAAAAAAAAAAAAACATCTAAAAATATTGCTTTAAGGAACTAATTTGAGGACATATTTTTAGTGTTTCACGAAATTCAATCGGAACACAATAGTCGTGTGAATTTTATAGCTAAAATATCACACTGCCTGCCAAAAGGTCATGCTTCTCTATCGAGTTAACGTGGCAAAGACCTTTTTTTTTTAACAATATACGATGATGCCAAATAATCTAGTCAGTATCAACCCTATAAATTAAAAGAGATTAAAAAGATGCTATAAATTTAAGTTTGCTGAGCAGATATTGTGCAATTATCTGCTTAACCCACGCAGATCCCGCCTTTTTGCGTGACAGATTAAAAAAATGTAACTAATTAAAAACCAAGCTGAAATAAACATAAAATAATTTTTTATTCTATCAATAAGATGCGTTGGAGTCGATATAAGGTCAGATAAGGATTTATGAAGAGTTTAGGTTCGAAACTGACATTTTTCAAAGCATAATTAAGAAACAGGGTCCAGTTAGTTCATTGGTAATCTTTAATAATAAAAGAAAGAGTCTGTCTGTTGTGTGTATGTCTGTGGATCGCAAAAGACCTACTTAGACTGCTCTAAAAAATTCGAAATTTTTAATATAGATTCCTTTTAATACCTTACGTGTGCCCCTGAGGCTTAGTTTTTTCATATTTGATTGTGATTTTTAATTAATGTAATTATTTTTAAAAAAACGTCCTCCACGTGGGATTGCGAGACCATAACAGGGCTTGAAATACATGGACCTGGCCGGAACGGGGCTTGACGCCATCCTCTATTAGTTTGATTGATTGAGTTTGGTTGAGATATGCGCTCGCCCTAAGGCTGCTTCATCCTTTATTAGTGTTTGTTTTTTTTAGGTGCGCATATATGCGTCAACACGAAATTAATTTTGTCTTGATTTTGAGTGTATTTTCACAAGTAAGCATGCCTCTAAAAGGAAGCAATGCGAAGTAAACGGGTTTCCCAGTAAGGCGGGACCATACTGTGCTAGTAGTTAATAGTTCATTTTTACTTAATTCAATAGGACGAAGGCACTTGGTTAAACTTTTGGGAATGTGAGTTTTGCTACTACAGTATGTTTCACATGCCCTGTATAAATAGTTCACTCAGAAATTGTCAATTTAACATTTAGTCTACAAAATTAGCGAATGCTGGGCAGATTTAATCGTGAACTATTTGTTAATTACAAAAGATTCTCATAACCATTACTGACCTTGAAATTTACGTGAAGCGCATTTTGTTAACTCAAATATGCGAGAACTGATAGTAATAGTTAGAAAAGACATTTATTTAAGTTGAAGACATTGCGTTTGAAAATTGTAACAAGATAAAAAAAAACCACTCGTCATAAGACATGTGTGTTTTCACAAAAAATCGTTAGTTTTAATAAGTTACGAGGAATACATAAAATTAAATTTTAAAGCATTGAAAGTAATTGCTGAATACTTTGAATAACAAGTTCAATACCTTGACAAAAATAGTTCATAAGCAATTTCAGTAAATATTGCAACAATTTAAATTATTTTTGTCACTCTGTAACTATGCATCGAATTCTACATAAAAGTATTAAAATTTTAATGTACTTTTTTAAATAATTTAAATTTACGTTAGATATAAAACTTGACAGATTATTTTAAAATTTTCCACCGTCTTGAATGAAAACTTATAATGGCATTTGTTATACAGCTCAACAACAAAAAAGATTAAACTTTGTAATCACTGTAAAATATGAACAAGATAGGTAATATTACACCGATCTTTAGAAGTCTGAAAATCTATAGTATTTTTGAATTAATATACTGTATGACAAGCTGCCGAAAATGTTTGTATTTTTTACTGAATCCGTATCAACTTTATAACGACCTGGAAATAAAAGTAAGTTATTACTATGCTTCTGACTTGGACAGATTAAAAGTTAATTTGCCAAGAATGTAGTATACTCAAGACAGATAACTATATGGATAACCATCAGTTGTAAAAAAACGGCTATAGTCGTAAAAGGTTTGACTTAGGAGTCTTAAGTTAAGCGACATCATTTGCAAAAGCAGACACGTTCGCTAGTGATGCACGGGGTCGCCATTTTGAGAACACATTCTAAAATTTTTTAAGTGATACTGCATATCACTATACTTAAATCAGAGATGTGATTTGAATACTTAATGGTATTTTGATAAAAATATAAATGTGTGATTGAAGGTTCAAGTTGGGATTAATAATTGAAATTAAAATATAAGTTTGCAGCCAAAAAAGCATAAAATTTTCGTTTTAACACTTAAAATATACACCGCCCCCTTCGGCAATTTCAGATAATACTTGCTCCGATCCTGAAAATCACGCAAAGTAATGATATTTAAACATGTCCTTTTAATGAAAGTTTAAAATAAGTTCCTGGTAGTTCAAGTTTCATCAAAAGGATTCATGAATAATACATTTAAACTCTCGTAATATATGTACATGTACAGGTTTTATACGTGGATATATCGAAAATGATATACTAATTATATAAGGGATTTCTTTAGTATATGGGAGAAATGTGAATAAATCATTGGGGAATTTATTATGCTGCAGAATGAAAATTATAGTGTTGTAGAATTTGAAAGTATGATCGATAAAAAAAAGGCAAAAACACGGCAATAACCAATTGAAATAATCTCCATTCAAAGTAAATAAAGCAACAATCTAAAATGAAACAATAAAAAAAAATATTATTCTTAAGTAATTATTCATTGCTCCGCAATAACTAAACTATAATCTTAAATCCTTCAAAGCTAAGACAAATGTATTTTGTGCCAAGAATGAAGTATATCAAGTTCTTATTTTCGTTAAAAAAAAACTTTTAAATGTGCATCTTCAGGCGAATCTTTCAATATATATTCCTTGTAAAATGTATCTATGATGAAAACTGGTTCACTATTAAGAGGAATTCGAATTTCCTTATTGGTTATCACCAATCACCATTTCACAATCGTTCAATCACCATTACAAAAAAATTTCGCATAAACTATTAATCACCATACTAAATCCAGCTTTATGGAGTAATGCCCTTAAAGGGAGTTAATTTTTTTCCAAAAAGGAATAAGCTTAAGCAAATAAGATAGGAGTAAGAGCTCGGAGCACAAAAGGAAGTTTTAAATATATAATAAATCATTTTATGAAATAATATATTCCATCATAAATAATTTATATAATTCTTACTATTAAAAATGGTAATATTGAAAATTAAATAGTTTTTAGGTGAGTGATGCATGTTGCGAAACATTTTATTAAATACTAGCAAATTTATACCCGTACTTCGCACGGATTAAAAAAAAAATCAAATCGATCCAAGTATATGTACCATATAACCTGTTTTACAAATTTCGCTACGAAGGATTTTTGCTTCCTCGTAGTATTTGATAGGATTAACATTATCGAATCCTTAGTTGTTCGGGCGTTTTGGGGCGCTTCAGTAAGGGAAGGGATAAAATCATAAACTTAAGTTATTCTTCCCGCTCGTTTTCAAGTATGAAATCCCGTTTCATTGTTTTAAAATTCCAAATTCAAAAATACGGTGTAAAATGCACTCATAAATGGCATCACAATTCCCTCATAAATAAATAAAACCTTTTAACTCTTTTGCCACGTTTTGGGAAATAATTTGGCGAGAAAATAGATATAGCTACAAACACACCATCATACAACTCTAACACAATGACCTTAGCACAACCAACCAGCTTATAAGTTATTTTTAAAAAACATTTTGCCCATTTGGCGAGTTTTAATAAATAATTTGGCGAGATTGGCAACATATCTGGCGAAAAAAATAAAGAATAAAACCCAAATATGCAGCTCTAGTGCGATGGCCTTTATTAACCATCACAGTTCATTAATAGCTCAACAAACATTGTGCCCATTTGGCGAGATTGGCAACGTATTTGGCGAAAAAATAAAGACATAAAACGCTTATACGCAGCACGATGGCCGTTATTAACCATCACATTTCTGTAATAGCTTAACTATACATTTATTGCTTAAATATGCATATTTGCAATCAACAGAACCATCAATGAAGAAATCATCAACTAAACCCACAATAAATCCTCGAATGAAGACTGGTAAGAAATACGTCACTTGAAGCATATCAATTATTTTCAAATGATGAATTTAGTTTCTGAATCCAATTGCAACACAAAAATAAACAATTTCAATTTTATTTATTTTCGTTGAAAGTTTCATTTAATTTTTCAGAAGATGGCAACAGGAAAGTAAAAAAATGATCGGATTTGAGCCAAAGTGGTGTAGTTTTTTCAGAAAATTCGAATTTTCTCTAAAAATAGAACAGTTTGAGAGCTGAAAGTTCCCTATTTGTAACTTGAGTATGAAATACGCATTTGTGTCAAGTTACGAGTCAAAGAAATGTCTAGTTTTTGAATCTATAAAACACACCCACATATACATACAAAACTCCATTTTTATTATTATATATCATTTACATGCAAAAGGCTTTTAAAACATCAGTCACCATAGAAGTAGGTAATTGAAAAGTATTCAGATATTATATACTAATTTTTCTATTGAACGAATTGTTACGAAGATTGGTAACTCAATCACGAAAAATGAGATTTTAAAGTTCAATAACAATTCCAAACCCCAAAATATGATGTATAATAGGCACACTATCATAAAACAAAAACGTCCTCACTGTAAAATTACTGTTATCGTAATTATCATCCTAAACCTCAGTTAAACCATAATTGCCAGCTATTCTCTAGTGTGCTATTGCTATTTTCCAGTGAGATGAAAATTTGGCAAAAAAATGAAAATTTAAATAAAAAAATATAATTATAGCTCTATAAAGTGATGCCTATAATTGACCAACCTGTATAAAAATCATTTTAAAAAACGCGTGACGACTTTGGGTGAGCTTTTCTAAATATTTGGCACGAAAATAGAAATCGGCAAAAGTTTAAGTTAAAATCTAAATTATGTGGCATTAGAAAACAGATTGCGCACAGCAGAAGTGTTTTTTTTTTTTTTTTTTTTTTTGCTAATTAAGAACATATTTGGTATGAAAATTGAGATCGCCCAAATTAAAATGCACATTGTACAGATCTAAAGAACGATAACTTCCGAAACACCAGATAAAAAAAAATCTCTTATTTGGCAACTTTGGTATCTAGGCGATGCATTTAGCGAAAAAATTGAAATCCCATTTAGTTCAAATCAAATCTCCAGGATGCGGAGAAAAAACACATTTCCATCCCATAAAAAAAAAAAAATAACGATAATTTAACGAGCTAAACACAGTTTTGGCAAGAATAGATATTACCAAAAGACCCATTATATCTCTGCAGCTCGATGACGTCCAAACTAGAACAAATTCAACATAAAATTAACACCTTTTCATTAATTTGTCAACTTTGATGTACTTGGAGACAAAGATGAAGTTATGAGAAAGTTGAGATCGCCAAAAGTGTCAGTCAAGTCAAAGCGGCAATTATACTACAAACGAACGAAGAAACAAAATATGAGATAGGTCTTTAATTTCATAACTTAAAAAAATTTAAATTCGATCGCCTGTAAAAGAATTTGATAAAATTATGTACATAAGACTACAGATGGACAAAAAGTCGGACCAATAGACAAAAAGTATTAAATATGGTAATCTGATTTGATATATATACTTGGACGGACAAAAAGATGGAGGGACAGACAAATGGAGAAAAGGTATAAAATATACTTCTCTAATGTCATGAATTTCAAACACTAAAAGAATTTCGAAAATTGGCCGGTTACAACGAAAATTTAAAAAGTTATAGACAGATGAACGGATAGATAAAATGACAGAAAAGCGCAAGTACAACCGCACAAAAAGTACAAAAGATCTGATGACATATTTTCAATAAGGGGGAAAACAATTAAAAGGTTAAAGGAATTTGAAGGGGGTAGCGAAGGCGGAAGACGGTTAGACGGGTGGAAATCTCCTCGATATCAATCTAACCAACTTTTCATTTTTTTAATTCTTTCAAATAACAATAAAAAAAAGAAAGTAGGTTTTATAAAAACCGAAGGAGTTCAAGGAAATATTGATAACGACTTAAAATTCGCATTTATTTTTACATAAATGAATCTTACAAAAAAATAAAAATGTTTTTTTAGTGGCAAAGAGATAAAAGTTATTTCAAAAATTTTCCTAAAAAATAAGAATGAAACTATATTATTTACACATAGTAGTTTCTATGCTTTTTTTCATCGATTTGATACAGTTACTCATTCAATTTTTTTAAAAAATGTATGTAATCTTTACATCACACAATATAAATAAGGATTTTAAAAGTAAAATAAGTGCATTTACTCACTTTTTACTGGTGGTCGCCAACATTTACTTGATAATTTTCCCATGCCTGTCGTGAGAATTTTTAAAAACTTCTACGAAATCCAGCACATATATTCATATCAAATGCGTTACAAAATAATGGAATATTTTTTGTTCGTGCACTAAGTCCAACCGGCATCCCAAAATATGTGAGTCGTTAAAAACGTTCCGCATTTCCTAGTAAACAAAAACGAGGAGACCCGCATAGAAAATAAAGCCCCGTCTTGTGTTTACAGTCGGAAGTATCAAGATACAAAAACAGAACTTGTGTTTTTCGAAACTTGCGAGTTATAGGTAAAAGCGGCAGTGAAGTGTGTGAGTGCCCGTGGCGGATCGTACAGGGTTGCAAGCTTTTGAATCTACCTGCTGACGAACTGATCGCCAATTGCGCCGAGTTTTATTTTTCTAGTCGAAATTGTTTCGCGCGTTTAAAATTTTCATTAATTCTTTTTTGTTGTTTTGGATTTTTATAACCTTTTTTGTATTTACTTAAATATTTTTTTAATATTTAAATTTCCCATGTTCTTGTTTTCTTGAATTGAAAATAAATACATATTAGAATTTTCTTCTCATTTCTTTTAAAATAATTAATACTAATTTAATTGAAGTTAAATAAATTTAAAGTTTCCTTCAAAACCAATAAAATATCATTCTTCTTGAATTCTAAAACATTATGAGGATAAACATTTTGTCAGAATAAATAAACAAAGAAATGAATATTTCTTTTACATTTGTCAATTAAATAGTATTTTATTGAATGGTATTAAATGATATTTGTTGATTAATGGTAATATATTTTTAAAACACGTCACAAGTTGAGTATTTCTAAAGAATCGATCAAATAAAATATTTTCTCATTGCATATGTCTCTCGTTTTGTTTGAGCTTTTTAGAGCCAATATTGATGGATTAGGGCCTCTATCGAATAAATTGGGACATTCCGCTGCATCCGATTACATTCCCCCCCCCCCCTTCTGCCACCGCCCACTTACTTTCTCTTCCATAATGTTATTAGTGCCAAGGTTATGTCTTACTGCGTGTAGTCAATCCGATTAATCTGTTCTCTAAAATTAATTCCAACGATTGCATTTTTTAGGCATCGACTATCGATAACAAGGATGGAGGGAATGAAAAGAAACGAGAAGTTCTAATAGGAATAAAATTACCTACTTTCATGTTATTTGAATACTTAAATTTAAATTTAAACATTTATAAGCAAAAATTAATTTTCTCTTGCAAATTAATTTAGGTATTGTTTGATAATTTATTTGTAGTCCGGCAAAAAATTAAATATTTTAATAACAAAAACCATGAAACTAAACTAAACTGCACTAAAAAATAAGAAACGTAATTAAAAACTAATCAGATTTTTTATTCAAAAAATATAATGTATTTCGCTTTTTTAGAAAACAAATAATGAACAATCAAAGAATTATTTTAAGACGTCATTCCAAACTGATTTATGAAAAATAATTAAGTTTCTCATGCCATTGTAAAACAGCGATGTGGCAACAGCGATTTAAATTTCTTATAATTAAATTCTAATGCTAATTCTGTTTGAAAATCGCAGTGAATAGTAATTCTTAACTATTAAAAAAAAGAAGAAAAGTAGGCTAAAAATTAACGTAGAATTTGTTATTTTCCTTCCAATATGTGCATTGCCTAAAATTATGCTTAAATCCTTTTTATTTTTCATTTTCTGACAACTTGAAGTTTTTATGAATAACAAGGAAAATGCAAATAATGCTTCCTGACAAGATTGTACACGTAATTAAAAAAAATGAAATAAAGTAGCCGTATTCAAGGAAAAATAATATTTAGATTAGACTATACTGGCATGTAAATTCCCTTATGAAGACACACACGCAATAACAAATAATGTTGAAATTTGTATATTTTTTTCTTTCAACCTATAAACGTGTAATTTTTATCATTTTAAACGGAAGAAATATGTTCCATTACGTGTTAAAAGAAAGGACATTGGTCTTTTTTTCCAGGGCGCAAATGTAAAACGTTTGCATAACATTATATAGATTATAGATGCTTGCATACAATTGCTTAATTATGTAATTTCCCGCCTAAAACATTACTAATACAGAAACTTGCATTTCAATTGTATGGAGTTTGGGGGGGGGGGGGGGGGGGGGGGGGTATGGTACAAACATTCCTTTTATGAGAAAACTATGAAATCTTTGGTATTTTTAAAATATAGCTCGAATCGTTACATGAAAAATGGGGTCAAGCAACATTTTTGTATGTTTTTAGGAGAGATCAAAAAAGTTTGGCTTAACCAATAATTTTGTTTAAAGTATAAATAGTAAATGTAGTGGTTTCTGATAAATAAGTTTCTTGAGCCCCTTAGACGGTATTCCAAAAAATACTTGCAAGTGGATATCCACTAGCGAATTTAGTTTCAATCTTTTGACCCCTTTTTACAATTAATGATTTTACGCCTCCTGTTTCCGCAGCATCCGAAAACACATAAATAATAACTAAAACAAAGTTTCCATCTGGATCTTTCAAACAACTAGCCAGAAAAGTGTTAACGAAACACACAAATTAGCATGCATCAACAAAATGAAAGTGTATGTAAAACATTTATTAAGCTTTGCATTTACACTCCATGCCAACCTAACTTAGGTAAAAATAAAGATTAAAAAGGGAGAGGGAAATGCGCGATTGGTCCGTTAGTTGGAAATATTCAAAAATAATTTATGAAACTCTTTACATGCGCGGAAGGATCTTCTCCATGGCATATTTCTATTTACCCAACTTAGGTTGGCATGGAGTGTAGTACAAAGTTCCATAAATTTTATCATAATGTAGTGATACAGTGGTGGAAATTGATTTATGAACTGACAGTTTTTTGACAGTATTTCTTTATTAAATGCATTTTTATCGATTTAAATGTTATATACTATACAGGCTTTGCATTATAAATCATTCACGTAAATAAAATTTTATATAAACTCGTAAACAATTTATTTTGTTGATATTTGATATTAGTTTAAGCATAATTGATTACATTTATTTACATTTGAAATTGAATTATTGCTAAAACTTTTACATTCATCTCAATTAATAATTGCTAAAACTTATTTTTTGTCGCTAATGCTTCCTTGATTTTGTTTTTCATAGACAACACAAAATTTTGGGTCAAGTTTTGGTCAAGCAATTTGCAGTTTTAATGACTAAGTCCTTCTATTGCATAACTGAAGCACACTTCATTAAAACCATACTCCATTTGAGTAAATTATTCAAACCAATTGATCTCAGACATTATTCTTGGGATTTAAGTCATGGCTATTGGCAGGATGATCTAAAAACAAGACTTAGTTCATTTAACCAGTCTTCCATTTCGTTGAAATGAAATGGATACTTGCATTATCATGCATAAAAATCTAATTAAAAGCATAGTTTTGCCATGCAAAAAGGAATTAAAGAATCTTCCAGAACTTATCTGCAATAAAGTGATGTTTCTCAGCCCTTCATAACATAACCTTGTTTCTTCAAAATCATAAGATTTCGGAAGATCCTTTCAATAGCATTTTAAACCCATCACGTCCATCCAAATTGAACTTTTTTTCAATAGCAAAGCTTTTTTTTTCCCATTTCTCTTCCATCCAATCCATTTCAAAATTCCATTTTTTTCATTACAAGATTTTAACAGCCTTCTTTTTACATCTTTGGACCAATTTTTTCATTCGATTTCAATTAAATATTCTGGACACAAATGGTATTTTACAAGTCTTTTTGTCCCTCGTCCCACGAGGGTGCTTGCTTTTTCCCTCCCCACGAGGGTTAGTTTTTTAGTGATTGTTTGAAGTCAAATTTATGACAATATTTATGAAATATATTTCTTTTAATTATAATTAATTTCTCTTATAGATTTGTTGCAATATTATATAAGGGTCATTTTTTACCTTTTTTGGCTTCAGGCATTCCGCAAGCTTTCCTATTTAGTAACATGGGAATAAAACAGATAAATTTCAACAAATTTTGCCTTGATCTTATTTATAAACACTGATAGTAAGCTCCCCTGAAGTTCAAATGAAGAACTAGTTAAAATATTTGGTACCTGGGTTCAAAATAAATTTGAGTTCATAAATCAATTTCCATCATTTGACATGCTTAAAAACTAAAATTATATATATTTTTATTTAATATCATTTTTTGAAAAAAATTATGTATGAAATTCCTTTATTGTGCTCTGAATATCCAACACACAAAATTTGAATTGTTAGCACTTAATACAAAGCGATATCTGGTGAAAAGAATGTTAGTTCATAAATCAATTTCCACCACTGTACACTGTAAGTAATTTTGGTGTATCTTCACACCAAAAATGGTGGCAACAAAGTAGCCACCAAAAGTGGTGTAAGGAAACGCCACCACTAAATCGGTGTAATGAAACACCGATAGTTGACTGGTGTGTAGAAACACCACATTTGGTGGCAACTCTGTTGCCACGATTTTTGGTGTAATAAAACGCCACCAGTGATTTGGTGTACTTAAACACCTAACGACCTAACAGAGTGTTCTGGTAACTTATCTCAGAATCAAAAGGATAAAATGGTTATTTTTTAAAAACGCTTTTTGGGGTAAACTGGTTTCTTACAAAACCTGAACAACAATATTTGTAATGTTAAAAATAACTAATTTTGTAACTTGAGTTGATTTGCGACTTGAGTTGAACTCAGCGAATATACCTTTATCCATACTACAAATGATAAAATGATAATGTACATGTATATTATCCATAAACATAACTTAAACAAAATTAATGTTTAGGAATATTTAACGTGGCTTAAAGATATCAATAGGGTGGCCAGACATAGTTTAATTTTTTACTCAACTATCTATATAGTTATAAAATTGTGCAATTAACCTCAGTTTCACTATTATATATTTTTTTAAACAAAACGTAAATAAAATATCATTTATGAAAGAGTAATGATGATTTCATAATCGAAAAGTTAATCACTGAAATAATTCAGATGTCAATGAGCTAAATTACTTATGGGAAAATACTGTTATTATACTAATCATTTCAATATATTTTAATCATATATACTCGCACAAAGATATAAACACAACCCTAATTTACTCGTTACAAGCAGAATTGCTAATATTGAAGTTTTAATTAAATTATTCAGTAGTAATTCATTTATATTTATATATAATAAATATAATAGTTCCGCTTACTTTGAATTTTCAGCAAATACAAACACGATTTATCATCATCAAAATCAAACTCATGCTGTTATTTAGGGCTAACTGAGTGCAAACACACAGACAATCATTTAAAAGTAATAAATGCACGCTGAAATAAGTTTTGTAACTATCAAAAACTAAGACTCAAACCATGCACAACACGAATAAATTATCAAAACGCAGCTCTAATTTTCCCGTTACAACCATAGAATTGTTAGATTGACCCGATTTGTAACACCGAATTTTGTGCTTCGTTTTCAAAATATCGTCGAAAGGCTACAGTTAAACCCTTCTTGGTGTATGTTAACACCAATTATTTTTTAAGTTTAAATAAATACCATTTCTAATGAATGATGACACCTATTTTGGTGCTGACACCACGAGTCGTGTATATTTACACCTTATTTAGCATTTCATAAACCCAAAACAAGTGTAAAATACTATCTTGTTTTTACAGTGTACAAAGTGTCTAAAAACTTGCTTTTCAACCAAGACCGAAAGAATTCATTTTCGGGCATTTTTAATGAATTGACGGTTAATGTACAAAACATCTTGTCCCATTGTTACTATATTGGAATATTTTCTTTCTTTTTCGGATCGTCTATTTTTAAAAAAGAAGTTAAAAAAAATGTTGCAGACTAATAATCGTTGCTATTAGATATTGTTAGTGGATCACCAAGTTTTTTCAGTGGGCAGAAATATTTTTTTAGCACTTTTCATTAGAGTTTAGCAAACATCCCAGATTCATATTAAAATGCAGAAGAATATTTGCACAGAGGAAATTGGCGAAATTTATTTCATCAATTATTGTATCAATTATTTCCTGTGACGATTCAACAGCTATTTCATACAACAAGAGTCAACTCAACAAAAAAACATTTCGAGCAATCATCTGTTAGTTTTTGGGGAAGATGTTCCAATGGGCCCAAGTCCCAAAAGATGCCTTTCCTCAACATCCTAGACTCTAGAGGTTTTTATATTTCTTCAATAAATCGATCCAATGACATTTGTACTACATGAATCCTTCAAAACACCAATTTAAAAAAGAAATGGCACTTAAACCCTTTTTACATGTAACTAATCAAATGTAATAAATCCTAAAAAAGCCGCAGGAAGAAAGTATAAGGTCATGAAAAAAGATTTTATTGAAAAAAATAATCCAGTCATTCCAGTCACTCTTAAAAGACAAATCACGGCATTTAAATTCAAAATTGTGGGGCATAATTTAAGCTTTTTACATCTAGATCCAGTTTTCCGTGTATTTTATTACAACATGCATATGTTTTGAGTACATAGGATAATATTTTACAGTTCGTTAAGTAAGAAACACTTCAAAACAAAAACTTGACTTTAAGAATTTGACCGCTGCTGGTTGAACAAAAAACAACAAACAGTACAAATTGCTATTCATTTGAATTTTGTGGCGATAAATCCATACACACAAGCGGATATTATAAATGTTTATTTTTATATGTGGAAGACATGAACTGTTAACTGACCTTTGAATGTTTTTTTTATAAATTTTTACGTTTAACTATTTCCTTAGAGCAACAAAAATATTTGATATTGTGTTGGTTTAAAATTTTAATCAATTGAATTAGGAATTCAACCGTGACTTTACTCAACTGTGCCTTCTAAACAATAGTATTTCCTTTTTAATTTTTATACTATACTTAAAGCAAAGTGTTTTTTTTATTCTACTGCAATAGGCTTAAAAAACTACACTACCATTTTTTTTAAAACATCATCTTACGATTCGAGGTCCCTATTAAACAATTTTCTAAAAATTTTAATCCATATTTTTAATAAACATTTTTTTTATCTCTAGACACACTTTTCAATCTCTAGACACACCTTTCCGCAACAATCATTTTTAATTGTATGCTTACTATTGGATTACGATTAGTTATCAAGTGCTTACTGGTTAATAAGTTATAATGATTCAATGAAATTATCTAAAGTACGTTCTTGGTTTTCTTTAGGTTTCTTTTGAAACTCAAACAGTTAACTTGTTTTCCATTGGTTGATATAAATTTTTTAAACATATTTCTGGCTTCGAGTAAAATTATTTTTAGCTAGCTTTCTAGTTTGTATTTCAAGGTTTTGAAAGATATTTTGGCGCTTGAATGTAGCGTAGATAAATCGTGAGTGGGCTGAATTTTTTTTCGGATTATTATTTAAAATTTTTATTTGATTTTTAATGCTTAATCAGATTTACTCAACTTGATTGCAATTGAGGTGGAGTTATATGGGGAATTGAGATGGTGATTACTTTAATGGAGAGTTTGAGATTATGATTAGTTATACACCCATTAAACACGGAATATATAAAGCTAGTGGATTAATAAAAATTGTGAAACTGTAAGCTTTCAGTGAAATATGTACGCTACAGCTAATTTCCGAAAATTCCCACATTTTACGTATTAAAAAATTAAGAATTAAGTATTAACAATAACAAAATAAAAATCGGGTTTCATTTTGTTAAACTATTTCAATCTATTTCCCAGGATTTCAACTAAGTTTGAAAGCAAGGATATTGACTATAAATGATAACACACAAGTTAAACGAATTCGAAGTATGCGAAATGCATATAATGCAAGCTGGCTTTCTGTAACAATGGGAATTTACGCAAAAGCCTACCAATCCAAATGACCAAACTCCAAATAACCAAGTGTGAATGTAACTCCAAATGACCAAAAGATGTCAGTCACTCCATTTATTCGTCCATAAACCTGTTTTTAAATTATATATAGGGGTGTTGTCACCCCAAAAAGAAAGTATAATGGTTCTGAGATTCTAATGGACATTTAATTAATTTTTTTTTTTGACGCAAATGATTTTCAAACACAAATTTTGAACGCAGAGTTTATAAATAAAAGTTGTAAGGGTTAGGGTTGGTTTGAATAATCGTCGAACTAGAGCTGCACACGAGGGCTATTTTCCACTGGCGACATCGGTACTTTGAGGTCTGGACTGATTTTTAAGGGCGACATATCAGTACTTTAAAATATTTAACGTACATTCCACCCCGCACGGGTTATTATTCGGTTAGGTTAGGTTTGAATTATCGTCGCACTAGAGCAACGCGAGGGCTAATGGAGACGGGCGTCGTGTTTTAGAACCACAGTCAAGTGACGAGCCGACACCTGAATAGGCACCCAACGCAACCGTCAAGGACAACATCGTAAGCAGCGTTGGGACTTTGGAGGATATTTAACGTGCACTCCCTTACACGGGGTATTCGTCGGACAATTTTGGCTGCACGGGCCGTTTATAGGTCGGCAGCTATTTTGGCGATGCCCGGACCCGAACCTGGGACGCTATAGGCGAGTGCTTAACCGACTGGGCTCCCCAGCCCCTGGTTATTATTTGGAACATAGGGCATTTTTGGCTGCATGGGCCGTTTATAGGTCGGCAGTTATTTTGACGATGCCCGGACCCAAATCTGGGACCTATCGCATTCCAGGCGAATGCTTTTACCGATTGGGCTCCCATCCCTGTCTAGTGGTCGAATATGTAATGGAATGCTTACCACATTTTGGGCATTTTCAGGTGTAATAGGGTAAATAGAAACTGGCCATTACATCACATCTGTTCTGGCCATTTTTACAAGGCCTATGGGAAAGCCAACTAACTCCTAGAAAAGCTTGGATACAATTGGACTTCTTTATTTTTAAATTAATGGTGATATTAGAATGGGAGAAAAGTATAATATGATGATCATAGAGTGCTAACCAGTAAAGAGGGGATCAATTGGTATAAAATAAAAGTTTACATAAAAAACAATCACCGTGAAGGTACTACCCGTGCAACGCCGGGTTTACAAAGCTAATATTGAATAATTTTTTTGCATTGATTATTTTCTAACACATTGTGAAGAATTTTTGACTATCAATTGTGACAATTCTGATTATATGCACGTAAAGTTTGCTTTAAAAATATTTTTACTATAGATAACGGCTTGAAATTCGTTATAATACCTTTTTTGCTAGACATGTATGTGATGTAATTAGATTTCAAAAATTTTGACTTTTATACTTAATAACATTTAATTAGGTATCTTCATAAGGTATTTAAAAGCATGAATAAATACAATTTCATTTATTTTATTTCAAAAGTAATGAATGTGATGACGAGTAGAGTATTTTACTGGTTTGTCTATAATAGATTGAAATTATGAATATATTTAACTTTTTTTAATTAATAAAAAACTTTTTTGTAAGTGTAGGAAGGATTTTGAGGTCAACTTCAAATCTCAGTTTGAAATGTCCGGCAGCTATAAATATTTTTTCTTCTTGCCCTTTTTTTTGTATAAATTGCAGTTGTTGTTGGTAGGTATTCAGGCAATTGGAGAGCACAGAAAATACTTATTTTTGAAGAATTTATCCTCGTATTTAAAATTAAAAACTCGAATGAATGACCTTCCCTACTCAGTTGGACAGGTGCGATAACTTGAAAAGGTTTCGTGAATCCCCGATTAATTTTATATAATGTTCTTTTGAGTTGGTTTTTTTTTTATTTGTATGCGTTTCTAAAATAGAGCCTTTAAATGATGATGTTATGCTTAACGATGTGTTATGAAAACGTCCCAACTTATTACTTCAGGTGAATTTATTTATGTCTCATCCATACTTTATACTAATAATTTTGGTATTATAAACAACTATTCTAGTTTAAAACGTTTTCCTCGAATCATGCAATTCAAGGCATCATACTGTAAAACTGCACTCTCAGAAATAACACTTTCATTTTTGGCGATTCATGAATCCTCAAGCCTCATTTCGTTAATTTTGAGGATTGTTTCGTCAAACTATCACGCGACTTTTGAGTAAACGCGAATCCTCACTTTAAGGATCTTGATTTGACGATTCTGTATCTTGATTTTGAGGAAACTGAATCTCATTGTTGTACTCACATGCTCAAAAATGACGAAATATTTCGTTAGATTAGACGACATTCAAATCCTCATAAAAATGACGATTCGAATTTCCTAACTTTGAGGAAACGAAAACTCGGAGCATTTGCCAGTAACGGAATCGTCAAAATTAAGGAAAATTTCGTCGTTTTTGAGCATTCATTTTTTAGAGTGTGGTGCTGCACAACGTTTCTTTATAAAACTGGTGGAAGCCTTGCTCCCTTCAACATCATGGAGTAACCTTCCAAAAAAAATATTGAACAAAGTTAAAAGGACATTTGATTGCCAAATTTTATTATACGCGAGTATATCAAGTCACAGTGAAGATCATGGAGGAACATTAGTGTAATGACTCAATGAACTTAACTTAGAATTCATTATACTATACATTAGGGTGGGCCGAAAAAACAATTTTTCGCAAATGTTTAGGGGCACACGAATAAAAAGGTGCCAAATGGTCTCAAACTGACGCATGTAAAATTTTATTGCATTCAGATATGTCTTTTTGCCTCCGAATTATATTTGAAATTCTGAAAATTAGCCAAAATAAACACAATGTTCAAAAAAATTTCTAAAATCAAAATATTCATTAATTGAATTGCAATAATAAAAAAATGATATATCTTTATGGAAACAATATTTCTGCAAAATTTTAGAATCTTAAGTAAATACCTTCTAATATCTTGAAAGGCATAATTTTTGATAATTGGGCTATAAAATGTTGCAGATTTTAAAATATACCAAGTGACACAAAACGTTTGTATTTGATAAAGGTGCCCTAAAAATTTTTTATTTCAATAGAAGCACCTATGCCAAATTTTTGACTTATGAGTACTCAATGACAGCTAACTATCCCCTTTTTGGTAGTTGTGCTCCGCCCACACAACGGCCCTGTTTTTAAATTGTTTTCTAATCTATTGTGAAAAATTACAAACTGCACTGCAACAATATCAGAATTGATAAATTATTATTAATATAAAATTGTGGCGCAAGTAAACTTTCATTTATAAATTAGAAAACAGGCCCGTCAAGTGGGTAACGGAGCCATAGAAAGCATATGGGAAAATTGTTAAAAAAAGAAAACTTTGTAATAATCTCGGGTTGTATCACTTAATATCCAAGATCATACTTAAATGCAATGTTATTTTCCAACATTTGCATATACTCGAGCTACTTAAAATAAGAAGGAAGTAAGGAAGAAGAAAGGTTAAGCAATAATATGCATTATGCTTCAAAGCATTTCTGTCAGAAATTCAATGAAACAAACTAGCTACTTTCAAATGAAGTGATGTAACGTTCTATGTGGTTTTCTTATTCTTATAAGTATAAATCATTCGCAGTGAAGGTACCTGGCCACCTATAATACGTTTACCTTACTGTCAATAAAAATATAGTTTTCAAGTCTGGTCATTTCCCATTAATCAAACAAAGTTAAAAAAACCCGGCTTTCCTTTTTCCTGTTCGTGCAAGATGCTTTAAATAGAGAACTTTTTGTTTGGAATTGTAGCTCCAAATTTTAAATATTCTTGTTAACATAAATTAAGTACTTTAATAGTAGTTAAACGAAGTCTATCTGGACCCTCCACCCACTCAACAGCCCTGTTTTATCATTTGGATGAATATTTCCTTCCATTGTAATTAGTATTTATACTACAGTGAAGTTGGGTTTTAATATTTAAGAACTCATTTCTGTACTTATTCACAAAGAGTTGGGTTATAATGTTAAAACAGGGCCGTTGTTGGGGTGGAGCAAGACAGCTAAACTGGAGGTAATAAGGTGAAAAGTATGTGTTTCTATTAATTACTTATTGGTAAAAAAAAATTCGAAAAGTGTTGCTTTCAAAAAGAATCCAAGAGGTAATCACACCGCTATCAAATACAAGAATTTTTTACTTGGGTTATTCATTGAAAATTGCAGCATTCTTAGCTCATTTTTTACAAATCAGGACCTGTCAAGATAATAGAAGGTATTAACCAAGATTTTAAAATTTTGCAGATATATTGTTTTAATAAAGATCTTTCAATTTTGTATTATTGCAATTCAGTTAATGAATATTTTGATTTTTGATAATTATTTGAATATTTTGCATATTTTGACTAATTTTTAGAATTTCAAATCGAATTCGGAGGCAAAAAGACTTATCTGAATGCAATAAAATTTTACATACATCAGTTTGAGACCATTTGGCACCTTTTTATCTCTGTGCCCCGAAACATTTGCGAAAAAGTGTTTTTTCGGCCCACCCTATTATACATGGTGTCCGCACAAATAAATTACTAAATGTGTTTTGATACTGAATATCATTAGAATAGTGTTTGACTAAATCTTCCTTATTCATATCATTACTAAACTATATATCTGCTCAAGGTTACGTTCACACACTTTTTCATAACACTTTAGGCATTTGAACCTTAACATTATATGTTACAACATTATGTGCATTACGTTCTTTGTTACTGATTATAACCTCAGAAATGCCTCAAAGGTGTCCAAGAGATCATTTTGATTTGTAAAAAGAAAATCTTCAATTGTTTCTATGGGTCAATAGTCGACATCGGTTGTTACACTGCGTGCCTACTTCATTAAGAAACGAAAGGTTAAAAATAGCTATATGAATGCAGTTTTTCAAGACTGGCTTGCATTAAAATCACAAAAAAATCCCATTCAAACTAGTTCGGGAGAAGAAAAAAAAGATGTTTTCTTATATAAGTTAATGTTAATTCCCTTTTTTTTAACAGTACGTTTATAATGTAAAAAGTGGTAGGTGGTAGGCATTATAATCATTCAGTCCAGCCTATTGTCCGTTTCCCACTTTTACAAAACGAACCAAAAGTCTCAAGCGGGATACGTCATATTGAAGCAAAATTGAAATGAAGCATGAAATGCTGCATCCCAAATTTCACTAGAAAAATTAAATAGAAATATATTTAACAAACTACAAATTTTATTTCTATTTAATCAACAAAAAAGTTTTATTTTTATTCAATATTTCCACCATTACAACTTTGTTAAACGAACGGGAAACTTTATTTAATTGAAATTAAAACTTGAATTTTTTTTTATACTTGAATGTGATATAAGTCAGATTAGAATGACTTCTAAGTATATAGTACAAAAGTATTTTTCGATGGTTCATTATGAGTGTATTGAGAAAGCGACCAGAGAACGTTCTAATTTTTTTTGCCGAAATATTTTTGACTTTTAAATTACTTTTTAGCGAATAGAAAGAACAATGATATGATGAGTTTTTCTATTTTTATAGCAAGTAATGGACATGTTACAGGTCTTGAGTGACAACATAAGCTGAATAAAAATAAATTCGAACCTAATTCACTTTTTCTTATCGCTAATAAGCTGCAAAATTATTCAATATACCACACAATCCTTAACTCACTAGTAAAATATTGTAAGTTTCTATTTTTTTTAGATGAAAAATCATCTTAAACAAAGAACTACTCGAAGTTTTTGCTTACTGCCCTTAAAATAGGAATTTTTAAAACTTACCTCTGACAAGTGACCTTCTTCTTAGTGACATGTTAAGGTACCAGTATTTTACAGTATTTAAAATTCCAATGCATAAAACAGCGGGTGACGGCGTGACGCATATGGTAGTTTAAAGTCTCTCTGCGGTTTCCCTCTCCTACTGTGAGGAAGTTCTTTTTTCATTCCCTTGGTCGGATTAGCTAAATAAGGTACAAGTTAATTTCCTTTATCAGATAAAGGGTTACATATAGGGTTAATGAGAACTAAGCTGCTAGACTGTGGAACACTGTCATAATTAGGGGTTGCTCTATAGCACCAGCATTAGTATCATTCTTCTTTTTTTCCCTTTCAATTTTCATAAACAACTTATATTATAATGTATTAATATGTCACAGAACATTTGATGTTGTAAGAGAGAGAGATAGAGAGGGAGGGAGCGAGAGCTTTATACAAGTAACTTTAAACTATACAATTGTTTTTTTATATAGTACTTTACAATTAACAATGAAGCAACCCCCACGAATTTTTTATTGAAAATTTTAATACTTGTATAGCCGAAATAGGTTTACAAAAAAAAATGCTGAAAAATGTTGTCATTATGAGGACATGTTACATGTAGAGCAATCTACATGTAACATGGTTTATGTTATTAACTGTCATTTGACGTGACGGAATGACCGTGACAAAATGACTAACAGTTTCATAAATTTTATATTAAATTAAAAACGTGTCAAGTATTAAATTAATTTTTTTATGACCTAATACACATAAGATATTAAATATTACATTATTTACATTTATTCGCATGTTAAAGGTTTTTCAAACACTTATCGAGGTCGATTTCTAACTAGTAGAAATGCGGCTGAATTTGCTGAGAAAACAAATCTCTTTTGTTCACAAGGCATCAGTTTTCTTTTTCGGGAAATTTAAATACACCCTTTATTGCCCTGCTTTCTTAACCATAATTTAAACACTTGGAATATATTTTTAAACCTAATTAGTAAATGTTGTATGCAATGAGTAATAAGTTGTATTTCATTCTAAGGAAAATAACCGTAATATATTTTATGATGACGCTATAGTATTTTAAATTGTGTGCATGGAAGATTTTTAAGCATATAAAAATATTTTTTTAGATAAAAAAAATCATAATAGTTTTACATAAGTGTCTTACGTAATAACAAACGCCGGTCCCAACTCCCGAAAGTCGGTTGAAACACAGTTTCCCATCATTGCTAATGTTTAATAATTAGTGCAACAATAAAATATTTTTATGATAGTTATGAATGTTATATTAAATTTTAAAACAAACTAAAAGTGCATTCCACAGTTCAAGTCCAATCTAACAGAAAAAGGTTTCTCATTTAGTCTACAGACAATAGCGTCCTGGCTGAGTTTCTGTAAACATCGTTTAATTAAATTCAAATTTGTCTCAGAAGCTTTCATTCTGGCAGAGAGCAAAACCAATACAGATTACTTTTGTATAAGAGCCGCAATTTCAGCTGATTTTTCTTGTTGAACTTCAACTGGTTGTAACTCAAAGCTTTGAATAGATTACTTTGCCACAATGGAAAGTTTATGATTATCATTGCATTCGTAGTCAACTTTAGAATAATACACGTCTGCATTTCCTTTACTTCTTTTATTTTGTTTAAGCTATTCATGGTTCATTGTTCGTACTAGCATTGAACTCCGTCGAATGTGTTTTGTTATCACTTTTGTCCGATATGTTGTCTTGTCTTCGGCATCTGTTTCGAGCCTGTCTTCTTCAAACAGTTCAGATTTTATTGGTCTTCTATTAAAAAAAAAAAAACGGTATTCTTATTCGGCCAATAAGAAATGCCAAATGATTTTGTCTCGAAATAAACTTGAAAGCGCAAAACTCAAATTATTGATGTGCCGTTTTTTCCGACCGTTGTATTGTTGTTAATATTCTTTGAATGTCCATCCAATTTTGAACTAGTATCTTCTTTTGCAATTAATTATTTTTTAATAGTCCTTTTCAGCTTATTACAAAAATGCATGCCTTGATTTTTATACTACTTTTCTTTTTTTTTCTAATTCGAAGAATTAAAAAAAATGAAAAAGTTGGTATTGACATGCTGTCGATGACCGTCCGTCCATCTGTCGGTACCCCTCTTCCAAAATCAGTTCTATCAATCCGATCTTAAAAATTCTTTTTTCATTAGAAAAGTATAACCTCAGACACCCAACTTTCGTACTTTTTTTCCGTCTGTCTGTACGATCGGATGGACATAAATCTATTATTTGTCGACGAATTTCCCATTGAACTAGCATTGAAATTAAATTTCGAGTCATTTAAATACACTGAGAAAAAAAATCTGTAACCATTACAAAAAAAAAAAATTGTAAAAAACTTTTCCTAGAAAATTTCTAGTAAATAATTACTAAAAATAGTGCTGTAAAAACACATAATATATTTTTGTTAGCATTACATGAATATATCATGTACATTTACAAGACTATTTTATGTATCACACACAAGTATTGTTTCTGTAACCATACAAGATAAGTTTATGTATCCTATACAAGTAATGTTTCTGTAACTTTTCACGACTAATTTATGTGTCCTATACAAGTAATGTTTTTGTAACTTTACAAGACTAATTTATGTAGCTTACACAAGTATTGTTTCTTAGCAAATTCATATTTAATTTACTAAATGTTGGCAAGTGTTTTATTTCCCAACTTGCAATTATGTTGCCAAAAATTTCTTGCGAACCAACCAATGTATGTTCCAGAAATATAAATTCTTGGATTAACGTTTTGGTTTGTCACAAAAGACTTGAACGTTTTACAATTCAAATCCCTTGTGGTAAACTAAAACAAGCAAAGAATATATGATTTTCCTATTTCCAGTACGTAATGAATAAATACATATTTAAAAAATCTAATAAATGTTAATTATAAGTCTAAAAAACTGAAAACGCTAAAAAAAAATAACTCCACACTAACTCACGAAGCTGTGGGAATAAATTAAAACTTAAAATTACTAAAATTAGTTGAGATATATTTATATAGAAATATCGTTTCATTTTATATAACACTTTCAAGACAGAATTAGAAATTTTGATTGTAACTAGGAATTTCAGCTAATGCTTGCAGTAAAAATTTCATTTTTTTCTTTCCCTTGCAATACTGAAGATTACTAACATAATGTACACAAATAGTAATGATATAACACCAGTTACAAATTTCATATTTATTGACAAGCAAAACATTTTTGCCCTAATGGACTAAGACGTATCTTCTTCCTGTACAAGATCAGCATGTTGTGTTTTCAGTCTTATGTATATTCTTCATACATTGCGAGAATTTTTTGCATCCTTAAAAAAAACCAATTTGTTAGAGAATTTAAGAAATTAGTTGTATACATATCACAAGTAAAGAAATTGAAGAGTACACGGGAAGAACCGATTGATTTCTTTAGAGTCTTTCCGTAATTGAAGAGTACAGGGGAAAAACCGATTGATTTTGTAGAGAAGTTTAATTAGCAGGCCACTTACTGATAGCGAGTGATCGCCTAAACTTGTTTAAGGAAATCAGTTCCTACCACGGAGATCATAGTTAAAGTTATAAAGTGGCAGATCACGTGACCTCCAATGCTAACGACAGGACGCGCAAGGAGCTCCTAGAAGAGTCCCAATGAAGCCAGTGTTGTGGGTCACGTGATCTTCCACTCTAATACTTTAACTACTATCTCTGTGGTTCCTAGCTACCAAGATTCAGGCGATTGAAGATCCTGACGCTTGGACCAAGCGAAGAAGAAAGAGAAGAGAAACCGGTTTTTCTGCTGCCAATGTAAGCCAAGCAGACAATTGCGGGCGTCCGCCTAATAAACCAATCGGTTCTTCCCCCCTGTACTCTTCAACTGTCTCTGCTTGGCGGACATTGGCGACCGGAAACCGGTTTTTATGGTTCTTCATTTGCGGTATAAACGTGTGACTCGTTCCACTCAACTCTGGCGTGAATTAGGGTTGCCGCGAAAGATAAACAAAGCGAGTAACTGGCTTACTTTACACCAGTTTAGGCGATTTCTCGCTATCATCCCCAAAGAGAATATTAAGAAAATCCTTGTACAAAATCAATATTTAAAAATTTTGTTCAAATATTTAGTTTTACGGACGGAAATCTCCACGGTATCAATACCCATTTGCTTTCATTTTTTTTCTATTTAAAAGAATTGACTAAAAAGGCGTAGGATTAGGTGTAATAATTAAGTGGGTCAAGGATATTGCAGTTTGCAAATAAGGGTAAAGTAGATAAATTTATAAAAAACAATTTACAATTTTTTCAATAATATTTTTTTCAATTTTCAGGAAATCTTTGAATAAATAAGTTATGCAAAAAAAGATGTTATAATTTTACAAATAAATCACAATTTACACCTACTTTCTTAAAACTTTATCACCTTTATAACACACTAACCTCACAAACACAAATATTTATTAGTTACCTAAAAATATTTTTTTGGAAAATTTATTTTTGTCACTAAAATTTCATTTTACAAAATTCAAATCCATGTAAGGTATTTATATAATTATAAAGAAACGAAACTTTTGTTCCAAAATTTAGTTCAAAGCAAAAAAAAAATCTTACTAAAGAATATATTCTATCAAAGGAATGTTTATCAGTACCTCTTTAGTATAAAAACTAACAAAAATATTCAATATGTTTAACATAAAAAAAATACAAACACCTGAAAAATCAAACAAGAAGTTTTAATAGAACTAAAATAGACTACTTTCCTGTTACTTAAATACTTGCTGAAATTCTTACCGTAAAACAAGTAGAAAAATCCCCAAACAGAGCCATCCAGGTTATATCCTAAATTTTTAAAAGAAAAAAATCGATTAGTTGCCGTAAATTTTATTTCATTTTGAATTTAATTATACATTTAAAAATAAAAAACATGAAACTACTCCAAACTGCTCTAAAAAAATGAAAATTAAACCCGACCAGATTTCTTATTAAACAGAGCGTTTCTTAGAACATAACCCCCAGTGTTTAGTTCCCAAGTATGCTTGGTACCCATTTTTTATCGACTCGCTCACGGGATGAAAGGATGGGTCAACCTCGCCCAATCCGAGATTCGATCCTCGAACCCGCAGCGTGGCAATGCGAATCCCTACCACTAAGCCACTGAGCCTTCTGGGGACTACATATTACATAAGTTATAAATACAGCAAACACAATATCCATACAAAACCAAAAAGGAACTTAAAAAAAAATCAAATTGCTTATTCTTTGTTTAATAAACATAGCTGACTTTCGACTAATTTATCACCAATCGCAGATGATATTTTGTTTATAATTACTCCGCGAAACTAAACACGATCAAAAAAGCAGTAATCCTATTGTTGTGTGTAATTCTACGCTACTATCTAATCTAGCAAACAGAACACTTTTCATGGTATATTCACGAAATTTTCATGAACATGAAAACATTAAGCAATCTTTGACAATGTTGGATACCCTAACAAGAATTATCAATAGAATAATTGAAAAAATATTAGTACTCACCTATTTTTAAACGTGTGTTGCGAAAAATTTTAAAATGGTGATTGCGACTTAAATTACGATCGAGGTCAAACTTTCGTTGTCGATGCGCGCGCAACTTCATGTAGAAGAAGATGATTGGCTGGAAGAAATTGCAAATACTAGACATTTCTTCGTAACTGTAGAAACGACGATTTCTTGTCCGAATTACAAAAACTTATTTTGTAAAATTGTTTATTTCTGTAACATTACTAAAATAAATTCTGTATGCTTACAGTATTTTTTTCTCAGTGTAGCTGTTGCACTACAAATGCTACGGACAAGTGATATACGTCAAAAAAAATTAGCACATCGAAATGAATACAGTGAAAATTTCAGAAAATAATTCGATATCGAAGTACTTCAATTATTTAAAAAAAAAACTTAAAATTTTAATGCTCATTTAAAAAGCATAGGAAGCCATTTTTATTAGAATTAAATCATCATTGCCATTGCAACAATCGCTCGAGAAACTTTAATTCTTTTAGACAATAAATTAAAATAAATTTATTTTACATCGATCAATTTAAAATGACGTCAAATATCTTTCACTAGATTCTTTTTATGTTGAAATAAAATGTTTTCATTCTATTTAAAAGCGAGGAATATTACATATTTATTCTTTGAAATATAAATTTTTGCAAACGATTTAAGTAATAATTATTTAATTTTTGAAATAAAGTAAATGAAACTAGCCCAACTTAATGGGTAATAATGTTTGAATTAATGCTGTGTTTGGCGCCTTTTTACCTGTTAAACACAACTGTTGTGTGGAAGCGGGTTAAGTGACAAATTCTGTTATAAACTTACTTTGTTAATTTACATTTCCTATTTTAAGTGTATTTTGGAGTAGTTTTATGGTTTTTGTTCAACAAATAATTAAATATTTATTTATAACTGCAATTAAATCATGCAGACGATAAGTAAAGTTTATTTCATTTGCGATAGAAAATTAATGAAAATAATTGGCTTCAAGAAAATGAAATTAAAGTTGGATGCTGTGTTTAGTGAAATTTATTCAATGTATATAAATTTAATGTAGAAACGGTTGTTGATATCCCTTACTGTAGCCTTACCTAGTTTTTTCAAGATAAGAATTTTAGTAAGTTTAAGTAACAGGAAAGTAGGCTATTTTAGTTCTTTTAGAACTTCTTGTTTTTATGTTACTATCCTTTAAAATACGCGGGAATGTGTTTAGTTTGTGTCAAAATTGCTTAGCCCAAATAGCAGAAGTGTAATTTTATAAGAGTGAAATAGTTGGAAAAAAAAACGATTGGCAAAACTTAATTTTTAAATTTCATTTTAAATTTTGCTTAATTATTCTTTATGTATATAATATGCATTCGTTAGTTTAAATATATTGAACAATTTCTAGTTTATGTTGTTTAATAAAGATGAAAAACTGAATGTAAGCTATTAAGCTTAATATTTAAGTAATGTTAAAGAGAGATGGAATATTCCCTATGGTTTAAATACCAGATAATCACATATTTCTACCCAATTTCCAAATATTCATTCTTAATAACGATTCTTTCAATTAACGGAAATCATAGTGCCGAATTTGCTGCATGAATATTTCCGTTAATTGACACACCATTCCCGGTTAAATTTGTTGTTGTTTTGGATAAAAACAATAACGCTAAGTCAAAGAATTTCTACAAAGATAAGAACGATTCATTAATTAACGGGAAATTAAGGTCTAAGATCAAAGAGGAAATTATTTGATAAAGTAAGGGATAATTTAGTGCAAGTCGATGAGTTTTTCTGACAATGTAGACTTACATCATTAAAAACAACAACGAAAGCATTTAAAATTTGAAATTATTTATAGTTCAGGCTCTTTATAATTTGGTCAGAATTTGTATTTATTAAACCTTTTATTATTGATAAACAACTATTTAAACTTTAAAACGCATACATTTCTATCACAAAATTATCAATTTAAGACTAAAAATAATTAAATTTGTGCTCATTAGAAATTTGATTTTCATAAATTCAAAAATTATAACTATATTTTTCTCACCTGTTCGTCGGATGCCTTGCCTGCGATACTTTTCGAACAACAGAATGGATAATTATCACATTTTTTTTTCTTGTTTTTAAATGATTCTAAATGACTTAAAACCCATAAAAAATGTATTCATTCTTCGAACAGATTCGTATTTTACTTTTAATTTAAATTTATAAAAGGGCAGTTTCGGTTTTCATTCGATACAGAAAGTCACGTGATATGACGTAGTAAGGTCTTCTCCCACCGAGAAGAAGCGAACACAGCTTTTGCTGTATTCGATTTTTCGCTTCTCTTATATCCTTTCTTCAAAGCTTATTTTTATAATATTACGGCTTTTGAAAAGTACTGTATTGTGCCTATGTGCGGAAATACTTCCCATATTATACTCCTGACAAACTATTTCTAAATGTACCGAGGAATAAAAAAGATAGACTGAGATGGTGCAGAGCTATGAAAAGGGATCCCAAAAAGAACGTTCCTTTGGCCTCGTTCCTTTGGAATGTAATATTGAAACAGAAATATCAAAGTTGGTGATGAGTATTGAAGTACTATTTAGTTTTGGTGAGGTTCTAAAAGCAAATAAAGGTTTTTAATTTAAAACTAATAATATTCATCTCATCTTTAATAGAACAATCACTTCTATATAATTTTACATTCTAATGTAGCCTTATATTGTACAGAACATTAAAATAGAAGTCTTATATTAGTAGAGTACTCAAGTATACTATTCAAGTTATCTAGTAAGGTTAACAAAAATTTACGTTTAAACATTTATTTTTAATACGACAATAACTTCTAATTTAATTAAATAACCCCTTTAACCCTCTAGTGCATGAATTTTTTGTTTCGTCCCAAAAAAATATGTTTGTATCTCTAATGCTCATACATCACGGGAAAAATACGGAAAAAAAATTAAATGCATCGGAATTTAAATAATTTCAATTTTTAAATTTGTTACCAAACGGTAACACCATGCATTAAGCGCTGAATAGATGCTTAAGGGATCATAGGAGTCTTAAAAATGTGCAAAGAAGGAACTACAAAGTATAGTTTGATCTTTTATGTAATTTTTTAACTACTCAATATATAAGCATAATTTTTTTATATGTAATTCTACAAGATTTATTTAATATGAAACAAATTTTAAAATTTATGAAACTTTAGCCAAAACTAAAATAAATGATATTAAACATAAAGCTATTTGAACACATTGTGATTAGGCTTGCGTGGCAAATTGTGAGGTCAAAATTGAAGACATGACCAAGAAAATGACTTTATATTGTACAAATATGTACAAACAAAGACTTATACCTGAATTCTCAGCTCAATTTTAATTAGAAATTATTTTTAAAATTTTTTAAATCAAAATTTTAAATTTTTTATTAATTTTTTTAGAAAAAAGTTCTTAAAATAATTTCTAATTAAAATTGAGCCGAGAATTTAGGTATAAGTCTTTGTTTGTACATATTTGTACAATATAAAGTCATTTTCTTGGTCATGTCTTCAATTTTGACCTCACAATTTGCCACGCAAGCCTAATCACAATGTGTTCAAATAGCTTTATGTTTAATATCATTTATTTTAGTTTTGGCTAAAGTTTCATAAATTTTAAAATTTGTTTCATATTAAATAAATCTTGTAGAATTACATATAAAAAAATTATACTTGTATATTGAGTAGTTAAAAAATTACATGAAAGATCAAACTATGCTTTGTAGTTCCTTCTTTGCACATTTTTAAGACTCCTATGACCCCTTAAAGTTCGGGGGTACGAATATTTATTTTTATTCAAATTATTACCTTTTTTACTTTTTATATTTCTAATAAATTATACTTAAAAATAAAGCTTATTGATAATTTTATTATTCTATAAGAAGTTGCAGAGGCACACAGACACATAGTTTTAGGTATAAAATCTTTAATGAAAAGGTGTATAACAAACAAAAAAGAGTATTAATATTTAGTACATTTAGATTTTGTTAAACAGGAAAAATTAGTTATTAAATTAATTATGAATAGTAGTTACTTTTGAAACGAAAATAATGTACAAATAGAAGGCAATAGCAGGTTTAGTACAAATAGCAGGTATTTATGAATAAAAATATACAAAAAAATCATTTTTAAACATAATTTTTTAAATGGCAGAATGATACGACATAAAACAGTTATTTTTACCCTTAAAATCAAGTAGTACCAAACATTTTAAACACTGAGTTCTTGTGAATCCGTTACAGAGATACACGCAAATTAGCAAACAAAAGTTGTGCTTAATGCATGATGTTACCAAACGGTAACAGATCTAAAAACCAACTACAAATTACCAATTTTGAAAAGAAGAATGATTAGAAAACTACTAAATATAGTTTAAAATAACCCTCTTGAACTATAATATTTTTTTCAAAGCAATTGAATTGTATTTAGTACTAGTATTATTACTTTGAATTCTGCCAAACACGTAAATTCACAGCAGTTAGAAACCTCACTTTTTAATTCTGAAAACACTTTTACTACTGTCAATTATGAGGGTTATTATTAACTAAAACTTCAAAATGGAATGTAATAGATGAAAAAAACACAAATTTGTCGAGAGGGAGGTCTATTTTAACAGAATAAAGTGGATTATGTAACTTGTTACCGAACGGTAACACTATGCATTAGAGGGTTAAGGGGGTTCGGTATGTTGTATATCGGTAATGTTAAATTGGCCAATTGCAATGCACCTTTTCACAATAACTACTGATCAGATCATCTTAAAATTTTCTGTGTGTGTTATACAAACCTTATACATTAATCTGAGGTTAAAAGTTTTTTTAAAAAAAAATAACTGTTAGATTTTTTTAAATAAAATAAGTTTTAGAGTACCCAAAAAATCATGAAAATTTTCACTTTTTTGCCGCATAACTTTTTTTTTCACTTAAGTTTTATTAAAATTTATAACCTCAGATTAATCTATACTATGTATTACATCATATAAAAAAAATTATGAGAAAACATAGCATCGTTTTTGAGAAAAGGTACATCGAAGTTCAAAAAAATAAGTTGTGAGAAAAACGCGTTTAAAGTTTTTATTGTTAACCCATTTCCTTACGAAGCCATGACATTAAAATGGCTTTTAATGTCAAAAATATTTTTCCAATCGTCTTGATACTTTGTGGCATTATTAATAAAGGTTGTTATAGTATTTTAAGCCAATAATTTTTGTTTTGATTTTTTCACCGATTTTGGGGTACTGAACCCCCTTAAATATATTTTCAAATAGTTAAGCATATAACTAACTATAGAGAAAAAGAATTATCTACTAGTAGGAAAACCAAGTTTTGATTTTAAAAATTAGTCTTTTTTTATCAGACTTTTACTATATCATAAATATTACATAAATTTTATTCTTAAAATATATAGTCATAAAACATATTTATGCTATTGCTATATGTAATAATTTTTTTTTATTTCCTATAAAACAATAAATTAACTAAATATCTTTGAAACATCTTACTTTTCAGCTTTGATACCTTTTATTTCAGCTGACAAAAAATCAAAATTTTCTTTGAAAAAATTGATTATCATATCTTCGGAAATGTTTGGCAAAATATCTCTTTGTGCTTTGGTAAAACCCTGTTCAACAGCCATTGGAGAAAAATATTTTAAAAACTCAAAATAATACAAAAATCAACGCACGTGATGCAATTTCGCTGCGCGGTTCTCAAGTGGTGACGTAGGGAGGAGGAAGGAGAAGACCTTCCTACGTCACGACGTTCCTAAAGTGCGCCGCGGCTCTGGTTTTTTCAAATTTGAATAACTCGGAAAATATTTCGTTAAAAAAAAATTTAATGACATTTTTGGACTCCAGACATCTTAATCTACAAAATTAACCCATTTTTAACAAAATTTAAAACATGTGATAATTCTCCATTAAAATTACTTTTATTGTCTTTAATAAGTACTGCATTCTTTATTAAGTATTTTAAACCACCCCGTTCTTAAAATGCAAAACTTTCCCTGGAATTCGAGCTTAACTTTTGACCACGGTTGTTAATTCATCATTGTTCACAAAAATAGAACCTAGTCACGTGACATGTTGATTCATACGTCTCGTATTTTAAAACAGCGGTCAAGTGGCGAGGTCGACACCTGAGCCAGTCCTTACGAATGGTCGGGGTTTGTACAGGGTGGTTATAAAATAACGCTCGCTATTCGGAGTGGTCTGTAGCTTTAATGAATAATCCAACTGCAAAAAACTTTGAGACACTTACTAATCAAGAAGGGGGGAAAGAATGGAATCATAAAAAACAAACTTGTCTCTTGACCACGGTTCTAAATTACGAGGCGTAATTGGATGTGTTGGCAGTAATTAGCCATAATTGGCTACTCCTCGTAATAAGAACCTCGGTCAAGAGACGAGTTTCTTTTTTTATGATTCCATACTTTTTCGTAAAACGAAACTCGTCTCTTGACCAGGGTTCTAAATTACGAGGCGCAATTAGCTGTGTTGGCCGTAATTGGCCATAATTGACGACGCCTCGTAATTTAGATTCTGGTCAAGAGACGAGTTTGTTTTTTATGATTATTCTTTTTTTACGATTATTTTTTAGGTTTCTGTCTTTTTTTATGATTCCATTCTTTTCCCCCCATCTTGATTAGTAAGTGTCTCAAATTTTGATGCATTTGGATTATTCATTAAAGCTACAGACCACTCCGAATAGCGAGCGTTATTTTATTCCTCCCCTGTATAGCTGATTTATTGTTTCACTCACGGCGTGCTTGAATCAGACGTCATCCGTAATAGTTTTGAGTATGCATCTTGCTTTTATTTGCAGCTAATACTATGCTTCGTAATTTAGAACCCTGGTCAAGTGACAAGTGTGTACGGACTTGTTGCGTATTTAAAAAAAAAATGCCATGATGTGTATATTTAAAAACTCTCTACAAACGATTTTAAATCTTAAAAAGTATTCAAATATTTAAAACTTTTGAATACGTCCTAATTTTGTTATAAATATATTTAAAAAAAAAAAACTTTTAAAAACCACACGAAATTGATTTTTCATGAAAAATTAGAGTAAATACAAAACATTTATTTTTACTTTCAAGGCCTAATATGTATCTCTTTTAAAGCAAAAGATAAGTCTGAAAGCAAATATGAAAAACAAATGATAAAGCAGTAAAAGCAAAAAGTCCATTTCAATGTCATTGGCAATCAACAAACCCTTAACTGAATCATTATATAAGGATATTTGTTCAACCTTCAACGCCTATCATGAAGTGTCAGAACTTTTTTACAAAACATTCGAAGCTTTTCTCTCATTCATAAACAGCAATGGGCGACATTCTAAACATGTGGAGTATTATTTTTGGAATATTTATATTAATTGTTTCAGTTTTTTGGTGGCAGAAAAAGAGAAAATATCGTCTTCCCAGTGGCCCGTTGTCTTTACCAGTTGTCGGATACCTGCCTTTTCTAGGAAAGGAGCCTCATAAGGATTTCGAAAAATTGAGTAAAATATATGGAAAAGTGTTTGGGTAAGTTCAATTTAGTTAAATTAAAAATACACTCTAAAAAATGAATGCTCAAAAACGACGAAATTTTCCTATTTTTTTTTATGATTCCGTTACTGGCAAATGCTCCGAGTTTTCGTTTCTCAAAGTGAGGAAATTTGAATCGTCATTTTTATGAAGATTTGAATGTCGTTTAATCTAAAGAAATATTTCGTCATTTTTGAGCATGTGAGTACAACAATGAGATTCAGTTTCCTGAAAATCAAGATACAGAATCGTCAAATCACGATCGTAAAAGTGAGGATTCGCGTTTACTCAAAAGTCACGTGATAGTTTGACGAAACAATCCTCAAAATTAACGAAATGAGGCTTGAGGATTCATGAATCGTCAAAAATGAAAGTGTTATTTCTGAGAGCGTAAGAAAGAAAAAAAATCGAAGGTATACTGTAAAAAAATCTGTAAAAATACAGTAAATTTGCCGCATATTCGCATTTCCCTGCATTTTTGAAACTGTTACTGTAATCATGATCCTACAGCACCAATGTTGTATTCAATCAGTTTGCACAAGAGCACTCGCCATGACAGTGACCAGTGCTTGGTTCTTTTTACCAAGCGGAATCCAAACAGGATCGTGGCTGAAGCAGATGTGCTTGAAACTGCATAACCTCTTGTAGGACTTTAAATACAGCACAATTTCTGATAAACGTGAATGAATTTTTTTACAATGTAGAAAGTTCAAATTCTAATGATCACGTAGTATCATATTGTTATCTTACATCGTTTTGATATCATTTAAAAAATTTCTATTTATTTTGATTTAACAATTGATAAAACAATTTACGAAATAAGTAAAGAAAAATTATTTGAGGACCTACAGTGCTACAAGTGGTACTATAACAAATTATTTCCTTTTTTTTTAGTTTGTATATGGGTCCAGATTATACTGTAGTCCTTAATGACTATGAATCAGTTAAAGAAGCCTATAGTAACAATGCACTGCTTGACAGACCAAATGATCTATTCAATTTTAACCCTGCTCCAGCTGGTAAGTCATTCATTAAAAACGCATGTTATTTTATTTTTTAATATATTCGATTAATATGCTTAAACAGTTTAATCTACGTATAAGAAATAGCAATTATATAGAATCACTAATTTGATATAAAAAAAGTAACTGTCATTCAGTGGAATATAGCCTGGATACTAGGCCATCTCTAAGTCAATTTTAAAGATCCATCTATATATATAAAACGCAAAGTCCTGGCTGACTGACGTATGAACAGCCAAAACTACAGCTATGACATAAATGCCGATTGACTTTTGGAATTGACGCCTTTTGGCGAAGTTGAAAATTTAAGGTAGGGTAGATATACCAATACCACCTATATTAGAAGGCCGGCCGGTATTAGTGGACCGATTCTGTGGTTTTGACCAATGATCATTCGTGACTAGATCTTGTAATTTAATAAATTTTTAAGATAAGATGAATCAAGATGCGACGTCATCTTAAGATGCGACGTTATTATTCTTCGGGCTTTTTCTTATTTCACGAGCAGCTTATAGGTTGACAGCCATTTAGGCGATGCTCGGACCCGAATCTGGGACCTTCTGCATGCAAGGCGAATACCGGGACCTATGGGAAAGTCCTCTAACTCATGGAAGGACCTGGATGCAATCGGACAACCCCTTTTTTGAATGGGAGGCATCAATTGGTATAAAATAAAAATTTACATGAAAAATCGCTGTTGTAGAAGGTGCACCCGTGCAACGCTGGGCGCCGGGTGTATAAAGCTATAGTATGGTGTATACTCCTTGGTATGAACAATAATTAGCTGTAAATAAGTGGAATTATGGCATTCTTTTATTCCTTGATACTAAATTATTTTACTACTTTATTGTTCTTTGACAAAGGAAGTCAATTTCTATACATCACACGTGTGTAAAACTTCGCATAATTTCTGACCCATATATTTTCGAATTTTTAGCATTTCAAAACGCAACTCCTTAGAACTGTTCTATTACCTTGTAACATATTAGTATTGTTGTGCATTTGAAGATAAACGAATTTTCTTTCTTCAATATTTTTTATAAATTTTAGGATTTACTGCCGCAAATGGTGAAGAATGGATGGAGCAACGGCGTTATAGTATGAGAACATTGAAGGATATTGGACTGAGTAAAAATCCGTGGGAGACAAATTTAGAGGTAAACATTGAAACATGTTGTGATCATATTAACCAATAAAACATGCGCGGAACTACAAAATCCAAGGTTGCGAATCCTCAAATCCAAGGCGTGGTTAGAACAATAAATTTCAAATGAATCAATTTTCTTCTTTATAAATTTGTACAGTGAGGAAATTTTAGGTAATTTTGGCAAGAATATTTTTCACTATTCGCACATTTCGTTTCGACTATTGTTTCCCAATACTGCCCAATGCCCCTGGTTCTGAACCTGGTTCCCAATACTGCGACGTAAATTAGACAACACTGCAATGAAGAATAAAAATCCGTTTAAATCATCGCAACAACTGAATGCAAGTTAAATGTGTACAGGACCATCCAAACACAATGATAAAGTTGTTAATGGCAGTGTTTTAAGAGTTATGAATTGCTCATTACTAATTCCATACTTGCATTTGCAGGTTGAAATCGAAGACTTTTTGAAGCTATTGGAAAGCAAAGCTGGAAAGCCAGTGGACATTTCCCACGAGCTCCTGGCCAGCGTGTCCAACAGCATGACCAGCATCGTACTCGGGAAACGTCTCAGGCTGGATGACCCTAGACGTGCAGCTGTAGACAAAGGCATTGAAGCTGTGATTCAGTCATTTGGTCAAAATAGTCTAGTGACCATCTTTCCTAATTTGATGAAGTTCATTTGTAAGCTTGGCTTAACAAGATGGGCCCAGGTCTACAGAGACTTGGAAGGTTTTTGCAAATTTTTCAGGTATATTGTGGTATTGTATAGCAATGAGTACCATTAACTTTTGATACTGACAAAGTGATAAATCTAATTGTTCTTAACATATATTTACAGAACCGCTATAGAAGAACGCAAAAAAGTTTTCCCCCATCAAAAGGAAGATAATTATATCGATGGATATCTCGAGGAAATGTCAAAAGCAAAAGGAAAAGCCACGAAGAGTTATTTTAACGGTAATATAATTTTGTAAAATATATAATGTTAGTGTAATATGTTAACTATCGTGATTAAAAAAGAGTGGGGCAAGATTACAACGAGTTAGTTAAATTTTTTTTAGATTCTTTAGGGCTAGGCGGAGAATGAGAGGGTATAGTCAAGAAGGGTTCTTTTGCAAAAAGAAAAACCTTGTGTTTACCGACAATACAAAAAAATTGTGTTTTTTTCTCATTTACTGCAAGTTGTCTTGAAACAATACAAATATTGCGTTGTGACCAAATAGTTATACTAAAGCGTGTATAAGCACTAAAATCGTGTTGAAGGCGCAGCGTGTATAAATTCTTCCGAAATGTAGTTCAGCATGTTTTTGAAGTTTCGGATAAGCTTAAGCAGCTATTCTAAAGCTTAGTCTTTGTAAACAACGGTATAGGATGAATATAAAAATTTCAGTTTGTTGAGAATAGTTTGCAAATGCTTCAATAGAAGCTGACACAAACAGTTGACAGTGTTAAAAGAGTCCTTTTACGCGTGATATTTTTTGTAGCTTATGCATGAAATTTATAATACTCTATTAGTGTTAATTGTTCAATTTACAGCAATTCCATGTATAGTTTAAAAATAACGTTTGGAAATTTTAAACAAAAACCATAAAATTGCTGTAAAGTCAGTGTTGAATGAATAATTAACACTAATATAACAAAGATTTTAAAACAAATTATATCACCCACCACTCTTATGAAACACTCCGTTTTTGTCAACTATTGTCGCAGTGTACACGAACTTAATTTCAAGACAATAGGTTAGACTGACCAGTGAGTGAACAGGCCCCAGTGAATGAACATTTGGTAAATCTAATTAAAAAATCAGGATTGAAAATCATTCTACTAGATGGATTGGCAACACTGACTTCCTCCCATCTAGTAGGAAGCTATCTGACATATGGTTGGCTGTCCTGGTCATTATGTCCTGGTGTTTATTCACTGGGGAACGCAGCGCCTTAAACGTTCATTCACTGGTTAGTCTACCCTATCAAGGGTTTAGTTAATTCTTCGTTTTTGAAAGCGGTATCTCCTTTGGTTTCAGTTGTTAACCAATAGATTAATGAGATTTACTGAATCATTTGATATTTTTTTATAGATTATTGCTAGGTCTCTTACACAAAATGATATGGTTATACACTCTTAAAACGAACGAGCGATTTTAACTCTGTCTGATTAATTTTCACTCCTCCAGTCTGGAAAATGCACTTCTCCTTTTGGAGTGGATCCTTTGTGTGTTAAACCTCCAACAGGATCACTCCAAACGAGTGATTTTAACTCAGTCTGAGTTAATATTCATTCCTTTCCAGTTTCGAAAATGCACTTCTCCAACTGGAGTGGATTTCACTCTTTTGTTTTAAGAGTGTAGAGTATTTACTTCCTCAATTTATTGAAGTTCCGGATAATAACACATATGTGCATTGACAGATGATAACCTGATTGGATCAGCTGAGACTATGGTGATGGGGGGTAGCGACACAACAAAGAATTCTATGATGTGGATTTTCCTGGCCATGGCATCCTATCCTGACGTCCAGAAGAAAATACAGGACGAAATTGATCGAGAATTGGGCAGAGATGGTAAACTTCCATGGATGCAGAGATCAAAAATACCTTACACCTATGCAGCCACTTTGGAAGTACAGCGATGGAGAACTACCGCACCTTTAGGAGTTTTCCGCAGGTAACTTTCACTTAGAACCACAGTCATGTATGCGACGACCGTCTGTTAGGTAATTTAGTAATTTGATCATTTTACGACTGTGTATTTCTAGCCTTCTTTATAGGAGCTTTAAATACATCCATTTACCCCTTGTAATTTATTACCTCATAATTTAGAGAAGTGAGGAGGACGACATCTATACGGGATTGAACCAACACCTATACCTTACAATCAGTTCTGGGCTGATGGCGTGTCCAACGCTATACCAACTGGGCTACCAAGCCCCACCTTCTATTTAAACACGAAATAATGATGGATAAAAACTTATGTAACAAACAGTTTGTTTTTATTTTCAAATAAAAAGGTAATAATAATTTAAATGGACGCATTAACGATAGTGTTTATTATCAATGGACTACGACTAAGAGTTACCAACCACATAGTTTAGTAAGTTATTGATATACCATACCATACTATTTTTTAAATATTAATTTTTGTTTTCAGGTCTAACACTGATACAAAACTGGGAGAGTTTGATATTCCTAAGGGGACCAATGTCCTTGCAAATTTTTGGCTTTTGCATAATGATCCTAAATACTGGAAGGAACCCGATTCTTTTAATCCGGATAGGTTTCTCGATAATGAAGGAAATTTATTGACGCTCAAGCCGGAGAGTTACATACCATTTTCGATGGGTAAGCACATAGTAAAACATTTGGAGTAAATACTACAGATATGTGTAATCTTACACTATGTAAACGGAGTAAATTTACACCGAAAAAAGTGGTAGTATTGTTGCTTCTAACTTAAGGTAGATTTTAACTGTTTTTACTTGAGTGTAACATTCTTACATAAACCATTGTAAAATTCTGTAGCGATATTTTGCAAGTTATTGTTTTTGCAGTTAGTAGATTTATACATAAGTCAAGTTTTAGCTTAAGGAGAGACTTAATCTTGATACCCTTCGATTAGAAAAGCATCGCCTTGCTCATTTTTCAACTTCGTCCAGATAGATTCCATAATTTTCTTTACAATCTTAAGTGTTTCACAGCAGTTATTACACTATTTTAAATATTTTTTTAAATAAAATCCCAAAATGAAAATTAAATCCCCAAACGTAATGCAAAAGCTTTCATTGGCAGCAAATAAACTTTCAACTTGTACTTTTACTTCTTCTGTATCTTTTACTTCTTCTATGAAAATCTTCTGTAGTAAATTATAATAATAAACTTTATGAGTTACTACTATAAAGTTTATTATTATAATTTACTACAGAAGATTTTCATACAACATATAATTGTAAAATTCAAGTTCGTTTAAACATATACGTATCTTAATTAAGCAACTATTCATACCTTTGAAGTTGTTTTCTGATAATGAGTCATTTATCGTAAGTCATTTTGGGCAATTTACACTACTACTAATGTATATCACCATAAAATGTTTATTTGTCCTTCGATTTTGGGCTTTTTGAATTGCCGAAATCTTTCGGTTTAAGTTTTCGCAATTTTGTTGTTATTCAACCTTTGAATATCAAAATTTTAAAGTATTATGTCATCACGGACAAGCTTTGGGAGATCACGTGACTTTTTGCCCTTAACGCAAGACTCATATAACGAGTACCTTAATTACTTTGGTTGTCAGTTTTGACTCATGTTAGTTTGTCAACCATGTACAGTATATTGACTCACTTTGGTTAGTAGTATATGGACTCTGTTCCTAAATTTTTGAGTAATGTACAAACATATTCACTAAGTTTGCAGATTCTTTTACGAAATTCCTGTTTCCTGTAAATATGAGTCTCCCAATCCTGCGGACTATCGATAGATAATCTGCTAGATGAAATAAATATTGTTATATTTTAAATTAAGTAACTTGAATGCAAGTTTTTATCATTTCGTATCTCTTTTATTTCAGGAAGGCGCAATTGTCCTGGAGAATTTGTAGCCCTTATCGAAATATTTCGTTACTTCACTGCAATAATGCAGAGATTTCACATTCGACCCCTGGAAAACACTCCGCCTATCCTCGAAGGTGTGGTGAAAGCTGTCTACGCACCCTTTCCTCAGAAATTGCGGTTTATTCCTCGGGAATAAATCACCCATTATTTTGCTAATTTGTCTATACCCGATTGAAATTCAATGTGTTGTGTGAAGTGTATTGTGCAGAAGTTACTTTTTTTTAAACTTTAATTCGATGTGGTGATCTTTCAGAAAAAATGAGAATACAATTTATAGAGTAGTACAGAAAGAATTATAAAAAAAAATTCTTTTTTATTCTTGGTGTTTTTTTATGTCCACAGATCGTGACACGTCATGTCCGTGATGGGTCCAAATCCTTAATTTCATGAATTTGGCAATTTATATCTATTTTATAAGATATGAATTTACTTTTTAAGTTCGAGAATTAAAGAAAGAGACTTTTTGGGAAAATATTCATGCATGTTTTATCTTTATTTATAAATTTGTATTTATTTTACTGACTGTTTAATACTTGTCCCTAACAACTGCAGTTACGTCCATGAACATGAACAAGAACTTGTATTGAATTCAATAGGTGGGGGCAGTACAACGCAGTGTCTATATAATTTGAGTTTCATTTGCATTCATACTGTATCTTCTGCTATTGCAAAACAGCAGAAAACTATCATAATTACGGGTTGCTCAATGGCATCAGCATTAGTATTAAACTTCGTATTTTTTTGTAGTTCAATTTCCATAAACAATTTAGAGAAAATAAATGATTGCAATGCATTAATGTGTCATTGAATATTTAATGTTGTAAGCGAGCTCTATACAAGTAAATTAGAACTATACTTTTTTTTTTGTTTTTGAATACTTTACAGTTAACAATGAAACAACCTACCGGAATTTTTATTGAAAATTTTAATACTTGTGTAGTCGAAATAGGTTTGCAAAAATGCTGAAAAGTGTTGACATAATGATGAATTCCAGAATGAGAAAAAAAGCATGGAGTTCTATAACCTGAAAAAAAGTCACAAACACATTTTAATAATTGTATTAATGAGTTACTTAAAGTAACTTTAAATTTCAGATGAGTAATAATTTTACGTAAAAAAGTTTGGATATTTTGAAAATCAAATACAAATCTTTTTTTTTTCAAATAATTTCATCTGAGAGTTTATAATTAAATGGTGTTTTGAGGAACCTTTATCATGATTGGACATTGCATTTATTTGAAGGATCTAGATGAAAAATTGGCATTTTCCTAAGTATCACTAAGATAGAGGGCACGGTCCACTCATTGGCGACATTTGGTAATAATAAATTCAATTGGACGTGATCGTCCAGACACACTAGACTAGATCTTAGTTATTTTTCGTAGAATAAGAATTTTTTCAAGCCCTTTATTTACTTCAGTATAGGTTTTAAAACTTTCTTATTAAAACAAAAATTTCAGAAGATTAATTTGTGTAAAACTAAAGACCTACCTTTTTTAATGTATTATCCTGCGTAAGTGATAGATATTGAGTTTGGTAGTTTAGAGCTTGCACTTGCTGCTTAAGATTTTCAATTGCAATGTGTTGCATTTCATTCTAAGGAAATTAGCCATCATAAATTAATGATGACGATATAACATTTATAAATGTGTACGTGGAAAAGTTTAAGCAAGTAAAGAGATATTTTTGGATAAAAAAAATAATAGTTTTACATAAGTGTTATACGTATCACAAACGCCGGTTCCATCTCCCCAAAGTCGTTTGAAACACAATTTTCTATCAATGAGAGTTTTAAATAATAGATGCAGCAATAAACTATGTTTTATGAAAACTAGATTAAATGCGTTAAAATTTACTAAAGGTAACCGAGTAAGGTTTCCCACTTAGTCTACAGACGATAGCAACCTCCAAAGCCTTTGAATTTAACTTTTAAATACGATGGTTAAGATAAAAATACTAAAAAATTCGTTTAGCCTACATCTACTTACAATTTTTAGAGTTTCCTCCGATGCCAAATGCATGGCATTGAGGGTTGCATTAAACATGCTTTGCATTTCGTCCATCTGGTGCCTATAAGACTGGCTGAGTTTCTGTAAATATCGATTAATTAAATTCAAATTTGTCTCAGAAGCTTTCATTCTGGCAGAGAGCTTAACCAATACGGATTCCTTTTGTATTAAAGCCGCACTTTCAGCTGATTTTTCTTCTTCTTGAAAGTCAACTGGTTGAAACTCAAAGCTTTCAATAGATTCCTTTGCCACAATGGGAACTTTATGATTATCATTGCATTCACATTCAACTTTAGAATCATACACGTCTGCATTTTGTTTACGTCTTTCATTTTGTTTACGTCTTTCATTTTGTTTAAGCGATTCATGGTTCATTGTTCGTACACTGGCATTGAACTCAGTCGAATGTGTTTTGTTATCACTTTTGCCCGATGTGTTGTCTTTGGCATCTGTCTCGAGCCTTTCTTCTTCAACTAGTTCAGATTTTATTGGCGGTTTTCTATTCAAAAAACGGTATTCTTTCGGCCAATAAAGAAATGCCAAATGTTTTTTGTCTCGAAATAAACTTGAAAGCACAAAACTCAAATTATTGGAGTGTCGATTTTTTCTGGCCATTGTATTGTTGTTTATATTCCTTGAATGTTCAACCAATTTTGAATTATCTTTTTTTAGAACTAAATATTTATTTACAGTCTTTTTCCGGCAAAACTTATTACAAATATGCATATCTTGATTTTTTTCTGTTACTATCCTTAAAAATACACACGAATGTGTATGTATGCTAGTCTGTTTTATCCCTTTATTTTTGGGGAAAATGCAATATTTCTTGTACATCTCGCAAATTTTTGCCAAAGATGAATTTGACATTGAATGTTCATGGCTATTTCTGACTGACTCTCTTATGGATGGAAATTCTATTAGTTGTGTAGAGTTTCTGAAAAAAAAAAGTTAACACTTTAAGAAATTTCCAAAAATTACAAAGACTAAAAAAAAAACCTAAATAATTATACTTAAATTAATAATGAAGAAACTACATAATTTATATTTCTGCAAGATAATCTATGTCTATATTCACACAATATTGATAATATAATTAGTGCGTTCTTGAAATATATTTTACTTTAAATACTCTTAATCTCAAGCGCAATATAAAAACTAAAATTTTTACAAAACTAAAGATTGAACATATAAAAATGAAAGTTTTGAAAATTATCACTGCATTAATAAATATGTAATATAAATATGTGTAATAAATATGTAATATAAATATGGCCAATAAGAAATGCCAAATGATTTTGTCTCGAAATAAACTTGAAAGCGCAAAACTCAAATTATTGATGTGCCGTTTTTTCCGACCGTTGTATTGTTGTTAATATTCTTTGAATGTCCATCTAATTTTGAACTAGTATCTTCTTTTGCAATTAATTATTTTTTAATAGTCCTTTTCAGCTTATTACAAAAATGCATGCCTTGATTTTTATACTACTTTTCTTTTTTTTCTAATTCGAAGAATTAAAAAAAATGAAAAAGTTGGTATTGACATGCTGTCGATGACCGTCCGTCCATCTGTCGGTACCCCTCTTCTAAAATCAGTTCTATCAATCCGTTCTTAAAAATTCTTTTTTCATTAGAAAGGTATAACCTCAGACACCCAACTTTCATACTTTTTGTCCGTCTGTCTGTACGATCGGACGGACATAAATCTATTATTTGTCGACGAATTTCCCATTGAACTAGCATTGAAATTAAATTTCGAGTCATTTAAATAGCTGTTGCACTACAAATGCTACGGACAAGTGATATACGTCAAAAAAAATTAGCACATCGAAATGAATACAGTGAAAATTTCAGAAAATAATTCGATATCGAAGTACTTCAATTATTAAAAAAAAAAGCTTAAAATTTTAATGCTCATTTAAAAAGCATAGGAAGCCATTTTTATTAGAATTAAATAATCATTGCATCGCAACAATCGCTCGAGAAACTTTAATTCTTTTAGACAATAAATTAAAATAAATTTATTTTACATCGATCAATTTAAAATGACGTCAAATATCTTTCACTAGATTCTTTTTATGTTGAAATAAAATGTTTTCATTCTATTTAAAAGCGAGGAATATTACATATTTATTCTTTGAAATATAAATTTTTGCAAACGATTTAAGTAATAATTATTTAATTTTTGAAATAAAGTAAATGAAACTAGCCCAACTTAATGGGTAATAATGTTTGAATTAATGCTGTGTTTGGCGCCTTTTTACCTGTTAAACACAACTGTTGTGTGGAAGCGGGTTAAGTGACTAATTCTGTTATAAACTTACTTTGTTAATTTACATTTCCTATTTTAAGTGTATTTTGGAGTAGTTTTATGGTTTTTGTTCAACAAATAATTAAATATTTATTTATAACTGCAATTAAATCATGCAGACGATAGGTAAAGTTTATTTCATTTGCGATAGAAAATTAATGAAAATAATTGGCTTCAAGAAAATGAAATTATAGTTGGATGCTGTGTTTAGTGAAATTTATACAATGTAGATAAATTTAATGTAGAAACGGTTGTTGATATCACTTACTGTAGCTAACCTAGTTTTTTCAAGATAAGAATTTTAGTAAATATTTAAGTAACAGGAAAGTAGGCTATTTTAGTTCTTTTAGAACTTCTTGTTTTTATGTTACTATCCTTTAAAATACGCGGGAATGTGTTTAGTTTGTGTCAAAATTGCTTAGCCCAAATAGCAGAAGTGTGATTTTATAAGAGTGAAATAGTTGGAAAAAAAACGATTGACAAAACTTAATTTTTAAATTTCATTTTAAATTTTGCTTAATTATTCTTTATCTTATACTATAATACGAGGAATTGGTGCCAAGTCGAAAATCGCCCCAGAATTAATAAACTCCGGTAAACTTGGGGGTCTGGGGTTTTTGGCCTCGACGAATCGATTGGCACAGGTTTTGAAGCGCTACGGTCAAGCAGTTCGGAGTTACAGATAGGATATTTTCAAACTTCATTAGTTCGCCATAATGGCTACTTTCTTGATGCCATCTGCTAAAACTATAAGCCTCTGCTTAAGCTATAAATGTTTAGTTAAGATTTTAATTTTTCAAATTTAAATAAATTCGACCTTGCTTTAAACTTTATTGAGTTTTACTGAAATGGTAACATGAATAATTTTTTTAGTTCCAATCAGCAGACGACTTCAGTTCTATTCTGTTCATTGGCGATCTTGAAAATTTAACGTATGGTTGCTATACCTATCGAGTTGAATGAAATATGAAATGGAATGTTTACCACATTTCGACATTTTCGTTGCTTTTCAACGAAACGCCAATTATCAATTACATTTCATTTCCTATTACTTTTAAAACTTTACCTTTGTATAGAATAGTTCCCTTTCGAAACTCTAACTTTGTTTACAATGGTGCACTTTAACTAATGTGACCAGACGTCCCGCTTTTGGCGGGACAGTCCCGCTTTTTGTGTTACTGTCTCGCGGGCCGAATGTCCCGCCAAGACGTCCCGCTTTTTGTAAAAGTCCCGCAATGTCCCGAAAAACGAGAAAATTGTAAATAAAATAGACTTTTTTTTTATGATTAATAGTTCTAAAACGTTATGACGTCTTTAGAAATTGGTGGAGTATGGTTTCTGTTTGCCTGGAACCACTTCTGCTGTTGAACCGCGCCTTCCTTATCTTTCAAATACCAAGTGTGTAATTGTGTGAAGGGACTATTGTGTGCATAAAAAAAATACTTAAAAAATACACCGAGGGGGGGGGGGGGAGTGATGGAGTGTCCCACTTTTTGATTTTGAAAATCTGGTCACATTAACTTTAATTGGTTATCTTTTCACCAATGGTTTCACAAATTTTCTTATGGTATGTATTGTTGTGATAAATCACAATTGAAAATTTAAATCTTCGAGTTAGCTTTGATACCTGTTTTCTCCGAGCAGAGCTCGGTCACCCGCTGGTGTATATAATATGCATTCGTTAGTTTAAATATATTGAACAATTTCTAGTTTATGTTGTTTAATAAAGATGAAAAACTGAATGTAAGCTATTAAGCTTAATATTTAAGTAATGTTAAAGAGAGATGGAATATTCCCTATGGTTTAAATACCAGATATTTACATATTTCTACCCAATTTCCAAATATTCATTCTTAATAACGATTCTTTCAATTAACGGAAATAATAGTGCCGAATTTGCTGCATGTATATTTCCGTTAATTGACACACCATTCCCGGTTAAATTTGTTGTTATTTTGGATAAAAACAATAACGCTAAGTCAAAGAATTTCTACAAAGATAAGAACGATTCATTAATTAACGGGAAATTAATGTATAAGATTAAAGAGGAAATTATTTGATAAAGTAAGGGATAATTTAGTGCAAGTCGATGAGTTTTCTGACAATGTAGACTTACATAATTAAAAACAACATCAACGAAAGCATTTAAAATTTGAAATTATTTATAGTTCAGGCTCTTTATAATTTGGTCAGAATTTATATTTATTAAACCTTTTATTATTGATAAACAACTATTTAAACTTTAAAACGCATACATTTCTATCACAAAATTATCAACTTAAGACTAAAAATAATTAAATTTGTGCTCATTAGAAATTTGATTTTCATAAATTCAAAAATTATATATTTATTTTTCTCACCTGTTCGTCGGATGCCTGCGATACTTTTCGAACAACAGAATTAAAATTACTTTTATTGTCTTTAACCCTTTCAGTCCCAAAAATTTACTACACTACAGAAACATCTGATATTCACAAAATAAGCTTATTTTAGGTCAAATATAGGAATTCCATAAGAAAAAAAAAACATTAAAATTTTTTATATGGTTTTTGAAACAATGCCAAAAATTTTTAACTGTGGAAAACAACAAAATAAATAAATATATATATATATATATATATATATATATATATATATATATATATATATATATATATAATATATATATATATATATATATATATATATATATATATATATATATATATATATATATATTACCTAAAAACACTTCGAGTTATATATTTTAAGGTATCTGACCAAATTATTAAAAAAAAATTAGTAATTATTTTAACCGAAATACTTTAAATTGTGTTTTTAATATGTGGAACTGAAGTGAACTGATCAAAAATCAGGAGAAACGCTTGTTGACTATTTTCTAAGTAAAAAAAATAGTAGTCCTGGGGCTGTAAGGAGCCTAGTGGTCCGGACCCCGGACTTCAGATCGGAAGGTTGAGAGTTCGAGACCCGGTGCCACTGAAGACTTACCGAGTATATGCGGAGTACGTGCTCGTAAAATCTGTTGGGTCCGAAAGTCCTGTGGTCGGTCATTGCGCAGTTTACCATGGGTACAGGTTCCTGGAGAAAATTTCCCTCCCCTTCAGGGACATGTCTAAATTGTGGAGGTGGCGCGTGATAGATGGCAGCATCTGTCACGTATATGTGTGCATGTGAGTGTGAGTGTGTGTGTGTTGTGACTGTCTTACTTGACGAAGGTTTATAAGAGGCTCTCTGAGCAAGCACACAAGCCAGAAAATATATGTATATCAACCAACCAACCATAGTAGTTCTGACTTCTATTGAGATTGATGTAAAATATTGTCTGATAGACCAAAGTGTGAAGAATCGAATGATGTGTGTTTGGATGTCATAACGGGACATAAAAATTTTGAAAAAAATATTGAAAGTGATGATGCCAAATGGCATCACTGGGACTGAAAGGGTTAATAAGTACTGCATTCTTTATTAAGTATTTTAAACCACCTCGTTCTTAAAATGCAAAACTTTCCCTGGAATTCGAGCTTAACTTTTGACCACGGTTGTTAATTCATCATTGCTCACAAAAATAGAACCTAGTCACGTGACATGTTGATTCATACGTCTCGTATTTTAAAACAGCGGTCAAGTGGCGAGGTCGACACCTGAGCTGTCCTTACGAATGGTCGGGGTTTGTACAGGGTGGTTATAAAATAACGCTCGCTATTCGGAGTGGTCTGTAGCTTTAATAAATAATCCAACTACAAAAAACTTTCAGACACTTACTAATCAAGAAGGGGGGAAAGAATGGAATCATAAAAAACAAACTTGTCACTTGACCACGAGAGGAGACGAGTTTCTTTTTTTTTATGATTCCATACTTTTTCGCAAAACGAAACTCGTCTCTTGACCAGGGTTCTAAATTACGAGGCGTAATTAGCTGTGTTGGCCGTAATTGGCCATAATTGACGACGCCTCGTAATTTAGATTCTGATCAAGAGACGAGTTTGTTTTTTATGATTATTCTTTTTTACGATTATTTTTTAGGTTTCTGTCTTTTTTTATGATTCCATTCTTTTCCCCCCATCTTGATTAGTAAGTGTCTCAAATTTTGATGCATTTGGATTATTCATTAAAGCTACAGACCACTCCGAATAGCGAGCGTTATTTTATAGCTCCCCTGTATAGCTGATTTATTGTTTCACTCAAGGCGTGTTTGAATCAGACGTCATCCGTAATAGTTTTGAGTATGCATCTTGCTTTTATTTGCAGCTAATACTATGCTTCGTAATTTAGAACCCTGGTCAAGTGACAAGTGTGTACGGACTTGTTGCGTATTTAAAAAAAAAATGCCATGATGTGTATATTTAAAAACTCTCTACAAACGATTTTAAATCTTAAAAAGCATTCAAATATTTAAAACTTTTGAATACGTCCTAATTTTGTTATAAATATATTTTAAAAAAAAACATTTTAAAAACCACACGAAATTGATTTTTCATGAAAAATTAGAGTAAATACAAAACATTTATTTTTACTTTCAAGGCCTAATATGTATCTCTTTTAAAGCAAAAGATAAGTCTGAAAGCAAATATGAAAAACAAATGATAAAGCAGTAAAAGCAAAAAGTCCATTTCAATGTCATTGGCAATCAACAAGCCCTTAACTGAATCATTATATAAGGATATTTGTTCAACCTTCAACGCCTATCATGAAGTGTCAGAACTTTTTTACAAAACATTCGAAGCTTCTTCTCTCATTCATAAACAGCAATGGGCGACATTCTAAACATGTGGAGTATTATTTTTGGAATATTTATATTAATTGTTTCAGTTTTTTGGTGGCAGAAAAAGAGAAAATATCGTCTTCCCAGTGGCCCGTTGTCTTTACCAGTTGTCGGATACCTGCCTTTTCTAGGAAAGGAGCCTTATAAGGATTTCGAAAAATTGAGTAAAATATATGGAAAAGTGTTTGGGTAAGTTCAATTTAGTTAAATTAAAAATACACTCTAAAAAATGAATGCTCAAAAACGACGAAATTTTCCTATTTTTTTTTATGATTCCGTTACTGGCAAATGCTCCGAGTTTTCGTTTCTCAAAGTGAGGAAATTTGAATCGTCATTTTTATGAGGATTTGAATGTCGTTTAATCTAAAGAAATATTTCGTCATTTTTGAGCATGTGAGTACAACAATGAGATTCAGTTTCCTGAAAATCAAGATACAGAATCGTCAAATCACGATCGTAAAAGTGAGGATTCGCGTTTACTCAAAAGTCACGTGATAGTTTGACGAAACAATCCTCAAAATTAACGAAATGAGGCTTGAGGATTCATGAATCGTCAAAAATGAAAGTGTTATTTCTGTGAGCGTAAGAAAGAAAAAATAGAAGGTATACTGTAAAAAAAATCTGTAAAAATACAGTAAATTTGCCGCATATTCGCATTTCCCTGCATTTTTGAAACTGTTACTGTAATCATGATCCTACAGCACCAATGTTGTATTCAATCAGTTTGCGCAAGAGCACTCGCCATGACAGTGACCAGTGCTTGGTTCTTTTTACCAAGCGGAATCCAAACAGGATCGTGGCTGAAGCAGATGTGCTTGAAACTGCAGCACCTCTTGTAGGACTTTAAATACAGCACAATTTCTGATAAACGTGAATGAATTTTTTTACAATGTAGAAAGTTCAAATTCTAATGATCACGTAGTATCATATTGTTATCTTACATCGTTTTGATATCATTTTAAATTTTTAGCCTACTTTTCTTTTTTTTTTAATTCGAAGAATTAAAAAAATTAAAAAAGTAGGTATTGACATGCGGTCGATGTCCGTCCGTCCGTCCGTCTGTCTGTCTGTCTGTCCGTCTGTCCGTCCGTCCGTCTGTCCGTACCCCCCTTCCAAAATCGGTTCTATCCATCCGATCTTAAAAATTCTTTTTTTGTTGGAAAGCTATGACCTCAGAGACCCAATTTTCATACTTTTTGTCCGTCTGTCTGTAAGATCGGACGGACATAAATCTACTATTTGTCGACGAATTTCCCATTGAACTAGCATTGAAATTCAATTTCGAGTCATTTAAATCGCTGAATTTAACTACAAATGCTACGGACAAGTGAGATACATCAAAAAATTCAGCGCATCGAAATGAGAATACATTGAAAATTTCAGAAAAGAATTCGAATTCTAAGTACCTCAATTATTTAAAAAACTGCAAAGTTTAATGCTCATTTAAGGAAGCCATTTTTATTAGAATTAAATCACCATTGCCATCACAACAATCGCTCAAGAAACTTTCATTCTTTTAGACAATAAATTAAAATAAATTTATTTTTGCGACATCGATCAGTTTGAAATGACGTCAAATATATTTCACTTTGAGATTCTGCATGATGGTATGCAATGTTGTCATTTAAAATAGAGAACTTTTACATATTTATTCCTTGAAATATAAATGTTTGCAAACGATTTAAGTAATAATTACTTAATTTTCGAAATAAAATAAATGAAACTAGCCGAATTTATAGCGGGTAAATTTTTAATATAGAATTAATGCTGTGTTTGGCGCCTTCTTACCTGTGGAAGCGGGTTAAGTGACAGATTCTGTTACAAGCCTACTTGTTAATTTACATTTCCTATTTTAAGTGCATTTTGAAGTAGTTTTATGGTTTTTGTTCTGCGAATAATTAAATGTTTATTTATAACTGCATATAATAATGCAGACGATAAGTAATATTTATTTTATTGGCGATAGAAAATTAATTAAAATAATTGCTTTAGAAGTTGAAATTGTAGCTGGATGCTGTGTTTAGTGAAATTTATTCTAATGTATGTAAATTTAATGTAGAAACGGTTGCTGACGTCACTTACTGTAACGAACCTAGTTTTTCAAGATAAGAATTTTAGTAAGTATTTAAGTAACAGGAAAGTAGGCTATTTTAGTTCTTATAGAACTTCTTGTTCTATTTATTTTGATTTAACAATTAATAAAACAATTTACGAAATAAGTAAAGAAAAATTATTTGAGGACCTACAGTGCTACAAGTGGTACTATAACAAATTATTTCCTTTTTTTAGTTTGTATATGGGTCCAGATTATACTGTAGTCCTTAATGACTATGAATCAGTTAAAGAAGCCTATAGTAACAATGCACTGCTTGACAGACCAAATGATCTATTCAATTTTAACCCTGCTCCAGCTGGTAAGTCATTCATTAAAAACGCATGTTATTTTATTTTTTAATATATTCGATTAATATGCTTAAACAGTTTAATCTACGTATAAGAAATAGCAATTATATAGAATCACTAATTTGATATAAAAAAAGTAACTGTCATTCAGTGGAATATAGCCTGGATACTAGGCCATCTCTAAGTCAATTTTAAAGATCCATCTATGTATATAAAACGCAAAGTCCTGACTGACTGACGTATGAACAGCCAAAACTACAGCTATGACATAAATGCCGATTGACTTTTGGAATTGACGCCTTTTGGCGAAGTTGAAAATTTAAGGTAGGGTAGATATACCAATACCACCTATATTAGAAGGCCGGCCGGTATTAGTGGACCGATTCTGTGGTTTTGACCAATGATCATTCGTGACTTGATCTTGTAATTTAATAAATTTTTAAAGTAAGATGAATCAAGATGCGACGTCATCTTAAGATGCGACGTTATTATTCTTCGGGCTTTTTCTTATTTCACGAGCAGCTTATAGGTTGACAGCCATTTAGGCGATGCCCGGACCCGAATCTGGGACCTTCTGCATGCAAGGCGAATACCGGGACCTATGGGAAAGTCCTCTAACTCATGGAAGGACCTGGATGCAATCGGACAACCCCTTTTTTGAATGGGAGGCATCAATTGGTATAAAATAAAAATTTACATAAAAAATCGCTGTTGTAGAAGGTGCACCCGTGCAACGCTGGGCGCCGGGTGTATAAAGATATAGTATGGTGTATACTCCTTGGTATGAACAATAATTAGCTGTAAATAAGTGGAATTATGGCATTCTTTTATTCCTTGATACTAAATTATTTTACTACTTTATTGTTCTTTGACAAAGGAAGTCAATTTCTATACATCACACGTGTGTAAAACTTCGCATAATTTCTGACCCATATATTTTCGAATTTTTAGCATTTCAAAACGCAACTCCTTAGAACTGTTCTATTACCTTGTAACATATTAGTATTGATGTGCATTTGAAGATAAACGAATTTTCTTTCTTCAGTATTTTTTATTAATTTTAGGATTTACTGCCGCAAATGGTGAAGAATGGATGGAGCAACGGCGTTATAGTATGAGAACATTGAAGGATATTGGACTGAGTAAAAATCCGTGGGAGACAAATTTAGAGGTAAACATTGAAACATGTTGTGATCATATTAACCAATAAAACATGCGCGGAACTACAAAATCCAAGGTTGCGAATCCTCAAATCCAAGGCGTGGTTAGAACAATAAATTTCAAATGAATCAATTTTCTTCTTTATAAATTTGTACAGTGAGGAAATTTTAGGTAATTTTGGCAAGAATATTTTTCACTATTCGCACATTTCGTTTCGACTATTGTTTCCCAATACTGCCCAATGCCCCTGGTTCTGAACCTGGTTCCCAATACTGTGACGTAAATTAGACAACACTGCAATGAAGAATAAAAATCCGTTTAAATCATCGCAACAACTGAATGCAAGTTAAATGTGTACAGGACAATCCAAACACAATGATAAAGTTGTTAATGGCAGTGTTTTAAGAGTTATGAATTTCGCATTACTAATTCCATACTTGCATATGCAGGTTGAAATCGAAGACTTTTTGAAGCTATTGGAAAGCAAAGCTGGAAAGCCAGTGGACATTTCCCACGAGCTCCTGGCCAGTGTGTCAAACAGCATGACCAGCATCGTACTCGGGAAACGTCTCAGGCTGGATGACCCTAGACGTGCAGCTGTAGACAAAGGCATTGAAGCTGTGATACAGTCATTTGGTCAAAATAGTCTAGTGACCATCTTTCCTAATTTGATGAAGTTCATTTGTAAGCTTGGCTTAACAAGATGGGCCCAGGTCTACAGAGACTTGGAAGGTTTTTGCAAATTTTTCAGGTATATTGTGGTATTGTATAGCAATGAGTAACATTAGCTTTTGATACTGACAAAGTGATAAATCTAATTGTTCTTAACATATATTTACAGAACCGCTATAGAAGAACGCAAAAAAGTTTTCCCCAATCAAAAGGAAGATAATTATATCGATGGATATCTCGAGGAAATGTCAAAAGCAAAAGGAAAAGCCACGAAGAGTTATTTTAACGGTAATATAATTTTGTAAAATATATAATGTTAGTGTAATATGTTAACTATCGTGATTAAAAAAAGAGTGGGGCAAGATTACAACGAGTTAGTTAAAATTTTTTTAGATTCTTTAGGGCTAGGCGGAGAATGAGAGGGTATAGTCAAGAAGGGTTCTTTTGCAAAAAGAAAAACCTTGTGTTTACCGACAATACAAAAAATTGTGTTTTTTTCTCATTTACTGCAAGTTGTCTTGAAACAATACAAAAATTGCGTTGTGACCAAATAGTTATACTAAAGCGTGTATAAGCACTAAAATCGTGTTGAAGGTGCAGCGTGTATAAATTCTTCCGAAATGTAGTTCAGCATGTTTTTGAAGTTTCGGATAAGCTTAAGCAGCTATTCTAAAGCTTAGTCTTTGTAAACAACGGTATAGGATGAATATAAAAATTTCAGTTTGTTGAGAATAGTTTGCAAATGCTTCAATAGAAGCTGACACAAACAGTTGACAGTGTTAAAAGAGTCCTTTTACGCGTGATATTTTTTGTAGCTTATGCATGAAATTTATAATACTCTATTAGTGTTAATTGTTCAATTTACAGCAATTCCATGTATAGTTTAAAAATAACGTTTGGAAATTTTAAACAAAAACCATAAAATTGCTGTAAAGTCAGTGTTGAATGAATAATTAACACTAATATAACAACGATTTTAAAACAAATTATATCACCCACCACTCTTATGAAACACTCCGTTTTTGTCAACTATTGTCGCAGTGTACACGAACTTAATTTCAAGACAATAGGTTAGACTGACCAGTGAGTGAACAGGCCCCAGTGAATGAACATTTGGTAAATCTAATTAAAAAATCAGGATTGTAAATCATTCTACTAGATGGATTGGCAACACTGACTTCCTCCCATCTAGTAGGAAGCTATCTGACATATGGTTGGCTGTCCTGGTCATTATGTCCTGGTGTTTATTCACTGGGGAACGCAGCGCCTTAAACGTTCATTCACTGGTTAGTCTACCCTATCAAGGTTTTAGTTAATTCTTCGTTTTTGAAAGCGGTATCTCCTTTGGTTTCAGTTGTTAACCAATAGATTAATGAGATTTACTGAATCATTTGATATTTTTTTTATAGATTATTGCTAGGTCTCTTACACAAAATGATATGGTTATACACTCTTAAAACGAACGAGCGATTTCAACTCTGTCTGATTAATTTTCACTCCTCCAGTCTGGAAAATGCACTTCTCCTTTTGGAGTGGATCCTTTGTGTGTTAAACCTCCAACAGGATCACTCCAAACGAGTGATTTTAACTCAGTCTGAGTTAATATTCATTCCTTTCCAGTTTCGAAAATGCACTTCTCCAACTGGAGTGGATTTCACTCTTTTGTTTTAAGAGTGTAGAGTATTTACTTCCTCAATTTATTGAAGTTCCGGATAATAACACATATGTGCATTGACAGATGATAACCTGATTGGATCAGCTGAGACTATGGTGATGGGGGGTAGCGACACAACAAAGAATTCTATGATGTGGATTTTCCTGGCCATGGCATCCTATCCTGACGTCCAGAAGAAAATACAGGACGAAATTGATCGAGAATTGGGCAGAGATGGTAAACTTCCATGGATGCAGAGATCAAAAATACCTTACACCTATGCAGCCACTTTGGAAGTACAGCGATGGAGAACTACCGCACCTTTAGGAGTTTTCCGCAGGTAACTTTCACTTAGAACCACAGTCATGTATGCGACGACCGTCTGTTAGGTAATTTAGTAATTTGATCATTTTACGACTGTGTATTTCTAGCCTTCTTTATAGGAGCTTTAAATACATCCATTTACCCCTTGTAATTTATTACCTCATAATTTAGAGAAGTGAGGAGGACGACATCTATACGGGATTGAACCAACACCTATACCTTACAATCAGTTCTGGGCTGATGGCGTGTCCAACGCTATACCAACTGGGCTACCAAGCCCCACCTTCTATTTAAACACGAAATAATGATGGATAAAAACTTATGTAACAAACAGTTTGTTTTTATTTTCAAATAAAAAGGTAAATAATAATTTAAATGGACGCATTAACGATAGTGTTTATTATCAATGGACTACGACTAAGAGTTACCAACCACATAGTTTAGTAAGTTATTGATATACCATACCATACTTTTTTTTAATATTAATTTTTATTTTCAGGGCTAACACTGATACAAAACTGGGAGAGTTTGATATTCCTAAGGGGACCAATGTCCTTGCAAATTTTTGGCTTTTGCATAATGATCCTAAATACTGGAAGGAACCCGATTCTTTTAATCCGGATAGATTTCTCGATAATGAAGGAAATTTATTGACGCTCAAGCCGGAGAGTTACATACCATTTTCGATGGGTAAGCACATAGTAAAACATTTGGAGTAAATACTACAGATATGTGTAATCTTACACTATGTAAACGGAGTAAATTTACACCGAAAAAAGTGGTAGTATTGTTGCTTCTAACTTAAGGTAGATTTTAACTGTTTTTACTTGAGTGTAACATTCTTACATAAACCATTGTAAAATTCTGTAGCGATATTTTGCAAGTTATTGTTTTTGCAGTTAGTAGATTTATACATAAGTCAAGTTTTAGCTTAAGGAGAGACTTAATCTTGATACCCTTCGATTAGAAAAGCATCGCCTTGCTCATTTTTCAACTTCGTCCAGATAGATTCCATAATTTTCTTTACAATCTTAAGTGTTTCACAGCAGTTATTACACTATTTTAAATATTTTTTTAAATAAAATCCCAAAATGAAAATTAAATCCCCAAACGTAATGCAAAAGCTTTCATTGCGGCAGCAAATAAACTTTCAACTTGTACTTTTACTTCTTCTGTATCTTTTACTTCTTCTATGAAAATCTTCTGTAGTAAATTATAATAATAAACTTTATGAGTTACTACTATAAAGTTTATTATTATAATTTACTACAGAAGATTTTCATGCAACATATAATTGTAAAATTCAAGTTCGTTTAAACATATACGTATCTTAATTAAGCAACTATTCATACCTTTGAAGTTGTTTTCTGATAATGAGTCATTTATCGTAAGTCATTTTGGGCAATTTACACTACTACTAATGTATATCACCATAAAATGTTTATTTGTCCTACGATTTTGGGCTTTTTGAATTGCCGAAATCTTTCGGTTTAAGTTTTCGCAATTTTGTTGTTATTCAACCTTTGAATATCAAAATTTTAAAGTATTATGTCATCACGGACAAGCTTTGTGAGATCACGTGACTTTTTGCCCTTAACGCAAGACTCATATAACGAGTACCTTAATTACTTTGGTTGTCAGTTTTGAGTCATGTTAGTTTGTCAACCATGTACAGTATATTGACTCACTTTGGTTAGTAGTATATGGACTCTGTTCCTAAATTTTTGAGTAATGTACAAACATATTCACTAAGTTTGCAGATTCTTTTACGAAATTCCTGTTTCCTGTAAATATGAGTCTCCCAATCCTGCGGACTATCGATAGATAATCTGCTAGATGAAATAAATATTGTTATATTTTAAATTAAGTAACTTGAATGCAAGTTTTTATCATTTCGTATCTCTTTTATTTCAGGAAGGCGCAATTGTCCTGGAGAATTTGTAGCCCTTATAGAAATATTTCGTTACTTCACTGCAATAATGCAGAGATTTCACATTCGACCCCTGGAAAACACTCCGCCTATCCTCGAAGGTGTTGTGAAAGCTGTCTACGCACCCTTTCCTCAGAAATTGCGGTTTATTCCTCGGGAATAAATCACCCATTATTTTGCTAATTTGTCTATACCCGATTGAAATTCAATGTGTTGTGTGAAGTGTATTGTGCAGAAGTTACTTTTTTTTAAACTTTAATTCGATGTGGTGATCTTTCAGAAAAAATGAGAATACAATTTATAGAGTAGTACAGAAAGAATTATAAAAAAAAATCTTTTTTATTCTTGGTGTTTTTTTTATGTCCACAGATCGTGACACGTCATGTCCGTGATGGGTCCAAATCCTTAATTTCATGAATTTGGCAATTTATATCTATTTTATAAGATATGAATTTACTTTTTAAGTTCGAGAATTAAAGAAAGAGACTTTTTGGGAAAATATTCATGCATGTTTTATCTTTATTTATAAATTTGTATTTATTTTACCGACTGTTTAATACTTGTCCCTAACAACTGCAGTTACGTCCATGAACATGAACAAGAACTTATGTATTGAATTCAATAGGTGGGGGCAGTACAACGCAGTGTCTATATAATTTGAGTTTCATTTGCACCCATACTGTATCTTCTGCTGTTGCAAAACAGCAGAAAACTATCATAATTACGGGTTGCTCAATGGCATCAGCATTAGTATTAAACTTCGTATTTTTTTGTAGTTCAATTTCCATAAACAATTTAGAGAAAATAAATGATTGCAATGCATTAATGTGTCATTGAATATTTAATGTTGTAAGCGAGCTCTATACAAGTAAATTAGAACTATACTTTTTTTTTGTTTTTGAATACTTTACAGTTAACAATGAAACAACCTACCGGAATTTTTATTGAAAATTTTAATACTTGTGTAGTCGAAATAGGTTTACAAAAATGCTGAAAAGTGTTGACATAATGATGAATTCCAGAATGAGAAAAAAAGCATGGAGTTCTATAACCTGAAAAAAAGTCACAAACACATTTTAATAATTGTATTAATGAGTTACTTAAAGTAACTTTAAATTTCAGATGAGTAATAATTTTACGTAAAAAAGTTTGGATATTTTGAAAATCAAATACAAATCTTTTTTTTTTTTTTCAAATAATTTCATCTGAGAGTTTATAATTAAATGGTGTTTTGAGGAACCTTTATCATGATTGGACATTGCATTTATTTGAAGGATCTAGATGAAAAATTGGCATTTTCCTAAGTATCACTAAGATAGAGGGCACGGTCCACTCATTGGCGACATTTGGTAATAATAAATTTAATTGGACGTGATCGTCCAGACACACTAGACTAGATCTTAGTTATTTTTCGTAGAATAAGAATTTTTTCAAGCCCTTTATTTACTTCAGTATAGGTTTTAAAACTTTCTTATTAAAACAAAAATTTCAGAAGACTAATTTGTGTAAAACTAAAGACCTACCTTTTTTAATGTATTATCCTGCGTAAGTGATAGATATTGAGTTTGGTAGTTTAGAGCTTGCACTTGCTGCTTAAGATTTTCAATTGCAATGTGTTGCATTTCATTCTAAGGAAATTAGCCATCATAAATTAATGATGACGATATAACATTTATAAATGTGTACGTGGAAAAGTTTAAGCAAGTAAAGAGATATTTTTGGATAAAAAAAATAATAGTTTTACATAAGTGTTATACGTATCACAAACGCCGGTTCCATCTCCCCAAAGTCGTTTGAAACACAATTTTCTATCAATGAGAGTTTTAAATAATAGATGCAGCAATAAACTATGTTTTATGAAAACTAGATTAAATGTTAAAATTTACTAAATGTAACCGAGTAAGGTTTCCCATTTAGTCTACAGACGATAGCAACCTCCAAAGCCTTTGAATTTAACTTTTAAATATACGATGGTTAAGATAAAAATACTAAAAAATTCGTTTAGCCTACATCTACTTACAATTTTTAGAGTTTCCTCCGATGCCAAATGCATGGCATTGAGGGTTGCATTAAACATGCTTTGCATTTCGTCCATCTGGTGCCTATAAGACTGGCTGAGTTTCTGTAAATATCGATTAATTAAATTCAAATTTGTCTCAGAAGCTTTCATTCTGGCAGAGAGCTTAACCAATACGGATTCCTTTTGTATTAAAGCCGCACTTTCAGCTGATTTTTCTTCTTCTTGAAAGTCAACTGGTTGAAACTCAAAGCTTTCAATAGATTCCTTTGCCACAATGGGAACTTTATGATTATCATTGCATTCACATTCAACTTTAGAATCATACACGTCTGCATTTTGTTTACTTCTTTTATTTTGTTTAAGTGATTCATGGTTCATTGTTCGTACACTGGCATTGAACTCAGTCGAATGTGTTTTGTTATCACTTTTGCCCGATGTGTTGTCTTCGGCATCTATCTCGAGTCTTTCTTCTTCAACCAGTTTAGATTTTATTGGTTTTCTATTCAAAAAACGGTATTCTTTCGGCCAATAGAGAAATGCCAAATGTTTGTTGTCTCGAAATAAACTTGAAAGCACAAAACTCAAATTGTTGGAGTGTCGATTTTTTCTGGCCATTGTATTGTTGTTTATATTCTTTGAATGTTCAACCAATTTTGAATTATCTTTTTTTACAACTAAATATTTATTAACAGTCTTTTTCCGGCAAAACTTATTACAAATATGCATATCTTGATTTTTTTCTGTTACTATCCTTAAAAATACACACGAATGTGTATGTATGCTAGTCTGTTTTCTCCCTTTATTTTTGGGGAAAATGCAATATTTCTTGTACATCTCGCAAATTTTTGCCAAAGATGAATTTGACATTGAATGTTCATGGCTATTTCTGACTGACTCTCTTATGGATGGAAATTCTATTAGTTGTGTAGAGTTTCTGAAAAAAAAGGTAACACTTTAAGAAATTTCCAAAAATTACAAAGACTTTAAAAAAAAAAAAAAAAAAACCTAAATAATTATACTTAAATTAATAATGAAGAAACTACATAATTTACATTTCTGCAAGATAATCTAGGTCTATATTCACACAATATTGATAATATAATTAGTGCGTTCTTGAAATATATCTTACTTTAAATACTCTTAATCTCAAGCGCAATATAAAAACTAAAATTTTTACAAAACTAAAGATTGAACATATATAAATGAAAGTTTTGAAAATTATCACTGCATTAATAAATATGTAGTAATTTAAAACACAAGTGAGAAAATTAAACTGTTTGAAATATAATGTTCATTAACTGTAAAAGTTTTAATTTCCTAAATGCTTTCATTCGTTCGTTATATTATATTTTTGAATGATAAAGTTGTGCATTACCCAATATTTTGTAAATTTGCTGTCTCTTCATGTGGTTCCTCTTCTGTTTCTATTAAAAGAAGCAACATTAAAAATTATAAAAATGTTTTAAACAAGAAGTTTTGAAGGAAATAGAATAGCATACTTTAATATCGAATTAATTTCTTACAGTACGGACAGATAGACAGCCGAAAACAACGCATAAAATATAGATATATAATATCTCATAACTTTATCGCAAACAGAAAAAAATTATAATCAGACTGTTAAAAATTAAGTTAAAACTGATCATCAAAAGACAGATGAACAGTCAGACGGAAAAGTGGTTAGTCAGGAGGACAATAATTAAGAAAGATGGGTGTCTGATGTCATACATTTCTAACAAAAAAAATTATTTTTAAATCGGAAGGTAACAGAAATTATAACAGAATGTCTTGTTATAAGGGACAGACGGACCAAAAAGCTTACAGACATGTGAACAAAAAGTACAAAATGTAGGTCGAGAGACCTATACATATAAAAAAGATTTTTAGAAAATTGGACGGACAGAATCATATTTGTGAAATGGGTAAAGACAGACGGACACCTAAAAGATGTCAATACTTAGTTTCTATATTTTTATATTCTTTTGAATTAAAGAAATGGAAAAGAATATCTCAAATGATGTTCAATAAAGAATTAAACCTACCATTCAATTTATTTTTTTCATGTTCAAGCTCAAGATTTTCATATTCGTACACCATTGAATATCCCAGAATCCTGAATACACTCAATGGGCAGTAATGTTCGTTTCCATGATGGTTCAGAATGTGTACCTGAAATTTGTAATCATATTTCTTTTATTTATTATGAAAAATATTTAACTTTGTATTTCCATCAAATGAGAAGAAAGAAACTATCTCTATTATAATTTTATTTAATGAGTGCTTGAATAAAAAAACTTGCTTAACTAATAACTAAAAAAATAAATTTAAAAAAATTTAAGTATCGCAAATTATAATTAGTCACAATTACGTATAAAACAGATTTTTCTTTAGAGCTACCGTCAGTGCGGGTAACTTTGGCCAAAATCATAGTTTTTTTCACAAAAGAAGAAAAATTTAACTTCAAAAACGATTTAAACACTTAAAAATCCTTATGCATTCTAAGTATTGGACATTTAGGAATAATTTTCAGGCATTTTTGTTACATTTTATAAATTAATAAAAAATTGGTATTAATTTTAAAAAATAAGACACTGTTAGGAGCCGGGCGGGTAACTTTGGCCACCCAAGAAATACATAAGAAACATACTTTTTAACATCCTTAAAAGCTGTGTTAACGATTTAAATAGCAATATTACAACTTTAAACCCAAAAATAACAAAGTTATAAGACATATAGTTATTTAAAATGGTATATAACTTAACATTTACATTGCAGTGCATCGTGGAATGGCATTACACGTCGAATACTAGTATTGTTTGTCGCTTAAAAGAAAGAAAAATAAACTTCTATTTTAATAAGGAAAAAAGAACTTTTTTGAAGCAAGATTTAATAACAAATATATTTGTAAAAAGCAAACGATTTTATTATAAAAGGTGAAAAATAATATATTTATAATTAGGAATTTGAAAATGTTTACCTTTCGACATTTGCGATTTTGAGTGGAATACGTATCTTGCATTCTATCTTTATCTTTTCAATGTTTAAAATCATGAGATTAAAAAAAAAATATCTAAAAAATGATTAATCATAAAAGTAAGATTTTTTTCAAAAATAGTTAAACTTAATACACTTTAACATACATTTTTTAAAGTGCAAAGTTCCATAAAGAAATATTTACATCTATGGCCAAAGTTACCCGCATTCATCGGCAAAAGCTTCCCAATTACAAATATTTAAATACAGCATAAAAAGTAGTCAACTTAGAATAAAACAAATGGTGTAATATTCTTCCTCATTAATAAAAGAATCGAATAGAGTATTTTATTTAAATATTTTCAATATTTTTTTAAGCGTTCCAGACAAAAGTTGGAAGAGGTAGATTTTTGTCATTTTATGCTCGCAAGAATGAAAACAGCATTTGTAGTATTGCCAGATTTAGAATGAGATTTTTTTTTACATGAAATGAAAGGCGATATTTCCACCTTTCCAAAAATGTAAAACAATTTAAGATGAGATCATTTTATGAAGAGAAATTAAGAAACAAATCTTTTTCCGACGAGTGGCCAAAGTTACCCTCCGTGGCCAAAGATACCCGCTTTGACGGTATATGATAACTCGATTCGATAATGCTATCTATAAGAACCCAGAGTACTGAAATGGGGTGTCCCATAATTATGGACAATATTTGTTTTATAGAATATATTTTAGATTAAGGAACACAGTGTGTTATAAATCTTAGTATTTATTCGTAATTCCATTACCTGTAATCACTTCAAATACACGATTTTCCATCGAAAGTACTAAATTCTACATGAACTCTGGGATCCAGGGACAGTTAAACCAGGCTTGCTCTATCGCTTTTTTAAGATCGTTGGTCGAAAAATATTGAAGTCCATTTTCATAAGATTTAAGTCTGGACTAAGTGATGGCCAGTCTGTGACATTGATATTATTTATCGTAAACCACATACATGTCAAGTTAAACACATAATTAGGGGAGCCCTGTCTTGTTGAAATACAAAGTTTGCTCCTCCTTAAATATAATCTACAAGACAAATATTGTCTATAATAATAAGACACCCTAGTTTCTTTTTTAAAAAACAAGTTTTGAATTTGTTGTTTTTTCAAATAAATTAACCTTAACTTGTGTTTCATGGAGTGATTTAAACTATATACACATGGAGAAAATTTTATTATATTAATTTTATATTTACATTTGAAAATTTCCATTCTTATTTTTACAATAGGAATTGCATTTTATGATTTTGTCTATATTTTTGGGACAGGGTGTACCTTTATGAACTTGCCCATGTTGCGAGTGCTCAATTCGAAAATTTGCACTGATCTTTGATCTTTCGCTTCAAATATTCCCAAAGGGTGCCACGACGGAGTTGGAAACACATCGCTCCAGAACACCGTGAAGGCCTTGGGAGTTGAAGAATACAGCTCGTAGTTTGCAATTTCAATCTAGATAGCATGCAGATTAATTTACATATATATAAAAAAATAACAAAATAAAACACTTTTGAAGGATATAGTAGCAAAACTAACATTTTCCAAAGTATGACAAAAATAAAGGGTACGGTAAGTTTATTTTCGAATTTGTACAATAATTACTTTAATGCTTATAACTATTCTAATATTACGTAAAGATAAAAATTATAAGATCGACAATTGAAAGGTGTATTTGAGATGCACAAAATAACGGACGCACACACAGATGGACAAAATGTAAGAAAATATAGGTATCTGATGACATTCACTTCGTAACAAAACAACAAAAATAAAAAATTTGCAAAATCGCATTGTGGATGGTTACAACGGAATTTGAAAAGAAGGTGCAGGCATTCAAACGGATGGAAATCTCAACCCACTATGTCAATATCCTACTTATCATTTTTTTTTTTAAATTCTTGCGAATTAAAAAAAAAGGAGAACCTGGCCGGAGGAAGGAAGTGGTCGAAACTTTGTGGTGGTGCAGATAATTAGAAATAATAAGGGGAGGTGTAGTCAAAATAGCCAATTACTTGTTAGTGTTTCTATTTTTTTTACCTCCACCCATCTAAAATATTTACGACGCTTACACCCCTTCTTGTAAGCACCACTGCTTTTTCATTTTAAACGATTTACCACTGTATACGTTCACTTTACACGATATTTTAATAATTTCAGCATTAAGTTTTTTAAACATAGTACATAATTCTCTTTAGACTTAAGTTTTTAGATTTAACCCGATTTTACCAATTTCCTGTCTTATATACTTGATTGTAGACGTGGGCGACAGCTTCGAGGGAGATTTTCGACATCATTACTAAAGCGATATTCTTTGAGGAATTCCGTATTTTAAGTGTTTAACATTAATAGGTTATGGTTTTAAAGATAAATCTTCTTTTGAAGCTATACTTCTGCGCATGTGAAACTAGTTTTGGAATTTTCAAACCACGATTTGGCTAAACTGTCTTAGATATTGAACACTTGCGCCCACTAAAAAAATGCACACACTTTTTCCCCCTTCTCGATTTAATGTATTTTTTTTTTTTTTGTACAAATCGTTAAAGGTAAATGCAATTTATAGAATTAGTTAATATTGTTCGAAATTTGTGATATTTCATGAAAAACCCTCAAAGGTTTGACAAAAATAACAAAATAGTGCGAAAATCACACAACTTATATTAACGTATTGTGGACAATACTTTCGGTGGAAGGATACTTTTTTTCAGGGGTTGTATCTTAGCAGAAATTCTGAATATAATTACACTTAGAACTATATTGTCATACAGTTACACTTAACAAAAAAAAACTGTACAACTACAAACAGTAAATAGTTGCTGGGGCGCAACTAGAAAAAAATCCTGGGGGGGGGTTTCAATTTTTTTTAATATTACTTTTCAATTATAATTATTTTTAATTAAATTTAAGTGTAATTAAAATTAATTGTAATTAAAATTAATTGTAATTAAAATTTGTTGTAATTAAAATTAATTGTTAAAAAAATTAATTGTAATTAAAATTAATTGTAATTAAAGTTACTTTTAATAAAATTATTCTCAATTAAAATTACTTTTTCTAAAAATTATTTTTTTTCAATCCAAACTATTTGAATTAAAATTGATTTTTAATTTAAGTTACTTTTGCTTTAAAGCAATTTTTTTGGTATTAATTTAGTTTACTAGTTACTATTTATGAACATTAGTTTTTATTGAACGAAACTCATATTTGTATTTAATAGTTAATTAATACTTTATCTTTTTAATAAAAATAAGGTGTAAAAAATAACAAATTATTGTGTGTCTTTATTTATAATTTAACCAATTAGATAATTTAAATCACCGGATTTGTATTATCTAATTAGTTAAATTATTATTTTTTTTAAATTACTATTTTTATTTTAAAATGAGGTAAAAGTAAAGATAAATTGAACATTTATTTAAATTTAAACAAATTAAATGATAAAAATATTCTATAATTACAAAACTAATTGGACAATTTTGTTTAAAGAAATTAGTGTAAATGTTACGGTCACAGCCGAATTCGGCCACTTCGCGAATTGGCCGGCCAAATCGCTTTTTAGCATATTTAACGTACACTTCCTCTACAAAGGATTGCTTTATTAAGTATACTAACTATAACTAAGATTTCGGTTAACCGTTTTTATACCTTTTTGGTCAAAACATATATTATTTTCGGGCAATGTTCCAAACTTCAACGATGTTACTTATATCTATAACTACATCGATGTTACTTATATCTATACTACGTCGTGAAGACAAATCGCCGATGTGCAATAATTAAAAAACTTTATGTTTTTATGTCGTTATATAACAATATCAATAAAATGATATAAAACATGTTTTAAATGTAAAAAAGCAATTAAAATGCAATGAAAACAGAACTTAACAGATATCCTTAGATTTACATTAAGCATTCAGACAAAACAGTAAAAAGAGAGAAAACAAGAAGTTCTTAAAGAACTAAAATAGCCTACTTTCCTGTTACTTAAATACTTACTAAAATTCTATCTGGAAAAAACTGGGTTCGTAACAGTAAGTGACATAAACAACCGTTTTTCCACATTAAATTTAAAATAAATTTCACTAAACGCAGCATCTAACTAAACACAGCATCTTTCACTAAACACAGCACTAAACACAGCTTTATTTGCAATTATAAATAAATATTTAATTTTTCGTAGAACAAAAACCGAAAAAATACTCCTCAATAAACATTTACTTGCTAAATTCAGCTGGTTTCATTTATTTTATTTCGAAAATTAAATAATTATAACTTAAATCGTTTGCAAAAATTTATATTTCAAAGAATAAATATGTAATATTCCTCGCTTTTAAATAGAATGAACACAATTTATATCACCATACAAAGATTCGTAGTGAAATATATATTTGACGTCATCTTAAATTGATCAATGTCTCAAAAATAAATTTATTTTAATTTATTGTCTAAAAGAATTAAAGTTTCTCAAGCAATTGTTGTGATGGCAATGGTGATTTATTTCTAATAAAAATGGCTTCCTATGCTTTTTAAATGAGCATTAAGTTTTGACGCTTTTTAAATAATTGAAGTACTTCGAATTCGAATTCTTTTCTGAAATTTTCAATGTATTCTAATTTCGATGCGCTGAATTTTTTGACGTATCTCACTTGTCCGTAGCATTTGTAGTTAAATTCAGCGATCTAAATGACTCGAAATTGAATTTCAATGCTAATTCAATGGGAAATTTGTCATCAAATAGTAGATTTATGTCCGTCCTATCGCACAGACAGACGGACAAAAAGTATGAAAGTTGGGTGTCTGAGGTTATACCTTTCTAATAAAAAAAGAATTTTTAAGATCGGATAGATAGAACTAATTTTGGAAGGGGGGTACGGACAGACGGACAGACAGACGGACGGACGGACATCGACCGCATGTCAATACCTACTTTTTCATTTTTTTTAATTCTTCGAATTAAAAAAAAAAAGAAAAGTAGGCTAAAAATGTGCCTTTCCGTACAACATACTCATATCTTCAGGTACTTTACAGTAAGAATTACATAGAAAAGACGCGAAATAAAAACCTTAAAAATAAAACGGTGAAAAAAGTACAGTAATCCAAAGACAACGCGTATTATTGGTTTAAAATAGTATCCGAGGAAGGGGGGGGGGGTGCAGTTTCTGTATCTGAATCATTGCGTAGTACCGTGACCTTTACTGATTTTTTGAATGCACAATATTAGAGCAACTCATGAAAAACGACAAAAAATGAATAAATTTTGCAAGACATGTCACTTTATCAGAGCTGGCGCTTTTTTAACCCCCCCCCCCCCCCCCCCCGCCCCGCACATTTGAAAAGAGTTTCGTTAGAAATATTTTGTTTTACACAGATTTAAACTTCCCGCCACCCATATTTGAAACACTTTAGGGATGGAAAACTGAAACCGGTTTTTTTTGCCCTCGGTTTCGACCAAAAAACCGGTTTTTCATAAGGCCAGTCTTAAGGTTCAGTAAAACCGAAAAACCGGTTTTTGAAACATCGGTTTTTTTCTCAGAAAACGCCATCCCTACAGTTTCTTATTTTGTTGGCGGCGAGCGAAATAGTGAAATGGTGTTTCTCTATGGAATTTTTTTCATCACTTTAGATATTTTTATTGTTAATAAAATAAAATTTGACTATAATATGGGTTCTGGGGGGGGGGGGGTTCTGACCCTAGAAACCCCCCCCCCCCCCCCCCCCGTGGTTGCGCGCCTGAATAGTTGTCTACTATATCAACTTAAGTCATTCAAACTTTGTCGACTGCTATTTAAATTGAAAATTAGTGTTGTGAATTTACCTGCGTAGCTTCTATGTTGTCACACAATTCAATGATAAACCATGCTTTGGCTTTGCATGGATTCAGCATGTATTCATCAATTTTGTCATTTAAAATAGCTTTGCGGTACTTGGCTTCTTTGTTAGCTGCCAAGATCTTAGCACCACATTTTGACGAGGAGTAGTTCAGTTTTCTTTTCAAAGGCTTAGCATTTGTGGGATGTTGTTTATCCACTTCTTTTCGTTCTAAAACATTTTACTAAAGAAATTACTGACAAAAAAAATTGTATTCTTAACATTCCATATGTTAAATAGCAATTTCGAACAATATAATTTGTTTGGAAATATAATACAAGCATTCAATGAAATACAACAACGAATTTTAATTAGTTTAGAACAAATCAACTATAAAAAATATGTTTATTTTATTGAATTAGATTCTTGTTTTGTTTGCAAATAAATTAAATATAATCAAATATTATTTATATTGACTCACAGGTGGCAGCACTACAATAGTTACTTTAAAAGTTTACAGATGGCAGCACCAGCGGGTGTGGAGATTCTTAGGTATACTATACGAATAAGTATGCACGGTAAATAAATAATTAGATTTTTAAATACTTGTGAAAGAATATTTATTACTACAAATTTCATTGAATGTGTCATTAAAAATCAACAAAACTAAATTTTTAAATTGGTTATTGGGTTTCAAATAAATTGCTGAAACCGGGGCTGGTTTAAAGTGGGGCAAGTATTATCCACCAATTTCAAAAATGGACCTCCAAAGGACACCAGGGGGATAATCTGACTTAGAAACCCTGCATTCATCGTCTTAGGAAAGAATTAATTTAGTAAATACTGATATAATGTCGAAAGACCAGGATTTTTGATTATTTCAACTTTGAGTAAGTTTAATTGTTTATTCAAAACTTAAAATTTGATTGCTACTACTAGCATTAAATTACCGGTTCTAAATTTGTAAGAACTGAACATGGGGTTATTATTAATGAAGTTAAGTATTTGACATATAGATGCCTTGCACAACCTCTTGCAGATGTAGTGTTGAGGCTCCAATATGGCGGGAAGTCGGGACAAATATTCCAAAATCTAATAGGGCATGTGTTCCAACACTGCGTTTGCTTAAAATATTATGGTCATAAATAATCTTGTCTAATATTATCAAAAATGCTGTTTTTATGGTATAGAAACAACAAATTAACAATACATTAAATTTTAAGTTTTAAAATGTGATGTTGCCGATTTGAAATTGTCATCAGTTATAAAAAGAAGATCGAGTGACAGGTGACACTCCTGGAGTACTTCAGTATTAAATGTCATACCTAATAGTTTCTTCAACAGTGATTTGGTTCTGTGGCAGCACCGTTAGCTCCCAAAGTTCAACGTGTTTTCTTACCTTGCTTTGAAAGTTCATTTTTCTCCAAACATTGAACGGTTAATATTAAAAGGAATTTAATAGGGTGTTTCAACAAGAATTTGTTACAACGTACTCTTACCTTGCTTTGTAAGTTCAATTTCTTTCCAAATATTGAAAGGAGGCAGCATAGCAAATGGAGAATAGGTAGTCTCAACTTGGCCGATGGTTCCTAAAGATTCAATACTCATGGACTGTTTTTCTTCGGTCAACAACTTTTCTATATTCTCCCAACAAGAATCTTTCATTGTATCCTCTTGGGTGTGTTTTATTGTTTCAAAAAAGTTGAAACTAAAATATTATTTCTTTTTACACAATTTTATAGTAAGGACATGAACTGAATAGTAAATAACTAAGATTATTGGTTTAATATTGATGAGTTTTCCTGGTTTACCACTTTAAATTTCCCATTATTTTCTTATCAATCAGTCAAGCAAAATAAATCGAAAATTTTACATTTGTTTTTTAGTTAAGGTTATTCTTTTGGATATCAAAATTGACTAAAGCAAAGAATAAAAGACAAAACATCTTGGAATAAATTGGTTCCTAACCATAGAGATCTTAATAAAAGTATTAGAGTGGAAGTCGCGTGACCTATCTATGGTAACGACGGGACAAGCATGGGGGCCGCCATCTTAGAGTTCGGGACCAACTTTTTTAAGTGGAAAGTGCTTAGAAAAAAATAAATTTAATTCTAAAATTTAAAAAAATACCATAAAAATACTTGCTGCATTTTGGAATATTTTTAGTGATTTTAAAAGAACTTGAAACGCTTTTCTAGTATTTTTATATTTATTTTATAATTTTAGAGTTAAATTTTATTTTTTGCCTAGCATTCTTTTTCTTTATGTGATGGCAACACTGGCCACTTGCAGACATCGCCGCCACATTAAAAAGAAGAATACGCGAAAAATAAAATTTAATTCTAAAATTACAAAATAAATATTATAAAAATACTAGAAAAGCGTTTCAAGTTCTGTTAAAGTCACTAAAAATATTCCAAAATGCAGCAAGTATTTTTATGATATTTTTTTAATATTTTAGAATTAAATTTTTTTTTCTAAGCACTTTCCACTTAAAAAAGTTGGTCCCTATCTCAAAGATGGCGGCCCCCAGGCTTGTCCCGTCGTTAGCATATATAGGTCACGTGACTTCCACTCTAATACTTTTATTAAGATCTCTATGTTCCTAACCTAACAGTAAAAAAAATAACAGACCTTTTTCTCTGACCATATAAAAAAGCTACCTTCATGGAAGGATACTTGCCATTTATTACCCTGGTAAATCCCACTATTGCTACGTCATTGCTTTTGACGAAACAAAGCGCACTACGACTTCTGGAAATTTGTCATCCTTTTGACGAGAGATTTTTAATTTAGTATATTTATTAAAGTCTGTATATTTTGTTAAATTCTGTATATTTTATTAAAATTAAACTGTGCTTAGCGTTCAAATTAAATAAGAGTGATTATACCTTGAAAAAATGCAATATATTTACGCAATAAAGTTCTCTTTTTTTTTCGTATTACACAAAATTAACGAATCTTCGGAGGATACCCATACTCCATTTCTTTAATAAAAAAGAAAATGTATCAAATACATACTTTTCTGGTAAATTCCATGTGAAACTCCAGAAGAGAAAGCACAAAAGTCCCAAAAGCTGACAGGCAGTGAAAATTTCCCTTTTTACATCCATCACTGGAGGATTTCAAATGTTTGTCCAATTTAGATATGTCAGTCTGCGACTCGAAAACTGAATACTTAGAACCATATTAGTTTTATAAAACATTATTCTATTAACTAGCACTTATATTGAGAATAATACAGCAAAGCAACAAGCAATTATCTGTCTATTGTCATGCTACTAAGTTACCGTTATCAGTCATAGTAAACATGTAACACACGCTTAATCTCCTAATCTTTTAATAATACTCATGATTAGGGTTTTTTTTTAAACGACATAATTGTTAATGGCTTCTATTAACAAAATAAAATGTTTCACAATCATTTAACTATATAATAAATTATTGCAAAAACGGTTTTTTTTTAATTGAGACAATATTAATAATAAAATTTCCTGAATAAATCATGCTTCTCTTCTTCAAACAAAAGATAAGGCAACAAAAATAATTTCCTTTATCTATTGAAAGATTTCTCAACAACAGTAATTCCTCTTCATATGCATTCACTTAAAAAAAAATAATACAGAATAACAGAAATAATTGAAGTTAGGAAAAAATAGTTTTTTTTTTTTTTAATTTGTAAAATTTTTTACTCATACATCAAACCAAATTTTAAATAATGTTTTTAAAAGTCAATGGGTTTGTTTCAAGTAGAACGGAAAGAGAACAATATTAACAATGAAATCGTAGTATCGAGAGCGTGACATCAGAAGAAAAATTCCCATTGGATTGGAGGGCTGGGGAGCCCAGTCGGTTAAGCACTCGCTTAGCATGCGGAAGGTCCCAGGTTCGGGTCCGGGCATGGCCAAAATAGCTGCCGACCTATAAACGGCCCGTGCAGCCAAAAATGTCCGACGAATAATACCCCGTGTAAGGGAGTGCACGTTAAATATCCTTCAAAGTCCTAACGCTGCGTACGATGTCGCCCTTAACGGTTGCGTTGGGTGCCTATTCAGGTGTTGGCTCGTCTCCTGACTGAGGTTCTAAAATACGAAGCCCGTCGCCAATAGCCCTTGTGTAGCTCTAGTGCGACGATAATTCAAACCTAACCTAACTAACCCATTGGATTGGTTGGTAGACAAATATTTTCAGTTTTGTGGGCTTGGTCACTGGTCAGAGGCCCGCTAATAAACATTCGTCAAGTAAGACAGACACAACACACATACGTGACAGATGCAGCCATTGCCACCTCCACAATTTACACATGTCCCTGAAGGGGTGGGAAATAGTCTCCAGGCCAGGGACCTGTAGCCGTGGGAAACTGCGCAATTACCGCCCATAAGACTTTTGGACCCATAGATTTAACGATCATGTACTCCGCATATGCACGGTGGGTCTTCAGTGGTATCGAGACTCGATCGCGGGACCTTGAAAGCCCGTGATCATAGCCACAAGGCTCCACAAAGCTTTAAAAAAAATCCCATTATATGCCTTACACATTTATTTTCAACATAATAGAGTGAGAGCCCAGGGCCCCCAGACCTAAGTCATTTTGGCAAGGATGAAATGTACTTGATTAGGTTAGGTTTTCATTTACTTTTAGTGTGTGCATACCCGTTAGAGTGGACCGACGCACAGTGGGGTATTTGCCCAATCTAGCTGGACAAAAGTCGATTTTAGAAACCTAAACCTATGAAGAAAAAATAGTCATTTCTGATAGACGAATAATTAGTGCATGTCGAACAACACTTTTTTTTAATTGCAGACGGTTTTTTACATTCGTAATGTTGGTTTAAAGTTCGTTGTTCAGTAGTGTTCGTTTTTCTTTTTCTGACGTTCGTAAACAGACGGAGCTGAAATTATTTTTTATCCTGATTAAAACAGCGAAAATTTATTTTTGAGTTATTGAATCTAATACAGCAAGTAAGAATGTATACTTTCCACCAGTTTTAATTATTTTTAATGTTTTATTTTAAGCATATTACCGTTTTGAAATTGTTCTATTTTTCATCATCAATTTTCTTCGATTTGATTTACATTTTAGACAATTAGTTATATAACGCCGCAAAATGCCGCTTTGACTTTAAGCTTAAAAGAAAGCCTAGAATCTGAACTTTAAGAATCTGGTAAAATTTCTTGCAGGTTTTTGCAATATTGCGATATAAAAGTAATTTTCTAGCATCGTTAGGCATGTGATCTAACAAAGTACGCAAGCTTCAACCTGCTCTCAAGACGTTAATTTTTGTTTTAGGATCATCAAAAGTTATAATCATGACTAGGAAAGAATTTGTTTGCTATTATGCAGTAACAGCATTTGATAACATAAATGAAAAATTGAAGTTCACAGAAAATTACCTTTTAAACTTAGATAATTTTTCCGATGAGCTCACGCGCGAAATAAAGAGGGTTCAAATGTAAATTAAATTCAAATTTCGTTGTCATAAGTCTCAAAGAAAAGAAGATATTTTTGCTAGAAAACAAAAATTGGCTTGAAAGTTTATTTTTAGTTCCAAAAATTGTGAAAGGACAAGGAGATATCTGACGACATTTCACTGACTCGTGATCGGAGTAAAGGGAGAAAAACTAAAGAATTACGAAAAAATACCGATTTGTAAGTGTTAACTTTCGCTACACAAACCAAGTTTAAAAGAAAGTGAGAAAGAGATGCTTCTCTATAGAGTACTAAAAACATTGCTAATATCCAAATAGTGTTGCAATGCTGCTCAACAAGTACAATAAACGAAAACCTTTGAAGATGATTCACATTCCGATGCACATATCTTTCAAAAGTTCTATCGTTCCCATTTAACTATCTTGTTGTGTAAATAATTCAATCATATGACAGAATCCAATACAATTTTCACCACGATATTGTCGTCCAATAAGAATGGGTTAGTTTGAATTATCATCGAACTATAGAGGTAGTTGCGTTCTTAAAACAAACAAGCGATTTTAACTCAGGCTGATTTAATTTTCATGTCTCCAGTGTAGAAAATGCACTTCCCCTATAGGAGTGGATCCTTTGTATGTTAAACCTGCGACACTATCACACCAAACGAGGGATTTTAACTCAGTCTGAGGTAATATTCACTTTTTTTCCAGTGTCGAAAATGCACTTATCCTACAGGAGTTCACTCTCCTATAGGAGCGGACACCTGAGTGGACACCCAACGCAAATCGAAAAGCTTGATCATACGTAGCTTCGGGATTTTGTAGGATATTTGACGTAAACGCCCTCCACACATGATATAATTCGTCGGGCATTTTTCGGGGCTTCACGAACCGTTTGTAGGTCGGCAATTGTGTAGGCAATGCAAGGACACGAACCTGGGACCTTCCGCATGCAAGGCGACAGGGTCTATGAGAAAGTCCTCTAACTCCTGGAAGGCCCTGGATATAATCGGACAACCCCTCATATTAGAATGGGAGGCATCAATTGGCATAAAATAATAGAAAACAATCACCGTTATTAAGGGTGCACCCGTGGAACGCCGGGTTTATAAAGCTGGTTGTTGTAAAATGTTGTATTGTACTTATAATACCCGAACATAACTTAAGATTTCATACATTACTACCTGAAGTGAAGAAAATGTTTTTGTCCAGCTAGATCGGTCAAATACCCCACTGTGCGACGGCCAATTTACTGGTATCGGATGCAAAAAGTGGGTAAAATATAAGTTAACCTAAGTCATTTTGGAAAGGCTGATTTTTACATATATTTTAGAAAATAATGCTAAAAGTTCGTAATAATTTTCCCGGACACTTTCCGTGGGCCGATATTTCTCCCAGACGCTTCACGCGTCTTCATCAAGCTCAGACTTTGTCAATCACATCTAGCGGCTTGAGATGGCGCTACAACCGTTCTCGGACATCAAGGATGGGAAGTTAAGCAAAAAAGAACTATGTGTCTATTGGAGATATGGTTGGTTGACTGACATATATATATTCCGGTTTGTGTGCTTGATTATTGGAGATGTGAAAATGTAGTAAGCTAGGCAGCTATGACAACTTGTTTATTAATCTATTTTCGAATTAATTTTTTTTCTCAATTAAATCTATACGATATTCTTTTACCGGAATATAAGTCAATCATCCAACCTTATATCAAATCGACACTTAGTTCTTTTTTGCTTAGCTTCCCTTCCTAGATGTCCGAGAACGGTTGTAGCGCCATCTCACGCCGCTAGATGTGATTGACAAAGTCTGAGCTTGATGAAGACGTTTAAAGCGTCTGGGAGAAATATCGGCCCACGCAAAGTGTCTGGGAAATTTATTATGCATTTTTAACATTATTTTCTAAAACATATGTAAAAATCAGCCTTTCCAAAACGACTTAGGTTAACTTATATTTTACCTACTTTTTGTACCCGATACCTGTAAATTGGCCGTCGGTCCACTCTAACGGGTATGCATACGCTAAAAGTAAATGAAAACTGAACCTAATCACGTACATTTTATCCTTGCCAAAATGACTTAGGTCTGGGGGCCCTGGGCTCTCGGTCTATAAAGTTTAGGCGTTGTACATTCTAAGTTATTTGATATTAATTACCATATTTTCGGATCTGAGTTTCAAATTATTATGGCTTGATAATTAGAAAATAATTTTTGGGTTGAGGATTTTTGATGGAGATTTGAAAACTCCAAATCGTCCAGCGCAGCGCAGCGTTTCGATTTTAAATTTTGGACGATCGTTTTATGAACAAAACAAGTAGCGTGAACGAGAATTTTTAAATGCTCATTGTTTCATGCGTTGATTGGCAACATAGATACTGAATAAAAACACATAATCTCTCCACTTTATGAACTTCGGGCTTCGTTCGGTATGAAAGTTGGAAGGGACGTCCCCTAAAAGGTATTCAAATAAACCAAATCAGATAAATTCTTGTCAACTATATCTGGCAACAAGAATCCTTTATTTGTAAACAAAAACAATAATGCATTTTTCTTTCTCGTCTCTCAATCGTGTTTTCTTTGCTTAAATTTATAAAATATCTGTTTAATAGCTATGAATTTACAATCGCATGCAAAAAATTTAATGAAAGGTATATTTTCTACATCAAATGTTGCCAATCAAAGCAGATACATAAGCAAAAGCATCGCACTTTGTAAAACGATACCAGAAAATGCTAAGTCAAAAAGTTCACATGAATGGCTGCAGCGGCAAATCAACGATGTCTATGTGAAAAAAAGTAGGTATCATGGCTACCGTTGCAGAAGTGCTTACAAATTGTTGGAAATAGACGAGAAGTACAACATTTTGAAGCCTGGATATTCGGTCGTCGATTGCGGCGCAGCGCCCGGCTCTTGGACTCAAGTTGTTGTTAATAAACTAAAATTGGATCGTCCTTTGAAGGGTAAATATTGAAGTAAAAATTCGGGTGTTTCTTATTCATGCAAAAGTATTCGTTACCAATTTCTGAACAGCTGTGAAGCAGTAGACCAGGGGTTCCCAGCCTTTTTGCATCTGCGTACCACTTGACGTTTTGAGAAATTTTGGCGTACCACCAGACCTTAATATTTTAATAAACGTTTAATTTTTACTCTTCAAAAAGAGTCCAAAGTCTTTTTGAAATAAATTCATGGGAATATTTCATGGTTATATATTATTTATGACATGCTCATAATAAAAGAGAAATAAAAAGATTAAAATAGTATTAATTTACAGTTTTATTTATTACCCATAGGTCTAAAACCATACAAATAAAAAATTAGTACAAACTCAGCAAAAAATTCATCATCATACAAAACTGCTTTTTATTTGCTTTTATAGTCTTTAGTGTGAAACTTGTTATTTGCCTGTGATTAAATTATCAAAATTAGGAGTGGTAGAATTTATCTTCACTATAAGTTTTCTTCAACACTTATTCTGCTTCGATGTTTATTTTTTGTGTACAAGAGTTTAGAAAATACACTCTCACACAAGTAACTGGTAACAAATGGCATCGAAAAAGCAAAACTTGCTGGAAGATCAAAGGGTACTCTGGTTTTACATCAGGTTCAAAAGCTTTGCTAATTAACGATCCAAGAAGTTAATTAATAGAATCATGTTTCTCACATAACTCACAAGTACCAGTGGTACGTGTGACGCCAATGGTGCGTTTGGTTGGAAACCCCTGCAGTAGACGGTTTCAATTTGGCCAGCAAGGTAGCCATATTTTCGACAAGAAACCACCGACCCCTGCAACTTCATTCCGCCAAACATTCATGTTTAGCGTTCAGCTTCAAGGCAACTTGATGTGATGGGTAGCATGTCCAATGCGGATTAATTTTTCAAAATTGCATATAACTATATTTTATCAGTTCCATTTTTATTAGAGTTTAATAGGCCCTGAATTTTTTTTAATGCATTTAATTTTATAAAACCATCAGCAAATTACGTATCTGACCAGAAGTTCTGGCTATCGTAAATTGTCATTTTTGCAATCTTGAACATTGCAAAACTCGTGATATTCTAAAATTCTGTGAATTACTGAATTCTATACTCACGCAACTCCTGGCGACCATCAAATATTTTAGTTGAGGACAGTAAAGTTTGTGAAGATTTTTTAAAAATAAAAGTGGGTTTTTTTCTCAATAGTTTAAATTAAAATGTGCTTAAAGATAATGTGCATTTGCTCCTAGTTTTTTTTTTAAGTTTGTTGCACACTTTGCTCCTGAATTTCCTTATCCAATTTCGAACACTGGCTAAAGAGTGGAGTTGCAAGAAGAGCCAAATTCTAGCATTCAGTTATGATTTGTGTAACTACAGCATGTAAATTTTTTCTCTAATTTATTTCTTAATTTTTGGATTTAAAAAAAGTACAGTAATAATTTATTTTTTTAAATATTTTACTATCTTTATTATTATGATACTATCCCTCTTCTATTCGTAGATGGTTCAGCGCATCCCAACGTAGCAGTATCTGTGGATCTCCAACGCATACAACCAATAAAAGGTGCTTATGTACTTTCAGAATCAGATTTTACTAGTCATTTGACCCAAGAAGAAATTCAGAAAATTTTACCTGGTGGCAAGGCCAATGTCATTCTGAGTGACATGGCTCCAAAGGCAACAGGCACTTATGAACTGGACTGTTCTTCCATTATAAATTTAGTTTACAATGCCCTTAGATTTGCAACTGTGACACTGAAGAAAGATGGTGTGCTTCTGTGTAAAGTGTGGGACAGTCGAGATGTGGAAATGTTTGTGAAGACTTTGGAAAGCTTATTTACTTCTGTGAAGCGAGTGAAACCGAAAGCAAGTCGAATGGATTCAGCTGAATTATTTCTACTTGCAAGAGGATACAAGTGTGATAAATTAATTAAAAATTAGAAATACTTGTGTGTTTCTTTGTAGTTTAACTGTATTAAAAAAATGAAACATTTCATATGTATACAATATTGGAATTTTACTAAATGAACTTTTTAAAATTTTATCTACTAATTCATCAAAGTTGCATTCTTTATGTAACAAGTTAAGTGCAAGACTGTTTAAATTAATGCTACTACAAAAAATAAAAGACCTCTTACCAATTTTAAGAAGCTTAAAATCATGAAAGTAACCACTGAAGTATAATCGACTGTGCAAGATAGCTACGACCTAAGTAAAATAGACTGCTAATCTAATATTAAAGAAATCTCTCAAACCAATCTCATTCTTAGCTTTTTGTTTGGAATCAGAAATATTTGCCTTTATCGACTAGGTTTGCCAAAGCAGACATGATAAATAATACATCATTTTTTATCTATGGATTCTTTTAATTTTTCTAGCTTAAGTACCATATGCAAAGGTAAAATAAAATCTTGTTTGTTAAATTGAATATTAGTAACAGGTGAAACAAAAGTAACCAGACAAGACACAAGACTACTAGTATGAACTTAAACATTTTTAAAACTCCAAGTTATTTTCTTATTTCGTAAACACACACCTTAAGTTTACGACTTTCTTTTTTTATTTAAAGACTTAAACCTTTACTAAACGTAATTAAATCAGGATCTTTTAATCACAGCAGATTTTTAAACCAAACAAATGCCTTCAAAAGCCTCTCTGAGATTCATGGTTTTCAATATGTTTTGATGAAACTGTAATAAAAGCAGCATTATTTGTGTATTAAAATGTTCAAGTTAAAGCACATTATAAACGGTGAAATCATCAAAAAAGTAAATTTTGATAAGTAAATCAAAAAATAATCAAAAGGACTTGAATTATTTCAGAACTTATGCTCTTCATCTGGATAGTTATAGCTTTTGTCACGGTTTAGATCTTTATTGAATATTGGTGTGAAGCGGCAAACCCACTCTTCTTTGCTTGTAAACTTAGCACTAACAGTTGGTCCAATTCATTGTCTTCTGCTATAGCCAAAGGATTTCCTTCCAATCACAACACAAGCTTCAAAATCACTTTTTTTTCTCCTATCCCTTTACAGTTTTCCAGCAATCGGCATGGGCGTTGCTATTTTTTTTTTACCACCCTATTTTGGTTTATTATAGGTCGAAAGCAATTGTGATTAACCTCACAGTAAAGACTCAAACAAGTTTATAGCCATGAAGCTCATGCTGTTTTCCTGGAAAAACCACACAAGGGCATTGAGGAAGAAAGTGTTTGAAGCTTGCATTTTAATCAGAAGGAATACAATAGCGACGGGCCTTCGTTTAGTTTTGGTGTCACTTTCAGCTAAACTGGCAGAAGAACTCGTACAAATCAACTACTATTTTCCCAGAACTAATTTATTAAAAAATAAAACTTTCAAATTTATAACAGAACAGTATAGGCATTATATGAAGACCCTTATTCCAGATGTGCGACATAAAAACATAATTAAAGGGTAAAAGATAAAGGTACAAGCTGGATCAACAAAAAAATAACTATACACTCTGAAATATCTTAATTGATTAAACTAAAAAAAATTATTTTGTTAGCTGTATATTTTGTAGGGTGTGTTTTACAGAAATGAATGTTATTTGCTGGAGAGGGTTAAGATAAATGAAAATAGTAATCATATTTTAATAATCAGAGTTAAATACAAAGTGGAAATAAAATACAAAACATGGTATGATGAGAGAAAATTTTGAAGTTAGGGCACTCATTCCTGCATGAGTGTCACCTTTTTTTAAATCCGTATTTCTTTCTCTCATAAAACAAATCAGTTTTTGAACTTCCCAAATTAACAATTTTTGGACATCCATCTCTCTAAAAGAAAAGAAAAATCAATAAATAATGGAAAAATGTGTAATTTTTATAATTAAAATATAATTTGTGAATACTGATAATACCAATTACTGATGACATAATTCCATTGACGAGGTTGGTTATTCCTTAAATAATTTTAAAGATAATTAAGCCTCAATGTACTTTGTGAAAATATGTTTAAGGGTAGTAACATAAAATTTGTTGATGACCAGTGCAAACCTATTTAACAATGCTTTGTGTCGTTTTGAAAAGTAAGGATTAAAAGCAATGTACTTCATTAAAAAAATACAAGTGAAATAGTGGGGATAATTGTTGATAACTAAATTATCATAAACTTAAGGAAAAGCCAACTAAATTTATGTATAGGCCAGATTGAAGCAAAACTTCAGTCTTGTCATAAAATACAAAGAGGTAATAAATATGAGAATTATAAATGCAACTAAGGGTAAAACAAATTTAGCAAATTTTGAGTGGTCTCACTTTTGGTTAACAGTCAAAAAGTATAAGTATGCATGTATGTATATATACAGTAAACTCCCGATTTTCCGCAGAATTGGGTGGCGCAGCTTCCGCGGATAAGCGAATTGGCGGATAATCCGCAAAAACGAAGAAAATTTAAGATAAACAAAATTTCTTCTGGGTTTTATTAAAGTAAATTACAGTAATCGCATATAGCATGTACAAATTTACTTTCCTCAAAATGCCTGTTATTATTGTTTCCCCTATGCCATACTGCAAGCACATTTGATTTTTAGAGGATCTGTTTGCATCTTTTTAATGAGTTGTAGTTCGTCTTGAATTGTCAAGACAACTTTTTTTTAGTTTCTCACGCATTTTGCTAGTATCAAAATCACATAAAGCAATTCAATTAAAAAAGCGGGCAATTTATTTTACAAGTGACGATATTTGACAAAAACCTGTTTGTGATGTGCACCTGGCTGAGCACCAGGTTTCCTTTAGTCATTCTTATTTTAATGCATTCGTTGTTCGTGTTAAATGTATTCGTCGTTCTTTGAATGTGTTTGTCATTCTAGAAAGGAATTCGTTGTTCTTGGCATGCATTGCATTCTTGCAAAAAATTTTGAAACAAATAAAATTCATTTACCGCGATTTTTTAAATTTTTATATTTGAACTGAAAAATGGGAGGGGATGGATAGTGGCGGATAGAGCAGATAATCCAACCGCGGATAACCGGGAGTTTATTGTATATATACAGATTGCTCTACCAAATGCAATTTCAATATTTACAAATTAAATAAGGCAATGTTATTGTTGTTAACACCTTAAATGTCTATCTTTAAAGAATACTTACATCCTTTTCTTGAATGGTGCATTCTTTGCAATAGTAAGCATCGGAAACGCCAGGCCCACCACAGATCACACATCTCCCTTGGTAAGAACCATAGTTACATTCGTCGCAAATCCGAACAAGTGTGCATGGCCGCACATAAGAATCACAAATCACACATTTACCATCACCTGGAAAAATAGATTAATTTGAAAATGCAAGACAATTGAGAACATAAACTGTCAAAAAATTAATATTTTCCTTGAATTATTCTCTCTTTTGATAAACCAAATCCTCAGTAAGAAACTTTTCCGGGCTGATTTCTAATAAAATAAAATGCTCTGCTATAAGTAAAACTATATAAAAAAATAAGTAAAAACCAATACAAGGCAATGAATTCATAAATGAGAGTGTACCTACATTATCTGAATTGCTCATATTTTAGAGGCTTCTTATTATAAGTATTGACCTGGGCTGAAGTGATTTTCCATGTAACATTTCTGAACTAAACTGATATTTAATATTAAAAACGATTTTCACCAAGTCTTTTGGTATTGGTGAAAAAAAACCTTTATTAATAAAAAAAAACTAAATCAAAATTAACTTTGTTTGCCAAGTGTAGTCTAAACTAAACCAAGTGAAACAGTTCCACTATTCATATTCATTGGAATTGAAATTAGGAAATCCAGACCAATATTTATGTTAAATGTTAAGAAGAAGAATTTTGACAGCTACGAGGGAGTTATACATCGTATTGTAATGTTTAACCACAACTAACACAGCCAAGAAATATAAACAAAAACTTCTAAAATTTGTATTGAACAATACTTACATTTTTCACATAGTCTTCCAATGGCTGTAAAAGAAAAATATGAAAATTAAATTGAAATAGATACATATTAAAAAAATGGATACATTTCAAATTAAGAAATTAAGGAAACTGGCAAAAAAATATAGTTACGCCAACCAATTTATTTTAGTTTTTACGGTGAAAAAAATATTCTTAAAGTAAAACATCTCAAGCAAGAAAAATGGGAGCCTTTAAATGTTTAGATTAATTGCAATTAAAAATATTAAAAATCTAACTTTTTAATTTGTAAATGATCCAAAAACCAGATTTTAAAATACAGTCGAACCTCGTTAACGTGAACTAAAAGCATTTCCCCAGCCTAAAGCTTTGACCTAATGCTAAAAATACAAAATCGCTTTATGTGAAATCCGCCTGAACCCGAACAAAACTTTCAGCTTTTAATTTTTTAAGTAATTCAAAGTTCCGAAGAACAAATGAAACAAAACATTTAAACAAAAACGGCACATAGAAAGATAAATACATAGGAAAAATAAATTGTTTTCTACTTCTGAGAAAATCACAAGATCTTGCATGATTTATCTCTTTTAATTCTATTGTTCCTTAAAAAATTTCAGAATTTTTCTATGGTATGCACTGCTCCAAACGAACTTTATTAGTAGAATTACTAATTGCAGGTATTATTCAATGCGTTAAAATTCTCAAAAAAAAAAAATTAATAGCTTTAATAGTGTATAGTTTCAAAGTAAAACAAAATACGGTTTAAGTAACTCTTCCCAAATGCCCCTTTGGAATGGCATACTTTGAAGTTGGTGACAAAAGATTCAAATCTATCATTACATCATTTGTTAATAAACACAATATGCTTGACTTATTAGTTATGCGTTAACAAAGAGATTGGCAATTCTTAAATATTGTGTGTGTTATTTTTAATATGCAAACGCTGTTGAACACCGGCATAAAAATTGTCTTTAACATACCCACGCCAGCTTGCTTTCTGCAAAAAATTAGATCAGGATGATGCTTAGCCATCAGATCCAATAGACAAATGTTATTTAACAACAAATAAATTAAAACCGGCTAAATTTCTGCCAGAATACTTTCTCACTCAACAGTGATTTTCAACTCTCTAAAATCAAATTATCAAAAGTATGAAAATTGAAAATCAAATCGTCTATTTTCTCTATTTTTGTTTAGGTTGGTTGATATACATATATTTTCAGGCTTGTGTGCTTGCTCCGAGATATAAACCGCTTATAAACCTTCGTCAAGTAAGACAGTCACAACACACACACTCACATGCACACATATACGTGACAGATGCTGCCATCTATCACACTCCACCTCCACAATTTAGACATGTCCCTGAAGTGGAGGGAAATAGTCTCCAGGAACCTGTACCCGTGGGAAACTGCGCAATGACCGCCCAATGAACTTTCGGACCCAACAGATTTAACGAGCACGTACTCCGCATATACTCGGTGAGTTTTCTGCTACCAGGTTTCGATCGCGGGACCTTCCGATCCGTAGATCGCTACTATGACCACAAGGCGTATCACAGCCCCTATTTTTGTTTATTTTAGCTTTATTTCACTTCGATCTAAAAGCTAGAAATTTGTTTTCTATTATTTTCATTTTACATTTGAATCTTATTTACATAAGCAAAGAATATTGAATACTAAAAAAATAAGGTGTAGATCTACATTTAGAATGAAGAAAATTATCTATATATTCTATATTGTATTATTAAACTACAAACTTTGATTGTAACGGATTGAGTCCGAAAATCAAGTACATAGATATAGAAAGTAGCAGATCTGTCCCTAGGGGAAAAGGTGAAGCCACTTTTAAACCAAATCCCACAAGGCAGTTCGCAAGCCAAAACATACTGCGCGCTATAAGCACTGAACTGGCTATAAGCCACCAGATTTCACCATGAGATAATTCGACTAATAAAAAATATATATTTATTAATATTAACTTATTAAAACTTTTAAGCAGTTTTGCTAGCATAAGTTTATAGCTGTATATGCATTGATAGTTTCCTGTAGATGTGAGGTATATATTCATAAAAGGACCATATTAAAAATAAAAAATTCAATTTTTATTGCATAACTCTTCCCTGGGGCGCAACCAGAAAAAAATCCTGGGGGGGGTTCAATTTATTAATATTATTTTTCCATTATAATATTTCTAATTAAAATCAATTGTAATTAAAATAAATTGTAATTAAAGTTAATTGTAATTAAAATTAATTGTAATTTAAATTATTTTTTTTAATTAAAGTTAGTTTTAATTAAAATTACTCTCAATTAAAATAACTTTTAATTAAAATTACACTTAATAAAAATTACTTTTTTTTTTAAATCAAAACTATTTGAATTAAAGTTGATTAATTTAATTTACTTTTGTTTTAATGCAGTTTTTGTAGTGTTAATTTAGTATTACTAGTTACTATTTATGAACATTAATTAGTTTTTATTGTACGAAACTCATATTTGTATTTTGTTGTTAATTAATCTTTTATTTTTTTAAATAAAAATTAAGTATAATAAATAAAAAATAAATTATTGTATGCTTTTATTTATAATTTAACTAATTAGATAATTTAAATTACCGGATTTGTATTATCTAAATAGTTCAAAGTATTATTACTTTTAAATTACTATTTTTATTATAAAAGGAGGTAAGAGAAAAGATCATTTATTTTAATTTAAATGTTAAAAATATACTATAATTACAAAACTAATTAGGCAATTTTGTTTGAAGAAATTAGTGTAAATGTTACGGTCACAGCCAAATTCGGCCACTTCGCGAATTGGCCGGCCAAATCGCGAAGTATCTAAGGACGCAGGCTTTTAATAAAACAGAACAATCGGGTAATCTATAAATAAGCACGCTGCGTTTTGGCCGATAACTGACTAATAAATTTGACAGGAATCGGACACATTTAATGTTTAAACTGACCAAAAAAACCCAATTAAATAATTTAATATTTCAAACTTCAACGAAGCAAAGCAATTCAGATTTTTAAGTGTACTTGCGACGTCATACAGGACAGGCGAATCTCCGATGTAAAATAACTCAAAATTGTATGCATTTATGCGTTAAAAATAGCAATTAATTATTAAAAAACGTGCTTTAAATATAAAACATTTATTTAAATTTAATGAAAGCAGAACTGACTGAGCAGCCATTTCTAGATTTATGTTAAAAGCATTCAGATAAAAGCAATAGAAAATTATAAAAAACGCGCCCAATTGCAAACATAATCATTTCCAGATACTTTAGAGAATAAATTAAACTTACCGATATTTTGATCATGACATCCATCCAATCTATATCTTAGAATAGAATACAATAAAAAGACGCGCAAAAACTCCTAACGTGTAACACACTGGCTGATTTTACTTGTATGGTATATAAGCAAACTAAAAATACACGATGGAAAAAAAGCCAATTCCAAATAAATCAGTCAATATTTTATTTTTATGGGTTTTCGACCATATATCGTTGTTCATCGCCACTCTTTATTCGATAGAAAAAAAAACCTCGAAAAGAAAAAGAGAGAAATTTATTAAGCCAGTCAGTAGCAAATGTTTAGACTTTTTAAGAACGATTATAGTTGTTTATGAGTATTGCAATTCATAATATCAGTCTCGGTGGCACCACGCTCATAGTCGTCAGCGGTAGATTGCTTTTTGAATTTCATGTTTTCTTTTAGCGTTCGTTTGCTTTATTTTTTGCGATTGTTTTTGTGATAATAAAAGTTATTATTATAATTTTAGTTCAGATTTGAATCATCGTCGCACTAGAGCTAAGCGTCAGGACTTTGGAGCATATTTAACGTGCACTTCCTCTACACGGGGATGCTTTATTAAGTATTCTATAACTAAGATTTCGGTTAACCGTTTTTATGCCTTTTTGGTCAAAGCATATATTATTTCCGGGTACTTTTTAATTTTAATTGTTGAAAAAATTTCTAATTGTCTAGAATAATTTGTGTCTGGAGCGTAACTTTTTAAGCATATTAAAAGGTTTAATTTGAACAAAAAAAAAACATTTAAATGATCTAATGTTCCAAACTTCAACGTTGTTATTTATATCTATATAACTACACTTAAGACGTTGTTCAGACGAATGGCCGACGTGGAATGATTTAAAAATTGTATGCTTTTATGTCGTTATATAACAATAACAACTAATTGATACAAAACATGTTTTAAATGTGAAACGGGAATTAAAATGCAATCAAAACAGAACTTAATAACTGCCATCCTTAGATTTATATTAAGCATTCAGACAAAACAGTAGTTGGTTGGTTTGATATATTTTCAGGCTTGGCAGTCAAAAACAGTAAAAAGAAAAAAAAAAGCGCCTTTCCCTACAAAGATACTCAGATCTTCAGGTACCTTGCAGTAGAAATTACATAGAAAAAGGCGCGAAATACTCATAAAAAAACGACAAAAAATGAATAAAATCGGCAAGACATGTCATTTTATCCGGACTGGCGCTTTTTTTCTAACCCCTCCCCCCCCCCCCCCTCACATTACAAAAGTTTCGTGAGAAATATTTTGTTTTACACATTTATATTCGCCGCCAACCAAATAAGAGACGGTAGGGATGGCGTATTTTCAGAAAAAGCAACCGTTGTTTCCAAAACACCGGTTTTTTGGTTAAGACCGGCCTTATGAAAAAACCGGTTTTTCACTCAAAACCGAGGGCAAAAAAAAACGGTTACGGTTTTCCATCCCTTAAATGTTTCAAATAAGGGTGGCGGGAAGTATGCGAAAAGCGAAGTGTTTCTCAACGGAATTTTTTTTTTTCACTTTCGATTTTTTTTATTGTTAACAAAATAAAATTTGACTATAATATGGGTTCTGGGGGGGGTTCTGACCCTAAAAACCCCCCCCGTGGTTGCGCGCCTGACTCTTCCGCAAAAGCAATTTTTCTGAACTAATACCCCGTGATGCATTGTAAAAGCGGCAAAAAGTGGCTTCATCACACAATCATTGCTTTCACGGGATTGCGCAATCAATGGGCATATTTTCTATATCTATCTATGTCCAAGTATGTCAACAAAGAAAAAGAAAGAGATAAGCGATAAGCCATAGATTCAAGAAGATAGTGATATATTCATTTTTTTAAATTTCAAATGAAAGTGAAAGTATAGGAACAATCGTAACCCATTCGATTTAAAACTATTACCATATATCAATTTGTTTTCTGTTTAATTCTCATAATAAACTTCTCTTATTTCTTATTTTGAAAACCGAATTTTTGTTAAATGTAGCGTACTAATTATTAGTGCATTTGGATTTGTGTCCTATTCACGATTTTCTTCGTTCTGTTCTGATAAGTTACTTTAATATTTAAATTTAACTTTAAAATAAGTTTTGAGGGTTGATTTTTTCATAAATCAGTCAAGATGTGTGTTGACGTAGAGAAACGTAAGTAGTATTAAACATATATCGGTTCATAATTTTCAAACTAGATAAATGTTAATTCTTCGCAAAATTGCCATACGAACATTCTGATAAGAAAATGCAAGAGTTAAACTCCAATGTTATCAATTAAGTTCAATTCTCATAATATTGTGAATTTAGTTGAATTATTCTTTTTATGTAAAATAGGATCAAACTGTTCTCCTAAAAATCAACATGTTATCTGTGTAATTTTTAGTAATTTCTGCTATATAAATACAATATTTAATGTTTACGTATTAAACCATTCTTTGGAACTTTTAATTCTTTCCCTCAGTGCAATTAATTTTAATGAAGTTCATACGATATTTGAAAAAACAACAACAATGTATTTAGAAAAATAACTTATCTTCATTGAATAGACTACAAAGACAGTACAAGTTGTAACAAACAGTAAAATTTATATTTTGATTTATTTAACATCTGTCTCTTCATTTGTTTGTGCGTGAACATGCATAATATAAAGGCCGGTCATGATTTGAGTTGCGTTTCAAGCAACGGAAATAGGGTAAACATTCCACTTCATATTTCATACAAGAAGATAGGTACAGCAACCTTACGTTAAATGTTTAAGCTCGCCAATGAACAGACCAGCCATTTTATCATAGTTGTACCAAGGTTTTCTTTTGCTTGTCCTTATCGAAGGCACAGCTTTTAATATTTTATATTTGTTTAATAATTATAGTATTTACAATTTATAAACTTATATTTCCTTTGCAGCATCTTACAGATTTTCTGTTCTCTTCTTTAACTGTTTGCTGACGTTTGGGTCCTATTACTGTTTTGATATGCCCAGTGTCCTTCAGGATCAAATGGAAAGAGTATGTCTTTGGCTTGTTCATTATTCGATTTTAAATTTAAGTAAAGCATATGTTTGGAAATTTCTGTATTCCTTATGCAAGTTTTAACTTATTTTCGATTTTCTTTAATATTTTTTATTTTTCAATTGTCGGCAGGGTTTGGCTGTCATAGTTAAACAAAAAGAAGTTTAAAATAATAAGTTAACCTGAACAGAAAATATGGTTTAACAGAAATAAAAAGGTTTAAATCAAAATAAACTGTTTTTTTTCTTCTGAGACAGTCTTTCTGAACCCTGCTTGTCAGTGTCATAGGTAATTTTAAATGACATAGTGTAATTGTTAAATATGTTAATGTTTTCATTTATTTAGTTGTTTCAGATTCAATTTCCAATCTTAGAAATTAGTGTTTTAAATTCTGTATTAAATATTTTTCTTGTTTTTAGGATTATCATTGCAATAGCACAGGAAACGGAACGAAGAATGAAACTTGCTGTGAAGATTGTTTGGGAATGTCACCTAGTCAATACAATATGTTATATGCTGTCTATTCATGGACGTTAGTAAATTTAAAGTTTATCAAATACAATAATTTTGGTGTTAATAGATTTATCTTCTTCTTCTTCATAAGCTCAACAGCCTTTTGCAGGCCAAGGCTGACTCGCTGATCCTCCTCCAGTTGGCCCTATTAGCTGCAATGGCTCTCCATCGGTTGACTCCTATTATTTTGAGGTCCTATTATTATGAGGTTTATACATCTCAAAAATGTATTGCTGCAACTGTAAAGGAAATACAAAAACGCAGTTGAATACCTCTGGACTTACTATAATAAAAAGTTTCATCTTCAAAAACATATTATTTATTTTATGAAATATATTATTTAGTTTTTATTTGTTCTTTTTTTAAACTTGTGCCATAACATATTAAAAGTATGAATGTTTTAATGTTTCGTTTTAATAAATTTTTTTTTAAATCATTATAGGAATGCAGTTGTTGTCATTGCAGCTGGATTTTTGATTGATAAATTTGGAAATCGATGTAAGTATTCTTTTAAATGTTTGAAATGTCATATTTAAAAGCTTATTTGATAAAAAAGAGGCATTCTTTTTGTATAAGTTTATATATTTTTAATACCTTTTAAAACTTATAATATTGTCCGACTGAAAAATTTAATGAATTGAAATTGTTGGTCAAACTGCTAATTGACAAGTAATGTATGTTATATAACAAGCTAGTATAATGCAAATGAATTTTTTTGGTATTACAGTAAAATTAGTCTGCATGGGCCCAGATGGAAACAATCCCTTTTATTGTTGGTCAAGCCATATTGGTCCACTTCTGGTATCCCACGCTTGTCCATTTTCAATTATGTCCTACTTACATCTCTCTCTAGGGATATTACTCAAAATAAAGACACTGTTAAACTTTTTATGGTAGAATGATATAAAACTAACAAAGACACATAATTTTATTGTTAAATTATAATTACATCATCAAATAAACACTAATACTTGTTCTCGATTACATCTTTCAATAACATTGGTGTTATATGGGTAGCAGTGATAATCTGTATGGTTTGCCACAGTGCCCCATGCTGATCTGTGTGATTTCTTTTGTTTGACAAAAATTGTGAGATTCACATGGGTTGGTGATGGATAAACCATAATGATCATTATGGGCTACCTATATGAGGCCAATGTTATTGAAAAGAGTCATCTGGGTCACAGTGTTTATTATTACTTTAATAGAGTAATTTAAATGTAACTTTATGTGTAATTGTTAATTTTGAAAAAAAATTGTACTAAAAAGAACATTTTTGAAAAGTTTGGACAGATAACTGTTAAGTGGTACAAAATTGTATGGGGTAGCCCTTGTGACCCCTGTGGTTCAACCAAAAATAAATTGTGTGCTTCTTTGTGGGTTCATATGGGTTTGTCCACTATACATGAAATTGTTTCATTGCAATCAATTTGTGAAAACTGAAAGATAAATATTTGGGAATCCACCAATAAATAACTAGTCAGAAAGAGAATATAAAATAAAGTGAATAACACATTATTGTTACTCATATGCTTGTGAAGGTTTCTTTTTTTACGCTTGTTTTCGATGTTTTTAATTTAAAAAAAACTGAGTGTGAATTCACTTATTTTGATTTTAATACTAGTCTTTCTTTACGCCTACAAATGGACAACAGGTCTTCTTGTTTTCTCTGCCTAGATTTAACCTTTTTTAAAAATTGCTTATTTGTGTTGAACATCATAATTCGATTTCTGTGGTTCTAAAATACGATGCCCGTCACCAATAACCCTCGTGTTGCTCTAGTGCAACGATATTTCAAACCCAACCAAACCTTATCATAATTTGATTTATCTTTGAAGAGATTATCTTTCAATCATTTCTAAATAAAAATAATAGCATATCAATGAAATGCCCATTTTTTAAATGTATGGCTAATGCTAGAAAGACTGGTTTATAATTATGGGGAACAAAATCTGCAATAATGCTCAGAAAGTTGAGTTCTTCAGCACTTAATTTATGCTATCCTGTTACTGTTTTAAATCCTTTACAGCATACATTCCATAAAATCCATCAGCTACCATAATCTCAAATGTGTCCTATTTTATTTCAGTGGGTGCCATTTTCTTTTCCTCACTGTGCGTGCTCGGTTCCTGCCTCTTTGCTACTGGTGCCATGTACAGAGGCACAGACTACATGCTTCCCTTGATGCTTCTAGGGCGACTGGTGTTTGGTGCAGGAAATGGGTCTCTCACAAGTAAGTTTAGGGCTATTTTTTTTTACATGTAACTTTCTCTTTTGCTTGCATTAGTTTATAAGTAGTGTATCTCAATCTCCTAATTCTTACAGGGTAGTAACAGAACTTGTAAATATCATTGAATTCTCATGGAATTTTTCAAATTTTGCGAAATATCAGGGAATTTTTTTACATTTTGGATTACTGAATCATGAATTGGAATTTTGAACTACTTAGCAATTCGTTCTTGTGATCACTACTAACAGGGTTCTGGTTGATCTGATTTGCCTGAAGGACCAATCTTGCAGGAAGGATCAACCTCTCTCACGAATCATGTTATGACATGATTCTCTGATCACATGATTCCCCAAAACTTGTTCAGATTTTCGCAAATGAAGAAAAGATAGGTTACCTAACCCATCTTAATCTGGAAAGTCTTAATTTCTGTGATGTCTAGATTAAATTTTCTGTACTGTATTGAATTGTGTGTATTGTATATTTTCTAGTAACTGTAAAATCAGGGAATTTTTTGTGAAAGCATCAGTTAAATCATGGAAATATCAGGAAACATTTTTTCAAAGATTTTATAACCACCCTGTCTCAGATGATTAGTTTGATAGGTTTATTGAGTAGCTATCTTGTTGTAAAATGTTTTTAGGACCATATCTTATAATTAATCCAAAGAAAATTTCTTCATGGTAAACCTTTCAGTGTTGCTGCTGGACCTTTACAAATAATATACTTAAGTACATTTTTATTTACTTAAAACTTACCCAGTAAGCACAACCGATAATTTAAGCCTTTGTATCCTTGAACATTAATTTCTTAAATAGTTATTTTTTAAATAAAATTATGAATTGCTTAAATATTGAGAATCAGCCCAAATACACTGTAATAGACTCTGGCTGAACAAGTAATTATTTTGTCACGAAGAGTTTGAACCCATATTGGCTCTTGCATTTTTTGCTAGAAAAATTGAACAGTCTATGATTAATGATTGCATGATCGTGAGTGCTAGTAATGGGTATATGTGCTGACAGAGGTACAAAATACTTAATTTTGCTGTTTTAACTATGCTTGAAAACCCTTCTTTCTTGTACCTTTAGTATTCCTTCCAATTTCTCTTTTATTACGTTTTGTCTTATTCTAGTTGTGCAAAACAGAATAACAACTTTCTGGTTCCTTGGAAAAGAATTGGCCATGGCTTTCGGGTTCACACTTGCCTTCTCAAGATTGGGAAGTGTGCTCAATTTCTTTTTGACTGGACATTTATCTGACTTAGTTGGCATGAGAACTACATTGTGGATTGGTAAGTGCTCCTTTCAAAAATATGAAAATCTAGCTTTCAAACAAAGGAAATTTATCCTAAACCTTTTATTTGTAAATCAACGTTTAGTTTTAATAAAAATTTATTTATATTATTTCCCATGACAAGTAATTTTATGCCAAATGTGGTAATTTAATTTTATAACTAAATTTAAGTGTGATTAAAGAATTTCTGCTCTGTGTTAGTTCATATAATATTCTTTGCTTTATTAAAATAATTTTTTGTTTAAATATTAATAAAATTTTGTTTTCATCTCTGTAGGTGTTGGTCTTTGTGGTATTGGCTTTATTTCTTCAATCATTGTTGGTTTTCTTGATACATATGGGTTCAAGAAGCTTGGCATGTCAGATGTCATTAGCACTCAATCTAAAAATCTTGTAAGTGTTTTAGTTTTGAAACAGTAATTATTAAATCACTACATGTTTTCATTTTTCTTATTAGTTATATTGTCAATAGATCTTATATAAAATGATATTTTAAATTGTCAATTTTTAATATCTTAGTGAAAACCAAATAATTGTTCTTGCAGCCTAATTTATCAAATTGCCAAATTCTGGTCTGTTTGTATTATCCTATACTAAGTTCTATTTTTTTTTTTTTTTTTGCACTATGAATTCAAGTAGCATAAAAAATTAGTTTGTAATAGTTTGATGGGAAATAATTTCGGAATACAAATTTAATGTTGCTTTATTTGTTTAACAGAACATTTTAAATATTCATATCATTATTGTAACTTACATTTTTATAATTACCAAGTTATAAACTTATGTAATAACATAAAACTCAAAACGTGTATCTTGAAAGGTTTCAATCAAAATTTCAATATTTTCTAAATGTGTTGTATTTATTTTATTATCATTGACAAAAAAAAATTTGAATATGTAATTGTATTGCAGTAAAGCTGTTAACCAATTTCATGAGTGTAATAATTTTTTTTTTCATATTTCAGCGTGTGTCTGATGTGAAATATTTCCCTATGTCATATTGGCTTATTATATTAACAATCATGTTTTTCTACAATGGTGTATTCCCTTTTGTAGCTGATGCCAGGTAATTACACTATGCTATTCATACACATTTTCATTTATTGACCAATGTTTTTACCTCTTTTTTGGACAAACCAGTAGTATTATTATGGTTTTGTATTTTAGAATTATGAATTAAGCTTCTGTATATAATACAGTTAAGTGAATTAAAAGTTTTGAAACACATGATAAAGTTCATGAAGAAGAAAATGGCACATTGCTAAGTTCATGTTTCTTTAGCTACAAAATATAATAGTTTGTAAAAAAAAATAAACACATGCAAAAGTATATTTTCATATGGCCCTTCGCAGTTAGTGCATTTGCATTAAAGTGCATTACAATATTTCCATGGTTTATCAATGAATTAATCTTTTCTTACATAAATAAAGGTCGCTTGCTTAACTGCATTATATAATAAAATCTTAAATGTCTTTTTAAAACATGCAAATATTGAATGTTCAAACAAGCTATTTAAAATAATTAGCAATTTAGAAATTATGAGGTTCAGTAAACTGCAAAATGCTACTGTAAGTTATTAAAATTGTAATTTTTTTATAGTAAATTTATTCGTGATAAATATCATTATGATGACAACACTGCTGCTTACTTTGCTGGAGCTGTTTATGATGTTTCTTTGTTAACGTCTCCCTTCTTAGGTGGTCTTATTGTAAGTACATCTTTTATTAAAAAGGTGTCAAAGCAAGTACAAAAGTTTGTTTTTATTATAGTTTTTTTTAATATATGCTACTCTTTAACCCATTAATAAAGATTGGTAAAAAAATTTGATATGCAAACTACAGCTCTAAGCATTTTTTGTTTACCAAATTTAGTTACATGCTCAATCATTATAAAAAGCTATTTCAAAAAGTTAATGTTTTTATTAAGAAATGAAGGTGTTGGCATTTAAGGATTCATTAAAAATGTTAACAAACCAAAACTTTCACAAATGTTGTTGAAAATTGTTGAGATTTTTTTTATTCATTGCTGTTTCATGGCAACAGTGTGTTCAGTTTATAATTAAATTATTAAATACATGTTTGATTGAAGTATTATGTCCTTTGCTTATGAAATATCTCTAAAGTTGTCTTCTGAAATACATTTAGTACAATCCTTAGGGAAGTTTACTGGGTTTTATTTTTAAAGATACATCAACAATGTTACTACGGGTTTCTTGTCAACGAGTCAGTCGTTAAAGAAATATTTCCTGCTTTCCCAGAAAGAAATTTTAGTTTGAATATGCACACTGTAGTTCTTTGTATTTTATCATATTCACATATCACACATAAAACTGGATTACATAACATTATTATATGGGCAGCAACTTTTGGGACTTGTTCACTCAGTGCTTAGGTAGAAAACTTTCCTTAAATAATTTGATGTAGATTTTTTTTGTACCTAACTCTGCCCTCAACTTTTAAGATAATTTCTGTGCTCTAAATTATAGTGTTAATTATAACTGACTGGTTGCAATTAAAAGTGCAATATAAGAGTAAAGTCAACTTAAGTTATAAATGATACAAGTTTTATGCAAAGATCAGCTTTGAAAAAAAGTTTTTGCAGATTTTTTGTTGAAAAAATGATGGTGTATGCTTGGTTGACCATTGACATCCAATTAGCAGGACCCTGGAATTGAATGGCTTAGTGTTGTAATTAAGTGTAGGATGTAGTGGTAGTAAAAAGTAATGTAATACATATGAATGCTCTTGATCCATGAATATCAGCTCATACTATTATTAATTTTAATTACTATTTAATTGCTATTTTTATAATTACTATTTAATTGCTATTTTTGTAATTACTATTTAATGAATTTTGATTAATTTAAATTGATTGCACTGCTCTTAATATTTTCAGGACGTATTCGGAAAGCGGGGAATTCTTTGTATTGTTTGCTCAATATTAACCATTCCTGTTTTTGGATTGTTGGCATTTGCCCAAGCTCATCCTCTTATATCCACACTTTGGTTAGGAGTTACCTATTCTGTTGCAGCCGTAAGTCCTTTATTTCTTTACTAAAGTTTAATGCAGGACATCCCAAAAAGTTCCCATGCTCTAGCTTCTAAAAAACACTGTGTATATTCTATTCGGAATTTTTGAATTTTTATTCTATGTTATGCATTTATATAACTATAATTGTTTTGTCTATTCTAATAATTAGTTTTTAAATTAAAATATGTTACTGTTAAGTGATTTTGAAGTTGGAATAATAAGAATATTTTTGAGATCCATTAATAAACCTCTTTACAAATGAAGAGTTTAGTGCCAAGTGACAAAAATGTTAAAATGAGGTTTAAAGACTTTTGTTTGCTCTTAGATACGCTAAAAAGCGGCTGTTTCTTAGTTTACATTAAAGAGGTAAATGCACAGAACTAGTGTACTTACAACATAAACCTTTAAATTTTCCTTACTTTAGGCTGCCATGTGGCCCTCCATCTCCATTGTTGTGAACCAAGCATCGACTGGAACTGCAATGGGTATTGCTACTTCTCTTCAAATGGTTGGCATTGGATGTTCCAACTTGATTGTTGGGGAAATTCTTGGAAAGACTGATGAGTAATTATTTATAGACGCAAAAGCTATTATTTGACACTTATTCATATATATAAAAAGTTGTGCACTGTTTTTGATGAGGTCAACTTGAAATAACACTTTTCCGTCTTTCGAATTAATTTTAGCCAAGAATGTTTCTGATTTTACTAAAGTTCGTTTACATTAGACCGCTTGCATTTATGTGTCGATTTCATCTTAAAATTAATTGACATACTAATGACACTAATCTAAAGTTAATTTGCATACAAATAAAATAAATGTATTTGTTTGTAAATATGCAATATAGAAAGTAAAATTCTTAAATTTTACCTTAGTACTCCTTTAGTAAAGTACTTGACTTGCTTAAGTAATGTCAAACTTGCCTGAGTAATTTCTAAACAACTTTAAAGAAAATTTTAACTATGAACTCTACGAGATTTTTTTATATGATTTTTTCATTTGTTGCAGTTTACCACCAAGTGATATCTTAAAACGTTGGAAATATGTGATGATTTACCTACTTGCTAATGTATTGTGTTGTGTTGCTACATCAATAGCTCTGAACATTAATGATATGAAAAAGGTTAGTTAAATATCATTTATTTTAAAATCCTACTCATTATTTGTTCTATTATTATCATTCATATTTATTGCTAACAATCATGTTTTAATTTCTTTTTTCAATATCAGGGTGGCATTCTCAATCTGAGTAGGAAAGAAACTAAAGAAAAACTTGAAAATCAAGGAGCCACCAGTAGTGACAAAGATGCTCTCGTAGAATCTATGCATGGAATTGCCGACTGATCTGGTTTTTTATCTTTCTCACATTCATTATTAAATTTCTACAAATATTTGTATACATTTGCGTATTATATATGTTCCCTGATTTATTGTATTTTGTCTTGAAATTTGTGTGTTTAATTATTATGTTTATTTGTATGAATTGTATTGGAATTATTTATTACATGCCTTTTTTTGGCTGGAGCTATTTTGTTTCTTTATAATTGATCTCCTAATGTTTTTTATAATTAACTTTGCATCAAGAAATGTATATTTTACCCAGTTTAAGTTGATCAACCTTGAAAGGCTTTCGAAAAAAAAAAAGTATTAGTAAATTAGAGTTCAAAGTTTTTTGTACAGTCATTTCTACAATGCTACTTAAAATGAATTGAAAATTTTTTTATATTGTTTTAAATTTTCAAATAATAATTTACCTTTATATAATTTCATATCAACATTCAACTAAGTTATTTATCAATTTTATCATGTATTCAGTGTATCCTTTGAAAATCATAATGAGCATGTAGTCCTCTTTTATCATAAAAATGTGTTTATAATTACTAATATGCCATGCAAAAGCACAATTTTAAACAAAATATTTTCCACATGCATTCTAATCTCTTTTAAATACTTAGTACTTTTTGTATTGAAATATTATATACCAAAAATTAAATTGTTTGGGAGTATTTTATTAAACTATATAGTACATAATAAATTTAAAGACAGTTTCAGGTATTGAATTTATGACCCAGTTCAAATAATTACTGATTGTGAAATTTTTATTTTGTGTTTTTTTACAAATGTCTAGTGTTTTGTGCATATTTGTTCTAAGAACAAAGTAATTATTTCAGCTAATTATTGTAAATAAATGTAATGAAATGAGTTTACAAAAAAATATAAACATTTAATTATTTTCTTTTTGTGTCACGAATTTCCTTTGCCACAAAGTACAGAAATATCCTAATGCAAAAACTAAAAATGTACTCACAGCAATATACATTTTTACAGTTTTTAGTATCATGTTACAAAACCTTTATTGCTAGTAGATGTGTATCCAATAAAACTCAGGCCAGGTTCAATAGCAATTGGAGTTTGAGCCATAGGATAGTATGCATCTAAAATTTCATAAAAAAAATTGTCATTATTTGTGTGTACCGAAAACAAGTTTTACTGTACTTATCTACCAAAAGCCAAAAAGAAATATGCCCAAAACTTATATATTTTTAATTCAAATATTGGTTTTCCAATTTTCAAAAAAATGAAGGTAAATAGTTTTCTAAATTTCACTTTGGGGTAAACTTTATATGGAATTCAAATTTATTTGAAAATCGAATATGGAGTGTATTCATCTCGAACTTTCAATCCACTTTTTTCTTTTATTTATGGGCCAATGAAGAAAATTGTGTATTTAGTGATTAAATTAGTTAAAAGCAATACATTTTAGTATACACATTGCAAGTTCATAAAAAATTGGTAAAAAAAGGTTTGCTATCATGTAGTTAAAAAAATAGTTTATAATGTGACAAATAAACCAAAATAAAGCACAGATTTATTTAAAAATGACTCTGATTACATACCTGTGTGACCAATCATTGAGTCCATTTTAAAATAACTACTGTGTTGAAGAGGCTGTGTATAACACTTGAATTTCTTCGATTTGTCATGTGAAATTGAAGATGCTTGTTTATTCAGCAATTGCTCACAAGGTAGTTCAGCTATAGAATGACTTGAAATTCTATTCTGACCAATTATTTGATGATTGTTAGAATACATATATTCTATGCAGCCTGAAAAAAAATTAGAAATCTCTGAACATTCTCGTTTTTACTATATTTAGCTGCCATTTTGACCATTTAGAACATTTATAAACAAGTACCAAGACTACCAACATCAGGTTACGTTACCATACAAAATTGGTTCATTCTACTAGTCTTTACTTTTTAATTGTGCTAAATTAAAAAAACTTACAATCAAATTAGCATTTGAATTTCAGTTAGGTTATTTTTACGTTTAATTTACACTTTACCCGTTGTTTTACAATCCATTTATCATTTGCTTGAACAATTTAAAACTATGATGATAACAGTGCTATCTGTCAAAACATTTTCTGACATACGTTTTCCCTTTGCTTAAATGATATTCTCTTGAATTCCGATCATCAGTAGTTCTTTTATATATAAATATATCGTTTTGAAGTTGTAACTTTAATTGTGACCATTCTTTACAAATTGAGGCCTGAAACTAATACAGATTAAAGAATATATTAAAAAAAAAAAACATTGAGTCATTCCACGTCAAATCGACCAGCTCAAAATCTTCATGTCACAGAATTCAATCTTGATTTTTTCCAAGTACTAGAGGCAAATTTATTCGACACATATTTTTTTATTTTTTCAATATTCTAAGAATTAAGAAAGTTATGATTTTTTTGAAACCGAAAAGTTAAGCCTAACTTTTTCTCATTTAGCATTGCGGTCTATGGGATGGGAAATTGAGTATTTTCAAACGAGTATAACTAAAAAGGGCAACATGAGAACAACTAATAATTTTTTTTATGGAATACTATTACTAATGGTAACATTTTCGTAAAGGGCGCTGTTGTTACCAAAAATCCTTCTACTAAATTTTTTTTTCAAATTCAGAGGAAAATAACATTAGTTCCAATGGAGAAATGGGTACAATAGGTTTGTGTAGGTATATGAAAGAATATGTGTAAGCGACTAGATTTTTTTTAATGAAGTAATAATATTAAAATGTTTCATATGATAGCAAACATTTTTTAAATAATTCGTGTTATTGAAAAATTTAAGTCTTTTCCTCCTTTCAAATTTTAATTTATATTTATACAATATTTTTTTATTTAGTATAAATATTAATTGAAATTTCAAAGGTACAAGAGACTTACATTTTTCAGAAAAAAAGTTTCAAAAAATATTTCCTATAGTATTTCAAATTTTAATATTATTATTAATTAAAAAAAATCCTATCATTTGCACATATTCTTCCATATACACAAACATATTACACTCGATTCTCCATTGGGAACTAATGCTATTCTCCTCTGACTTTGAAAAAAAAACATAATTTCAGTAGAAAGAGTTTTGGGAACAACAGCGCACTTTACCAAAATGTTACCATTGGCAATAGTATTCCATAAAAAATGTATGAGTTGTTCCCAGGTTACCCTTTTTAGTTATACTCGTTCGAAAATACTCCCATAGACCGCAATTCTAAATCAAATGAGAAAAAGTTGGGCTTAACTTTTCGGTTTCAAAAAATCATAACTTTCCTAATTCTTAGAATATTGAAAAAATAAAAAAAAATATGTGTCTAATAAATTTGTCCCTGGTAACTAGGAAAAAATATCAAGATTGAATTCTGTGACATGAAGATTTTGAGCTGGTCGATTTGACGTGGAATGACTCATTATGTTGACAAGGTATTTAAAGTTTTTATCCTTACTTGGAATAGTGCGACCAGGGAATTGATATGTGTAATGCGCTTCACTGTAATTTTTATTACCAAATTCCGAAAGAAGCATTGCAGAATTTTTCTCTTGAATCTCATTTAGTTTTTGTTGAGGTTTCGCATTATGTAAGTCATCTGAATTTGGGTATTTCAGTGATGTGATGTTAGTTATTTTCTTTAAATTCCTTCTGTGCTTTTTCTTCTTCTTAGTTTCCTTTTCTTTATTGTTAGTGACTAAAAAGTAAGAGGAGACTTGAAGTGATCCATTGTTACTTAAAAGAAAAAAATCGCACTAAAATATTTCCTAGACGAAGTTAAATTAAAAAAAAAAAATTGAATGAAACAAATTTTTATATAAATTTAACATCCATTAAATAACAAATTATATTTGAAATAATTTTAATGAAACTTTTTGTTTAAGACAAGCCTAACAACTCTTAGTATATGATCTATCTTAAGCCTGTTTTCATTTGATGGTGCTTTACCTTCTCACTGCCCCTTTAAAAAAAAAAAATCAATAAAAGTACTCCGTGTCGAGGAGATGGTGAAAGTTAAATCCATCTTCCTTCAAAATTCTGACAAAGTGAACTGGTTTTGTGGAACAGGAACAAAGTTTGTGCTGGCTCAGATTTCGGCCTCATCATTTGACCGCAATTCAAAATTATAATGAGGAGTGTTCTACATAGTATATTAAGTATAGTATATTTATCCATTATAAATATAGTATATTCATTAAAACTCAAATTAGACGTTGTTCAAATAAAACTACATTGCCATAATATTTACATTTTAGCATTAATAATGCCGTAATTTGTAAAATATAAAACAAATACGCTCCTACTCTAAATATTGCTCAAATTTGTGTTCTCTAACAAATGAATTTTGTCTATAAAAAAGTTTTTCGTTGTACATTCCTCGAAGATATTTAATATCATTGATCTGATGACTAAATAATTTTTTAATGTTTTCATGCTTATCGAAGTAATTATTTTTAAAAATTTGAAACCAAAGAGAAAGTAAATCGAAAATGCAAGGGCATCCTTACATAAATTTGAAGTAGTGAAAATATTACCCGGAATATTTGCATGACGCTTCAAGTTTACTTGTATTAGACGTTCTTGTTTTTCATCCCTCAGGTTTTCAAAAGCCAACATGAGATATTCTTGAATGAGGCAAGAGAGCAAATGAAACGCAACTGAAAAATAAGAATTAGTATCTAGATTGGGTTTTTGAGTAGCTCTTAATTAGCATTAAATAGAACGTTAATTCAACCAATCTATATTATTCGAAGAAGACTTGGATTATATATAACGGAATAACGTATTTTTTAATGAATGGCTATGAGAGCATTAACCTTTTGTTTCATTCCCTAAGAAAATGTTATTCATATTCTTTATGTATACAAATTTGTCAAAATATGTTTTTCAAGTTGTTTTGAAAAAAAAATATATATATTATTTGCTGATTTAGTGGAATTTGAAGTTTTGGGTGGTAAATATATAATTTTTTTGTGTGCTATGAATAAACAAACGTTAGTCAGTTTTATATGATTAATAGTCTATTCTAACTTATGTTTTGGTCCAAATGATCTCATAAATTAAACGCAGAAAAAAAACTTTTCTTTTTCAAAACATCCGAAAACTGTTATACCCACTGGAGTTCTTTCTATTCTTTCTTAACACATTTAATAAATCAGCTGCTTTTGTCTAAGTATTTTTGGAAGGCTTGTGCATTCTTGTTTTTTAAAGAAAAGTTAGTTTTAAGAAAAATTGTAAAATAAAGCTGTGAAGGTGTATGCTACAAAGGTCTACGCATGTGTACATCTGGAGCTGAGATTTTAAATTAAAGAGCTACAGTATGTAAATTGCAATATTTTATCTTGAGTGCGTTTTATACTAAGTAATGCCGAGAAATTTTCATTGCTATGAAGAAATTGGACAATGAAATCATTATTTTTATTTGAAATATATATACATAGTACTTACCAAAGTTTTTTGATTCACAATCTGTCAGATAAAAAGATATTTCTTTTAATATAAATATCCAATGAAGGATAAAATTCCTTGTGTTTTCCTCAAAATTTTCGGAGCTCTTCTAAATAAAAACGGAATTTTACATTGATTTAACAGTTTCATTAAAAATTGTATGCATAAATGCATAGCTTTTCAGAGATACAAGATACAGAGAACTACAGAGCTACTACTATTGAGAATTATGTCGAATACTCATAGCTCATATGTAAGAAAGAAAACTCTTTATATATATAACTTTTAAGTGATTTTATCTATCTGTGATTCATTCTATAAGATTATCCTATTTAAAGGGTTCAAAATACGCATGATTTTTCTTTAAAAAAAAGCTAGATTTTACAACCACTAAATTAGATAAATCTTTTTTTACGTGTAATATTTAATAAGATTTGGTATAATCTTTAACAATATTTTTTATTTTTGAATTATAGTCAAAAAGTATTTAAACTTTTTTTTTATAAAATTAAAAAATATTTTTTTTTTACTTTCAGAGAAAGAAATTTTGGTTATAAAGTTTTAAGTGAAAAATGAAGTAGTTAAAAAAATATTTGAATTTATCATTCGTCACTTGAAACTTTACAACAAAAATTTTTATAAAATTCTATAACATTTTATTTTTATAATAGTTTTTTTTTTAAATATCTCCTAATCAATTAAATTTGATTTGGTAATAGTTGAATAAGAGGGTTAGAAATGTATTTGTTTCTTTGAAATTTATTTTCATTGTAAACACGAATTATTATTCATATCAAGTTTTTTTTTTTTAAGTAAGCAATGTAGATGAAGAAATTTGTGTTACACGCATATGTGTTGAGTTAAATTTTTCCCTGGGTAAAATAACGTTATTTTAAAATTTAACTCAGAAGCATACAAATGTATTAATTTAAAAATATACATATAAAAAACTATTTTGAATGAAAACTAAATGTTTTATTACCGAACAATAAAATTAATCGGCAATTATAATTAGAATATTATCACTCACATTGATTACTTCTTGGATCATATGTTCCATGCATTCTATCCAAGAATCGAATTTCCTACTTTCCACAATAGAATGGAGAACGTCCATTTCTAAAATAAAAATAAGAAAAATTTAATCTATTTTTTCCAAACTCTTACTTGTATGTAAAGAAAATCAAATTTATCATTGGATTTTTTTTATTGAGATGATAGAAATTTACACAACTCCTTGAGCTTGAGATATTTCTTCCAAACCATCGTTTTTTCTTCAACTGTATAATTTCTTCGCTCAATGATTTCAAAACACTCTCAGTCAAAAGTGGACGGGACACCTGAAAAAAAAAGTTTATTTATGCTTGCACTTTATATTTTATAGTTTTACATTTTATTTTTTGAATGTAAGTATTCAAGGTAGGGTCAAGTGGGGTAAGTGTGATAGGGTTTCTGCATTTTTCATTAAGAAAATTCGTTCTCTGCTTCAAGTAAATTCCAAATCCTAAAATTGGTAGTGAATTATTATAAGAAACATACATATGTAGAAAAAAAAATTACATGTTTGAATTCCAATTTTAAGTGTACAAAATTTGCATTTCAAATCCATTGCTGTTTTATCACACTTACCCCACATAGGAAAACCCACATAAAAAGAAGACAGTTGCACTTAAATTCAAAAGCTCAAAACTTTCTTTAAACAAAAAATAAGGTAAATATTTATTTTTAGTTTAATTATAAGTGGTCTAATGTTATATATTGCAAACTTTCAGATTTTTAGAATGATTTCCAAAGTTACAAGAGCTGTTTATCACACTTACCCCCAATCACACTTACCCCACTTGACCCTAAGCTCTTTTAATTTTTTGTAAAAAATATGCTTGTTCAAATCGAAACATACATCTAAAATATATTTTTTAAGAATATATAATAACAATATCATTCTATTACTATTGTTATTAAGCATTTTGTACGCAAAACTAATCTTGTGTTTTGTACACTATTATTCTATAATATTTATATATAATATGACATAATAACAATTATATTATATTAAAACTTGTATTATCAACAACTCTTTAAAAAGTTCGTAACAATTCGCATAGAACTTTTAGTGGTTATTGGTTATAGAGTTCATCACTTCAAGAGGGTGAACAAAATTAACTTTTCAATATTTTTTTTGTTTATAGTCAATCCACTATTACGATTATTTTCAGACAGTGTTAATATTGCGGCGATTTTCGCTCAAAGTCCTTTGAAGGTTGGATTGTTTATATTATTTGTACGAAAAATTGGCACACAATGTCTGTGCTGGAATAGGTAGCACAGAATTCAAGGGATGATTGTGAATATAGGCAAGATGAAATTATTGAAAACTCTAGTCCTCTATAGTCACTTAAAAACTACATAAACATCTTTTCTGTATTTTCGGAAGTTTCATAAGATTTTATAATTAGTTTTCCTTATCACCCACTAACGGGGATGTCCGGGGCAATTAACAAAACTTGTTACTTTTTGCAAACAGAAATATTGTTTGATTTTTTCGCACTATATCATTGTAATTATTATATTATAATGGGTTCATACACAAATTTTCAGCTCTGTTAATTAATATTTCTGTATTTTTGAAACAAATGTTTAACTTGGTACCACAACTACGTTATGACTAGGGTTACTCCCCCAGGTTCTCTAGTGTTATGTGTAATTATATAATATTGTAGCATGTTTCTAATAAATATTTATAAAACATATGGTCAATTTAATATTTAAAAAATCTTACTTGTGATAAATGAAGAAAAGTGGCATTTCTCCTCAAGTTCTTGCTAAATCTTCTACCTTGTTTAATTTTTAGTTGTCTTAAATGAAAAGTCATATTATCTAGTGAACAGTCTAACCACTTTTCCCAATTCATGGCAAAATTTTGAATTCCTTTAAGTAACCTGTATATTAGATACATTAATATAAATCAAAGCTCTAAATTCTAAAAGGTACTTTAATGTCGGAGTACGGAAAAAAAATTGCATAAATATCCTGAAAAAATGTTGCATGTTTGAGAAAGTAGAAAAACAAGCCAGTAGCAAGAAAGAGAAGAGAAAAGCCAGCAACAAGCAAGAAAGAAAGAAAGAAGAAAAACAAGAAAGTAGAATCAGTGAACTTAGCTTAAAAGTCATAGTTAAGTAACTGAATTTTTTAAAAAATCACAACGAGCACCTTTAAATCCCTTCGGTAATCTAATTTCATGTTTAATAAAATGAACAATTTCTTTATAATTAGTACTTGAAACTTATCATCTAATCAAAATTTCTTATTCTAATTCAATTGCAGGGTTGTTTTTTCCATAATTAACGTAGTTAAAAAAGCAGGAATCATTAATAATCGAAAAGTTAAGTGCTGGCTAAAAGTTTGAGAAATAGTGGGGAAAAAAACACGAATACAAACTTTTCTGGAATTTCCATAACTTCTGAAGGAATGAGGATATCTGTCAAAGTCTATAAGCATTTAAAAAAAAAAAAAGAATTAAACTTAATTTTAAATACAGAAGCCGGTAGTAAACGTTTTAAAATCTTAGATGTTCTTTCAATGTTTCATTTTCATAAAATTATACTTACAAAGTATAAAATTGAATCACATGATGCTATCAGGTCTAATGTCATTGGATCCATAAAAATCGAATTAAGGTGATCTGGGAATCCTTGCCAGAAATGGAGTAGGAATGATTGCACCTAAGTAAAACATGCATACACAAAATTATTTTCAAAAAAGAATTTTAACAAACACCCTTTGATTTTGTTCTGATTTACAACTACAATTATTAAAATGCAAATCTGTAATATTCGAAACTTTTAAGAAAACCACATACAATTATTTTCATCTTATCCCGGAAATTTTGTTGCTTCGTAATGCGTCACTGGCATTGCATGATTGAATCGTAAATTTATGAAATGCCTTCGTGTCATCCGGTCTAAACCTATTCAGGAATTTCTTTGTACGGTCAAAAAAAAAAGTTCTGTGCGTTATGACAACAGAAAGTTGACAATCTTTTAAGGAAAATTGCAAAGAACTAAACTATAAGTTATGTTATTTTGTGTACATTTTAGCTAACCTCTCCTGGGTTTTATTATTACTTTATAATCAGTTACTGTACAAACTGGGTCACCACATCCTAGAGCTCTCGTATTGAGTCTAAATATTCTATGAATAAGTAAACTAGATTTAAAAAAAATAACGAGCGTATGTATTAACAGATATTTAATTTATTATCTTTCCAAATATGGATTTACAGGCTTGCCATGGTTAAAAATATTGGTGGGGAAAGAATCGCTTATATTTAAATGAGTCACAAAATTTTTCAAAATTTAAATTCCTTCAACTTTGGAGCGAACTTTTCGTGTTTCTGATCACTCAGTTCCGCAATCAAAGACAGATTCTTTATTTTCTTGTAGTTGGCCTGTTTGCTGATGCACTTTTTGTGCAGGATGGATAACTCTTCTTTAAGTTTCTGAATGCGAACGTTGCAGTTTCCAATATCTTCCTTCAGATTTTGAATTTCTTTACCATTCTTGATAGCTACAAAGCTCTTCCAAGAAGAAAGCTGGTCTGACAGTTCCTTTAGATCCTCTTCTTTATTCTCAGACATTAGTTTCTGGTTGTATTCGCGAAGTCTTGCGTTTTCTTCAAGTTTATTCTTCAAGATTTTCTGCAATTGAAAAGTTTCCTCACTGGAGCGAGGAGAGTCGCCAAAATGTTTTCTAACTAGTTTTTCTTTGGGACCTTTGGCGAGTTGATCAACATTTTGCAAGGATTGGCTTGTGTAAAGCTCTTCTTTTATTTCAGAAACTTGTGAGCTTGATTTTTCATTAACATTGGAGACCGATTTGCTTTGTCGGTCCATATTTTTTTTTAGCTGAAATGTGGAGAATGATTTATTATTCTATTAAATTTTTAGCATTAGCGGTCACATTGTAAGTTTGTTATAAATAAATATGACAGGTTTTTTTTAAAAAATTGAATGTAAAAAAATATTCTACATTTCAATAGAATGAATTTTTTAGACAATCAACGTTTCACCTTTTGTTTGCTAATAACGGCTTTCGTAAAACAAATATTAAAAAATATATTGACAAGTAAAAGCTTTCGAATTATAATGCCATTAGTGTCAAATTGACACTTGAAACTTAAAGGAAATATTTTAAGCGTCATTGCTACTTTTTTTTTAAATTTATATTTTGAGAAATTGAATATTATGCCATTAAAACCAGACAATTCATGCAAGTTGGTTTAATGAGCCAGCATCAGATAAATTGACATTTTTATTACTGAAAAGAATATGAAAAAATTTGTTAAATTTTATCTATATCATCTATAACTTTATATGAAGAATAAAAATTAACAGTTCATTTAAAGTGAAAGTAATAATTGAAATTAAGAATATTATAAATATATTCACCATTTAAAATTGATTATCTTCTGTGTATTTTAAAAGCGCTACTTTTATAGAATAAGCATTAGAAAAGTAAAAGTTAATTTCGTATGCGCGAGCTAAAATATTAAATTTGATAGCTATTTTTAGTGGAATTGTTTTAATGATATAATTTTTTCAACATATATTTTTTTACATACTTATAAATCCTTAGTATCTTTTGTACTTAAGTACATTACTATTTAAGTGAAACTTTTATAAAATTATTGAGAGGTAATAAAACTTTTCATTAATTTTATGTAAATGAAATCCCAAATGAAATAAATTTTAAATTGTTGAGAGGAAATAAAACTTTTCATTAATTTTATGTAAATGAAATCCCAAATGAAATAAATTTAAAATTATTGAGAGGAAATAAAACTTTTCATTAATTTTATGCAAATGAAATCCCAAATGGAATAAATTTAAAATTATTGAGAGGAAATAAAACTTTTCATTAGCTTTATGTAAATGAAATCCCAAATGAAAATAATTGAAATTGTTTTTAACAAAAATAATTTTTTGGAGACATTTTAAATAAATAAACATACAATACTAAAGCATAAAACATTTTGCTATCAGTTGTTAGCACTTTTTCTGTGTTTAAAGTAAATGAGCAAAGAAACAACATTGTAGTCAAATCGATACAACAGGTTAATGTTAATTTTGTTTAATATTATTATTTGGTTGTATTTTGGTGGTTATTTTGGTTGTATTCATTAATTTTATATTAATCTAATTCCAAATGAAATCCATTAAAAATGCTTTTTAATTAATATAAAGAATTTTTTTAGATAAGTTACATATATATATATAAAAAACTAAACGATCAAACACAACTATAAAAACATTTTAGATTTAGTTTTTTTCATAAATGAAATTGCAAAAGTAAGTTAACAACATTTAAGTGAAATAAATTTAGCATTGTTGAGGTAAAAAACTGTTTCATTAATTTTATATAAACCTAATATTAAATAAGGAGGCCCAGTGGCGTAGTGGTAGTGCTTCGCATTGCCAAGCCACAGGTCCGGTGATCGAATCCCGGACTGGTGAGGTTGACCCAGCCTTTCATCCCTTGAGTGGGTCGATAAAATGGGTACCAAGCATGCTTGGGAACTAAACACTGGGGGCTCCGCGAGAGGCTGACCACCTTACCGGGACATATGCCTAGCACCCCAGAGCCCTAGGTCACGAAAGCTGAAATGGGCACGACAGGCCTTGACCCAGTAATGGGCTGTTGCGCCGGGGAGTTTAGTTTTAGTTTAATATTAAATAAAATGTATTTATTTTTAGTAGATAAAAAGTATTTTTGAAAGAGACATTTCAAGTTTTAAGGAAATAAACGTTAACGACAGAAAAGGAAGCGACATTGCAGTCAATTAGATGTAATATTGTTAAGGTAAAACCTTTATTCTTTATTAATATCATATAAATCTAATCCCATTTAAAACAAATGAATTTTTTAAATAATGGAAAGGAATCTTTAAAGAGATAAGTTAAATGCTAAGAAAATAAATAATCCGTAGAAAAAAGATTGTGCTGTTAGTTGTTTTTTCTGCAATAAAACTACATACGTAAGGAAACGACATTGGAGTCAAAATACTTTAACAGGGTTTAGTTTAGGGGATTAACTTAAAGTTTCAATTGATTGTATACAAATCTAAACTGAATTTTAAGAAAAAGTTAATATAAAATTATGAAAATGATCGGACTTAGTTGTTTTACCTGTATTTAACGTACTTAGGTAATGAAATAACTTCGTAATCAAATTGATATAACATATTTCAAGGAATTAGGTTTTAGTTTAAATTGATTTTATATAAAACTAATCTCACAAATAAATATAATCTCACAAATAAATAATTATATTTTTAATAATAATTAAATATGCGTAATATTTTGAGGAACTATGAAAGAAAAATATGAAAAAGTACATGGGTAAGGAAACAACATTGCAGAGGAATTAATGTAAAATAGTTCTATGTTAAGATAAATATTTAAACCATGTGGTAGATTCTTTACTTTCTCACTTTGTTAAAAAAAAACTCATTTAATTTAGACGTTTACGCCATTATAGCTTTGGTCCGTAAAGAAGCGATAACAATTTTGCATACACACCTCTTCAAAGTGTCCACTTATGGTTGCATCTACAATACACTGACAATGTATACTGTACATTGTGAGAAAGATTCTAATCTGAAAAACAGATATATAGTTGTCTGAAAAATTAAAAAAACTAATTTTATAATGTCATTACTTTGATTGGGTTTAACTGTTTAAATCGACGTCTTACTAGAGCGAGGCTTGCTTTACATAAAAGTAGTAAATATGTATTGAGTAACAAACCATGTCAACTGTCGTATTTTTAGCCTACTTTTTTATTTTTAATTCGAAGAATTAAAAATAAAAAAGTAGGTATTGACATGCTGTCAATGTCCGTCGCTCCGTCTGTCTGTCTCTCTGTCCGTCTGTACCCCCTTCCAAAATCTGTTCTATCAATCCGATCTTTAAAATTCTTTTTTTATTAAAAAGGTATTTAACCTCAGACACCCAACTTTCATACTTTGCATCCGTCTGTCTGTACGATCGGACGGACATAAATCTACTATTTGTCGATGACTTTCCCATTGAATTAGCATTGAAATTCAATTTCGAGTCATTTAAATCGCTGTTGCAAACTACAAATGCTACGGACAAGTGAGATACGTCAAAAAATTCAGCGTATCAAAATGAGAATACATTGAAAATTTCAGAAAAGAATTTGAATTCTAAGTACTTCAATTGTTTTAAAAAAAACTTCAACATTTAATGCTCTTTTAAAAATCATAGGAAGCCATTTTTTAATAGAAATAAATCACCATTGCCATCGCAACAATCGCTCAAGAAACTTTAATTCTTTTAGGCAATAAATTAAAATAAATTTATTTTTTCGACATCGATCAGTTTGAAATGTCGTCAAATATATTTCATTTCGAGATTCTGTATGTTGTTATGCAATGTTTTCATTCTATTTAAAAGCGAGGAATATTACATATTTATTCTTTGAAATATAAATTTTTGCAAACGATTTAAGTAATAATTATTTAATTTTCGAAATAAAATAAATGAAACTAGCCGAATTTATAGCGAGTAAATGTTTAATATAGAATTAATGCTGTGTTTGGCGCCTTTTTACCTGTGGGTGGAAGCGGGTTATATGTGACAGATTCTGTTACAAACCTACTTGTTAATTTACGTTTCCTATTTTAAGTGAATTTTGAAGTAGTTTTATGGTTTTTGTTCTGCGAATAATTAAATATTTATTTATAACTGCAAATAATCATGCGGACGATAAGTAATATTTATTTTATTGGCGATAGAAAATTAATGAAAATACTGCTTTAGAAGTTGAAATTATAGTTGGATGCTGTGTTTAGTGAAATTTATTCTAATGTATATAAATTTAATGTAGAAACGGTTGTTGGTGTCACTTACTGTAACGAAACTATTTTTTTTTCAAGATAAGAATTTTAGTAAGTATTTAAGTAACAGAAAAGTAGGCTATTTTAGTTCTTTCGGAACTTCTTGTTTTTAATTATGTTGCCAACTTTGAGTTCAATTAAAGACGTGTGTTTTAGATAGCAATACATAAAAAAATATTGAGGTATTACCTTTCCTTTTGTCGTAGGATTGGGGATTGATAGGTCGTTGATATCAGGAAATCTGGGCAGCAGAGTTCCTACTTTAGTATTTAACGAAAATAGTTTCGGAGTCGGCTGAAAATAAGAAATCTTATATACCGACATGTTAGGAATTGAATACCTGTGTATCTTCTGCAATGAGATGCGTGCTAGATTTAAACTGTTGCATAGTTTTAAATTTGCCAATTCTTCGTTTAAAAATTATGGCCTCTATTTCCATTAAAATAGTTTGTGCACTTACGGTTCAATAAAAAAATTAAGTAGCAATTTTGCCAGAACTTGATTGTTTTAGAGCCCACATTGTAACAAGTGCAGATATTTCATTGAAATCTCAACGCACAATAATTTGTACGTTTTGTAAAAAAAAAACCTGCAACTTAAAAAAGTTATATTAAAAGATGTTTTATAGAATATATACATATTTTTAATATTGACTAATTGAATTGGTTCATGTAGCATTATAAAAGATGAAAATTTCAGTCTTTTTACCCCAGCAACTTTTGTCCCAATGTATTTTCTTTAAAATAACAAACACGTGCAACTCTCACAATAATGACTTGGCATTTTTTTAAAAAAATAAAACATTAGTATTTGACATGCAACACCATCTCGAGATGTCAGATCCATATCACACCATCATGTGTAGCGGAAAAGCGTTATCAATATCGGGACAAGTCAAGAACAAATGCCGGATATGTAGGTTGATGATGCCAGACAGCGGGACGTTATACTCTCCTTTATCTCCAGTAATCGCGTAATCGCGTCGTTCGTCACTTTTGTGTCAGTAATCTTAAATCATATTTGTTTGATAGTGACATTTGCGTGAAGAAACGTTATTGTTGACCGTAAAAGGGGTACCAAAATAAATTACTTAATAATGGTTCGATTTCTACAAGGGGTGACAGCAGTAATCATAAGTAGGCACCTTCACTATTTATTACTTAAACTAGGAATTGGAAGTTATTAACCTTTCAGTTCAATATTATAAAATAAAATCTCTCTATATTAAAAAAAGGTGAGCTCTTTCAAAACGTGTCCAGCCATAACAGGATGAAATATTGATATCAGAACTCCATTTATTTTCTGGAATGTGTACCTCGCCTGCATCTCGTTAAGGAATTTTCTTTCTTTTTTTTTAATTTTCAAATTTTTTGTTATTAAAAAATTAAATAAGTCGATAAAATTAGGCCACAGATCCAAAATACTTTTAAAGTCACACTTAATTGTTTCACTGATGTGCAAACAAAAATCTAAAGTTTAAACAGAAAAAAAAATACTTACATCATTTTGAGCAAAGGATGATGAAGAAAACCTAAAATAATAATTTTTGGAAATTATATTTAAAAAGTTATTTAAACTTGTTAAATAAAATATTCTCTTAAGTTGAAAGTGATATGCAATTTTGTTATCATGTCGCGTCCTGTTTATCACGCAATAAATGTTTTTCTTGTTTAACTCACTATATTGTTGGTATATTCCCCATTTTTAGGAATTTTAATTATAAAAAAATAAAGTTCCTAAAATTGTAATACATTACAGTACAATATTGAAAAATCCTCACAAATCCTTTATCATGAAAGAACTATATAAGACAAAAACAAAAAGAGAGTTGATCCTTTAAATATGTACATAAAACATTTTGTGTTTTTCTACATGTTAAGTAGTTTTTCCTGCGGTCCTTGCTCTCATTTATTTAATGTTTTAGAATAAGTCAATCAGTTACCAGACATAACCTAGATTGCATTAAATGGACAATAAAGCAACCCGGCTTTGCGTTTATTTATACTTAGTTATCTATAGGTCATGATGTTGAATAGGGATGGGGACCAACGTTAAAGACCCCATCCAGAGACATGGGACAAAATCTTTTATTGACCTCTCATAAAGTCCGAATAACATGATAAGATATTTCTTGGTGCCTGATTATTATTTCTATAAATACAATTTTCTTTACTCAGCATTTAAACAGTGTATTTTTTTTCGAAGAATAATATATGTAGCAACCATTTCACATTCGTTGAATTTAGCATCAACTACTTCAAATTTAGTGTGTACATCGACTATTTCAAATTTGATGCAAATTACCTAGTAATACCAGGTTTTGATCCAGAAATCTTATGCAAGAGTTCACCTTTTGGTTTAATTCCTATGCCATTATAATGATACCTATATCAAAAAATAATATAATATAAGTAAACAAAAAAAGTTAATATTTATTCGATTGCTCTTAACATTGGTCATATTAGTTTTTCTCCTAAGAAGGAGTTTACTTCTCTTTTAATACACTTTTTTTAATTTCAGGAGTAAAGGGTTAAAATACGTTAAAATAACGTTAAAACACGTTAAAATACTTCATTATAAACTGAATTAGAAAGATTAAGATGGTCAACGTATTATATTTTTCATTTTTATATCTCCTTTTAAAATCTGAGCTATTTTAAAATTTTGTTGCCTTTAAGTAATTCAGAATGTTCACACAACGTTGGTTAGTTATTTTTCTGGTTCTTGTAATTATTTCAAATAAACTTTATTAACCATACATACAAGGAGTATCTTCTTATTATATAGTTTACGTTTCAAAGTAATTTATAGCTACATTGAGCTAATATTTACCTTGACTGGCCTCGAGATCCCAGTCTTTTTGAAGAAACAGTGGGAAAAGTGTTTCGAATTACCTGAAATTTTATCGAAATCGTGTCATTTTCAGGTTTATCAGGACTACTATCGAATAATTGGATGAAATGATGATACTTATTTATTTAACAAAGAAATTAGGTATTTTATTTTTGTGCAGTAATAAAAAAAAGTTATTGCAACAAAAATGTTTTTTTATACTTCACAGTCCAATTATTTGTTAATAAAAAGGTTAAACATTATTATTTTTTTTAAATGGTCTGGTAAACTTTACTCTCAAAGTAACCTTTATAACTATTAAGTAATCATCATATTTAACCCCTCTTTTCCGAAATTACTTAATTCTAATAGAATCCTACTCTCTTATTACTATTGATCCAACAATGTAAGAATGATTAGTAATGAAATTATCGGTATTTTTTACTAAAAGATCATGTTTATTTTTCAATTAATCAGTTGTTTGGAGGTGGGGAACAGAAATGTGTTGATCGAGTGCGATCGATCGTTGCATATACATACTTCTATTGAAATTAACCCAGACTAGAATTAATACGACTTTTAATCACAACTGAAACTTAAACTGGTTATTAACTTTAATTAGTAAACAAATTTTAAAAATAAAAACTTATTTCATCTTATAAAAATAATATTTACCTACAAAATCAAAGAATAAACGTTTTTTACAAATATTTTAAACGAAATAACATTCTTTTTTTAAAAGCTGTCTAAACACAATAGATAAAAATTACTGATGAAATAGTAAAAGTTAATGGTTACCTTTCCAAAAGTAGCTTTGCAAATGGGTATCATCTTTTGACCTCTACAAAATTTTAAATAATGGTCGTAAATAATTTCTCTAGGCAAGCAAACATTTGGGCAGGAGCAATAGTGTGTACGAAGCCTTAAAAATAATTGATCAAATTTTTAAAAAGCTGTTTTTTATTTTATATTCAAGCATATGTTATCTACAAATATTTTTTATTACTTAGAATCAAAATAAATTAATGTTTTAAATAGCACACTCATTCTTTTAAATATAAATGAAAACTAATTTAATTTAAAAGAAAAAATTCCGACTTGAGAACACATTAATCAACTGTAAGTGAATAAATTTGCAAAATAAATTTTTCTGTAAAATTAAAAAGTATATTTTTTAAAGTTACTTATTTTTTTACAATATTTATTAATATAAAACTTTGTAAAAAGAAGTAAAACACTTTATTCATTTTAAAATGAGATGAGAAACCCTTCAAATAGCAATAGTTACAACTACTTTGTTTTTCAAAAGTTTAAAAATACTTTGAATTGTACTAAAAAACATTAATCTCACTCATAAATAATCCGTAAAAACTAATTAATAGTTATTTAAGCAACTAGTGCCGAAAATGACACTTTATTAAGCGAGTGGCTTTTATTTCACGAGACCGTAGGTCGAGTGAAATAATGAAAAGAGCTTTATAAAATGTTACTTGGCACGTGCTTGCTTATAATATTTTTTATAATAACGTGCAAAAAAGTATTTCTACCAATGAGTGATTTTCAAGGCATCATTTAGTTTCCATGGCGATACTCGAAAATGCAAAATAATAATAAAAAAGTTGCAAAATATTTTTCTATTTAACCAAAATAGTATTTACATTAGTGCTACCGAACATGGGTGAAAATGAATTTGAAATGATGTTCGACCAACTTCCTGACTTTGGAGGCAGTCCGGAATGCTTCCAGGACTGTCTCCAAATGTAAATATTAATAAATACACCGGATCAAATATTACTATAAATATGCATGTTAAATAAGAGTATTGTTTGGCGTGAAATTTGTGTTCTTACTTTTGTCTCATTTAATTTCCTTTAATAACTTTTGTAATACTTGTAGTTTCCATGGAGATATTAGAAAATGCAAAAGTAATGAACCAATAGAAATAACTGAGTTTCATGACCATTTAGTTTCCATGGAGATATTCATGACCATTTAGTTTCCATGGAGATATTCATGACCATTTTGTTTTTCTACTAATCAGATACTCATATTTACTTTACCGCACTAGTGCCGAAAGTCCAGGTTTCGGCATTGTCTGTGACGTAAGCACGTAAAGTGTCATTTTCGCAACGATTTATGAATGAATATTTTATAAAAAAGTGAACATTTTTGCACGTTGTTATAAAAATATATTTTGATACAAAAGTTTAACAATTGTTATTGATTTTCAATTTAAAAGTAATGATTTTTTTAAACTTCTTAGTATTTTTTAAAATAGTTTTTTATTTCAGAATTGATAAAATAAAGGCTAATAAGAAAGGCACCTTACCAATCAGTTGTCTGAGATGCTTGATGCTTCTTTTTCTGCAAACTTTTAGTTTTCAATAAATATTTATTCGTACTCCTTCCTCCAAGATGCAACAACTTAGCTTCAGAACTGTCATCATTTACTTGTTTCGAATTGCTTGGAGTACTCAAATCTAGCTTTGAACTTGAATCTTTAAGGATCGCATTTTTCGCATCAGATTTTTCTGTCATTATCTCTTCTATTCATAAAGGTTTAAATACGAAGAATTAAATTACTGAATAAAATTAAATGAACTAACTGTGTTGTACCATATTTTTTGAATTTTGAACAAAACTACGAGTATTTATATCAATTCCTAATAGGCTGTAATGACACAGGAATTTAATTTTATTTATCTAGACTTATCCAATGGATAACTTAATTGTTCTTCATATCCGATAATTTTTCTGGGAGGATGTGGTTATTTCGTAAAAAATAAATTGTTTTAACAATGTTATAAGTTACACTACACAACTTTAAAAAAAAATCATTGAAAATTAAAAATATATATATTGAGTGTAGTGTAATTGTTTATAAGTTTGTACCAAATGTATAAATCGAATGAAATAAATGCAATTATTTTAAATTCTCATTTAAAACAATCAATTTCAGGCGTAAATGATTTTTTCGCTCTTGAAGGAAACTACACTATAACTGACAATCACGGCATTTTACATTTTTTTTATAACCTTATTAAATTCAGTCGTAACATCTCTAAAGATATGGATAACGAAACTGAGCAATAAATATCACGCACCGTGCCATTGCTGCTAAGGAAATTACAAGAATTTCCAATGCCTCATGTAGGAGTGATATACCACCATTGCTTAAGTGGATTCGGCGATGTATCAACGGTTGAAAACTATTCTTCAAAGTAATTTTGTTTCGATTGTTGGGATTTAAAAAAAAAATTGGGTAAGCTAATTTTCGTTTTTTTAAAGGTTCAATATATAAATTCAAATTTACTTTATGAATTTTTATAAAATATTGGATTATATTTGTGATAATTTAGTTTAAATAAATGAAGTTTTTTTTTAGTCATAAATCAATGGTGTTCATAAGTTCAATTAAAAATTTGTTTCAATATAGTGCTAGTACATTATTGTTTTAAGAAAGAGTTATAACTTCAAATATAAATATATCTTCAATGCATTTCCATTATTTTTACCTTCCTATTTTATTATTTACCTTACTATTTCTTCTATATTAAGATTGTGGATATGATCTCGGCAATATTTTTTTTCTGTAAAAGGATTATTTTTTTGCTCATTATCAGAAAACATTTGAATTGAGAAACTACTGAGTGATTGAATAATAACATTAACTAATGCTTAAAGCACAAATGAAATTTCAAACTATGTTAGGACCACATTGCATTTTTTATAAACTAATCTACATTTTTTGCTGTATTATTTTAAAAAAGAAAACTCTACATCATTAATTTAAAAACAATTCTAAGCCCCGAGCCCCATACGAGTTCATGAATTTCGAATGAGAAGGCATACAATTAGAAGAACCTACGATATAAAGTTTGAATCCCAAAATGAAAAGAAATTATGATAGGAATCAAAATATGTTTAAAAGTAACAAACCTCATTACCTTAAAAAAACAATGTTTAGAAGAAATTATAAAAATGCCCTTTACACATTTTTTAGAAGAGTAAAAACTATTTGAGGATTATCCTGAAAATGAAATTTTTTTCAAAAATTTTACATTTGTATAAAAGATAACATATTAAAGCTTTCAATTAGGCAGGTTCCTAATTGTCTAAGTCCTTTTCAAGGAATTAATTAAAAGACAAAAATTTCGCTACTATAGATTTTTTTAAAATAATTTTTTAAAATAATATAATCATAAAACTCAATCAAGTATTAGAAAACATACTCAACTTTTAAAAATGTCTGTATCTAAGGGACACAAAACTACCAGGATCACTTTACATACATATTTTTGACATTGTTTCAAAATAAGTTAAGAATTTTTCATTTTATACAACTTATTTTTAACATTATTTTTCCATATTGAGTGGGAGTAATTCTTATGTAATTCATAGTCTATTCTACTGAGGTTTTCATTGGATGGAAGAACTAATGAACCTCCATTGTATGTAAGAGAAGGCGTGGCTAGATCCTTTATCAAGTGTTAACATCACTTTCAAACTTGTTTGACAAGAGAGTCCACAACTACTCAAGCTTATCTTGTTGACACACTTCAGATAAACACAGGTGGATTTAACCATACTTTCTGCTTAAAAATATTTTATCAAAAAGAAAAATAGGGTTGACTAACCAACCAGTGAATAAACGTTTAAGGGGCTGCGTTCTCCAGTGAATAAACACCAGGACATGACCAGGACAACCAATCATATGTCAGATAGCTTCCTACCAGATGGGAGGAAGTCAGTGTTGCAAATCCATAAAGTTGAATGCTTTCCAATCCTTATTTTTTAAATGTATTTACCAATTGTTCACTCACTGGCCAGTTTACTCTATATGTGTACTGTTTGCAACATATAATCTCCCATCTCCATTTTGGATTTCTACATTACATCTCTTCCATTTCTACATCTTTTCTCTTTCAAAGTCAAGAAAATTTTTAATGGATTGTAAACTTGTGATACATACTTTCAGAAAAGATAACTATAGAGGGCACTTATTATTTTTTTTATAGTTTTCTCATCTATCTAGATTTCGCAATGTAAAATCATGCGGTTTCTAAGACTTTTGATGAAAACCGCATTTAAGAATATTTATTTCAGATGAGTCAAAGTTCTAGGAAGGTATTTAATCAAAAGTTTTAAACTCAAATATGTTTTGTTAAACATAAAACTTTGAATAATATGAATGTTTTAATGAAGTTGTAAATTTCAATGAATCGTTATTCATTAATACACTTGCAAAAAATGTATCTTATGACTTGCCTTATAACAATAAAAAATTTCTGCCATGCCTTACGTCAGGAAACACTAATATCCTATGTCATAACATATGGTCTTAATTACCAGAATACATAAAATAAAAAACTTCTTTCATAAAAAAGAGCTTTATTTAAAACAAAAAGCAGCCAAATAAATAATAAGTATTTTATACATAATCCTTCCACAATGGTCCTCTCACTTGGCAGCAGAAGTCTGACCACTTGTTGTAGGCAGCGTGGGTTCACCATTGTCTATCTGCTTCAGAAGTCTAAACAGAGCTGCAGCTTCTCGAATGTGACTGAACTCAATGCAGAATGCTTGCACTTCAATAAATAAATCCTGAGAAGAGAAACACTTACATGGAGCATTATACTTTTTGCAAGATGAGAAGCTCAAATTTAATTTATTGATTAAATCTTTATTTTTATGAATTTCAGCAGTATAGAGGCATCAGTCCATGTCAAAGACCATTTCAGCTTACAAAACTGAGGGTAATGGAGTTTATAGCCGCAGATATTCCGAGTTTGAGGCAAAATCTCCCTTGTTTAGTTCTCAAGATAAGCTTTGTTGTCTTCATTTTCGACTTACTGAAGGGCTAGGTTGAATTACCATCGCAATAGAGAGGGAACATAGGGGCTATTCGGGAGACAGACATCATAATTTAGAACTTCAGTCAACTGACAAGCCACACTTAGTAGGCACCCAACACAACTTTTAAGGGTGGCATTGGACTTTGGAGCATATTTAATGTGCACTCCATTTACATAGAGTATTATTTTTCAGACTTTTTGGCTTAAATAGACCAGCTTTTTTTAGGTCTGCAGTTATTTTTGCAATGGCCGGGCATGAACATGAGACCTTTCTCATACAAGGCATCTCAATACCTTACCGACTGGGCTCCCCAGTCGAGAAGGAATGAAAGTTGATTGAACATTTCCCAATTAGGGATTTAAAACTAGAACTTGTGTCATGGTTAGTGTACACACAGCCAACAAGCTTCTGTATGGTAGATAGCAATTCTTCAAAATATACAATAAAGCTAAACCACTAAAAAAATGTAAATGTAAGTAAAGTAAATAAGCTAATACAATAAATAAGCTAATAGTGAATTACTGCATATGCCACATGAGTCTTGTAAGTACAGTACATGACGGAAAAATACAATTAAAATTAAGTGTGATCAGCTTTAGAAATAAACTGCAAAGCAAATAGATGTTATGAAAATGAGAAAACATATTTTTTTTTAATTAAGAAGGGAAATGTTCTCTCACATTGTCGGAAAGGGGGAAATCTAAGGAAAACTGATCAGAGCTGCCCTGTTCTGCCACCTAGTGAAAAGAAACACAATCAATTAGGAAATGGCAGGGCAGTAAACTGTCCTGTCAACATGTGGCAAATTATAATGCACCAGTTTTCTTTTAATAAGTCTAAGTATAAGTTCCACTGATGAAAGGTTTTACATAAGCTGGGGCCGTTGGTTTTATTATGTGGCATCACAGAGGTTCCTTTAGTGTTTTCAACAAAAACTTCTCAGATGTAGCACGAATTGGATACAATTCAGAAACATATATTGCGGTTAACAAAAGAGTGATCAAGAATTGATATCAGAAACTAAATATATTAATGAAAAAATAACTAATATAAGTACAAGAATAGAAGCATTACCTTATAAATACATTACTGAAATCCAAAAATGATAACTCACCTGAACATTAATAATTTTATTTCTTATTAAAGACTGGAGGAAAACGCAAACTAGTCGAACAAGTCTATTTTGTAAGTATTTATCTTTAACTGTTTCACAGGTGGCTATACAGTTGTTTATGTACAAATGTATGAATTCCATGAATTCCGATGGCAATTCAACAGTCTGCAAAAAGAAAATATGTTCACTAAAGGAAAATTATAAAGTCAAATTTCACTGGTCAACAGAGTGAAAATGCAGCTGAGATTAAAGTAACTAATTCTGAATGATTTCAACGTGCTAAACACGAATATCACCTTAAAAATGCTTGCTAGCTCTAGTTTTTGAGTGAAGTTTCTTTTCATTAGATAGGATAAGCAAAATGAATGGGTGCACCAAACACAAAATAAATTACAGTCAGTTTTGTTTACAGTAACCCTCCGAATTTTTGCTACACACATTTTATTTTATACTATCAACATAAAGGTGGGAGGAGATGATAAGTTTCAAAGTTTTTGCACCCATATTAGCGCTTAATGACCCTTTGTTAAGTAGAATCGTTTTCACGTCAAGAGATGCAGAAAAACTAGCAACAAATTCCTTGTATTTTGTCCTTGGTTGTTTAAAAAGAAGCTGTAGAATATCAAAAATTAGTGATGGTGATAAATCTATACCTGTAATGCCTTTTAAATGCATTAATAGTGCTAATAACTTGTTATATTTGAGGAAAAGTATATCATTTTCCGCACACAAAAAGGAGCATCACTGCAAGGCAAGAAAGCGTTTTATTTACATTTTAGTTGCAAGATTGGGGAACAGGAAAAACGCTGTGCCCCCTCAAGTATATTTTTAGATTGTGTAGCAAATTTTTCACTTTGGCTTCATAGGGGAAAAAAGTAATGTCATTTTCAGGGGGGGGGGGGGGGGATGAATGCCATTTTATGATTAGGAGGGAACCAACAAATCAAGTTAATGACTGTTATTTCTGAATGATCTCATCAGTTAAACGAGGTGTTATTTAGAAAAATATAAAAATTAAATGGCCTAATATTCCTTCTACTCTGCGTCCGGTCCAACATGACAAAGGATTCCCTGCTCCAAAGTCCGAAACATTTTTTAGATTTATTAAGGATAATAGGCATGTTTCTGCTGAACATGCTACAGCTACTAAAAACAACCATGGACGAAATGCAGGGAATTTATTGCCCTTTTTTTCTGCACCTCTTGACATGAGAACGATTCTACTTAACAAATTGGTGTTAAGCTGCTAATATGGTTGCAAAAACCTTGAAACTTATCATCTCCTCCCACGCCTTATATTGATAATCTATAATAATAAAAGAAAGAGTCTGTCTGTGTGTATGTCTGTGGATCGTAAAAGACCTACTTAGACTGCTCTAAAAAATTCGAAATTTTTAATGCCTATGTGTGCACCTGAGGTTTAGGTTTTTCATATTTGATTGTGATTTTAAATTAATATAATTAGTTTTAAAAAAACGTCAGCCATGTGGGATTGCGGGACCACAACAGGGCTTGAAAATACATGGACCGGGCCGAAACGGGGGCTTGACGCCATCCTCTTTTAGTTTGGTAGAGATATGCGCTCGCCCTAAGGCGGCTTCATCCCCTTTTAGTGTTTGCTTTTTTAAGTGTGCATGCGCCAACACGAATTTAATTTTGTTTTGATTTTGAGTGTATTCTCAAAAGTAAACATGCCTCTTAAAGGAAGCAATGTGAAGTTAACTGGTTCCCAGTAAGGCGGGACCATACTGCTAGTATCAAATAAAAGCTTTATTAGCAAAAATATGGAGGAGTTCTGTATACAAAATTGACTGCAAATTATTTTGCGTTTGGTGAGTCCATTCATTTTGCTGTATTCTATGTAATGAAATTAACTACTAACTGTAAACTATACCAAAACCAACCTTAAGTTTGCAGCAGAGAAATGTACTACGCGGAGGAATTTGCGTAAACAACGCGGCTGGTGCCGAAGCTTCGCCTGCTCCGATTGGTTGATAATTTGACCCTGATATTCGTGCGCCCTGTTACGTCAAAATCGAAGGAAAAAATAATTAAAATAACACTCCAACTGAAGCTAAATTAATAAAAATAATAAATTTATGTCTTGAAATAACAAATAAATTTGTTTATTGAATGTTAAATACCTTTTTGTATTCGATTCTCGCCCTCAAAAATGAGAACTATTTACCCTCTTTCTCGTAGAACATTTGTATACTGCAAACTTAAGGTCGGGAGAGGTATAGAGTTAACAAACATTTTTAAAGGTTATATTCATGTTTCGCACGTTGAAATCTTTCAGAATTGGGTAGGTACTTTCATCTCAGTCACATAATTTTTTTTAAATCTTACAACTATAAATAACAGCCAAATGAAATCTGAAACATAGATGGTGTATTATAACACCAATATGATATTTACCGTAGTTAATCTGTTTACTACTTCCATGGAGTGCAAAGACATTTCCATGCCAACTAGCGTCTGGAAATAGCTGAAATGTAAAGATGAACACCATTTTGAGCAACAGACAACATTTTGTTATTGTATATAGTTGAAAGGGAAAAAAACGATTTTTTCTTTCTAAAAGTATATTTAGAAACTGATAAGTTAATAAAATGGATGCCTAAGAAAAGTAAAGTAACATTGAGAAGGATTTTTTTTTCAATTTTTGATTTATAGAAATGAAAATGATTGCCACCAAAAATTATCCTAGCTGCAATTTTTGATTAATTTATTAAATTTGTGAAAATGATCTTTTTAAAAAATTTAGTCTCATTAGGTAGGTAACATTATGAAGCAATTGTGGTCTAATAGGGGCAAAAGTGTGGGTTTCTATACCGCAAAACTATTTTTGTTTTATTATATTGTTTAGTAGAATTTAAACTCAGAGAAGTAGGAATAAAATGAAATATTCCAGACACTTACTCAGCAATTTGATTTGATTGAATTAGCCTTAACAAAACTTCATATGCAACTGTTGGATTATTTTCAACTAAGTCAGGAAGCTGAAAATATAAAAGAAAAATAATGAATACATAGAAAAATTAAATATGTTATAGTAAGATTAGATATGTTGTAGTAAAATTAAATATGTTACAGTAAAATTAAGTATTTAACTTTATAAAAGGTTATGTCTTATTATTTTAGAGATAATAATGTATTTACCCTAAATCCTAAGAAATCTTTTATCTCAAAAGCAAAATGCATTTAACCAATGAAGTATACTTAAATGCATCATATTGAAATATTTATACACTTTTTAATAGTTTTTAAATTTAAGATTTACATAAAAGTATATGTAATATAATTTTGCACTTACAGTCTGCTTTAAACTGTCTAACTAAGTATTTTTTTTATGATTTTTCTACAATGAATCTGAATTATATGATGGCTTCTACTGGATCTTTAATTGGATGGTAAACTTGTTATTTGTAATTTAAGATACTAATGTTGTGAATTGTTTCAGATAAGACCAGTAAAGAATAAGATTGACTAACAATACCCAGGCCTGAGTGTACTCACCTTTGCAGGAGTAACCCCAATGTGGTAAACTAACTTAGGGTCCACTTCTAACTCCAGCAGAAGCTGCTGCTGTTGTGCTATGGTGAGGGAGGCTTTGAATGCCTTTGCCATGAGACGTTTCGCTTCCACACCGACAGTGTTACTCACACACATAGACATGTCCCAGGCTATCTTCTGCTCGGCAGGGTTGGTGGGGTTCATCCACACAAGCTAGGAATACAGGATCAGTGTTGGAAATCGGATGGAAAATGTTAGGCGCAATTTGTGCTACTAACTAAAAAAACTAGGGTAACATGCACACTACCAAGGAGCTCTTATAAGAAAAATATTTATGGAAAAAAAGCTAGAAGTTTCATGTGATTTATGTTTAAACTCTTAAGATTGCCATACTTGGCCACACATAGAATCACCGGATTTCCGCAATTTCATTTTATGTATCCCCAGAGTTTTATAATTTAAAGATCTCATTAAAGAGAATTTCGACAAATTAAAGAACGTTAAGGATTTGCAAATTTAAGATGATTATTTTTGGCAAGATCTTTAGACACCACTTAAAAATTGATAAGTGTCATTAAAAACAAAAGCTTAGTCGACTTTATATAGCTCGATAACTGCGACTAAATTTATTTTCAACTCTCAAAATTGTAGGATTTTATCGCATTTTGTGACTAACAACTGTTAATTTTGAAAAAACCTGGACAGAATATTTTAAACTATGAACTGCAGTTTTTGAGCTATTTATTGGAAAATGAAGAAAGCGTTTTTTTAGAATACTACATAGTTTGACTCCAAGCTAAAATATGGATCGTATAAGTATATTTTTTTGATAATGCACAAGAAAAAAAATTGAGGGATATTCTGAAGAGTCCAAATAAGGGGCTGCCAGAAAAATATATAGATTTCTAGTGTGCAACCAAGGATAACAGAAAAGTTATTGATGATAAGGGTTTAAAACTGACAAATAATAACATTTAGATTAAACTTAAATTTATATTCATATGTTTCAGAAGAAGTCTTCTCAGACATTTTCAATGCAGCACCTTACTATTGTTAATGATAATTTTCGAATTTCAGGTTCAAATGTTTGCTTTCGAAAAAAGTTCAAAATTGTTATAAAGTAATAACATTCGAATTAACATAATATTTTTCATAGGTCTGAAGTATAAGACATTTCTACACCTCCCTTGACTTATCAATTAATATTTCTCAGATTTCATAATGTGGTATATTAAAATCCTCACTTCATCGTCAAATGGGTGATGTGGTGGAGCCAGCCTGATGCACTCCGGCTTGAAACAAGATTGAACAGGAGCATCTTGGCCACATAAGAGTCCTTCTCTAGTATTCTTGCGTATAGTGCTGTCGGGCTCATCCCTAAGAAAACAGAAGATACACTCTAAATTCATTATAACTTGCACTTATAGTTTATATTTATTGTATATTATTATGTATAAAAATTATTATTACATATAAAAATAAATAACAAAACATTACCTTTTTTTAAATGACTTTTTAATGTAAAATGTGTATATTTTTTTTACTAAATTTGCAAATTTAATTTTATGATATAGTTATAGAAATTTTTGGCATAAAAATCAATAATAAGAGTTCACATACATTAGCTTGTCATCGGGATAAGGTATGACCACTGGAATGCCACATTTGCTACTTGCTGACATTTCTGAATGGCGTTCAGCCAAGGCAAGTTGAAGACCGCTAACATCGAAAGACTGAATGAAAAAACATTAGTTATTTTATATTACATGGATAATGCTTTTAATAAAGTTACATAATTTCAGGGAAGTTAAAGGAATTTTCAAGTAATATTATATTGTTTTTTTCTAATTTAATGACATTGTCAATAACTTTTCTAAATATTCCAAAGATTGTTAACATAATTTAAATTATTATTGTATTACATGCATGACTTATTTTAGAATCTTAAGCTATATTTAAACAATTTAATTTATCCATGTAAATTGTTATATTTAGGACTTTTAGTTGTATTTAACTTCTGATAGGAAGTTTTTTTGTTTTCAAATTAAAAATTTGCACAATTTAAAAAAAAAAATGTCAGGCGAAGTTAATATTCACTTAGCTATCCAATAAAGAAGAAGACTTTCCTATAGTGTGCTAACAACTTACCTGCATGTCAGTGACATCCATCTCAATTACTTGTTGCGGAGTCTTTCTAAAAAGCTAGAAAATAAAAAAACACTGAGTATTACATTTTTTTAAAAAAAATTAATAAACACGCAGTCCAATATTTTCCTAATCTGAATTTCATATTTCAAAAAAAAAAAAATCTTTGGACAAACAAAAGAGGTTAGTGGGCTTAGAATACTTTTGCTTGTAGTACACTTATTGTGTCACTTATATCAAGCCCTATAGTTTTTGAATGAAATATAAACTAAGACCTTTAAGTGTACTGAAAGAGCCTTATGATTAGCAAGCCCCGCCCCCATGTACTATTATTTAAAATAGTATACAAGTGATTTAAAATCAAGACCGAACTTGAAAGACATACATCTTTAGTAGGCATCGATACAGCGTACTGAAAGAGCCTTATGGTTAGCGAGCCTGTACTATTATTTAAAATAGCATACAAGTGATATAAAATCATGACAGAACTTGAAAAACATGTATTTTTAGTGGGCATCGATATAGCGTACTGAAAGAGCCAGATGATTAGCGAGCCCCCATGTACTATTATTTAAAATAGTATACAAGTGATATAAAATCGTGACAGAACTTGAAAAACATACATCTTTAGTAGGCATCGATATGAGTTGGGAGAGGAAATACTTTTCAGAATCTGTGAAACGAGGCAAGGCCCAGGGCCGTTTGATGGTTGTCTCAGATGACTCTGATTTCATCTCCTCAGGGGGATGCTGAAAAATAAAATTAATGATTTCAGACAAATAAAGTGGGTTGATTGCTCTTTTATTAACTGAGAATTTATCAATCTCATAAACAGTTGCAAGTGTGTTAAATAACTTAATTTGAAAGTTATTAAAATTTATCAGTTTCGGGTGTTGGTAACTATTGCAAGAAAACTCTTACAAATAATTGTATAAAAGCTTAAATTAATAAATCTATTTGTTACAGTTAAAAAGAAAATAAGGTGATGGCTTAAGAATCATACTTTCAAAAAGAGTAACCTTCAAATCAGTTTATATACTCACTTGCATGACTTATATCAAAAAAAATTATTTCACCAATTTTTTCTGAAGTATATTTTGCACTTAAAATTAATATTTTTTTAAAAGGAGACGATTTTACATATCAACATTTGCCACATTAATACAAGAAAAAAATTCATATAGTTACCCACCAGTAAATGTACAAAAACAGAAGCAAATGGATTGGCTTGAATTGGTTCAGTTCTATACATTTCATATAAAAGAAATACAGACATCAGCCTTTGTTCTCGAGTAGGCAGAAGATCTTCACTTTGTAAGAGAAGAACCTTAAAACAGAAAAACGCAAATTAAAAATATCTACATTTTTCAATTAAAAAAATAATAATAAAGTGATAAATATGGATGTCTTTTCGAAAAGAAGTGGCCTTAAGGTAGGCGAATACCCAAAATTTCCCAAAATTCTAAAATTTTTACTATTGCTTTAATCTTTCCCAAATTTGGCATAGTGATTTCAAATATAATGAATAATACTATTTAGGCTTTTGTTTTAATTTAAATATAATTTATTTATTTTAAACGGTGTTTTTCTACTAAAAAAAGAGGTTTACACAACAAGTCTACCACATTGAAATTTCATCCTATGAACATTTATTATGTGTTAAATTCTTCGTTTTGAACTGATACGTGCAATGACCCTCTAGAGTTGCATACAAATTACAAGAAAAAAAGTTATTAAGAAAAATGTTATAAATTAACCACACAAAAAAGGATTTTTTTCGATAAACTTACACTTGGACTTTAAAAAAAAACTTGTATACTTACACCAGATGTTAGAGGTTCATGGCACAGATATACATTGAAATAGCATCTGTGAAAAATTTCAGGTAAATTAATGTAAAACTTTTTATGCTAGAAGTGTTGGCGTAAACCCCCTTTTTTAGTTGAAAAACACCGTTTAAAATAAATCAATTATATTTAAATAAAAAGAAATTGCCCAAAAAGCATTGTTCATTATATTTGAAATCACTATGCCAAATTTGGAAAAGATTAAGGTAATAGTAAAAATTTTTGAATTTTGGGTATTCGCCTACCTTAAATTTACAACTATGAATGGTTGCATTTTGGAAACAAAATAAACCAAAATTCATTTTATTATTGACAATAAAGTTAAACCTTGAAAAAACTTGGAAAAGCATGGGAAATAATTATTATTTGTACACTTGAATTTTTCAAAAAGCAAAATATAACAGAACCACATACAGCAATGTGGCCTCAATGGTATAGTGGTCACTTAGCCCTTATCCTAATAACTTTAAATAGTTTCTGTAAAAAGTTATCATAATTTTTTCATTGTGATTTGCAAGGCTTTTACAAACAGTATCAGATTCGGATTTTAGAATATTAATGTAGTAAATACATTTTACCTCAAATCTCAATAAGTAACTCTTTTTGGTAATGGAACATGTTTTACATAAATAAAAAATGAATGTAAGCTTAGCTTTTTTAAAAAATGTAAAAAAGGCAGTGGAAAACCACAGATATATTCTTGGTACTTAAGAGGCATTTGTAAGCCTACAAATATAGGATCATAATAAAATAACAGAAAATCTTTAATACACACACATCAACTTAGTTTGGGAATATTTTCTCATTAATTTTTTTTTAAAGTGATTTAAATATTAATCAAGGATAATTGTAATTTAAAATATTCCCCTAATATATCATAAATCAACTCTGAAATGATCTTGTTTGTTAAAACAACACGAATGATGAAAACTCAAAAGGACGCTGTCCCAATCCATTTTCTTCAAGTAAACTGCAAGATAGATCAATAGTAATGAATATTAGATAAATAATAAATACATTAAAACATCTGTAAACTTTTGTAAAAGAACTTCTGTAAAAAGAAATTAAAATAAAATGGATAATGAAACTTCTTACCCGACTAAAATGTAAATTCTTCATTTAGAAGAATTAATTACAGTTAAGGCTCAATGTTTTATAGACAGAACTGGAAACCCCTTACTATATTCATAATGTTTATAAATAACATCACTAAATGGAGGAAATTCTTTGACATAGTCAATGTGTTCATCCACTGTAGGTTGCACAAAGCATTTTTTTTTTTTTGTAGAGAGCATGGGGCCCTTTAAGCAGAAAGTTAGGTTAGGATTGAATTATCATCACACTAGAGCTACACAAGGGCTATTGGCGAAGGGTGGCGTATTTTAGAACCACAGTCAAATGATGAGTCCAGATAGGGAACAACTGTTAAGGGCGACATCATACGCATTGTTAGAACTTTGAAGGATATTTAATGTGCACTCCCTTACATGGGGTATTATTAGTCGGACATTTTTGGAAACAGGGTCTGTTTATAGGTCGGCAGTTATTTTGGCGATGATCGGACCCGAACGGGGACCTTTGGCATGCTTGGTAAGTGCCTAACTGACTGGGCTCCCCAGCCCCCTAAGCAGAAAGTGGTACGACAGACAATGTACCACTTTGGAAGTCTGGATTTTACAGCCCCACAGACAAATTCGTTTTGAGGGAAGTAGAATAATAAAACAGGTATATACAGCTATACTAAAATTTGGAAACTTTTCCAAGTTTAATATTGGGGAACTGGGAACTATGACATTTCCAGAACTAGGAATGTTTTAAACTTCCAGCATTTCAAAAACCAGTTTCTAAACTTCGGAAACTTTAGTTAATTTGAAATTGGTAATCTGCCAGCATTTCTGAAATTAGAAATTATTACTTCGATCTTAGTTCCTATTCCACCTATACTAATTTGGATTTAAATTTAAATATGTTCACGAATGTTTATTCTGATTAAATAAATAAACTTTGTTTATAATTAGTTCAACGATGTTGTTATTAGCTTATAGTTTTGCTTAAAAATTTATTCTCGCTTATAGAAGCACAAATATCTTAAGTGTATAAATCATTGCCGGTTAAAATAAATCCGTGTATCGTATAAATGAGAATTTTTACCACCATCACAAATATACTCATAAAATAAGTTATATAGTACTGCAATTCTTACTTAATTAGGGAGGTGAGTTCCTTTACAGACAGTGCCATGTTTTAGAAGAAGAAATTAGTTTTTTTTTTTTTAAATTGCTTGATAATATATTTTAATTTATTATCTGACAAAACGAGATTTGTTTACTGACAAAAAGCAAAAAATAAATTGGATTGGATTGGTTGACATATATTTTCAGGCTTGTGTGCTTGGTCGCAAGGACCCGCTTATAAACCATCGTCAAGTAAGAAAACACAAGTTACACACAAACACATATGTCAGATGTTGCCATCTGTCTCCACCTCCACAATTTAGACATGTCCCTGAAGGGGAGGGAAATTTTCTCCAGGAACCTGTACCCATGGTGAACTGCGCAATGACCATGACCGACCACAGGACTTTCGGACCCAACAGATTTTACGAGCACGTACTCCGCATATACTCGGTAAGTCTTTAGTGGCACCGGGTCTCGAACTCTCAACCTTCCGATCTGGTGTTCAAGATCGTAACCACTAGGCTCCTTACAGCCCCTGCAAAAAATAAATAAACAAAAGGGTAGCGGAATTTCTCTTTTCTCTTCAGTTCGAATCAATTGCTGTTGGAAATGTACATATCATAGAAGAATATTATATCATGAACGGTAAGCTAAGTAAAATATCTTTCGATATTTTTAAAAATTAGTTATGATTAAATAATAAATTATGAACGTTCAAAATAAATGTTATTTTTAAAAAGTTTTATGTTAGCAGAAAAAGTTATTTGGAAATGATCAAATTTAAAAATGTTTATGTTCGTAAATAAACATTTAATTTCTTTAAATGGATCAATGCAAAATAGTTAACATAAGTTTTGATTTTTTAAAAATCTTTTATCGAGAGACAGTCTATGGTTTTATCTCTCATAGACTATAGAGAGAATCTTTTTAATACTGATTATCTTTTCTTTTTAAAAAATTTGAAGAAAAAATCTAAATTAAAAATGTTTTTGCGAAATTCCCTAGGTATTCTATTTTCCTCTTCACTCGTGTTGCGTACAATTATTTTACTTAAGCATTCAAACCATTTCATTTTTTATTTATTGGTTTATAATATACATCAATTTATCGTAACAAAGTGGTAATTATAACATAAAAGTTCTATGTGCAAGCTGCAAGAAAAGTAATTTTTTAAGTAATGGAATAGAGATGGCAGCACCACAGCAATTAAATTTTCACTGCATTTTTATTTGCCATACTTTTCTTTTTGAGCTTCCACACTACGTTTATAACGTAAAAAGTGGAAGGTTTTATAATCGTTCTGTCCGTCACCCACTTTCATAGAACGAACCGCAAGTCTCACAAACAAGTGGAATACGTCATTTTGAAGCAAAAAATCAGTTTAGCTACATTCCAAATTTCATTAAAAAATTTACATTAAAAGTTTATTTAAAATTTAAATAACTACAAATTTAATCTACATTGAAATAACATGCGAATTCCATTTTTATTCAATATTTTCACTGTTGCCATGACATCAAACGTACGAGAAACTTTATTTAAAATAAAAATAAAATACTTGAAAAAAAATATTTATTTTTGTGTAATTGTTCAATTTGGATTGTTGTAATAGCACAATAAAGTTATTTTGATGGTTCGTTATATTTTTAGGAAGAAAGATGCATAAAAAATTCGAAATTTGCATTAAAAATATGCAAATTTTCCCGTTTATTTTTAAAGCAACAATTTTACAAATTTATTTTTCGAAATCTAAACTTGTGGCTGCAAAAAGATATTTATTAAAAAAATTCATCACTATTCGTCTAAGTTCAAAAAAATTAGCAAACGATAAAGATTAATTATCAAATCTGCAAAAGATTAAAGAAAATTATTAGTTTTTGCTAATAAAAGTTTGAATTAGAACTAGCCAAAGGCCCTGTTTGGCGAATTACTTTTTGAGGTGTTAGTGTGTTTCCTGTTGAGCGTAAAATGTTGTGTGGAAGCGGTGTAAGTGGCAGATTTTGTAAAAATTCAACTTGTTTTAATTCGAAGAATTAAAAAAAAAATGAAAAAGTAGGTATTGACATGCGATCGATGTCCGTCTGTCTGTCCGTCCGTACCCCCCCACCCCCTTCCAAAATCAGTTCTATCAATCCGATCTTATCAATTATTTTTTTTTATTAGAAAGTTATAACCTCAGACACCTAACTTCCATACTTTTTGTCCGTCTGTCTGTACGATCGGACGGACATAAATGTACTGTTTGTCGACAAATTTCCCATTGAATTAGCATTGAAATTCAATTTCGTGTCATTTAAATCGCTGTTAAAAACTACAAATGCTACGGACGAGTGAGATACGTCAAAAAATTCAGCGCGTCGAAATTAGAATACATTGAAAATTTCATAAAAGAATTCGAATTCTAAGTAATTCAATTATTTAAAAAGCGCCAAAATTTAAAGCTCATTTAAAAAGCATAGGAAGCCATTTTTATTAGAATTAAATCACCATTGCCATCGCAACAATCGCTCGAGAAACTTTAATTCTTTTAGACAATAAATTAAAATAAATTTACTTTTGAGACATAGATCAATTTAAGATGACGTCAAATATATTTCACTACGATATCTTTGTATGTTGAAATAAATTGTTTTCATTCTATTTAAAAACGAGGAATATTACATATTTATTCTTTGAAATATAAATTTTTGCAAACGATTTAAGTAATAATTTTTTAATTTTCGAAATAAAATAAATGAAACTATCCGAATTTAGCAAGTAAATGTTTAATATAGAATTAATGCTGTGTTTGGCGCCTTTTTACCTGTTAAACACAACTGTTGTGTGGAAGCGGGTTAAGTGAAAGATTCTGTTACAAACCTACTTGTTAATTTACATTTCCTATTTTAAGTGCATTGAGGAGTAGTTTTTTGGTTTTGTTCTACGAATAATTAAATAATTATTGAAACTGCAAATAAATCATGCGGACGATAAGTAATATTTATTTTATTGGAGATAGAAAATTAATGAAAATAATTGATTTGTCGCTTTAAAAAGTTGAATTTATTTATTTATTTATTTATTTATTTATTTATTACACAACACACAACAGATTAAAAATCCAATAACAGGTGTTGGAAGAAAATCTAGGAAGAAAAACACTAACAATGTAAAAGCACTGAACATTTGGTTTTAAAACATTTAAAAGACATGTTAAAAACATCTAAATCTTCAAAAATACTGTTAAAAATTCTGTAAAACTTATAAAGACAAAAGTTATTGGTGTAATTATATTTTACAAAAACATTTCTAAAAAAGTTATGCCTTCTGAAAATCCGACTGGGTACATATATTTGTATAGAGCTCAGTATTTCATTACAGTCAATTAAATTATTACACACTTTAAAGAAAAATAAAACACATGACAATTCTCTTCTAGATTTTAAAAGTGGAATACAAAAAATATTGCGCAGATGAGTTGAGGATACATATTGAGCACTAACGTTATAGCTTTTGTAATATATATAGTGTATAAATTTAGATTGAACCTGTTCAATAACATTACTTCTATTGTCATAGTATAGGGAAATTATAGCTGGATGCTGTGTTTAGTGATATTTATTTTAATTTATATAAATTTAAAGTGGAAAAACGGTTGTTGATGCCACTTACTGTTACGAACCTAGTTTTTTCAAGATAAGAATTTCATTAAGTATTTAAGTTGCAGGAAAGTACGCTACTTTAGTTCTTTTAGAACTTCTTGTTAATTTTATTGCTGAGTGTATGTGTCATGTTCATTTAACGGGAAGGTCACATTACAAATATTAAACCACGAAACACATATTAAAAATGGTATTCACTGACACTAAAATTATTCGCCATGGCATCATGGTAGAAATAGAAACTATGTACGATCAAAACCATTCCATGTTTAAAAAATAATTTTGACGCCACAAATGTATATATTATAGTCCACTGCCAAACTAAAGTCGCCAAATAACGTGTCAAAGAGTCTAAATGGTATTTCTGGCTCATAGTTGATGTTTTAAGTTTAAATGCCTGCATTTGGACTACAAAGTGAGCTCTATATCGTTATACAGTGCGAAGGTTAGGTATTACATTGCAATTTAGTTTTTGTAATTAATTGTTATTGGCAACAATTGGTATTTCTAGTTATTGCATAAGTTGAACTGATCACATGAATAATATTTAAATGGTATTGTAAAGCAGAGCTCTAAAAACCGCCCGTCCTCCCGTCCTCAGCGGTCAAAAATTATTTAAAATGATAAGTGCCCACTGACTTGGTTAAAAATCATTACCAAATCATTCTGAGTAATATTATTTTTCTTTCCTTAAATATCGCGTTAAGGTCGTAACCCTCATTTTGCAATACGTGGTTTACCGATAAAAAAACTAAACTCCTCTGCGCAACTTCCCATTAGTGGGCCAGGGCCTGCCGTGCCCATTTCAGCTTCGTGACGTAGGGCTCTGGGGTGCAAGGCATGTGTCCCGGTAATGTGAAAAGCCTCACGCGGAACCCAGCGTTTAGCGTAAAAAAAGTATTTGGGTAAAATACAATTGTAAATAAAATAAACTACTTGAAGAACCATTCCACAAATTTACAAGTAATAAATTAATCTTTTTTACTAAAAATTCGATTCCTTTTAGAACTCTTTAAATCATTTTGTTCATAATTAACTTTTTTTCACATTAATAAACTAATACAAAAATGTAATTTCATATTCAAAAAATATAAACTCAAAATTAAAAAAAAAAACATTTTCCAATTTTTAACTAGTATAAAATCTTTGAAGAAAACATTAAAGTTTTTTACAATTTCTAAAAATGAAATTTTAAAAACCTGCAAATAAAATCGGCGACTTCATCAATCATTGTCCAAATTTATAATTAATAAAAATATTACTTTTATTTAATAAAACTGTTCAAAAAGAACTGTCCTACTAAATTAATTACTAATGAAATTATCTTTACCTTTACATACATTGATAAAAAAAATGAATCAATTAATTGTCATTTACTAAACCAGTAGGTTTGAGGGAAAATAATTGACATAAAATAAAAAGTTTACTTAAAATATAAGTCACCGATATTAAGGGTACTTCCGTGTGAGCCGAATTTATATATGTTTCGATGTGTGAAAAGTCAGCATACTAAATTTTTAAATATAAATAAAAAATAATTTTAAAAAATGGCCTCCATCCACTTTTTATACCTACAATGTAAAGTTCTATCAAAGAATCTTCTTTTGAGGATAAGAGTTGCTATTATAATTATGTTCTAACCGTCCAATTTTAAAATTTTCTTTTTGGTTTGAAAAATATGACATCAGATGCCTATCTTTCAGATACATATCTCCTTGATTTCGTATGCATTTCTATGGGTATCATAAGAATTTCAGTAAGTATTAATTTGTTGATTTACAATTAAGACACATACTTTATAACAGTTGTTTGAACAAGAATAGTGATTGATCTTTGATAGAATTAATGTTGCTTATTTTATGTGGATTATCTCTATTTCTTTAAGTATTAGTACGTAATTATTTATTCTTTCTTAGTGAAGTTAACTTTTTCAAGCTTTGTACATCATGAACAATGCAATGTGTTTTAATATGAAATTTAATATGGCTGATTTGCATATTCAGGGAATCCATTTATTTTGAATGTCAAAGAATATAACGTGAATTATAATTTTTATTGAAAACATAATTTAAAAAAATTGCGAATATTCGATGTTTGCAAGTTTTGATATGGGTTGCAGTTTATCAATAGATCACTACCGATGACGCTGTAGCTTTTCTAACCCATTCCGCGCCAAATAAGGCGAATACCTGCCGTTTATCGCCCATCTCACCTGTCATCTCTACCTTGACTAATAATAATGAAAGTATGTACTCGGGGGCGCCACCTATCCCGTTCACCTGCAATGAAGCTTTCCCCCGTCGCTCTGGACCAGTTGTCGGTGAACACCGCGCAAGAAAAGGGTCCGCTTTTCCCCCCTCTCCCCTTGCGAGTGTTGGTTGTTGTTTTCTTCTCTCTCTCTCTCTGCTTCAAACAAAATCTGCATGCTGCACGTGTGAGTGCCTCTCTGTCTCTTCCTGAAGGTTCTTGCAGAGGGTGTTGTTGTTGTGTAGGATGACGTCCAACATGGCCCGGCACAAGAGCAAGGCCGCCCCCCCGGTTCCCCCCAGCCGCCGATCCACCACCGAGTCGGTGACGGGTTCGGTGTCCGACGCCCGGGCCAAGACCATCTTGAAAGAGGCCGTGGACGCCGTCGTCAACAGCTTCGCCAAACACACGCACGGATACGGAAGGGGTGAGTCGCACGCACCTTTCTCTATCACTGTGTAAATTTTTTTAAATGAGGTTATGCTCTAATCTAATATAGTTAATATTACTGAAATTGAAATTTTCACGGAACAGATGAAGGGTGACTTATATAAAAATGCAGAAAATAAGTAGATAAGTAATATTTGATAATATTTCCTACAATCGATGATTTCTGATGCAGAATGTATTCAGTGAACTTATTTTATTAAGCCTATGCAATTTTAAAAAATGTATCTATAAAAATGTTTACTTTAACCTGGAAAACTCATGGAAATTGCTATCTAAGCGTTAGAAAGAACCCTGTATAATTATAAGATTTTAAGCATCGATGAAGACCAAAGAACTGGTATTGTGATGGGAAGAGGGAGAGGTGATTATATAAAATTAGCTAAGTTTCTTAAATTGGGACACGTGGAAGGGCTATAAATTTGTACACAAAAAATAACGACGGGTCCCATAATTTAATATCAAAAGGATCCTTCCTGTTTTGGGTTGAAGTCTTTTTAGTTAATACTACTTGGAGAAGTTGATTTCTTCTCTCAAAATATACACCCAACTAACATTTCGGCAAATAAATATCCCCGTTCTAAAAAGTAATTGTTCTCTTTATATTTGATCATTAAATTAACTATTTTTCAATTTCTAAACCAGAGCTTGTACTAAAGTTAAACGGAACCATATTAAGCAGATGTTTTCCCCATTAAAAATTTATACACCCTCCCCCAAAACTGATTTGCACATTATTTTTAACAACATATTGATTAAATGTGAAAATAATCACTATAGTAAAGGCTATATTTGAAATAAAAGTGATGTTTTTTTTTTAAAGTCGAAAATCTTGTATTCATGGATTTTATTTTATGAAAACGTTGGTAAATAACACTGTTTGAGAATGTGAAGCTGTTGTTTACCCTTTCTATCTCAAATGTTAATTTTTTTTAGAAAAATTAGGAACCTCTCAAATAAGCTTAAATTCGAACTGTTTTCAATTTTACAATTATTAGAGCATTAGAACTTGGTAGCAATATTTTTAAGGGTACCGGGGAGGCAAATTAATTTTTTTAAAGTTACAGACTGAAATGGATGACTTTTTTTTATAGCTCAGGGACATAAAATTTAATGAAAATACAAAATGATAAAATAAAAATATGCAATAGTTTTTTTTAATTAAAAAAATATTAAATTTTTAAAACTTTTTTTAAAAATGCTCCTTGCGATTCAATTTTTTTCTAAAGTGTCTAATTTTTTTTATATAAGATATTTAAATATATGTTAACAAAACTGTGAATGGATTTTTTATTTGTCCTATTGGTTAATTAGTTAAGATTAAAAATTTATGTTACTTGGAAATTTTTGATTTTTTTCGTGGTATGCTAAAAGGTAAAACTGAGGAAAATATTAAAAAATGTTATCAGATTTCAAAATCCACGCACAATTATGTTTGAAAGATTATCAATAACAATTTTCCACAATTTCAAAGCAATACACAAATTTTTGAATAGCAAGGAACAATTCGGATCGTTAAAAGTAAGATATGTTCTTAAAGATAAAAGTTCAAGCTATAACTTTTTGTTAAAGTACCAAAATCGATAGTTTTGACATTTTTTGCCTCCCCGGTCCCCTTAAAGAAAAGCGACGATTATAAAAAAATAATTAAAAGGTAAAATACATAAAATCCTTTTAATCGAATCTTAATATATAAATGTTTTCATAACTATTTTACTGCACAAACAATGAAATTTATGAATCGAAAAATAGCGCGCTTTTTTCTCCAGCCTAAGAATTTTTTACAGAGTAATCTTTTTTAACATCTCTCAACAAGTATTATGATAAGCATGTAACTTAATATTAAAATAATACGTTTTTTTTTTTCATTATTAAAAATATGAATAATGTTAAGTCAATACATGAAATGACGTAAAATTTCTCTATTCTATATTATTAAAAAATCCCTATTAAGAGGCCTTTGAAAATGATCATTACTATTTAGATAAAAAGGTATTTTTTTATAATGCGATCAATCTTCATTGTCTATACTCTATAGTATACGTGTTTTCTTTATCTTAGGGATTATATAAATCCTAATTATTTCGACATTTTGAATTTAAAATGAGCTGATTAATTATTATTTCAAAGAACTATTATCATACAGAATTGTCCGTACAATACAATTAATTATTTTACGTATCTGCATTAATTTTCAGACAAATTATAAGAATGAGAATTTTAGTCATATAGATTCATACGTAACAATTAAAAACGTGAAATATTTTGGATATATTTAAGAGATATAAGTTTTTTATTATGCTTTCACCAAACTGATAAGTTTTCTTCAAAATATTTAGAGAAAAATTTGTGTGTGGTGGTGAAAGATAGAATGAAGTTACATACGTATCTAAATGAAAGTTGTTCTTTAAACTGCAAATTATGCAAATGAAGTAAAAATAACTAAATCGAAGTATCAAATACTAATTAATCAATGAAGCATAAAATTGTTTTATTTAAAAGCGGCAAAATTCAGTAAAAATAGCTAATTTTTAAAGACAGAATTTAAGCTTTCTTCATTTTTTAATAAGCTTTGTTCAATGATATTGAAACTAAATAAAAGTGTCGGAAATTATAAAATTCTCACCTGTCTTTCTCTCTTAAAAATAAATGTTAAAATTTTGTATTATTTTGGTTTATTGTCGATGAATTCATCCTCCATTTAACACTTATACAACATAATGTAACGAGAAAAAAATTTGACTTTTCTATCTTTCAAAATAGTTACTGCAACCAGTAACAATTTAAATTTGCAAGCATGTTTGGCATACATAAATTTTATAAAATTGTGCAAATATGTTTTTATAATTGCATAAAAGATTTTAGTATTACTTAATAATTTTCCAAGTTTAAAAATGTGGTGCTCGATATAGTATATTTTATTTTCATATGTAAAATGCAACATGTGTGTGGTGTGTGTGTAACTATATGTAATGCAACATGTGTGTGTGGTGTGTGTGTAACTATATGTAATGCAACATGTGTGTGGTGTATGTAACGTGTATGTGTAACATATTGATAATGCAAATAATTTTTCTTTAATCCACATACTTTAATTATTTAGATATTTTGAATTTCAAATGAGATGATTTTATTATTATACAGAATTGTCCATAAGATACAATGAATTATGTTACGTATCTGCAATATTTTCCCGAAAAATTATAAGAATGAGAATTTTAGTCATCTAGATTCATACGTAGAAATTGAAAACCGTGAAATAGTTTGGATATATTTAAGAGATATAAGTTTTTTTATGCTTTCATCATACTGATAAGTTTCATCAAAATATTTAGAGAAAAATTTGGGTTTAGTGGTGAGAGGTGAAAGATAGAATCAAGTTATAATACACTTATCTTAATGAAAGTTGAACTTAAAACTGCAAATTAGGCAAACGAAGTAAAAAAAAACTAAATTGAAGTATCAAATACTAATTAATCAATGAAGCATAAAATTGTTTTATTTAAAAGCGACAAAATAAAGTAAAAATAGCTAATTTTTAAAGATAAAATTTAAGCTTTCTTCATTTTTTAATAAGGTTTATTTGATGATATTGAAATTAAATAAAAGTGTACGAAATAATAAAATTCTCACCTGTCTTTCTTAAAAATAAATGTTAAAATTTTGTATTATTTTGGTTTATTGTAGATGAATTCATCCTCCATTTAACACTTATACAACATAATGTAACGAGAAAAAAATTTGACTTTTCTATCTTTCAAAATAGTTACTGCAACCAGTAACAATTTAAATTTGCAAGCATGTTTGGCATACATAAATTTTATAAAATTGTGCAAATATGTTTTTATAATTGCATAAAAGATTTTAGTATTACTTAATAATTTTCCAAGTTTAAAAATGTGGTGCTCGATATAGTATATTTTATTTTCATATGTAAAATGCAACATGTGTGTGGTGTGTGTGTAACTATATGTAATGCAACATGTGTGTGTGGTGTGTGTGTAACTATATGTAATGCAACATGTGTGTGGTGTATGTAACGTGTATGTGTAACATATTGATAATGCAAATAATTTTTCTTTAATCCACATACTTTAATTATTTAGATATTTTGAATTTCAAATGAGATGATTTTATTATTATACAGAATTGTCCATAAGATACAATGAATTATGTTACGTATCTGCAATATTTTCCCGAAAAATTATAAGAATGAGAATTTTAGTCATCTAGATTCATACGTAGAAATTGAAAACCGTGAAATAGTTTGGATATATTTAAGAGATATAAGTTTTTTTATGCTTTCATCATACTGATAAGTTTCATCAAAATATTTAGAGAAAAATTTGGGTTTAGTGGTGAGAGGTGAAAGATAGAATCAAGTTATGATACACTTATCTTAATGAAAGTTGAACTTAAAACTGCAAATTAGGCAAACGAAGTAAAAAAAAAACTAAATTGAAGCATCAAATACTAATTAATCAATGAAGCATAAAATTGTTTTATTTAAAAGCGACAAAATAAAGTAAAAATTGCTAATTTTTAAAGATAAAATTTAAGCTTTCTTCATTTTTTAATAAGGTTTATTTGATGATATTGAAATTAAATAAAAGTGTACGAAATAATAAAATTCTCACCTGTCTTTCTTAAAAATAAATGTTAAAATTTTGTATTATTTTGGTTTATTGTAGATGAATTCATCCTCCATTTAACACTTATACAACATAATGTAACGAGAAAAAAATTTGACTTTTCTATCTTTCAAAATAGTTACTGCAACCAGTAACAATTTAAATTTGCAAGCATGTTTGGCATACATAAATTTTATAATATTGTGCAAATATGTTTTTATAATTGCATAACAGATTTTAGTATTACTTAATAATTTTTCCAAGTTTAAAAATGCGATTTACACTGTGCTCGATATAGTATGTTTTATTTTCATATGTAAAATGCAACATGTGTGTGGTGTGTGTGTAACTATATGTAATGCAACATGTGTGTGTGGTGTGTGTGTAACTATATGTAATGCAACATGTGTGTGGTGTATGTAACGTGTATGTGTAACATATTGATAATGCAAATAATTTTTCTTTAATCCACATACTTTAATTATTTAGATATTTTGAATTTCAAATGAGATGATTTTATTATTATACAGAATTGTCCATAATATACAATGAATTATATTACGTCTCTGCAATATTTTCCCGAAAAATTATAAGAATAAGAATTTTAGTCATCTAGATTCATACGTAAAAATTGAAAACCGTGAAATAGTTTGGATATATTTAAGAGATATAAGTTTTTTTTATGCTTTCATCATACTGATAAGTTTCATCAAAATATTTAGAGAAAAATTTGGGTTTAGTGGTGAGAGGTGAAAGATAGAATCAAGTTATACACTTATCTTAATGAAAGTTGAACTTAAAACTGCAAATTAGGCAAACGAAGTAAAAAAAAAAACTAAATGGAAGTATCAAATACTAATTAATCAATGAATCATAAAATTGTTTTATTTAAAAGCGACAAAATAAAGTAAAAATAGCTAATTTTTAAAGACAAAATTTAAGCTTTCTTCATTTTTAATAAGCTTTATTTAATGATATTGAAATTAAATAAAAGTGTACGAAATAATAAAATTCTCACCTGTCTTTCTTAAAAATAAATATTAAAATTTTGTATTATTTTGGTTTATTGTCAATGAATTAATCCTCTATTTAATACTCATACAACATAATGTAACGAGAATAAAATTTGACTTTTCTATCTTGCAAAATAGTTACTGCAACCAGTAACAATTTCAATTTGCAAGCATGTTTGGCAAACATAAATTTTATAATATTGTGCAAACATGTTTTTATAATTGCATAAAAGATTTTAGTATTACTTAATAATTTTTCCAAGTTTAAAAAATGCAATTTACAGTGTGCTCGATATAGTACGTTTTATTTTCACATGTAAAATGTATGTGCAATTCAATATGCAACTATGCAGCAAAGTAACTTTTACTCATTTGTATTTAAATGTTTATTTATGCAATAAGTGTGAAAAATAATACTTTTCAAAACGCGTGAAATAATGACATGTGTTTTAAAAAGTTTACTTTCATACACGTTAAAACCACTATTTTTTAAAAAGTTTTACTTGAAATGTTGCCATATTTTGTCGAGAGTGAAGCAAAAATAATTTTTTTATAATTGAGTGAAAAAAATCGGACTTTTACATTATCATTTCAATATCAGACGCGTGCGTAAAGTTATACTTTTTAGAAACAGTGATACAAAATTACTTTTTTTCACCCAAAAGCAGTGCAACAAAGTACTTTGTGTCACTCTTTTCATTAGATGCCAACATTTCAAGTAAAATTTCGATTTGATAATACTCATAACATCCAAAGATTTATCGATCTGCTTTATTTAAAAATATTATGAGCGTGAATTATTTTTGAATCAATGAAATATTTTTCTCGCGATGGGAATATTTCTTTAGTCACGCCCTTCGAACTGCGAGTTCATTGGTTGCTTTATTTGACAAAATGTTGAAACACGCTTATTGGTTTTTATAGCATCACGCGCTCCGAACTGCGAGTTCATTGGTTGCTTTCTTTGACATCTCTCCTGGAAGCTCCGAACTCATTTTAGTCTAATTAGCACGTGAATTATTTTTGAACCAATGAGATTTGATTTTTTTTCACGCAATTATAAAAAATAGTGTATGAAACACGTGCGAAAAGTAAACTTTTTAAAACACGTGTCTTTATTTCACTCGCTCGTACCTCGCTCGTGAAATAAAATCCACTAGTTTTAAAAAACATTACTTTTCACACTTGTTGCATAAATAACTATTTCACTGTTTCAAAAAATACTAACTTTTTGCACGCTATTGATATTTTTTCTAAGCAATGAGGTTTTTCAAATGATGTGAATCTCTTGTTTAATTTTTGCCTTTCTTTTCTTGCAATTTCATTAGTTGTTTTGATTTCGACAACCAACAATAACAAACAAAACAACCAACAATAACAAGCAAAACAACCAACAATAACAAGCAAAACAACCAACAATATCAACAAAACAACCAACAATAATAATAATTAAAAAACGAGCTCTTTATCGTCTGCTGTGTTAGAGAGTGGTCGCTTCACGACGTGGATGGCACGGTTTGTTGCATTTGTTGTCTGAAAATACTTATGAATTGGTATTCGAAAATGAGTTTTCTAAGAATATTTTACTTATTAAATTTTTTAAATGCCAACTTTTGCTGTGCAATTTGTTGTTCAAAAAATTGTTAAAGAAAGCTTGCATAGAAACAAAAAATTCTTTTCATATATATCTGTCATTTTGAGAGTAAAACCGAAGTTACCAATGAAATCGCAGTACGTGAAACCGAAGCTACCAATGAAATACAAATGAAAACAAAAGAGTTGCATCATCGGAAACTTTTTTTATGTTCAACTTATTTTTTATTCCTGCTATTCATTAAACTTAATCGGATTTGATGAGATTAAATTTCAATAATGTAAAGTATTACCTGAACGTCAATGTTGTTGGAAAACTTCGGTTTAAATGACATTTTGTCTTATGTAGAGAATTTAATCAAAATTATGGAACAACAATTTAACTTGATTCACGAACAAAAACAAGTTGGTTTGTTACAGAATCTGTTACTTACACCGCTTTCACACAGCATTTTACGCTCATCAGGAAACATACTAACACCTCAAAAAGAAATTCGCCAAACAGGGCCTTTGGCTAGTTCTAATTCAAACTTTTATAAGCAAAAACTAATAACTTTCTTTAATCTTCTTTTGCAGATTTGATAATTAATCTTTATCGTTTGCTATTTTTTTTTTTTTTTTGAACTTAGAAGAATAGTGATGATTTTTTTTAACAAATATCTTTTTGCAGTCACAAGTTTACATTTCGAAAAATAAATTAGTAAAATTGTTGCTTTAAAAATAAAAGCGAAAATTTGCATATTTTTATACAAATTTCGAATTTTTTTTGCATCTTTCTTCGCAAAAATATAACGAACCATCAAAATAACTTTATTGTGCCATTACAACAATCCAAATTGAATTATTACACAAAAATAAATATTTTTTTCAAGTATTTTATTTTTATTTTAAGTAAAGTTTCTCGCACGTTTGATGTCATGGCAACAGTGAAAATCTATAATAATAAAAATGAAGTTTTGTATGTATGTGTGTGTGTATGTCTCTCCGAAACTCACAAACTAGACATTTGTTTGACTCGTAACTTGGCACAAATGTGTAGTTCATACTTGAGTTACAAAATAAGAACTTTCAGAGCTCAAAATGTTCTATTTTTAGAGAAAATTTGAATTTTCTGGAAAAACTACACCACTTTGGCTCAAATCCGATCATTTTTTTACTTTCCTGATGCCATCTGCTGAAAAAAATAAATAAAACTTTCAACGAAAATAAATAAAATTGAAAATGTTTATTTTATTGTGTTGCCATAACTTTCAGAAACTAAATTCATGATTTGAAAATAATTGATATGTTTCAAGTGACGTATTTCCGACAAGGCTTCATTCATTTATTTATTGTGGTTAGTTGATAATTTCTTCAATGATGGTTCTGTTGATTACAAATATGCATATTCAGGCAATAAATGTGTAGTTAACCTATAAGTTCTAGAGCTGCATATTAGGTCTTTATTTTCTCGCCAAATACGTTGCCAATCCCGCCAAATTATTAATTAAAACTCGCCAAATGGGGAAAATGTTTGTTAAGCTATTACTGAACAATGATGGTTAATAAAGGCCATCGCACTAGAGCTGCATGGATTTTGTCTTTATTTTTTCGCCAAATACGTTGCCAATCTCGCCAAATGGGCAAAATGTTTGTTAAGTTTTTACTGAACTATGATGGTTAATAAAGGCCATCGCACTAGAGCTGCATATCAGGGTTTTATTTTTTTTTATTTTTTTGCCAAATACGCTGCCAATTTTGCCAAATTATTTATTAAAACTCGCCAAATGGGCAAAATGTTTGTTAAGCTATTACTGAACTATGATGGTTAATAAAGGCCATCGCACTAGAGCTGCATATCAGGGTTTTATTTTTTTTATTTGCGCCAAATATGTTGCCAATTTCACCAAATAATTTATTAAAACTCGCCAAATGCGCAAAATGATTTTTAAAAATTATTTATAAGCTGGTTGGTTGTGCTAAGGTCATTGTGTTAGAGCTGTATAATAGGTGTGTTTGTAGCTATATCTATTTTTCGACAAATTATTTCCCAAAACGTGCCAAAAGAGTTAAACGATTTTATGTATTTATAAGGGAATTGTGATGACATTTATGAAGGCATTTTACACCGTATTTTTGATTTTGGAATTTTAAAGCAATGAAACGGGATTTCATACTTGAAAACGAGAAAAGAATAACTTAAATTTATGATCTTATAGCAGGTTATCAGATACACGTACTTTAATCGATTTGATATTTTTTTTAATCCGTGCGAAGTACGGGTGTAAATTTGCTAGTATTGAATAAAAATGGAATTCGCATGTTATTTCAATGTAGATTAAATTTTTAGTTATTTAAATTTTAAATCAACTTCTAATTTAAATTTTTTAATGAAATTTGGAATGTAGCCTAAACTGATTTTTTGCTTCAAAATGACGTATCCCACTTGTTTGTGAGACTTGCGGTTCGTACGTTATAAACGTAGTGTGGAAGCTAAAAAAGCTTTAGTTCTACTAGAAAAATTGTATCGTTCAAAACAAATGAAATTCTAGCTGGACCAAAAATTAAAACAATACCTCTGGAACTGTTGCTATCCACGACGTGAAGCATGCCCATTATAAAATATATTCTTTATGCACGGGCGTAAAGTAAAACATTTTAAAATTAGGGGGAAATTGTTATTCAAAGAGCGAGGAACAAAGTGAGTCAAATTAAATAAATACATGACTTTAAAAAAAGGCTATTATACAGGTTTTTTTATAATCTCATGCAAAAAGTATTACTTGGATTTTTTTGAAATTTAAACAAGCAAAAAGTAAATTTTATTTTGAAGCAAAAAAACAAAAACAATATTAATGTTAATTACTTTTAAATAAAAATTCTCTTCAGACAAAGATGCTTGTATTGATACTGTCGCACTAAAATTAGTTCATTATCATGCTAAAATGAAGTATTTTCCACCAATCAGAAGCTCTTATTTACTTTGTCGCACTAGGTTGAAAAAGTAATTTTTAAAAGAGATTTTATTAATAAATTTTGCCGCCATTATTGATTTTTTAGGTTTTTTTGTACTATATTATATAATGTAAATGTTGCATAGTAGTTTCTTAAAGGTGAAATGTTACACCTTATAATTTATTTTATTAAGTGGAGTTTTTTGCTCAAGATTACTCAGGATAAATATTTAATAATTTTTTGATATGATATTTAAAAAAAATTATAACTTGAACAAGGATTTTTAACAGCAAATGTCCCTTAACGCCCTTTCATATAATATTTATATCTATAAGGAGACGGGGGAAAAGCAAGTTAAAAGCATCTTTTTGTTCTTAAGTTTTAACTAATTCCAGAAATTTACTGTTTTAATTTTTATTCCTTTGCTAATCGTTTTACTTTTGTTATTTTCTATGCAAAATTATTTGCAGTTTAAAGAATCACTATAATTGCTCAATTTAAAAGAGGAAGCATCCAAAAACTTAAATATTCATAAAAATAGTTTTTATGAATATTGTGAATATAATATTCATAAAAATAAATAATATTCATAAGAATAAATGCACTGCAAAATATTATTATGTCAAGTTGCACAAAAAACTTAGGAGTAATTGGCTGGCTAAGATAAAGGAAAAAGATATCTCCTCAAACTTCAGTGCATGTGATGTGATTTCTGATCTTTAGCAATACCTTAGGCAACCCTTAGAAAAGAGCACCAAATTATAGTTACTGTAAAAAAATATATTTAATTTCAAAGTGATCCAGATGATAAGGACTTTTATATTACAATTTGGTACATTAAACTGGCTTTTATTTTTATAAAACAACTTAGCCTCTATTCTTGGTATAAAATCTTTTGATCTATTTTAGTTTACAATAAAATGAACATAAAAAACAACAAAGTGTTTTTAAGTGTGTTAAATCTTTTCTAGAAAAGTTATAAAATTTGCCCCATCCATTTTTGGCAGCCTGGGAAAATGTACCCGCCACCCCATATACGGGGCACATTTTCCAGCTCAGCGTGCTTGCATTTAACCACTCGCTGAAAAAAAGTGTAATTAGTTTTTACAAAATTAGAAATGGTAGTTGGTAGATAACCATATGTGAGGAAGGTGATGATGTCTTATTTTCTTCATAATAAATAAAGGTAAAAAATATACAATCAAAAAGTAGAAAACATGGAAAACTAGACCCGGTCTCCCCTATTCTAACATTATTTTCCTAGTATGTGTCATAATCAGTTCGGAATATCGTCATAAAACGTAGCATAATCTGATTTTTGATTGTTCATTATTTGTTTACTTAAAAAATTGCAAGGCTTTGCATAAAAGTTGGTTAATATAAATTTTATTTCTTCGTTAATGTTAATTAATGCAATTTGGACTAAATATTGAGAAACTATCGTGTTTTTTTTTTTAATTTACATTAGTACTTTTTTAAGAATAAGAAGTCCTCTTCAGTTTAGTTGTTGGTGACATTTTCCAACGTTTCAAATAACGTCGGAATGGATACTTGGATTTTACCCAGGCACTTTTAGGGGAGAGTGTTGTACCTTGGGACAATTTTTATATCTTAATTTTTTTCTTCGATAATTATAGTCAAAATAAAAATTTAAAAGCAGCATTTCAGCACACCAATATAATCCTCTATAATACATTTTTTTTAAATTTCGGCAATTTGAAATTAAAAAATTGCCACTCATTTAAAGGAGAAACTGTCCCAAGGTACAATATGATGTGTTGTACCTTGGGACATACCTTATAATTCAGTCAATAGTCATACACTTGAACTAATTTGTGTCGGAAACAAACTTTATTTCAAAATACATAAGAATATGTGCTCTTTAGAACATTTCATCACATGGAAGGAAAAAGATTTATCAGTTGCTGCCAGAATTATATTTTCAAACTTCAATCATTATAAAATCTATCCAAAACAAAGCTGAGTTGTATTTTACATGTTTTGTGGAATTGCTCTTAAAATAAATAAAATAAAGATATTTTTATTTATCCAAATTATTAAGAATCATGAATATGTTGTACCTTGGGACCTGTCCCAAGGTACAATACACTACATGGTTTAAATAAAAGCAAGATAGTGGCCAATCTAAATGCATTATCATTATTATAACATTGCATTATCATAACACTACTATAGGATGCAAAATTTTAATATCTTTCAATTGGTACAAACGGCTTAGCGATCCGATTCCTAGTTCGTCTGTAATTAATAGAAAGGTCTTTCTTTTGCGTTCATTTTTGGATGAAAATGAACTTTAAAGAAAGGCCCGTCGCACCAGGCGTTTTTTTTTATTATGCGTTTTGCACCTGCGGCGGCGTTGATGTTAAAATTTAACTGCTGAATGATAAAGGTTGAAGTCGATAAATGAATTATTTACTTATTTATTTAAATTACTCGCTTAAGAAAACTCTTTTCAAAAGCTCTGTTTTGTGGTATATAATGCAAAAATTATAAACAAAAATACATAAAATTTGTGTAGATTAATATACTGCATGCCAATTATTTATGTGACAAGTTAATTTCTAGCAAACGATAAAAAGTTTCAAATCGTCTGCATTATTATGACTACTGTATAACAAGTAGTTTTGATCGAATCATTTTCATTCTTCTAACTTGCCATAGAATCTAAAAGATTATTAGACACGTAGCGTAAAAATGAATTTATATATTTGCGTGTAGATGTAGGTAAGATAAATTTTCATGTTCATTGATTATTTATTTACTTCTTGAATTAAGAAACTAAACAAACTAGATATTTAAAATAATCATCTAACTGAAACTTATTTTTTTATTTTCTTGAAATAAAAAAAATATATAAATAGATATAAAAATTTGTAAATAACAAGTTTTTTGTAGAAAAATTGGAAATCATTTCTTGTATCTTAGAAATCTTGTTTTTGTAAAAATAATTTGGTATATGACACTATTTTTATGTAAACGTATGTTTTTTTTAATGTTTTATGGCTTTATTTATGTTTTATGTATGATCGTAATGAAATTATAATACGTAGATAAACATTATTATATAAACGTCAGTAAATTGGTTAACAAGTTTTTTTTTATTCTTCTATTTAATTTTTAAAAATGTTGTTACTGTTGTTTAATATTTAAGATTATAAATATGCATTAAATAAATGAATATTCGTCATGTGTATTGATTTTCTTAATATTTTGAATGGATTAAGCTGCAAATTCTTCAGGACCCCTCTTCAGGAGAGCCGTTTAAAGTTTTCGTAAAATTGCAAATTATCACAAAATTGTTCCAAATGAACATAGATAAAAAATATTTGGCATGGATATCCGTTTTATGAGTATCAAAAGGCATGTATAGACATTTTTACTTTAAATTTGTCTTTGCTGAGATATTTTTAGATGGGTCTTTCTTTCGCGAACAAAATCGTGCAAATTTGTTCGCGAAAAAAAGACCCATCTAAAAATATCTCAGCAAAGACAAATTTAAAGTAAGAAATGTCTATTCATGCCTTTTGATACTCATAAAACGGATATGCATGCCAAATATTTTTGATCTAGGTTCATTTAGAACGATTTTGTGATAATTTGAAATTTTACGAAAACTTTAAACGACTCTCCTGAAGAATGGTCTTTTTCGCGATGGGCTTCTTTTCCGCGTACGGTGCGATACATGCAAAACATTTTAAAATATAAGTAAAATATCTATTACAAATTGTAAGTATTTTTTTCAGGAAGCAGACATAACTTTAAGCATAAATGGTTTTGAATCTGGCCTAAAAATTTAATTTTAATTAATTGTCTAATTCATAAATTGTTCACTTAATGTATGTTAACCATTATAATTTAGTTCATGTGCATCACCATAGACCTTGGATTGTTAAAAAACAAATATTAACAGTTATAAAATTACTCTTTGCCCAAAACAATTCTACGCGTTGTTCTCACTTTTACTAATTTGCTGGTATAAAGACAATAAATTGAAAATAATAATGATAATAAAATAATATCCATAGCTATAGTACACATTTGAATTGTCGTGTTTTTCCGGGTAATCTTAGAAATGACGGTTATATGAGCGATGCTTTATTGATCAGTAATTTTAATGTGTGGGTTTTATTATAGTAAAACAATTAACGTTTAAAAATGTCCAGCTTCAGTTCTGTTGTTGGCGTAAATGAGAAGCATGGGTGTCCATAACTGAGATGTTAAACAGCGTTATTTTCCTTTCCAATTGAGTTCAGTGACAGGTTAAATGCCCGATTACGGTTTCGATGTTTTTAAGTGATTGCTGCTAATGCGCAATCCGGCCAAATGTCACGTTGTTGACTTAAGGGGATCATGCTTAGGCAAGAAACGGGGAATTAAGAGGGAAAGTAAGTTAGATGGTGAGGAAAATTACAAAAAAACGAATCACTTTCAGGCAAAATCAATTTCTACTTTATTTAACAAGTGACCGTTTACATTCAAGAAAGTATATTGTTATTAATAGACGTTTCTGTTGTGATTATTTCTTTAAGTCCTTTGAGGCGTGAAATAGGATATCGTTAATGACTAATTTTTGATTTAATGAGTTATGTTAAACACTTATTGATTTCTGTTATTGATGTGGTTGCATCAATCATATTTGATATTAATTGAAATAACATAAGTAAAATATTTTTCTAAATTCTGAGCAATATCTCTTTTAAACTTTTATTTAATTTCGAACGATTCTCAACACTAATTTTTAATTGTACTTTGATTTTCATTATTGGCACATAATATTAAGTTATTCTTTGATAACCAACAGTTTTATGTTGGATTTAAACATTATTATTATCATCCTACTTCAATGTAATCTAATTTAACATCAATGTTATTTTATCGTGTTTTTAAGCTTTTAAATGCAGTAAACAATGAGCAAAATAATTGAAATTTTAGAAATTATATGTATGAATGGATTATTTAAAGTATTTGTATTTCACAATCTAAGAAACATATGTAGGACACATGGGAAAAGTTCCCTTCAGGCTCGTTGTCACTGATACGCTATTAGTTAGTGTAACAATTTAATAAATTAACACTTTTATGTTTACTTGTTTACATAATCATAATTTTTATCAGTAAAACCATCCATCAATTCAAAGATGATATCAATCAAATTTTGTAGCAATACAATTAAGTAGTCCAGAAAAAACATAAACAATAACCCCCCCCCCCCCCCCAACCCCAAAGAAATAGTGTTTTAATATGGATGATTAAAATACACCCATATTCCATTCAGTTAAAAGTTTCTTTCTAAATTTCTTTTGTATCATGTACTTATATTTTATTTTAAATATTTGACTTAGATTTAATATCTTGAAATTTAAGTGAGGGTTTGTTTTTTTGGGTTGATTTTATCAATTCATAGACAGAGTGTATGATTTACTTATTTATCTAGTTACATTTATTCTTATACTAACCTAATAAAACTGGCGTTGCGCGGGTGTACTCTTAATGAAAGGACGTGTATAGCGTTTAGTGATAACTAATCCACACGTAAAGCCTCGATATGATCCCACACGCAACATAAGCAGTTTTTGTATTCGCTTGTTTCTAGATTTTCCCATGGATTTTTATTTTCAAAATATAAGAAAACCGTTAATTTTTTTTTATCAGCAATATTCGAAAGTTCTATAACAGTATTTTCTCTCCTCTTATTCCAACACTACATTAAGCTATTCAAAAGTGAATGGGTAAAACGTTTTCTAGGTAGTGAAAAGCAGACATTTTGCGAAACGGGAGCAAATCTCGAAGTGACGCGAGACAAAAGATAGAACAAAATAATATCTACGGATACTAATCAAAATAAGGGGATGCATTGGACGAGGAATTAATACGAAGTCATTTGCCTGGCACGTCGCACTCACAAACTCGTTCTCAATGTTTACGTAATAAAGTGAATGTTGGAACTGGTTTTTTGCTCCTAATAGCAGCTGGCTCTATTGCAATGGACACTCTACAACTCTATGGTAGACTTGCCATCGATTATGTTATGATAGGAATTTTGATGTATCGATTGTGTCTCATGTCATTAGGATGACATTTAATAATTTTCCAATGCTTCACATCCACGAGGATTGAAATATTGTTGAGAGTTCGAACTAGAATCTTCTTCGGTTCGTGTTATAACAAGCTCTAGCGTTGAATATTCTAATACTTCAATTATGCATAATGAATTCTCATGATATGTGACAGCGTATAACAATCTCTTGATTCTAGTAGTTGCAGTGGTGAAAGTGGGAAAAAAATAAGTGGGGGGATGCCTTCAATTAGAATGCCATGCCAAATCAATGGATTATGGATTCTAAGAGATATAAGAAGTGGGGGGATTTATAGTCATTCTCTTGAAAAGTAGCGTCACCCCGCGTCTACCCCCCACTTTCAGCACTGAGTAGTTGACAATTTTAAAAATGATTAAGGGTAAGTGAAGTTTATCTAGTTAACATGAGTCTTAAAACATATGTTATTCAATCTAGCTCTGATTGATGGACTGTTGAACTTTTACATACATGTCAGTTAAGTTACCATACTTTCCATTTATTTTCGCCCCCAAAAATGTGTAATAATCTAAAAAATACACTATTCAGAGAGCTTTTCCTTAATATGAACTGTAATCCATGAGTCGCTGTGAAACGTGACCCCTGAAAATCTCACGGTGACAAGCTGAGTAGTCCTTCCCCCTACACGAAAGGCGGATAAAAGTTTTTCTATGGCAGAAGGGTCACGGACGGCTTTGTGATCGCTGCTTTTCTTTACCTTTTTATTCAGCGAATTCCTTTTTTTTTTTTTTTTGGCTGTTGGTGGAAATATGGGATCTCTTATGTGGGAATATAAATAGTTTGTTTGTATGTGGGAATATGTATGTTTTTAATAGCGTACCATTCCCCACGTTGAGGAGCGCCCTTTTTTAACGCTTTTTTTTTCATCGAGAAGATTTCGAATTCGCCAGTAACGCTTTTCTGTGTCGCAGTGAGAAGAAATTTATTTTTAAAATTGATATCGACCATCTAGAAACCTCAACGCCCATTCACACGACAAAAAAATTTACAATTTAAATTCAAAATACAAAAATAAAAAATACAATTACAAAAATACAACCGTGAAACCACTCTACAGCTTTTACTAAAAGCTATGTAGATTTCAATTTTGGAAAGGAAGTTCCTAGTACCTGTCGGAAGTCGATTGACACCAATATTTCTGACTATGTTCTATTTTACATTCCTGAGAGTGAGTTGAGCCTATTCTCTCCGGTTATGTCTTAAGCACTAAAAACAGAAAAAAAATGGCAAATTTTGAGGCCGTCGTGAGCTATAGGTTTTCGGAGTTTGGCGATTTCCAAATTTTCTTAGGCCATTCTTTGGCGATTTTATATTTTTAAGGGCCCCCTTCTGACTAGGTGCCTGGGCCTGGTAGGTCTAGGTCAAAATCCGGCACTGTGCGTGTGAAGTTTCCCGCTCCTAGATTTATTTTAAAAAGCAGAATTAATATTACATTATCAACGCATTTTTTTAATGAATAATGACGTAGAATTTTTTTTTAATTTTTTTATTGTATTTAAAGAGTCAATTCGTTTAGTTATGTTGAAGGTAAAAAATAATATCAACACCGGATGTTGATATGAAGTGTTTTATTTCTATTTTAGTTTAAGCACATATTCTTTCTTCGAAATACAAATAAGTTTATCAGATGATTTGAAATAATTATTGAATTTTCAAAGGAAAATATTTATTTTAATTTTGATATTTTAAAAGTTTAACTTTAAAGTGCTGAGTTTTGGCTCTTTGTTTTAGACTTATGAATTTCGTATGGAAGCGGCTCTAGTACATTTACAAATTTGTTTTACTAGTAATTACCTTCTGAAACTACTCTACAGAAAGAACTCAAACAGCTACAAACTTCGAATTTCGTACACAAGTAGTACATAGTACCTGTTGAACGTCATAATAAGGTTTTCGAGAAAATTGCTCAAAAATAGGCGCCATAGAACTTTTTTTGGTTTTAAATTTATTGCCGGAATCAAATATGGACTTCAAATTTAATATACGAGTTCTTAGTACGCGTAGGACGTAAAAATAAAATTTCGAGAAATTTTCAAGTGAATTCTTTCATAAAAATATCTATTTTTGAGTGGTAATTAAAAGTAATGGAGTGATTATCACACCTCTAGTTTTAACAATCATGGCAGAATTACTCGGAATTTCGAGACGGCCGTATCTTAATGTATAAAATAAATGTTATTTATTGGAGAATTCAGATAAGTTGAAAGACCCTCTTACATTACACCAGGGTTGGGTTTTCCCGTCCAAAACTAATATTTCAAATCCCATTGGGAAAAACTGGGAAATACCTTTCTTTTAGGAGAGAAAAATGGGAAGTATAATTTTTTCTTGGATACCTTATGTGGGAAATTCCTTGTAATTAAAAAGTTTTATAAAAAAATCTTTTGGTTACATCCTAATTTTTTTAATCTTGCTGTGACTGCATTTATGCCATTGTCTATGTGGGGGGAGCATTCATGCTTTTTGTTTCCTCTCATCCACACTATAGCCATCATAGTTTGCTAAGGCACAGTGAAGTCGTTATACATTATTTCTAAATATAGTAGACATAACTTAATATTTACCCTACACAATATTTAATGAATATTTACCACATACAACAATAATTTGTGCTTACGCAAATGAGAACATTTGAATATTAATAAACAAGAGTACATGACTATTATGTTACCAAAGATGTAAAATAACTAAGGGAGGTTTGCCTGTTTATAATTATATTAAGGCTATGTGATAAATCAAAGATATAAAGGTCGTGATTATTACAATTCAAAATTAGAATTTTAAAGTCCAATTAAATAACATCTAGTGATTAATTGTTGTTTCAATATTTGAGTTTTTCCCAGGTGGGAAAATCAGAATTTTTCCCAGGATGGTAAATACCGGCATAACAATGGTATTTACCGGGGGAGATAAAAACCATGCCAACCCTGCAATTCACTCTCACATTACACCAAAGTGAAAGAACTGTTCGAAAATAATAATCGTTTTATTAGTAAATTTTAATTTATTTTATCTTATGACTGGTCAAAGAGTGGCGGATCTAGGATTTTTCTGAAGGGGGCGCAACTCCCCCCCCCCCCCGATTAATTAACCAATTAATAAAACTAAACTAAAAAACTAAACTCTTAGGCGCAACAGTACAATAGTGGCCTAATTCAGCTTTTGTTACCAAGGGTTCTGGGGTGCTAAATGTCCCGGTTAGGTGCTCAACCTAAAGCGGGACCCCCAGCTGTAGTGCGACGATAATTCAAACTGACCTAACCCACATGATAGTCTTTACAATGTCACCTTCACTAATATTTAAAGTGTCATCAACTTCATAAATTTTACCGTGTATTTTTTTATATCATTGAGACAATTGCAAATAAAATAATAATACGAAGAACTTATTGATTAAATATAGAAGCTTATAACTTACTCTTATTTTCCAATATTTCTCTTATGAAATTTGATAGTAGAGAAAAAGCGCGAAAACTTCCGAATTGAAATACACTTATTTTTACTTAGATAATGTAAGTGAGCTAAAACCCTTAAACGTGCACAAAATATTCATGGTTAGATAGCACGTGTGGAATATAATCGGCGCCAACCCCCAAATAAATAAAAATAAATTTATTTCCAAAATCTTATTCGCGCGGAATTTTGTGATTGGCTAGTTTTTGTTATTCTTTTTTTTTCATTTTATTGTCTCCTTCAAAGATTTGTGAACTCATATAAACAACAACAAAACAAATGAAAAATAAATCGGCATCAACAGTTGAATACTTCTATAAACTGTAAAAATAGTAAATATTTATTTTCTCTAATGCTTTATCAAAAAATTTCGCTGAAAAAGAAGATAAAATTACATTTTTCACTTAATTTTGTTTTCAAAAATAAAAAAAGACGGTCAACAGAACTTGAGAGGGGGGGGGGGGGGGCTCAAGTTCTAGCGCGCCCCCTGGCTAGATCCGCCACTTGGTCAAACTTGCATAAAACGTCGATTAAAAACTTGAAATTTATTTGCTACTTGTGCGCCCTCTTGTCAGTATTTGGAACGCCCCACCAAAGTTCCTCCAAGTCGTGAGCAGTTCGTGATCCAGGGGATCACGGCAATCAGTCATAGGGCGCAGAGGGGCACCCTCCCAACAAGCGGAATGGCGTTTATCGGATAGATCTCTGCCAAGCGACAAATCGCAGGAAAGCGAGATTACGATCAGCCAAGTCGGTGAGATATGACACGGAGTCAAACGAGTTCTGCCAAATAAAACGAACTCCGACGGAATCACCAAATAAAGAAAATAAATTTGCGATGAGAAAAGTTGCTTTAAAGAAAGACATGCGAGGTTGTATCGTTAATTCTGATCTTTACTTCACATGTCCATGCTTGAAATTCCAACATGTTGTTTTCGTTATTGAGAAATATGTATTTTTATTCTGTGTTTGAGTGCATTCTTTAATGTTGAATTCCTTGGCTAACCGCGCACGCGCAGGTGTCTTTCAAATGTCTGGATGGTATTTGTTAATTTTTATTTTAGTAATAAAGCTTTTCTGAGACCGGCATTTAATGAATTATGTATTTCTTATTTAAACTTAAGGATTAGAATTTAAGAAATGTAGGATTTAAGAAAATAAAATATAGTAAATTTCCATGTGGTTAGAGAAATTACTTTTAAAGTGCCGTTGGTTAGGTATGAGATACCTAATAGTTTTCAACACATTTAAACTTGGATAATTAATTTTGTTAGCATGTTTATCTTGTTTTACATGTAATTCTAAGAAAGTGTAGTACTATGAACTACATTTTTTAAAACTTATGCTTAAAATTTAAAGTAATTATTATGTTGAAAACATCACACATCTTCTTTTTAATAGAATTTTGTTTTATCAATGTTCTAACAACCAGGTCCTTATTAAAAAAATTCAAAATAAAAAAACAACTTAAAAATAACTGATCTGTAAACACTCAGTTTTTTTCGTCTGCTATTTTAGAGTTCTCTACTTTTGCCTCTTGTTTTTATTCCTACTATTTACTAAACTTAATTGGTTTCAATGCGATTAAATTTCAGGTATAAGCATTACCAAAACGTCAATGGTGTTGTAAAACTTCGGAATAGATGATATTTTGTCTACTTTTTGATGATTTTAGATGGTATTTTGTCTTATGTAAAGAAATTAAAAGAAATTGTGTTACAAAAATTTAACGTGATTCACAAACAGAGAAAAGCTTTAGTTCTACTTAAAAAAAAGTTTGCACCATTTTTTTTGTTGCCAATCACTACGTGAGACATGGCTAGAGAAACAAAACATTTCATGTTAACAAAACAACATTTAAACAATATAACATCTTCAGGACATAACTATCAACTATACACCAAGTGAATTTTCAATACCATTTAAAAAGAGAAACAAGTAGGTTTGTAACAGAATCTGTCACTTAATCCGCTGCCACACAACAGTTGAGTTTAACAAGTAAAAAGGTGCCAAATACAGCATTAATTCTACATTAAACATTTACATGCTAAAATTGGCTACTTTCAATAATTTTATTTTGAAAATTCAGTAATTATTTCTTATCGTTTGCAAAAATTATTTTATATTTCAAAGAATAAATTTGTAATATGTGCTTTTAAATAGAACGAAAACATTTTATCACTATACAAAGAATCTCGTATTGAAATATATTTGACGTCTTTAAAACTAATTGATGTCGTAAAAATAAAGTTATTTTAATTTATTTTCTTCAAAAATTAAAGTTTCTCGATCGATTGTTGCGAATGACAATGCTGATTTAATTCCAATAAAAATTGTTCTTATTCTTTTTAAACGAGAATTAAATTTCACTGCCTTTTAAATAATTGAAGTACTTCGAATTCGAATTCTTTTCTGAAATTTTCAATGTATTCTAATTTCGATGCCCTAAATTGTTTGAGGTGTTACACGTGTCCGATTTGTAGTTTGGAATCTGAAAGTGGGTGACAAACAGACTGAACGATTATAATTCCGTCCACTTTTTACGTTATAAACGTAGTGTTTAAGCTAAAAGCAACTGAACTGACATCATCAAAAATAAATTTATTTATTATTTCTAAGAAATAAAGTTTGTCGTGCAATTGTTGTGAGTGGCAATGATGATTTAATTCTAATAAAAATAGACTCTTCTTATGCTTTTTAATTGAGTATTAAATTTTGCAGTTTCTTAAATAGTTGAAGTACTTCGAATCTGAATTTTTTCTTATATTTTCAATGTCTTATAATTTATTTGTTCGAACTTTTTGACATAACACATTTGTTTGTTGTATTTGTAGTTTGTGTTATAAAAGTGAGTGACGGACAGACGGGAAGACTTGACGGACATAGTCTTACAAAAGCTTCCACTATTGTAACCTTCAGCTTTTTTTTAAATAAAAATATGCCTTTAGAAAGGCCATACCCGTCTGCCCGTCACCCACTTTCACAAGACGAACCAAAAGTGTCATAAACAAGTGTGTGTGTGGGATACGTCATACTGAAGCAAAAAAAAAAAAAAAACTAGAAAGTCCATTTCCTAATTTTTTAAAAAAAAATTAAATTAGAAGTATATTTTAAATTTAAATAACTAAAAATGTAATCTACATTGAAATAAAAAAAACAATGATATTGTTTCATATGATGTAACTCTCCTGTTTTCCTTTTTGCCTTTCCTGTTATTTCATTGTTTTCTTTTATTTCATTCCGTTTTTCTATTTTAGAATCCTTTACGTGCAATTTGTTTTTATTCCTACTACTTATTATGCTTTATCGGTTTTCATTCGATTTAATTTCAGGTATGCAAAGCATTACCAAAAAGTCAAAGCTATCAGGAAATTTCGGTTTTTCCTTTTCGGCAAGTTTCGGCAAGTCAAATTTTGTCTCATGCGGAAAAATTGAGTGAAATTGTGGGACAGCAATTTGATGTGATTCACGAACACAAAAAAAAAACTTCTTAAAAACTTTTTATGAAAGAGAAGTTTGTACACAACATTCGCTTTAGTAAGGTGAGAAAAGAAAATATCCTATTGTTCAAAACAAATTTAAATTCCCAGAAGACCCAAAAATGAAAATAATACCGCTGTAACTGTTGCCACTCACGTTGTGAAACTTCACCATTCTGTTTTTTATTTAATATTTCTACTGTTGCTACTTCGTAAAACGCATAATAATAAACTTTATTAAAATTAAAAATAAAACTTGGAGGAATATTTATTTGTGTTATAAATCAGTTTGGAATAAAGTCATACACATGTCACCCTCGAGTTTTTTTTTATACAGTTCATTTATTCTGCATTAAGAAATAGAGAGTTCTAACTTTGCATAACAAATATGTAATAATAAAGTTTCACTTTTATTTTTAAAGCATCAACTTTATTACATATTTATTCCTTGAACTGTACATTAATTCAAGGATAAATAATATTAATTGAATTTGCGAAATTAAGGTAATGAAAACTGGCAATTTTGGTGACATTGCTTGGTGAAATTGTTGCTAATAAGCACTTTCACGTTATGAGTAGTAACAGTTCCAACGGCATTAATTTTCGAACTTAAAGAATTACATCTTTTTGAACAATACGATTTTTTTGTATATTACTAAAACGAATGTTGCGTACAAACTTTTCTTTCAGTAGAACTAAAGCTTTCTGTAGTAGAACTAAAGCTTCTTCCTTGTTCACAAATTGTTGCAACACAATTTCTTCTTAATTTCTTTACACGTAAGACAAAATATCATCTAAACCGGAGTTTTCCAACAACATCGACGTTTCGATAATTTGTAATCTTGAAATTTAACCGTATTGAAACTGATACATTTTAATAAATAGTAGGCATAAAAACAAGTTGCACGTAAAGAACTCTAAAAAAAGGAAGACGGAAATACTCTCTTTTTGAGAGTGAAATCTAAACAACCATTAACACCGTAGGAAATGCAATAATGAAAACAAAAGAATTACATTATCTGAAACAACTTAATTTAAGAGTGTTGGGTATTACACACTTATTATTCGAAATACAAATAAATTTAGCTAACGAAAGTAAATATTGAATTTTCGAAGAAAATAAATAAAACTGGACAAATTTAACGTGTAAATGTTTAATATAGAAATCAGTGCTTTGATTAGGATCTTGTTTTTCCCGCTGAGCACAAGTGTTGTGTAGAAGCCGTCTAACTGTGACATATTCCGTTGCAATACTATACTTGTTTACGTTAAAAACGTTGTGTGGAAAAAAGTAAAATTCATTACTTTGAGTATATAGCAAATTAGTATGGAATCACTTATTTGATAAGGATTTTAAAATGTTGTAGATACCAAAATTGGGTTTTAATTTACAAAATGTGCTCGTGAATTGAAATAAACATATAAGGCAGCTTTTTTTAAACACCTGCAATTTATTATGTAAAAAAGAGTTTGAAGAGAGTTACATCGTCAGAAACAGCTTCATTAGGAAACGATAGAGAACATTAATTTTTGAAAGAAAATCGTGGTTTTTATTTAAATTTTAAAAATAATGTAAAGTTAAATGACATTATGATAAGTATTGCTCCCATTCTTACAGCAAAAACTTTTTAAACTCGAAAATTAACTATTTTCATTATCTTCTTTCGCGTCACACACACAGATTTAATTAATAGTTTTTATTGTTTCCAAATTTGTTTGTAATCGTAGAATAATAGTGTACTTTTTGTGCTGTAAAATTGAAAGCGAAACTCATCAAAGCTCCGTTTTACTTTACACTATAATGAAAATTAAAAAATACAACACGATTTTTATGCAAAAAAAATTAAACGTTTTATGTCGTTTTTTTAACAAATATCTTTTTTGTCGACTCAATTTTCCATTTTATTCACTTTCTTCCAAAAATCAATTAATATTATTTATTGTTTGCTTAATTAATTTACAGTTCGAAGAAAAATAGTAAAATTAATTGATGCTTCAAAAATAAAATTAAATTTAAAAAAAATAGTTTGCCTGTTGTTAATTCATGGTTAGAACTCTCCATTCAACCTTCTTCAGAAAAACAGAATAACATTATTGTGAAACTTAACAAGACATCATTCCAAACTGATTTATATCACATAAATAAATATTATTTAAGTTTTATTTTTAAGTTTTTCGTGCGTTTGACAAAATGGCAACAGTGGAAATATTGAATAAAAATGGAATTTTCATGTTATTTCAATGTAGATTACATTTTTTAATTATTTAAATGTTAAATATACTTTCTAATTTAAATTTCTAATGAAATTCGCGATCTAGACTTTCCTGATATTTTGTTTCACAATATGACATATCCAACACACTTGTTTGTAAGACTTGAGGTTCGTACTGTGAAAGTGGATGATGAATGCACGGACGATTGAACGATTTTAAAAACCTTTATTTTTTTTTACGTTATAAACATAGTGTGAAAGTTAAAAAGTAGACTTAATTTTTCATTTGCAGTTAAGCATCTATTAATGAATAATGACTTTTCATTACTAATTATTCCTTTTGGTTAGGCTTTTTCTGTTTCTTTTGTTTTTTTAATTTTTTTTTCAAAAATCATATTCTTCAAAATACAAAACAATTTAGCAAACCATATAAGTTAAAAACCGTTATATTTGTTGAATTTTCGATGAAAATAGTACGTTTAATTCTGACGTTTAAAAGTGCTTTGCAAAATGCTTTGTTGGGGATTTTTTGTGTGACATGGATTTTGAATGAATGTAGTTCTTAGTGACAGATTCTGCTACAAACCTACTTATTTATTGGATGTATCTTTACAAGACAAAGTTATATAGTTATCTGAAGGGACACTTTTAATTGATAAAGTTGACTATGAAAAGCTGAATTTGCATCCAAATATTATAAGCGTTATTTGTAGCATTTTTTTCATCAAGTTATATAAATTAGTAAGTTTTTTTTCTCTAACGGGGCTGCAATATTGTCAATCAAGCCTTTGTAAACTCGGCATATTCCCCAGAGCTGAGAGCCATTTTTTGTGGCATCTAGGCGAATCTCTCTACCAATTTTGACGGGCAGATTGCAATGAATCTGAGCTCTCGGTTGATGTTAAAGTATGCCAAGATTTAATTCTGAAGAGAGAACCTAAGCCAAATGGGCCTCCAGTTATCTTTTACATGCCACATAATCATATGACATTTGCGCCCAAGATTTTCCCATCCAGAAAATCCGACGACTCAGCCGGGGATCGAACCCGCGATTTTGGACTTACGAGGCTGACACGCCTCGTTGGATAAATTAGTAAGTTATTGAAGAGAAACTGTACCTTGTAGCTTACTAAGTATAAACCAAAAGTTAGGTTTATAGGTCGGCAGTAAATAACAAACTTTAAAACATTGTTTTTATGCTAATGGTGAAAAGCACTTTTATCAAAACGTAGAAAAAAGTTTGGAACTTACATTTATATTAAATGTTCAAAATGTCCGCCCCTTTCCTCGAAGTTAAGTTGTAGGCGTTTGCGCATATTTTTAGAAACGCGTTTCAAGATGCCGTGGCTTTTTGTATCCTTTGCGTAATGGCAATTCCTGATCATCTATTGTTTGTGGATTATTTTCATTTATTTCTTGAGATGAGTCGATCGCCAAAAACAATCTTGAAGCATATCCATGGTTTCATTACTTATATGGTGTTGTGTTTGTCTTGCACCGAACTTGTCTCACGAAATCTCTGAACGTGTTTATATAGAGTATCTTTACTCGGTATAGCATCAACTGGATATTTAAGTAGCCAAAATTCTTTACATATTTCATATGATTTACATCCAAAATAAGCCTCAAGCAGCGCATTTCTCTGAATGCGTGATAAAGTCATGTTGCAATGAAGAACAAAATGACATGGAATTTTATTAAAGCACAACTTCAGCTCGAAAAAAACAACAGATTTGATGAAATAATAAGCAGCCGATAAAATTCCATATTTGAAAAATTAAACACGGATAATGATTTTTTTAAAGTTGGAGTACGGGAACTTTTAGGACACCCTGTATAAATAATATTTGAAAAATTAGTCATAAGTAACTAATGAATTGTTTTCAGGCAAATTATGAGCATGTAATTTCTTATTTGAGATTTTTTTTTTGTCTAGTAAGAAACTTTTTCCCACTTGATCAAGATACAGCTTTTTTTTTTTTTTTTTGAGCTACCAAAATATTCTTATCTATTCTGTTAGATCCTATCTAAAATACTAGCTTTGAAATTCTGACTGCACCTCGATTTTTCATTCCATAGATACTAGACTCTTTCAAAAAAAAAGTTATAATATCCTTAATTTCAGCAACGCTTTAAAATCCACACAGGCTTAGCGCTAGACAGCAATAATAAAGACTTAATTTTACGACAAAGTAACATGAAATTTATGTTCTTGTAGAATGGAGCACGAGCTCAGGTGGAAAAGTAGGGTCTTATCGATGAAGTAAACTACATACGGTGCATGTCCTTGTCGTACATTTACCTGATATTAAAAGTTCAAAACCCCCATAGAAAAATCATTCTTTGAGAATAAAACTTTTTAAGTTAGATTTTTAAAAATATATTTTGCAAGGTATGTCAAAAAAAAATAGTTATTTCTAATGTATTTTTAAATATAGCCTATTTATGACATTCTCTAAGCTTAAGTAATATTGTGTTTTTCTTAAACAAGAAAGTTTGTTTTAACGTCAATTTAAGCAATTGTAAAAGAAATAGTAAAGTACTTTTTTTTTCTTAGTATACATTCCCCGAAAAATTGGGTTACCTTGAAATGACCCAGACTTCCGGATTTCATTTGCGTATATATTTCAATTTGCGTAAACATTAGCTCAAAGCACAACTATCAGTACCAATTGATACCTACATAAACAAATAAAAGAAAAAGTGTTATGAATGATTTTTATTCGAATAAATTCAACTTTTCACATTGAGTATTTAGAATAAGATTTTACTAATTATGCTAACCCCACACTGTTGAAAATGTTGCTTTGTTTCGCCATTATTATAGTTCTTTGTGGCTGCAACGGCTGTGTGGTGAAATGTTTTTAAATATTTTCCTAATTAGATTAAACTATTTTAATGGTTTTGGAAACAAATCCTGGGAAATGATTCGATTGAATACCCAAGACAAAGATTGGTGATACATTTGACCACATAGTCTTTGTGGTTACTAGGAATCATATTTTTAGGCAAACGAAGCACCAATTTTGTAACTCTAAAACATGTTACAATTTTAAAATTTATTATTTTGAAATTTTATACCTAAAATACTGTTATTGTTTTGTATATATAAAATTATATGCAATTCGTCTTCTGTATTTTTAACATCTAACTAATTTATAAAATCTTTCTTTTTCTTTATTAATTCAGAGTGTGAAATAAAATCAAGTTGCTATAAATGAATCGTTTAACTACACCTTAAATGTTTAAAAAATACTAAAAATGTTAAATCCTAGAAAAAAGGGATGCCCTTATTATCCTCACAAAAATTTAACGGAATTGCTAACGTTAATAAACAAAGAACTTGAAAAAAAAACTATAAATAATTTTACTTTTAGAGAAATAAAGTTACATAAAATCTTTTTAGAATAAACGTTGTTTTCAATAATAAATTCGGAGATCAAATTTGAAGTGCCTAATTTTTTTTGCTTACAAAAATATTTATTGAATAAAAAAATATATATTATGGCCTAGAGATTCTTTGTATACTCGTCTTTCCCTGATGTTCCTAAAATGTTGTCCGACCCTTGGTGTTAACCTCGTTAACACAACAGGTTAGACAAAAAGTAATTATATTTACTAGAGGGTTAAACCACTTATTTATCATTCTGTCTAACATTAAAGTAATACTATATATTAGATTTCCAGTGTTTCGTTGTTTGGGTTTTCTTGCCCAACTTTGAATTAAAAAGTGGACCTGACCCCCCACCCCCTTTGTGAATTAGGGATACGTTTTGTATCGATAATTAATACGAAGGTTAGCAGTCGAAACTATTTAATCTTAACACAATTATACAATAATTAAAAAATATGAAAAGTTACTGGGCGGAAAATTTAATCAGTTATTTCGTATTGGAGATCTGTTTAGGGGACGCATTACCCAAAAATTGGTCAGAATGTCAATTTTTCAGTTTTTACTTTTTATTATCTACATTCTACGATATTCTTCTAAACGTTTACTGAAAGTTTCATAATGATATCTTGTGTAGGAAAAAAGTTATTAAATATTTTCTGGAGTCATTCCTATACGTTTGAATTCGTATTTCGTCTGCTGGACGCAGTACCAAAAATTAGTCGAAATATTAATTTTTCATTTTTTACTTCTTAATATTTACAATATCTTTCTGAACATTTACTGAAAGTTTCATAATGATATCTTTTGCAGAAAAAAAGTTATTAAATATTTTCTGGAGTCATTCCTTTAAGTTTGAATACTTATTTCGTCTGCTTTCAACCTTTTATTCTCTGATGTTTCACGTTTTTCAATTCTTGTGTTTAATAAATCCCTAAGGCTTTTTTGCTAATTAAGTTAGAATTTTGAAATTTTTTACCTGTGTTCTTACATATATGCACAAAATTGTGCATGGAATAAGGTCTTCTATGTATAGTTATTTCTTTTAAAAAATGTTGAATTCAATAATTTGTATTTTTTGCGTATTTTTTGAGATTTTCACTGTAAATGCTTATTACTTTTTAACTGTCGCTCACATTTTAAAATCCATGCACAGTTCTTGAACAAATAGTACTAAAAAGAAACCATAAAAGTTTGGGTGAAGTTATTCTTAAAATTGAAGGAGGAGTAGGGTTTAAAAAAAAGTTTAAAATTTTGACTTTTTTTGAATAAATGAAAAACTACTTGTAAATATTCATTTTTATTGCTAGAAATTTTTTATTAAGAGTGAACATTATATACAACCAATATAATTTACAAGTTTATGTTATTATTTCTAGAAATAATATTTTGGGTAATGCGTCCCCTTAAGTAAAAATTATTTTGATTTGCTCTAAATACACTCTTAAAACGAACGAGCGATTTTAACTCAGTCTGATTAATTTTCACTCCTCCAGTCTGGAAAATGCCCTTCTCCTTTTGGAGTGGATCCTTTGTGTGTTAAACCTCCTACAGGATCACTCCAAACGAGTGATTTTAACTCAGTCTGAGTTAATATTCATTCCTTTCCAGTGTCGAAAATGCACTTCTCCAACTGGAGTGGATTTCACTTTGTTTTAAGAGTGTATAACTATTTACTCTAAGGAATTTGCTCCTTTTACTATATTTCCTTTTTTTACTCTTTTCCTTTACCTTATATGTCACATAAATAGAAAAAAGGATGGAAAATAAATTATAAACCCAAACTATAATTAAGACTTAAATAGTTTGTGCGTGTCCTGAATTCCCGTACTCACCTAATGCATATTTGTTTTAAAGCATCGCATTTAGAACTTCACTTACGTAAGTGATTACATGGACGATGTGTTTTGAATGTATGTTGGGCATAATTTGTTTCAATATTTGAATTCTTTCTGAACACATTTTTGCATTAAAAAGAGATAGCTCGTGGAAGAAGAATGGGCTTCTGCGCTGTAAAATTTGTTGTCGACGGCGACGACAGGTAGTGGCGATGTCTTTCCAAAGACCGTGCAATTATTTCTCAGAGTCGTAATTTAGTTTCTGGTCGTAGTATTTCATTGGAGCTGTAAAACACGCGTTGTTTATTTCGTTCTCTGAAGCGGCGAAGTAGCTACTTTGCGTTTCAAAATGTTTGTTAACTCTCGAGAAGGATAACAGAGTGGCACGTGCTGCTGCCTTGACATGTTTATCGTGGGACGAAGAGGGAATGGGCCCCTTTGTATGCAAAAGAAATGGATGCGCTTCGTGAGATTTTACCATTGCGGATTTCTCCCACTGTAATAATGATAAGAAAGTCTGAAATAAGTCAGAGGTTTTATTATATATACACTCCGTTCCACCCTAACTTGGGTAAAAACAATGAGTAAAAGGGCGGAGGAAAAAGCGCTATTGGTCCATTAGTTGGAAACTCTTGTAAGGTAATATTTACATATAAAATGATCTGAATACAATTTAACCAAAATACACTTTTCATTCTGATAAAATTGCCAAATTTTCTCAAATAATATCCAAATCTGTTGGACCTTAAACGGAATAAATGTTTTTAACATGTTTTTTGGATGGATTCACAAATAATTTATGGAACTCTTTACGTGTGCGGCATGATTGTCTCCATAGCATATTTCTATTTGCCCAACTTAGGTTGGCAAGGAGTATACATGTATTTAATATATTTTTATCTACACAATAATTATTTGCAGTTCACTCCGAAATCAGTTTATCACCATCAAGAGCTGTTCGAATTGAATTACCTTCATTGTCGTGATTCATTGAGGGTTTGGGATATTTGTAAGATTTAAAGTTATGTGCTTTTTAGTTAGAACTTTGGAACCACGACTTTAAAAAGTTTTATGAGATCTCGACAAATATAAAGTTTTAAAAATAGAAAACTGTAATTATTTTTTCAATAGTGAAGTCTTTCGCCGCCGGGATACTCGGTACATGGGTGATTCATTGGCTGAAAAACTTTATCAAAATGACAACTTCATACCAAAAAATTAAGCCTGATTTCCTTATTTATCAAATGAAAAGATATATATGTGAAATAGTTTGAAATTTGTAATTTAACTACAAAATATATCATTTCACTAATTAAATATTCAAAACACTAATTAGTTGCTGTTCGCAAATGATTCTGAGGCAATGAATCAGCCAATCGAGATGCATTGTCGTTAAATATAGTTGAAAATAACGAATCAGGTGTGCCATCGTCAAAATTGATTTAAATAGAAGCTGATTTTTGAGTAAAAATGATAAAAGTCTTAAGATATCGTAGCATTTAAATAGATAAGAGAATCCTATAGGTAATAGTATGCATCACACATTTCAAATTAAAACTCACTTTTTTCCCATCAATTTGAAAATCGTAACTGATTATTATTATTTTTTTTTTTTGAGAATGACCCATAAACTTTTGATCGCACTTTAGTTAATGGTATTTTTGGTAATTTTGAAAATGACAAACATAGCAGGGCTCTACCAGAGCCTATTTCTTTGTTCCATTATCTAAAATGATATTGGATGAATTTAACTCATTACGTATTTTCGGAAAGCTTTTGTAGAACCCAAAGGAAAGATCCTTGAAAATTGTCTAATTTCATAATTTCTAAAAATAAATTGTGCGACTCATTTATGAACGAAACGTCCTAAGTTTATTAAGGGAACTATTTATAAATAAAAAACAACAAAATTAAAAAAAAGCTCTTTTAAATCATGTTTAATTTTTAATGTTTTAATTTGATTTAATAATGTATGACTTGGATATGTTATTTGAATTTCTTTATGTGTAAATACTGTCATGAATAAACCTTGAAGATAACAATTTAAAGTTTTATAGAATTTGGATGCATTAGAAAAATTCAATCATGATGGGTTTGAAATTATTTAGAATTATATTTCGGGTTTTATTACTCAACTTTTGATTAGGTTGTGAAAATGAGAATTTATTGTCCATCATGATACAGTATTAAAGTGACATAGTTAATTATTTAATAATTGGATAAAAAGTGAAGTATTTAATTATTTTCCTGATTTATTTTTATTGTATGGTGTAACCTTTCACCACAAAAAGGAATTACATTTTACTATTAAAAAAATAGCAGAGTAAAATCAATATATAGTAAAAACAGAATGGCAGCAATTGTTATGGTATATTATACTCTTATTGGAGTACATTCACGAGAAATGTTGGTATAGTTTAATCGTATGCATATTAAAGACAACTTTTGTAGTGAAAGTTTCAAGTTATTTTTTTAGTTTTTTAAAACCAAGACAAACTTTGTAATCCCCAAGAGAAAGTTTATCCTGCTTATTTACTTTAGACTTAAGTAAATTAGACTTAGAGACTTAATTTTTTTACAGTGTTAATGTCGGTTAACCAGGTGCCTAAACTTATTTTATTATGTTCCCAATTGAAACAGGATGTTAGGCTAAAACTTTTACATACTTAACAGATTCTTTACGTTTTCAGTGTTAATTTCCAATATTTTTTTTCTCTATTCGTTGAAAACTGTTTGTAAATGTTTAACAAGTAACAGTTTAACTGTCTGTATCAGGTTAAATGTATTGATTAAATAAATATTCTGTTATAAAATTGGCTAATTGCTCTATTTAAAACAATTTTTATTAAAAAGAAATCAAATGTTGCTTAGTTTCAAGCTGATTTTCTTTTATTGTAACTTTTTTTGTACTAGTAACTTTTTTAAAAAAAAACTCCTAACGAATTTATTACTATCCCCAATTTTTATTGCTTAACTATTTCTAACTATATAATGTCCATATAATTTAATAGATGAGAACAATTTCAGTCACAGATAATTTCAAAATTATGACTGAAGTGAAAAGCAGACTGCCTTTTTAATATTTAAACGAATTTGCCTTCTGGCTCCGTAACTAATCTTCCCGTCTCGTGCAAAGAGTGGTTTGTGTAATGACTATGTGCATCATCATATCCTCATTGATTGACGATGACAGAGAGGAAGGCATTTCCGTTATGAATTTCGTCACATGTGTTGGGGACAGAAATAAGCTCCCTTCGTCTCTCTACTCGTCAAAAAGAAAAATATAATTTGCTAGCCGAACCCTTTTTTTAGGGAATTAATACTCTTAATTCTTTTACGAGTTCTTTGGAATAAACAGGAAGAACATGTTGTTCAAGTTTGGATACATTCGTTATACACTGTTAGCTTCCACACTACGTTTATAACGTAAAAAGTGGGAGGTTTTATAATCGTTCAGTCCGTCTGTCTGTCCGTCCGTCTGTCTGTCTGTCACCCACTTTCACAGAACTAACCGCAAGTCACACATACAAGTGGGATACGTCATTTTGAAGAAAAAAATCAGTTTAGGCTACATTCCAAATTTCATTAAAAAATTTAAATTAGAAGTTTATTTAAAATTTAAATAACTAAAAATTTAATCTACATTGAAATAACATGCAAATTCCATTTTTATTCAATATTTTCACTGTTGCCATGACAACAAACGAACAAGAAACTTTATTTAAAATAAAAATAAAATACTTGAAATAATATTTATTTTTATGATATAATTCAATTTGGATTGTTGTAATAGCACAATAAAGTTATTTTTATGGTTCATTATATAAGTATGAAGAAAGATACATAAAATTTCTAAATTTGCATAATATGTAAAATTTCGCTTGAATTTTTAAAGCAGGAATTTTACTAATTTATTTTTTGAAATGTAAACTTGTGGCTGCAAAAAGATATTTATTAAAAACATACATCATAATTCTTCAAATTTTAAAACAATTAGCAAACGATAAGGATTATTTTTCAAATCTGCAGAAGAAGATTGAAGAAAATTATTATTTTTGGCTTATAAAAGTTCGAATTAGAACTAGCTAAAGGCCCTATTTGGCGAATTTCTTTCTGATGTTTTGTTAGTTTGTTCCTGTTCAGCGTAAATGTTGGGTGGAAGCGGTGGAAGTGACAGATTCTGTAACAAACCAACTTGTTTTTAATTGTCCCTCCTCCTCCTCAAAGATATCATTGATTTTGTTGCAGCCGCTAATTGACTGTATAATTGAGGAAATTATTTTGAATCCATTTATCATCGTCATTGATATTAATTCATGATGACTTAACAGCTTTTTTCGAAAAATCTCTTAGAGAGACTTACACAAAGCTGTCATGTAAGATAATATCGTATCCAAATGTTAAAAGGTTTTTTTTTAAATACAATTGGCGTAAAGTGTAAGGGGACCAAAGTGACAAACATTTTATTTTTTACAACCTCATGATCATTAAAAAAACGATAGAAAAATGTCGGGACTATACCGGACCTGTTATATGGTGGACCACTTTTAGATTAAATATTTACTGGTCTAAGGTGGCCAATTTAGATGTACTAAGATCTAATATGCAATGCTAAATTATTCAGGCTCGCTTCGAGTGACCTCGTCGAGTTGAAAAAGAGGAACAAGAAGAGCGAGCAACGGTGATCCGAAAAGCGCCCCGTCTGGGCCTACGCCCTTCCTCGGCAGAGTAAGGGCCCGTCTGCCTACCTGTCTGTGGCTCGCAAGCCTTTTGGCCCTGCGTCGGCTTCGCAGGGGTCAATGCCACTGCTGGCTGTAGCCTCGGGTCGGCCAATCAGGGCACACACAAGTGTGGACATGCGGTTCCGTCCATCCCCTTGTTGCGTGAATGCCGTAACCTGAAAAGGCTGGTGTGATGTCGGTCAGCTCGCTGGCTGCCTCTCCCGAATGTATTCCGCTTTTTGTTTGTTTATTTCTCGGGAAGCTGGAAGTGGGTGACTGCCGCTCACACGACCACTGCTTATCAAAAGGTATGGAAGGTACATATATATTCCAGCTTGTGTGCTTGTTCAGAGAACCGCTTAAAAGCTAACAGACACAGAAAGAGTTTTTACAAGCACAAGAGACACACAAAGAAAGGACACACAACCACATAGACAACACAACCACATAGACAAATAACAACGTTTATTGACGGCCACAAACATCCATGCCTTACCGGTAGGCGGCCTTATAAAAGGTTCCACACATATTAACTCATCGGGTATATGCAAAGTATAGGCGACAACCCTTCTGAAATAGATTTACATAGGTGACCCGCCATCCGGAAATGGCTCTGAAGGAAATTTGTGGAAATGTCCGTATCAAAATGTTAAATTTCCCAACTAACACCTGGGGCGCAACTAGAAAAAAATCCTGGGGGGGGTTTCAATTTTTTTAATATTACTTTTCAATTTTAATTATTTTTAATTAAATTTAATTGTAATTAAAATTAATTGTAATTAAAATTAATAGTAATTAAAATGAATTGTAATAAAATTAATTGTAATTAAAGTTAGTTTTAATTAAAATTATGCTCAATAAAATTACTTTTTCTAAAAATTACTTTTTTTCAATCCAAACTATTTGAATTAAAATTGATTTTTAATTTAAGTTACTTTTGTTTTAATGCAGTTTTTGTGGTATTAATTTAGTATTACTAGTTACTATTTGTGAACATTAGTTTTTATTGAACGAAACTCATATTTGTATTTAATAGTTAATTAATGTTTTATTTTTTAATAAAAATTAAGTGTAATAAATAACAAATTATTGTATGTCTTTATTTATAATTTAACAGATAATTTAAATCATCGGATTTGTATTATCTAATTAGTTAAATTATTATTATTTTGAAATTACTATTTTTGTTATAACAGGAGGTAAAAGTAAAGATAAATTGAATATTTATTTAAATTTAAACAAATTAAATGTTAAAAATATTCTATAATTACAAAACTAATTGGACAATTTTGTTTAAAGAAATTAGTGTCAATGTTACGGTCACAGCCGCATTCGGCCACTTCGCGAATTGGCCGGCCAAATCGCGAAGTATCTAAGGACGCAGTGAATTGGCTTTTAATAAAACAAAACAATCGGACAATTTTTATAAGCACGTCGCGTTTTGGCCATTAACTAACTAATAAATTTGATAGAAATCGGACATATTTAGAGAGGGAAAAAAAAAACCCAAATGATTTAATATTTCAAATTTCAACGAAGCAAAGCAATTCATATTGTTAAGTGTACTTTTGGCGTCATACAGGACAGGCGAATCTCCGATGTAAAAAGAATTTTAAAAAATTGTATGCATTTATGCCGTAAAAATAGCAATTTATTATTAAAACACGTGCTTTAAATATGAAACATTCATTTAAATGTAATGAAAACAGAACTGACTAAGCAGCCATTTCTAGATTTATAAAAACAATACAAAGATATAAAAAAAACGCGCCCAAGTTAATTACAAACATACTCATCCTCAGATACTTTAGAGAAGAAATTAAACTTACCACTTACCGATATGTTGCTCATGACATATATCCAATCCAGATTTTAGAATAGAATAAGATAAAAAGACGCGCAAAAACTCCTTACGTGTGGTACACTGATTTTACTTGTATGTATAAAAAGCAAGCAAAAAATACACGATGGAAAAAAAAGCCAATTTCAAATAAATCAGTCAATATTTTATTTTTATGGGTTTTTTTTATGCTTCCTTCGAAATGTTGAGACTTTTTAAGAACGATTAGAATTGTTTATGGGTAATGCAATTCATAATATCCGTCTCGTTGACGCCAAGCTCAGTCGTCAATAGTAGGCTACTTGATTTTTGAATTTCATGTTTTCCCCTTGGCGTTCGTTTGCTTTTTTTTCTTGATATTGTTTTTGTGATAATAAAAGTTGTTATTATAATTTTAGTTCAGATTTGAATGATCGTCGCACTAGAGCAAAACGATAGCAATTGGCGACAGGCGTCGTAATTTAGAATCATAGTCAGGTGACGAGCCGTCGTACCTTTGAGTAGGCACCCAACGCAACCGTTAAGGGCGACAGCGTCAGGACTTTTTAGCAAACGTACACTTCCTCTACAAAGGATTACTTTATTAAGTATACTAACTACAACTAAGATTTCGGTTAACCGTTTTTATACCTTTTTGGTCAAAACATATATTATTTTCGGGCAATGTTCCAAACTTCAAGGATGTTACTTATATCTATAACTACATTTAAGACATCGTGAAGAAGAATCGCCGATGTGGAATAATTAAAAAAAATTATGTCTTTATGTCGTTACATAACAATATCAATCAAATGATATAAAACATGTTTTAAATGTAAAAAAGCAATTGAAATGCAATGAAAACAGAACTTAACAGCCATCCTTAGATTTATATTAAGCATTCAGACAAAACAGTAAAAAGAGAGAAAAAAAAGTGTCTTTCCCTACAACATACTCATATCTTCAGGTACTTTACAGTAGAAATTACATAGAAAAGGCGCGAAATAAAAACCTTAAAAATAAAACGGTGAAAAAAGTACAGTAATCCAAAGATAACGCGTATTATTGGCTTAAAATAGTATCCGAGGAAAGGGGGGGGGGGCAGTTTCTGTATCTTAATCATTGCGTAGCACCGTGACCTTTACTGATTTTTTGAATGCACAATATTACAGCAACTCATAAAATACGACAAAAAAATGATTAAATTTGGCAAGACATGTCACTTTATCATAGCTGGCGCTTTTTTCAACCCCCCCCCCTCCCCTTACATTAGAAAAGAGTATTTTGTTTTACACAGATTTATACTTCCCGCCACCCATATTTGAAACACTTTAGGGATGGAAAACCGAAACCGGTTTTTTTGCCCTTGGTTTCGACCAAAAAACCGGTTTTTCATAAGGCCAGTCTTAAGGTTCAGTAAAACCGAAAAGCCGGTTTTTGAAACATCGTTTTTTTTTTTCTGAAAAACCGCCACCCCTACAGTTTCTTATTTTGTGAAATAGTGTTCTCTATGGAATTTTTTTTCATCACTTTCGATTTTTTTTATTGTTAACAAAATAAAATTTGACTATAATATGGGTTCTGGGGGGGGTTCTGACCCTAGAAACCCCCCCCGTGGTTGCGCGCCTGACTAACACGAAACAATTCAAACCCTTGTAATGGGGAAAATACATCAAAAATATGTTTTTGTAACCGTAAATGTTACTTGGGACAACATTTATACACCTTAGAAAGATAAACGCCATACACAACCTTTGGATAGTTCTTATCTTTTAAAGCCAAAAATTAACCATTTTCATTAATTTTCTTTCACAAATTGAATCTAGTTTTTTATCATATCGTTTGCTAATTTTTTTAAGTTAAAAAAATAATGATGATTTTTTTTTGCTCTACAATGGAAGCAAAACTTACCATCTTGTAATTTAACTTTATATCATTTTGAAAATTTAAAATAGCACGATTTTTATGAAAAATAGGGTGTCTATGTCGCTCTTTTAATAACCAACTTTTAGCCTAAAAAAGCTGAAAAGTAAATAAAAAATTATCATATTATTTATGCAAAAAAATTAAAACTCTCTCTGCATCTTTCTTATTCCAAATAACACATATAATGAACCATATATACATATATACACACACATACATACATACATACATACATACATACATACATACATACATATACATTTGTATGTTCTTTAACTGTACCAAAAGTACGGAACTACTCTTTCGGTGTTTTATGAAATATTCGTTGCTTTTTCTTCAAAACTAAAAGAAATCTAATAATTTTCACGCCTCTGAAAGTGGTTAATAGGTTTGTCTTCAAGCTATCAGTCGTCGTGAGGACTGACCGCGAAAGAAATGATGATGGATTGAGAGTTTCGGATCAAAATGAACACAGCTTTAATTGCTGCTGCTGAGGATTGCGCTGGTAAATAGGTTTTAAATAATCTTGTTACAAGAACATGATCACATAGTTCAGGAGAGAGAATTAAGACTTCTTTTATGACCTTTTAACGGTGAAAAAGACAATCGTGTTAAGAAAATATTATTTCTAAACTTTACTAAGGTACCCTAGTTTCGTGACAATTCTGACGGAAACACTCTGAACGTAAGGTACCTAGACACTTAACATCTTAAAAAATTGGAGGAAATAATGTGTATCAAGTCAAAGTAATGAAACACCATTAATTGAGCAATGTTAACCAATATCAATAAAATAGTCTGCTAATCACAGTTTAAAATCAGTTTCCTTCGACGAATGCTTGCCATACTAGTTTGATATTTTTTCATAAGTAGGAAGTTGATATTAATTGTGCTTGCAAAATTAATTTTACAATAAAGTTATTTGCCTTATGTATTGTAGTTTTGCAGAACAAAAGGTTTTTTAATAACTGGAAAGCATTTATATAGATTTCCGACAAATTTATAAATTGACTTATCAGAAAAAGTAAAAAGAATCTAGTAAACGAAATCATTTTTTTAAACATTTGGAGCAATAGTACAAAAAATGCATTTTTAAAAACCTGATTTTGTATTTAAAAAATACTTAAACTATTTAAATTTCTCTTTAACGTAGTGCAGTGTTAGTACACAAAGCATGAAAAACTTCCAACTTAGCAAACATATTTTAAAGTCTTTAAGTTTTGCAGCTAGTTTCTTTGGAGCAGTTTTTTTTTTGGGGAAAAACGGGTACTTTAAAGTGGATACCTAAAATACTCTAGGAAGACCAACAGCAGAGTTTTATCATATCCATGTTCATACTCATAAAGCAAATAACGTGAAACAAAATTTATATTAGTGGGATTTTCATTAAAAAACTCATTTGTTTCTTCTTTCTCACTCTATTTCTTTAGTTTATAATATTTTAAATCCAAACTACTGAATTCACTAAGCCGTTAAATATGCATGACCACAATTGTGTCCATATCTATTAGTAAATGGAGGCTGTTAAAAGAACAATTGATAACCCGTTCGTCCATCTGTAACACGATAAAATGATTTTCGTTTTGTAATAGTTTTACCGCACATCGAGCATGACTTCATTACGCACTTTATGTAAGCAACCGAGCGTTAAAGTGATGTTTCTTAAAAGTGGTTGCACCTTCTCATTGAAACTAAGTGTCTGGGCTTATTCTCTTCAGATTTGTGAGAAAATCGATTATCTGCTTCAGGGAGTTCTCTTTCTGCTCGCACGGATACAATTCGAGGTAGGAGGAAGGTAAAGGGATGTTGGGGGAAAGTAAAAGTGTAAAAAATTAAAGGCGCCAATCGAAAGAGTAGGCTTAAAGATACTGCAGAACAGTTTAGATTTCCATGAAGAAAAGTGCTCTTTCACTTTATTAAGAAATGATAATTAAAATCCTTAAAAAAAGCAAATACTTTAGTTGTTTAATTAGTGCAAGATCTTTGTTAATAGGAACCCTAATATTACCCTTCACATGATGTTAGCTTTAAATAAAAATTGTAAAATTTTAATGAATGCAGCCAAGCAGAGCAGACTCGCAGCAACCACGAAAGTTTTCTAGGATTCTATGTTATTCTCCCCCCCCCCCCCCCCCCCCCCCGCCGCCTAAGAACTAATATTAGGGTAATTTTTGTTGTTTAAAGCAGCAGGAAATGAAACAATAATTACAGTTTTAAATTAACTTTATAGTTAATTCGACATTAAATTAATTAGTTTATTAGTTTGATTACAATACAGCTATATTTTTGAATTTTTTCACTTCCCAATTTTAAAAAATGTAGAAAGCAAGCAATTGCTTCATTTGGTGAACTGGTTTTTGCATGATTGTTTTTACCAGACCTCATCTCCAGCCTTCATGAAAATAACACTGTTCTTATACATATTGCTGTAATTGTATTACATGTATTGCTGATTGAAATTTGTTTTTGATTGATCCATAATTTTAATAATTGCCTTTCCGGGGGGAGGGGCATCAATCAAATTTGTTAAATAAATTTTCAGCATTCAAATTTGTTAAATAAATTTGATTGTTTTTAAAGTGTAGAATGGTCGAAAGATATGTATTCTTTTTAAGAAAAAATTTTCAAGTATTATTCTGATTAATTAAACCGTAACATAACGCTTAAAACTCATAATTAAAACTTTAGTATTAATTGTCTGTTTCTTATTACTTTAAAAAATATCGCTGACTATTAGTATGTTATAACTATTTAACAAATGTGACGTTATTTAAGGGAGGGGGAATGTAATAGGTTCCTTTAAATTAAATCCAATTTTTCATTAACGTTACGTTTTTAATAGATTAGGATCATTTTACATTGTTTAAATTATTATATTATTTATGAAGCTCTTATTAGAAGTTGGAAGAAAGTTTGCAAAGTATTTATAATTTGTTGCATAAAGCAAAGGCCCACATTTTAAGTTTGATCGGTTTTAATACGACAACAAATGTTCTCTCTAAACTTAGTTTTTTGTAAAGAAAACTTTTGTTGACACTCAAATTGTCTATAGACAGCATGAACAACAAATAAAAAAAGTCACTTAAAAAGACGTTTTTATTGAAAAGTCAAAGTCTTTTCAATAAATTCATCTGCTTAAATGGTTTTTTTTTTCTATTTCAAGCAGCCTAAAATTTTCTAACTAGACTGCTTAATAGATTATGATCATTTTGCAAAGAAATTGAGAAAAAATTTTGATTTTTTTTTTAATTTACTAAGTTCCCATTGGAAGTTAGTTGGAAGCAAGTTTCATAAAGCAAAGGCCCATATTTTAAGTTTGATCGTTTTTAATACGACAACAAATGTTCTCTCTAAACTTAGTTTTTTGTAGAGAAAACATTTGTCAGTAGTAAACAACGAACCTGAAAACATAAAATAACCGTTATTGATGAATTATAATTTGACACTCAAATTGTCTATCGACAATATGAACAGCAAATAAAAAAAAACATTTAAAAAGACGTTTTTATTGAAAAGTCAAAGTCTTTTCAATAAATTCATCTGTTTAAATGTTTTTTTTTCTGTTTCAAGCAGTCTAAAATTTTCTAAATATAATGAACAATTAGAAAAATAAAAGTTTTCTCCATTCACTAATTTTGATGTAAAAATAATTTTTCCCTTTAATTAAATTTTTTAATCATTCTTAGTTAGTTCAATTGAATGTCTATTATAAAGATCAAAAGCTTTCAACATCGGCATTTCCGAACACAAAAATGCTTTGTGTCAAAACAAAAGATAATCATCCCATAAAAGACATCACTTGGGACCAGCGGACTAGCCCATTGTATAACCTACGTTCCTCCAGGTAATATACCTGTTGTGTCGTGATCGCGTGCAACTTTTTGTTATTTTATTCTCACGCAGGCTTCGTTTCCTGTGAGGCCCACCCTCCAGTAGTCCCCCGATGATCTTCCGTTGCTTTTTTTTATGTGGCACTTGTTGAATGGGACCTGTTGCAACTTCAGGATGGCACGTACGATGGGGACACATGGGGCTTCAGGACACACGACTTAAGACTACAGTTGCCATTTACATTATAGTCGACGCATTGTATCCTGAAAGTGTGCAAACTATTTCCACTGAGATATCCTTCCTATCAAAAAATTATATATCCTGGTGAACTTATACAGTCATTTTCAATTAAACTAAGTATTTTTTCTTTTTTAAGAAAGAGAATAATATGTACTAATGCTTTTGAAGACGACAAGTTTTTTGTGCTTCTTCTCTTGTTGATTTGTATTTTACTTTTAGGCGTCCTTCTTTAAGAAATACAAAAGTTTCTAAAAATAGCTGTTAATGAATTTTTTAGAGACAATTAAAATGAAAAAAATTAGTGCAATTTTTCCATAATAACCTTGCATTTATTATAGCCTAGGCTGTGTTTTTGGATAATTCCTGACGGCCACAATTATACAATAAATGAACAAATATAGTTTCAAAAACGGCGGCAAAACTCTATTCGGAATATGAGGGTCTGGTTTTCTCTGAATTTTTTAGTTGGACGCGTTAAATTTAAAAAGCTACTTCCCTGCAAATAACATACCACGTTCTAGCTAACAATGAATTTTTTAAAGATTTTTTATCCCATAAATTTTTTAAGCTTGTCATAAATTTACTAAAAAATGTCCTTAATTCATAAATTTTCATAAAAAATAATGTATTTTGACCAATTTCACGAGTATTTTTTACTTATTGAAGTAAACGTTATGAATACATTCACTTCGACAAAATATAGATTTTAAGTACTTGTCAATGAATTTAAAACATATTTTAAATTGATACAAGTGTACATCAAATTTTACTGAAACACTTCCCATTGTAACAACTCATATGACTCGCTTACATAAAACAAATTTGTTTATTTATTAATTCTTAACCTTTTATTTACAATAGTACGATGCTGCAAAAAATAGTACATAGCTTATGTAAAGTTTGTTAAACAATCTTCAGTAACTGTTTTTTTTAATTTGTGGCCAAACTCTAACTTTATCAAAGGTTATGTTCTCGTTGGGTACCTAAATCTGTCAAAGATGTTAAAAAGTTTTTGAGTTAAAGTTGTTGTCAAATCCGACGGCAGGCTTCTAGGAAAACGCAAACTAAACCATTTTTCTGTAATTGTTATAGTTTTGGAACTATTACACTACACTAGGTAAAATAAACGAAGAAAAATGTTTATGAGCATTTAAAAACATACTTTCCTGTGATGAAAACAAAACTATCAACCCATTAAGTCAACTATCCACTTATTAAATTTCGTAGACACAATACTTTGATTTACTTTTTTTACTAAATAAATTGAAGAAACACTTTTCTATGTTAAGCAATGATTATCGACAGAGTGTTTGAGCTATGATGTCAAAATAAGAGTGATTATTGGAACTTAAACAGTCGATCTAAATTAAAAGGGCGTATTTGCGGAATAAATAACAAAGGTTATTGTGTTGTGATTCAAAGATCTTTGCTTACAGAAAAGCTACTCAGAACAATTGGGATTTTCTTTTTCTCCTGACTGACGGATTCGATTTAAAGATTGAATAAAAAAAAAAACACTTATTCAAATGAAAATTTCTACTGTTCTATTGATCTTTGTTCAGACAACATCTCTATCAAAATAATTCTTAAGTTACATTTTGATATTTTTAGCAGTTCAAGCAAAAATATTTAAATAAAAACATTAAACAAAGCTTTGAAATTTATATAATTTCTTTTTATATAATAATACATTACAATTAAGGCATAATTAAAATTTTCTTATAAAAAAAATAGTATATTCTGGAAGGCACAGTTACATTTCTTTATGCAATGAGTATTCATTAAATGAAAGCTTAAAAAAAATAACGGTATTTTATAATTTTAAAAAAAATTGACACACAATTTTTTGAAGAAGTCAATTGTTTGAAGATTGACGTATTTTAATCTTCTTTAATCAAACGTTATTATTAACCATTTGATTTTGTAAACTCTTCGTTCAACTAAATATTGTTATAAATATATAATTTTCAAGAAATCTAAGTTTTGAATTTAAAGATTAAATGCAATTGATAACTTCCGGTATCAGGATGGATAAAAACTTGCACATGAAGTATTAAAAACGTTTGTATACGCAATATTAAGAAAAAAATGTTGAAATGATAAGGGCAATTTATTAAAGACCACTCTTCTTGTGCTCTAGTTCGTTGATTGAGTTATACCCTAAGGGTACAATCATCTGTAGTAATAGTGGAGTAAATTACGCTGGTTTCTATTTCTTATTTTTTCTTTCCATGTGGCGAGTTCAAAATAATTCCTATATGATTTTCTGTTTAGTTCTTCATTCTTCATGAATGCCATTGTATATACTATTAGTAGCTAGAGTATTTTTATTTTATAAATTATGTACCACAGCAGTTGGAATTTAGTCTGAATTGTCCTTGGGCTATAAAGAGAAGAGAATTTAAATTCTTAGGTTAGTAACTGGCTATTTAAGTTTAGGAGGGGGAAAAAATTTTATGTACCGTTGTTCAAGTTTCTATTTTCAATCAAGTTTTTTTATATATAAATTTGAACGTGGTAAGTTTGTAACTATGTAATCATTCATTATTTAAAGAACTAATTTTCTTTTCTAAATTAAAAAAAATTAATTTTCGCCTACCATAATAAAATTATTTATCTATTTTTTTTTAATTATCGAAGGTAAATTTTAAAACTTTTTTTTCTTTACCCGGGCAGCTTCTTTTGGCGGTTTAGGTCTTTAAAATTTCTCTTCTCATATTTACTCCTGTTCTGAAGCTATTAGAATTTTGTGAGCCTTTGTAACGGTATAACCTAATGATTTCAACAACGTTTCACGCTCATCGCCTACTGGTGAATAGATTCCATGCCTCTTCTAAAGGTAATAAAAAAGTTTCATATTTGTAATAGAATCAACATAAAAGGCGCTGTAAGGAGGCGGTTATACGTGAGATCGTGCCAGCCCCCGAATGTGTGCGTTACGCGCAAATGGATCACGAAATCTCGATGCTGAAAAGGTCAACAAATTGATGAGTTTACCGTGATTTTTGTTTCTCACCTTTGCCAATGCTACTGTATACGAGAGAATTTCCGATTCGATAGTTTCCTTACCTTAGATCAAAACCAGTCCAAGTCCGCAGATTTTGACTTTTCTTTTTCATTTATGGTTAACTGTACCATTATTTTAACCTTAAAGTAATTTTTTGTGCCAATTATGCGGAAACTTTCCCAGTCAACGATTTATTAGTTTTGGTTCTTTCCCACTTTTTAAATAAAACTACATGCAAATTCGTGACGACCGTTAACGAAAAATTGTCTGATTGAAAAAGTCTTAAATACTAGAGGTTTTTTAAGTAACTTTGGGCTAGTTTATTTTGTTTAAGTTAAAATAAAATAAAAAACCCTTTAAAATCTTAAGTTGAATTGAATTGGCTTTTACGAATTACTATTTAATGGAGCACAAGTTAGACTTTGCTCGGTGGGGTGAGACGAAGAACTATGGGTTATTATAACTTTGTACAACCAGCAGTTCTATGTTTGACCCCACCTAGTAAAGTTGAACTTATAATCTGTCAAGTTATAACTTGTAAAATAATCAATCTAATTCCACCTTAAAGTTTGTTTTGTTGGCTTACAAACGAGGCTCATTAAAAATTAAAATATTCAATAACGGAATGCTGTAAATGAGTTTGTTTTCATATCGCTTTATTTGAAAAAAAAAACAGGTTCTCTACAAATTAGTCATACATTGCAATTTAATAAACTTTAAATCAACATAAAGGCTTTATTAAATTGCAATTTATGATTTTGCAAAAGGGAGAATATTTTCTTTATTGTAGAGCGACATTGAAAGAAGCAACCCATATATCCCATTCTGTTAATAAACATTCTAATTCAAATAAACTATGTTAGATTGTAATCATATAACTCGAAATCTTTGACAATATTGACATATATTTGCAGGAAAAAAAATCTTGCAATTGTAGCAGTAAAGGGGGTCAGTTTGCATGCTAAGGATGATGTGAACGATATCATTATATGCTGCCGGCCCCGCCTCGGCTTCAGTCCGATTGGAATGAATAAATAAATGTGAACAACTCCTCCCCAGACCTTAATACCGATTTCTCCACCCCCGATGTCCATCACGGTGCTTCGGGAAACGGACGAGGTCAACTTGTTCCCCCTCCCCACCAGACGGGTTCCGTTGCCCAAGTTCATCGACATCATCCTACCACTTGACACTTGGGAGTAGATACGTTTTCGAAACAAATCGATGGATGACGTATCCCATTGAAATGCGGCTGCGAGAAACCAGATGAAACGTTACTTCAAGAGTCCTTTCTTCCATCGTGACACGATAAATGCCGCATCCGTGTCGGGGCACTTTTACCTTCTCTATTAACCACTGTTTGGAGGATGTTTTGTTTAGCTGGTTGGGGTCCTCTGTACTTGATTCCACGACATATGGTAGTTAGAAGTGTTACATTCGATCATTTTTCAGACATTTGGTCAGAACCCTAAAATGTAATAATGTCCACAGGCTTGAAAAAAGTTTTGTAGAATTACGATATTTTTGAAAAATGTTACATAATGATTTTTAAAATTTAAAAGCATAACAAGCAGCATAACAAAATTGTTTTGAGAGAGGTCAGTCACATAAAAATAATAATAAAAAAAACTGACACACCTGGTCATTGAGACCTGGAAATATTTTTTTTTTTTTAAAAAGGGGTGCTGAATTGGGCAGAAGAAAATTTACATAATTCCTTTCAATGCGTATTCGTCATTTCCTTTTATATATGTGCATAAAAACATATTTTTAAACACTTAGAACATAATCCTAAAGCTTGCCCACTCCACCATAAACTGTTAGTTTTTTAGTACATAGTTCATTTTATCCGTGTCGTGAGTTTCAGAAACTTCGCTGAATATTTTATTTGGTTTAAATGATGGTTTTGGGGTTCTAGTTTTAGGGATCAAGTCTAACAAAGAATCAAATAACCCGAATAGTTTTAAGCGCTCTGAATTGATTTTTAAAGATACATAATTTTCCTCGTTGTCTTTATTTAAAAATGACGCCATTTGCCCCACAGCGAATAGATACTTTATAGAAAAAAATACTGTTTAATTCGAAGAAATACATCTCTAGAGAAGCACCTTTAGGGTAAAAAATTAAATTTCAAAGATTTGCAGTGGAACTCCGTTATTATGTATGGGATTATAGATTATTCTCAAAGAAATTCTCTTATTGATTTAAAAAAGAATATTAACAGTCATTTTAATATAATTGCTAGGAGCATGTTTCAGATTTTTAACTGGCAACAGAAATGCTAAAAAGGTGGAAAAAATTTCCTCGATCCACTATTAGTGAATCAATTTCATGTGGGAACAAAGCACCTGTAAGAAAACTGATCGGAGGAAAGCAGGAATGAAAGCTGCTAGAAACTAAGTCATCTGAAACAAGCCAATTGCGTGTTTTATTGTCACACAAATCCCTCGTGATAAATACCTCTCCACTAATTGGCATCAAAATTAAATCCTTCTATATCTCATGCATTAGAGAATAGACGCTTTTCAAGCGTGTAAATATATGCAAGCGAAGATGACATTAAGCAGTATATGCAGACGACATCCCCTATTGAAAACCGAGGAGTGTCAGTGAGTGAGACATTATTCATCGACATATGAGGAATGGACAGAGAGAGCATTCCATCGCACATGAGGACAAAAGAATCTCACGCACTGGCGCTCGCACACATGAGAAAATGAATAAAATCACTAAGTGCTCGGCCGCATAGAATAAGTCGCCTTCTTAGAACAGCATCCGAGCAAGGTGGGTTTTTTTATACTTTCTTCTTCGCTCGCAATTAAAAAATTGTTGTCCGTCGGACCATTACGTGTCATTAAGAGTATGTTAACCCTTAAGTAGGTGCACTTGTTTTGGCACGGTGCAGATACCAGTCGGCAGTCGATAATTTTCGTGAAGAACTGCCCGGGAAAAGTATCTAGACGGGCTGAATTATAACACGTGAAGGATCTCTTGAAAACGTTTATTGGGAAAGGCCAGAGCATGTATCGCATTGTACGCGAGAAGAAATTTAGTAATCGACAAATTTTGAGTTTTTAAGTTGATTGGTAAAGCAGAATTTTAAGATGTGTCCATTTATTCAAGTCGCTTACTAAAGCTTGTGAAAAAACAGTTGGGCTACAAAGACCAGGCTTAAAAGTTTTTATTCAATGAAATTCATTAGAAATGTAAAAAGGAGGTATTTTTATCCTGAGGTGAGGTGCCGTGGATGGATTACATGTTATTCCAATACCATTAGTTATAGAAATTAATTAAGTCAATACATTTGCATAACGAAAAACTATGATTTTTAAAAAAAAAAACCTTCAAAAGAGTTTGGCCAAATTTGAAAACGAATAAATGCTTGAATAGAAAACAAATTCTGAAAAGAATACCCCAACTCGATCACCATATTCAATAGACTGTTTACCTCTTATGGTAAATAGTTTGATGTGCCTCAAGCAAGTGTAGGAAAGGTTTGAATACAAATAAAAGAAAAGTTTAACTGCTTTTATCTCGCTACTTTTATGATCGACGTCGCCGAAAATCGTGATATTTGTTCTCTACCTCCTACGCGAACTTGTTTCCGTACCAACAGAAAAAAAAACCCGCATCAAATCAGGTAGAGAAGGGTTAACGGGCTTTTGTTGACCTCTGGGTTACGAATACAAATACATACCACAATGTTGGAACTTTAAGTAGACGTTATCATGGTTATACGTTGAATAACTTGAAATATTGAAAGAGTAATTAAGTTATAAGTTTTGATAATTCATAGCATTAAAAATATGGTATAATTTTTTTTCAAGAGTACCATTCTAGTGAATAAAAGTAATTTCAATACTATTAGAGCGGTAGGTGTTTGTTAAATTATATCTATTGTTCATTTATTTTTAAAACCTCAATAAGTCATTAATTTATTTTCAAAATTTCTTAAACTTTACATAGACATGGTAAAAGTATTTGTCAACATTTAATCTTTTTTTAATTTCGTAATATGCTCGTTTAATGTATTTGTTATTTAATGGTTATAAATTTGAATTTCGCTTTGCATGCTTAAAAATATATTGCATGGAGTTAAGTTTGCTTCTTTCCATTGCAGCATGTGTGTCCCAGAAATCGATTTTAAGGGCAACCAACAAGTTTTTTTTTAATGGATAAATCTTATAATTGCAATAATTCGCACACTATTAAACTATTTTACATGGAAGTCTGTTGCAAAGGAATAGAGGAAAAAAGTGATTCATAGAGCCAGGAAAGGGTTAAAACTCCAAACGGCGGCGAAAACAACACAAATGTCGTGCTCTTTTAATTTCGAACCTGAAATCAATCCGCGTTTAAGAGAAATCTCTCGTAATTCGTGACCCCCAAAATATGGGCAAAATAATGGCGGTCATTAATAGAGCGATTAACTCGCACACGAGTCCCTTGGCAACCGATGCTCTTCCAACCGGATGCCCAGGTAGTGGGCTCCAAGGACAATCCCGCGAAGGGGCGGGCGTGAGAAAAACCAGATAGGTCGGACTCGGGGTCAGATCAGGTAAACCACATTCGGAAGTGTCTCCTCTCCCATTCCCATTGAGAGGGGGCGGAGAAGGCGCTACTGACAGCCTCAAACAAAACTTACAACAAATTGACCTTTTTTTTCTTAGCACAAAAAAAGTAAACAAGCGGGTTTGACTTTAACCCTTTAAGGTATCCGACTACGTTTGATACTTATTTTTTTATTACATTTTAATACTTGTATTTTTTTGTTCACCAACACAACTAATAATAATAACAAGTCAAAATTTTTATTTTAAATAAATTTATTTTGTGTAGTTTAAGATTTTGTAAGTAAATTGTGATGTTTTTTGCCTTTACGATAGACCTTATAACTAAAAAAATATTTAAGATTTTTTAAAAATAATAATTAATTAATTAATCTTAATTTGATACCTAGGGAATAGACTAAAATCTTAGATATTTATTGCACCAATAAAAAGTTATAAGTTGTCGAAGCTAAGTTAAAGATTTTTATCAACTTTTTTTCTACCATTTTTGATAGTAAGTGTTATAATTTTTATAATATTGCTTGAAATTACTATTCTGTAGTCTATTCCCTAGATGATAGTATAACAAATATGCACAAAAAATTTGAGAACATTCGGTTAAGTACTTTTTGTGAAATATGGTTTGTCTAGAAGAAAATGTTCAAAACTTTCATTTTGCACAAAATCAATTTAAAGTTTGAGGTTACATTCAAATAGCAGGAAAGCCTTCTTTTTGGTACGTAAGACATTCTTCATCTTCAAGATTCATATTTTTAATTATTCTTATAGATCGCAATTTTCTACTAGTGGTTTTTTCTAAAGGATTTGAATGCCGTTTTCGCATAATGGAGTATCAATGGAGTACCAATGGAGTTCTAAAATATTTGCCGCACAAACAAAATAAAGAGAGTTTTAGAATCTTAAAGAGTGGTGCTTTATTTTAAGATTATAAAAAAATTGCTGTTTTTTGCCGAAAAATACGATTTCAACGTAGTCGGATACCTTAATGCATACTGTTGCCGTTTGGCAACAAGTAACATAATCCACTTTATTCTTTTAAAGTAGAGCTCCCTCTCGTCAAGTTTATATTTTTTTCATCTATTATATTCCATTTTGAAGTTTTAGTATCTAATAATCTACACAGATGACAGTAGTAAAAGTTTATTCAAAATTAAAAAGTGATGTTGTTAACTGTCGTGAAATTACGTTTTTGGTAGTATTCAAAGTATAATAATATTGGGTACTGAATGCAAATAAATTGTTTTCAAAAATTAATTATAGTTAAAAAGGGTTATTTTGAAATATATTTAGTAGTTTTCTAGTCGTTATTACCAAAATTGGAATTTTGTTGTTGGTCTTTTTCATATGGAAAAAAAAATAAGAAATTGAAATTATTTAAATTCTAATGCAGTTAAATTTTTTTCAGTATTTTTCCCATAATGTATGAGTATTAAAGATACATATATTTTTTGGGGATGAAAATAAAAATTTATGCATTAGAGGGTTAATTGTTTGGTTGTTTCTTAGCGCAACAATAACTTAAATTAAGAAGACTTACAAATGTTTCAAGTATCTATCTTCTCATTGGAGATAAAAATAACGTTTAAAATTTAACGATTTTTTTTTAAATAACCCATCATTTATGGGAACGTGAAACTTAGCTTCTGCCTTCTTTCGTTCGAAAACTTATTTTTAAAAGAGTTATCTGGTTTTTTAAGATCGATCCCATAGACTTCATAGAACCGCAGTGAATTTTCTGGTTTTACGAAATAACAAATTTCCCTAATAGACCAAATTTACCTAATTTCCTAAAATGACAGTTCTTTAACACTTATAAGTATGGTTCGGTGAATCACGATAAAAATTATCGTGTAAGATTTTGCCGAGTCCAGACGAAAATTATATTGGGATCTTCTCCTCCCTTTTGTTGACTTTTTGCGCTAGAAAAAAGTGCTTTTTGTCAATTGGGATTCAATTCCATCAAGTTTTTTTTTTAAGTAATACATTTCGCAAGTGGTTTTTAGCTTCCACACTACGTTTATAACGTAAAAAGTGGAAGGTTTTATAATCGTTTAATCCGTCTGTCTGTCCGTCACCCTCTTTTATATCCGAAATTACAAATGTTACGGACAAGTGTGATACGTCAAAAAATTCATAGCTTCGAAATTAAAATACATTGAAAAATGTCAGAAAAGAATTCGAATTTGAAGAACTTCAATTATTTAAAAAACTGCGAAATTTAATGCTCATTTCAAAATCATAGGAAGCTATTTTTATTAGCATTAAATCAAAATCGCCATTCGCAACAATCGCGAGTAACTTTAATTCTTGAAGGCAATAAATTTAAATAAATTTATTTTTACGACATCGATTAGTTTGAAATGACGTCAAATATTTATATATTTCACTACGAGATTCTTTATATGTTGATATGCAATGTTTTTTTATATATTTAAAAGCGAGATATATTACGTATTTATTCTTCGAAATACAAAATAATTTTTGCAAGCGACATAAGTAATAATTATTAAAATGACAAAGTAAAATAAATGAAACTAGCCAACTTTAGCATGTAAATGTTTAATATAGAATTAATGCTGTGTTTGGGCCCCTTTTTATCTGCTAAACTCAACTGTTGTGTAGAAGCTGGTAAAGTGACAGATTCTGTTACAAACCTACTTGTTTTTAAATAATTGATGCATTTCGATTTTTTTTCCAAAATGTTTTCTAGTTTCGATGTACTGAATATTTTGACGTAGCACTCTTGTTTGTAGCATTTGAGGTTTGGAATATGAAAGTTGGTTACGAACAGAAAAACGGTCGTATATAACCTTTATAAAAGCTACCACCTTTTCTTTATAAATGTAGTGTGGAAGCTAAAGTAAAAGAATTTATTTTGTATTATAGGATGGAAGAAATATAATGGCAATATTTCTTATTGTGTCACGCTTCATACTGCGATTTCATTGGTTGTTTTGTTTTCTTTGACAAAGTGTGGACACGCTCATTGATTTAAAAATTGATATTATAAAATTAATATTAAAACAACAACACTTCATTTTTAAAAACATAATTTTTATAAATAAATACTTTTGTTCAGCCACGACTATTTTCTGGACGAATTCACATTTCGACTGTGAGAGTCATGTTAGTTTTCTTAAAATTTCATTAAAGCAAGATATCTCCAAAACTCTAATACATTTCCCTTTCCTTTTTTCCTCGAATTTTTGTAAATTCGTGAAACAGTATTATAGGGTGTAGTCGTTTTCAATATCAGATAACTAAAGATCGCGCCTCAGATGTCGCCTGCCAGACTAAAGGGCAGTCTCACGGACGAAAATGCAAATGCCTGAGCAATTATTGTCATAGATCTGACCTACTTTTCAGATTCCTCGCACATAATCTGATAAGAAAAAAAAGGCAAGCATTTATCATGAGTACTTAATTTGCGCTCTTTAGGTATAAAACCACCTTCTTATAATTAATTGAATGTTCGATGAAACATGTTCAATCACTTCAATGTAATGGCTTATTAGATATATTTATCATCAGATTACCAAAACTTTCTTTAACGTATATTGGTAACAATTTACGACTTATATTTATTAATGCAAAGTCATCCGGTTTTATTTATCGTTATTCAAACATATTATAGTGTGAGAAACCATCAATATCAAACCTTATTAAGCATATTTATCAGATGACTGAAGTCTATGAAACAATTTATGGCTAATGCCTATTACCGTAATGCGTTTTTTTCTTTATTATATATATTGTATATCAAATTGATTCATGAACATAATGTCTACTTTACTATAGACGTTAGAAATCAACAAAATATTAATTTACAAGGTATATAAAGACTTTATTTATGTCAATCTAAAACATTTTTTTTTTGGTCCCTCAGCATGCTATTTGAAAATTAAAAATTGTTTTTAAGCCCAAATATAAAAATGGAAAAAACAGTGTATGACAAAATTTTTGTTGTAGGAGTAAAATAGTAATGCTTCTACTAGCTGCAATATTAAAAATTAGAATAAAATAAACTTTAATGAATACAATTATAACTGATTTGATAATTTTTATAAATTAAGGTTTTAAATAACTTATTATGGATAAATTAATGTGTGTGTTTTTTTAAATGTGTCGTGTTTGAAAGTTAAAATGACATAATTAGTGTGTTCTGCACCCATCGTTATCGTGTGAAAACTAAACTTCATAGTGAGCTTTCAAAGGCTATTTAAAAATAATATTTTATACGATAATTTGCTAAATGCCTATGTTAGGTTTTGAAATGTGTCGAATACGTTAAACTACCCATGCCTATTCCCATTAACTCATTATTTGAACTTATGTATTCATATAAAAAAAAATTACTACACAGCACAAAATATTCAGTCAAATTTACGGTTGAACTGGCTGCTAAGTTGTCGGAAAACTCTTAAAAATAATAAACTCTTTCTAAAAAATATGGCAAATTAAAGTAAAATATTGTTTTTTCTTTTTAAATATTCATATTTTTTGAAATGATAAATGGCTTAATGATTTTTTTAGTGTGTATGTTATTTAATTTAAAATCATTTTGAAAAGGATATTGCTTAAAATTATGTCCAAACGAACGGGTTCTTAATAAGAGATAATAATCATATGGTTAAAATTTGGTAAGGAGGAGAAGAAGGGAGATACCTTAGCTTAATAATGACCGATGTCCGATGTTTTAATTAGAAACATCCGACCTTTTTCCACTACGATTCACAGAAATGGCCCGCTTATTCATTCATGAGGCCATTTGCATGGAAGATTCGTCCGGATCTCGGAATTTGATGCAGAGGGGAGAGGACGAGGAAATCTCATCGGATCGAGAGGATTGAGAGTCCATTATGAGATAAATCATTATGGATATTATAGATATGAGACTTCCATTTATCATGCCGTGTTCGAGCGCGGCACTAATCACCAGCTGTACATGCTACTTGTTATTTATAACTGCCTCGGCGGTGTTTAAAAAACATCCCAACCCTGAAACAATAGGATTCAAAGTTGAAAATGAACAAAAATGTCCACATTATTCTATAACTAGCAGATATTACAATACAATTTACAAGAAAACGTACATTTGAGCTTGGCTTTTTCTTTAGTTTCTTTTGATAAATAAAATGTAAGGCAAATGAAGGCTATATAACTGAAAAATTTATGTAAGACAAATCAAGTCCATTAAAAAAAAGGAATTTAAAATTGTGAAGTTAACGTTATATTTTGATTTATAAAAGGTATTATAATACAATTCTTTAATGAGTTAAGTTCAAAGTTATACCGAAGACATTTAGATCGTTTAGCACGTTAATATATTATAATGTTTTCCATTAAACCATTATTTTGGGAAAACAAAAATACCTACTTTATAAATGGGCCTGGTTTGGCTATATGCTAATTGCTCGATTCGGCGAAACCAATACCAAAACTAAATAAACAATTCTTAAAATCCGAAGTTCCGACTTCGGTGATAAAGGTGGGTCTTTTTAACCTTTATAAAGACTCAGCTTGTTCTATTTTTCACGTCAGAGACCCTGACCGTTGGAGCGTCTCCTCTTCATATGCCCCAGTTTCCCTTTCATTCGGATGCTATAATCCCCTTTGGCCGCCTATCGAACTGCTTTTAATGGATCCTATTAAACTGATAAAAACATGTTTTCTTACCTCGGAGGAAGAAAATAAACAAATAAATTACCTGCTGGTTGCTTGACTTTTTTTTCCGTATGTATTAGTATTTTTTTTATGTAACCAAGCGATGCAATTTTTAACGAAGAAAAAAAAATATTCGCCTATCCTTTAGGGGAGAGGGAGTTGGCAGGTGATTAATGGACTGTCGCCTTAGTTTCTTATGGTTCTTGTGTTTTGAACACATTTATAATTCTCCGAATGACTACTTTGGGCACCTGATTGTTGAGGTCTGTAAATTACTGTTATAAGGTGCGCCCATGCCAGGATGAGGATACGATATTTTGAGGGGGGACCGAAAGTCGGATCTCCAAACCGAAGTCTTCTCTCTATGTCAATCCAATGGGGGGGGGGGGGGGGGAGATAATTTTCAAAACTAAATTACTATAACTGTTTTGAATATGTTTACAAACCATTTTTTATCTGACAAATGTAGCTGGTTTAAATTTCCTGTATTTCTATGTTTTAAAATTAGTTCGAATCTTTTATTGTACAAATTTATATTGAAAATTTAAAATCTATACATATGTGGTTAAAATGCTGTAAAAATGAAAAAATTATAAGGAATAAATTTTTCATCCATCATTGTTTAAAGTTTCATTCTTTGATATAATTTAAAAAAAAAAAATGTTTATATTACTAGATTGAAGGCGTGCTATATAATGCTTAGCAGGCTATAAAAAAATCTAACTGCGTGTGTACAAAGCTGATTAATTAAATCAAGTCTATTTTGAAACTTAACACTGACATTATATTTGACAATTGTATGTACTCCCACGGACTAATCGGTCGTGTTGTTTTGCAGTGAACGTGGTAGAAGCCCTGCAAGAGTTCTGGCAGATGAAGCTGGCGAGGGGTGCAGATCTCAAAAACGGCGCACTAGTGATATATGAGTCAATGCCTGCCACAGTCAATGCCTGCCCACCCTACGTATGTCCACCCTACGTCACGCTCCCTTACGTCACGCTCCTGGGGGGGGGAAGCTGTTTCGGGAGTTTTCAGGTATAAAAGTTGCTGTACAGATCCAACACCTACTGTAGAAAAGGAATCTGCACGTGTTATCATGTTCCATGTGACGTAGAGACTATCCACTCTGACCAATCATTTACCTGGAATTGCTTTCCGCTTTTGTGATTGGTTAGATAGGACTATTTAAAAAACGTCATTGTTTGAGTGCAGATGCCTTCTTTAAAGAAGGTGTTGGTCCATCTTTCATATAGCATCAAATTAAAAAAAGAGGTAGAATGTTTTTTTTTTTATTTCCGAAACCATAGAAGAAAATAGTAGAATTTTAATCAATGTTAATAACCACATTGTCTATAATCCCATCATCACTTCTTGTGGTAGTACAATATACTTGAAATTGAAATTCATATAAATAACCATAAAGTATCTTAAATAAAATAGAGAAAAATGAACCCATAAAACTTTTTTCTCCAATAACCATTTTGATTGTAAGCAATACGCGGGAAGCTCTCATTTTTATTCTGAGGAGACGGATGCTATTTGTCTGACACATAATTTATCGAGAAAAATTACAGCAAATTTTTGAACTGTATATTTCGATGAGTATTTGATTTTAAACATGTGAAACTTCGTTCTTTTTTGAAAACATATCTGCATCTGCCATATTTGTTTATTAAGGTTTGTGAGGGTCTTCTGACAAAATTATCCTACAAAAGGCGTAATCACGGCATAAATCGAAAATTATACAACTAAATTTTGATGCTTAAATTATACTATTAAATTGGTGCTTAAATTAACTATTAAATTGATGCTTACCATTTACTACCGTATCATTTGAAAATTTACTTATTTTTAAGGAGTTATTTCGTACTGGCGGCTAAACCATAAAAAAATCAGAAATCATATTGCAAATAAATGAAACTTCTTATCAAAATAAATTTATTTAATAATCATAATTAATAAATGTAGTTCAATTAAAATATTTTTAATAAAATAAAAAAAGAAGAAAACAAAAAAAAAATATAAAGTGTTCAAAACCTAGTTTTAATTCTGCCATCAAAATAATGTCCTAAAAAATTGTGGCAAACTTTCATAAAGTTATGAAAAAAATCACTGTAGCCTTAAGAAATATTGAATTTTACTAATTGTATATCTTTTATTTTGTTTAAGAATCAAGTTTTAGTAAACTGATGTATTCAGGTTTATTTTATACACTTCATCAATAAATAAATGATATTAAGTAGTAACAATCGCATGCAAACTTGTTTGAAGCGAATTGTTTCACGTTCGAGACAATGAATCTATTTTCGCATGAATATAAAAAGTAGTAAGTAATTGCATTCGGAGAAATAACTTATTTGAATTCTCCGTTGTACGAAGGTGATAACCCCTTTATCCGCCTCGTCTGGAAATTCCAATTACTCGTGTATTTCGACTGCCTTTATTTTATTTGCTGTTATGTGGCCCATGGTGTGGAATTGAAACTCGCTTGAACTCAACCCTTTCAAATCTCACGTCATAACCTTTTCTCTCCTGCTGAGAAAATTCTTTGTTGGCTCACAGAATTTCAAAGTTTATCCACACGTCTTGCTTGAACTCTTCACTCGTTCTTATTTGTTAAGATTTTGTTTCTCTTGATGACCTTTCTCTGAGACCAAAGTCAAATGGTCTGCGAAAAAGCTCGTGGCTCTATCTCTTCTCTATCAAAAGCGTTGGCAAGTAACAAAAAAAAAATCAATGTTAATTTAAGACCTAATTGCAAATTCAAATAAATTGCCCATATATAACATCATTGAATTTTTTAAGAGTAAACCCTCTTATTAATAAAAACGTTTTTCAGAGAATTACTATATTTCTAATACGTATTTAATGAAATATTTTTGCAATCTTTGAGCTAGAATGGATTCACATCAATTAAAATTAAAATTCTTACAGTAAAATCGAGCAGATAATGTTTGTATTTACCCTTCAGTTGTCTTCAAAACTAGTGAAATAAATTATTTTAAAAGTGGTTTATTAGTTAAAACACATTAGCATTTTCCCTTTATTTACATTTTAGCTTCCACACCTACGTTTATAACGTAAACGAGTAGGATTGTAATAAAATCTGTTCCTTAGCCTGCGTCCACACAACATGTGTTCAACGGGGAAAAGGGGGGGGGGGCAAACATAGTATTCATTTTATATTAAACATTGAAGCACTAAATTTGGCTAGTTTCATTTATTTTCTTTCAAAAATTCATTATTTATGTTATATTGTTTGCTAATGTATGGATATTCCAAAGAATAAATTTTAATATTCTTCGCTCTTGAATAGAAGAAAAACATTTCAGACTAGCACACAACAATATTAAACATTCCACCTTCAGTACCTAAATAAACCGTATGATTTTTTTAAGGCCATTAAAAAAAAGAAAGCAGCAAACCATCGAAACGAATAAATAGTATTAAAATGTCATCCACCAAGGCTAAGTCCTGACTCACTCACGCATCAACGCCCAGCCCAAACTACTGGAGGTACAGCAACCAAATTTTAGGAAAATGTTCTTTTCATATCGTAGGCGTCATTTAAGAAGCGATTTTTTGAAATTCGAACCCAAACGGGTGTAAGAGTGCAAAACGTGAGCAGATTTCCCCAAAGGAATAGCATTGATTAGATTCATAAGATTAGAATTTATACATTTTCTTCAATTTAAAAGAAATTTCAGAGCGTTTAGAATGAACAAAACTAAATATAAACACGTACAAGCACGTGAGTTTAATTTGTAGGATTGTTATTTGAATATCAGTATTTTATTTTATTTATTGAATTTAAATCTTTTAATATTTTTGTTCACTGTCTCATGGCGATAAATACGATAACTATTCTAGATCTGATCTGATGAATACTTCTAAGAAATGTCGATTCTCTCTACGTATAGCGTATGTACTAAATGTTTATGAAACTGGCAATTTGGTACAGCAATGATATAATAGCCGATTGAATTTTTTTATTGGCGGCTTTTGGCGAAGTTGGAAATTTAACGTAAGGTAGCTATTTCCATCCTGTTTGTATTTCTTAGGGTTAGTTTGAGATGTACAGGGCTATTAGCGTCGTAACTTAGAACCACTCTCAAGTTACGAGCCAACACATGAGTAGGTACCCAATGCAACTTTTTAGGGCGACATCGCACGCAGCGTCGGGGCTTTGAAAAATATTTAACGTGCACTCCATTCACACGGGGTATTATTCGTCGAGCATTTTTGCACGAGACGTTTATAGGTCAGCAGTTATTTTGGCGATGCCCGGACCTGAACCTGGGACCTACCGCTTGCAAGGCGAAAGTCTTTACCGTTTGCCCCCCCCCCCCCAGCCCTATCGAATTGTATGGAGTATGGAGTGGAAAGTTAACCACATTTGGGCAGTTTCGTTGTGCTAATCATGAAATAGAAATTGGTCGTTGTATCGTAGCTGTCCTGGCAATTTGAACAGGGGGCCTATGGGAAAGCTATCTAACTCCTGGATGGGAATGCATACAATCAACCCTCAAAACAGAATGGGAAGAGATTATAATATCCTGATGAAGTGGATCAGTGGAGAGGGGTTCAAGTAGTATAAAATTTAAGTTTTCATAAATAAAAAAAAACTCTGATTAGGGGTTTTAGGGTACACCCAATAGATCACCTTCTTCCCATTTCTAAACAAATATTACGAATAATAAATCAAATCTTATTGTGAGATATATTATGAAGTTATTTTAACCTGATGTATGTCGCAAAAATGAATTTCCATTTTTTTTATTTAACTGAAATAAATTTTCCCGCTCAATCGTAGTCAGTGAAATGGTTATTTTATTCTAATAAAAATGTTCTTCCTGTGCTTTTTAAATGAGTTTTAAATTTTACAAGGTTTTTTTTTAATAATTGAAGTACTTCAAATTGAATTTTTTTCTGGGATTCTCAATGTTTTACTTTCGATACGCTGACTTTCTGAGTGGCAAAGGTGATTTGGCAACAATCGTAGGAGAATGGCTTCTTTTTTTAATAAAACAAGTAGGCTTGTAACAGAATCCAGTGCCGGATTTAAATACACAGGACCTAGGCACTTGACATTTTGGCTCACCCCACCATCTCGAAGCTATTTTGGAAATTTAGCAAATTAAACAGAACATATAACTTTATTCGACTTTAATAAACATAAGAATAGTACAAGATGTAACTATAGTTATTCTATAACATTTATAAAATCACACGGCTCTAGGTTTTCGGAGCTAGACGATTTTCAAATTTTATTTCGAAAATTCAATAGTTATTACTTATCGTATGCAAAAATTATTTTATATTTCAAGAATAAATATGTAATATTCCTCGCTTTTAAATAGAATGAAAAAATTTCATATCAACAAACAAATAATCTTTTAGTGATATATATTTGACGTCATTTTAAACTAATCGATGTCGCAAAAATAAATTTATCTTAATTTATTGTCTTCAAGAATTAAAGTTACTCGCGATTGTTGCGAATGGCAATATTGATTTAATTCTAATAAAAATGGCTTCCAATGCTTTTTAAATGAGCATTAAAGTAAGCGAGTACCCCAAATTCTAAAATTTTTATTATTACTTTAATCTTTTCCAAATTTGGCATAGTGATTTCAAATATAATGAGCAATGCTTTTTAGGCAAATTTTTTTTATTTAAATATAATTGATTTATTTTAAATGGAGTTTTTCACCTAAAAAAGGGGTTTACGCCAAAACTTCTAGTATAAAAAGTTTTACATTAACTTACCTGGAATTTTTTACAGATGTTATTTCAATATATATCTGTGCCATAAGCCTCTAACATCTGATGCAAATATAGTAGGTTTTTTTTTAATGTTCAAGTGTAAGTTAATCGAAAAAAAAATCTTTTTTTAAAGTTAAATTCATGACATTTTTCTTAATAACTTCTCTTCTTGTAATTTGTATGTAACTCTAGAGAGTCATTGCATGTATCAGTTCAAAACGGATAATTTAACACATAAGTAATGTTTATAGAAGGAAAATTCAATGTGGTAGGCTTGTTTGCGTAAACCTCTTTTTTAAGTTAGAAAAAACACCTTTAAAAAAAACTAAATTATATTTAAATAAAAAAAATGCCTAAATAGCATTGCTCATTATATTTGAAATCACTATGCCAAATTTGGAAAACATTAAAGTAATAGTAAAATAATAATATAAATCGATAATCGATAAATCGATTCAATAATAATATAAATCGACGAAATATTTGTCACCCGTAAATATATTTTAAAAATGAAGAAAATGGTAAATTGTTTCAAGTATCCCTGGATTTTCTATAATTTGAAAGATAACTTTATCTGCAATGTCTTACTTATATTTTAAATGCTTATGCAGCATTTTGATTCTACTTATTTATGAAATATACAAATTCAATAAATAATTAATGCAAACATAAATTCACGTTAAAGGCGAAAGGAATTAATTTTCAAGAAATATCAGTAATTTATTCTCTAGAGGTCTTTATTGTTAAAATATTAGTCAAGGAATAAATACGTTTACTTTTAAAACAATACCATTTTTTGCGTTAACCTATTTGTCCACTTTTTCTAAAATGTATTTATATTAGACCATAGATTCGACTATTTTATCTTAGTGAAAGCTTATCGCATCGGTTGCTAAACCCCTTTTCGTATCCTATCTAAGAAATAGCAAAAACATCGAAGAAAAATGCACGAGGAAAAAAATCCTTCTAAGACCAGTATTTAAAAGCTGAGAAGGCTGAGTTTTCAGAGTAATTTATCAAGATCCTCAGGCTGAGGTATGTGGCCAACTCTTCCATCGACTAAATATATAAAAAAAAAGATCATTAATTATTAACGGCCGCCACTCCCTGCATTTGAGGCATAAACATACGTCTAATAGTTATTTTAACCATTTACATTTGCTACAAAGGATCATCTCTTCCCCCTTGCCGTACTAAGAAATTATGTTCTTAGGTAGCGGTTTAGCATAATAGGATGTGCGCCTCGTGATTATTTTATACAAAGCGCGGAGGACGCGAAAGGCCAGCGCAAAAAGAATAAAAATTGAAAGAAAATCACCGCGCTACGCATCCTAATAGGGGCGAGAAAGGCCGGGACATTTTTCAGAGCTGCAATTACACCCGATCTTTGTTCATGCTTGTCTCTGACAGAGGGGTCAGGTTTGTTAGAACGAAGTTTACAATGAAGGAGTCTACTTCTGGATGAGTAGGAAGTCTATTTCTAGGGTAAAAATTTTTTGTAAGTTTACCATGATTATTTCTTGTACAGTTACAAGTTCTGAAGTGAGCCTAATTTCGTATTAAGACAGCGTTGAATAGTGGGAAAAGCGATGTCCTTGTATTTGGAAGATTACAAGATCATTTCTCGTCTTTAGACAAAGTTTCTGGGGGGGGGGGGGAGGGGGGGACCACTTTACTTGATGTAACCGTTTTGGGCATCTGTTTTTTTTCCTATTCTCGTTGTAAGTGTTTCTGTTAGGTATAAAACTTCAAGAAAACACATATTTGTACAACAATTACAAACAGTTATGGGGAGTATTATATCAAGTAGTATTGAATTCCAACAGAAATTTAACAATTTTTTCTTTTTCTAGTGAAATTGTATTTGTTCAAACAATTTGGTAGCTTACACTCTTTTATAAATACCGAAGAATAAAAATTTGTAAACCATTTGACATTTTATTACACTAATCGTTATTAGACATGGACCAGAATGGTCCTTAAAACTAATTTATTGTTTTGAGATTTTTTTTAATTTTAAGAACTACATGGTTTTACAATTTTTTTTAAAAAAATGTTTACCAATCTAACTTTTAACGTATATCTGTAATTTAAACATCCTTGCAGATTATATATAAATAGCATAACATGGTATTCGTTACACTTGTAAATATCATTTAACTAAAATTGAATAATTAAGCACAGAAAAACCTGGGGTAGTGGGGGGGAGGGGCGCAGCCGGGCTCTTACAACATCGTACAAGCCAGCGCCTAGCTGTTTCAAACAAGTTAGTCTTCACCTGGTTTTTAAAAATATATAGATAGATAGATTTTTTTAGTTTAATTTTGTTCGTGCCTGTGAGAATAAAAAAAAAAGCAGCTACAATTAATAATATTTTTCAAAATTAATTAGGAAAAACCTTTAATACAACAGAAGATTAAATAAAAACAGGTATTTGATTAAGCAGCGCTGAAGAAGGCTGCCTAGGTGTAATATCACGACATGATTAGAACCAACAGAAAGTAATTTAGAAAAAAGAGCATTAATAACCTTAACCTTTAATAGATTCTTTGTAAAGCTTGAGATAAGCGTGTTAAATAGGGTATCACTCTTAATTAATATTATCCTGTAAATTGGATGACTATATTAACCCATAAACTTTCCGGAACCAGTCACGCCCACCCCTACCTTTTAACCTGTAAAAATCTGTTGTTTGATTGATGAACAAACGAAAGCGATCTCTAAGCCAATAAAGTTTTTTTTCTTGCGTAGTTTATAGGAGCTGGCTGTTAATAGATGATTAGATGAAATCAAAGTTATACAAGAGCTGAGAAAATTCATTACTTTGATAGTTATTTCTGAATTATGGAAGTAGGTGACGGACAGGCTGTCACATTAGAGTTGCTGGGAGCATCGACGAAACTATCTGAAATAAATTACTAGATACTTTTTTTTTACCACCATCGCTAATTGGATAACGCACCTTCGCGTGGCAAGTCTCACGTTTCAATCGAACGGACCCCGCTCGGCGGCCTGATAGAAAAACCGGTGAAAAGTTTTACAGCATTTGTGGAGCTCCAGTGATAAATATTAACCAGAAAATTAGAAGATCCACATAATCCATATTTTCGAAAACTAACATTTATTTTACCTCTAACACTTACTGAAAAGGAAGAGTAGGGAAGACTGGGGTTGGTTTTTCATTTTTTTTCTTCTTTTTGATTGCACAGTTTGTACTTTTATTTAATTTGAGGAAAACAAGATATCATTGTCTTCCTCGCGTGTTTATCTACAAATTGGTACATTTTCTCTGACTGCCAAAAATGGATGGGACAAATTTTAAAATCATGTATTTTATTAACAAAATTTGACACACTTATGAAACAATCCTTGTTCTTTACTCATATTATATTGTAAACTTTAATAACTTTAAATATTATACCGAGAATATAAGTGAAATTGTAGAAAAGTAGGTTAGTTTAACGAAAACGTAAATGTCAACAATTTTCAATAAATGTTATTTTCATCTGGAACTCAAACAAAGTGTGTAACTTCCCTTATGGTGTAACCATAGCTTGGTGTTCTTTTAAGAAAGCAAAAAAAAAATTTATGCATTGAAGTTTACTGAGATATCTTCCACTTTTTGTTATCCAGTCAATGTACTCCAAACTTAGGGTGCAACATGACACATTGACATTATTATTTTATAGTGCAATTATTCACTATCTATGGATGATATTTTGGTTTTTGTATGCTTGTGTGCTACTACGTCCATTTCTACAGTTATTGCATATATTAGCATATTGCCTCATATTAGTGCGATTTATCTCGGCTTAAACTTTTTATTATTTTGTAGAAAATTTTTAATCTCAAAAAGAAATTACAATATTAATTTATTCTGGTATTTGGACACGTCAGGAAATATCGGGTTCTCATTACAAGGATGAATTTTTCTTTACAATTTCAAAACTTATAAACATTTGAGCTCGAAATTCTGTCTTAATGTTGAGGACTAATATCAATAAAAATGAGCACTGATAATTTAATTAAATTATTTAATTTTAATTAAATTATTTAATTTTAATAAAATTAATAATTTAATAATATAATAATTAATATATAATAATTAATAATATAATAATTAATAATATAATAATTAATAATATAATAATTAATAATATAATAATTAATAATATATAATTATAAATATTACAATAATTTAATTTAATTATGAATTTAATTTATTAAAAAAATTTAAAAAGGTGAACATCAGATTTTATCTTTACATCCTAATTTTTGAATTCTGGCCGTGATATCAATTGTATCACTGACTGAGTAGAATAAGTATTTATGTTTTATGCGAACGTAAACATTTCAATAATAAACAAATAAAAGTGCAAGATGATTATATTATCATAGATAAAAAGAAATTAAGGAATGTTTGTAAAATTTTAAAAATATTAAGTCCCTGATACAAAATTAAAATAAGTTTAATTGATCCCATTAAACTACATCTAATAATTGTTGTTTTAATTAGGTTTTTCCCTGGTGGGAGAAACATAATTTTTCCCAGGACGGTTAATACCGGTTTTTACCATGTTATTTACCGAGGGCGGTTAAAACCATGCCAACTCTGTTTCATTAGTTCCTATAGTATGAAATAGACACATGCGCTTGCTCTGATTCTGTTCAAAGTTTTATTGAAAAGAGTTTCATTATAATAATACTTTGTGTTTTATTGTGTTGATGGATGTGAAGTTTTCCATGAAATAATATGGCTTGATACTCTAAAAGAAGGCAAGTTTGTTGCAATACAAAATGCTTACGCGTGAATCGACTTAATCCAATAGCACAAATTATTTTAGAAAATCACAACCCCTTTGAATGGAGCTTGAAAGCGTGTTGCAAGCTGATGTATAACAAATATCGTGATTTATATTCCATGGTGATCTGTAATACCTGTTTTTAGCATGCATTTATTATTGCATGCAACCCACTTTTGACTCATGCATTGTTTTTCATCAACAAAATGTTTCAGTCGGTGTGTGCTACTATCCTATGAGTAATACTGAAGAAACTTAAAATCCATTCATCTAAAAATACATTTTAGCAGTCAATATCGCTCACTTTTTTTATTTTCAAAAAATATGTTAAATAGATTATGTTGCGGCACGCAACTTCAACATTAAAAAATATATATTGCGTCATTCCGTATTGAAAACGGTTTGGTACACTAATGTATGACAGATAAAATTATACTTCATAAGTCGCGTATTTAAATAGTAAATATATAATACTTAAAACTTTCGAGAAATAAAATTAAAAAATATATAGTTAAAACTAATAACAATTATATATTTAACAAAGAGGAATGAAATAGTAATAAGTGTGAAAAGTAATACTTTCTAAAATGTTAGTGAAATAGTGACACGAGTTTTAAAACATATAATTTTCTCATGCGTTGCATACAATATTTTTATAATTACGTAAAAAAAAGTCACATTTGAACATAGATTCTGATTTGAATTTTCAAAAAAAAATTCGAAAGTTTTGCTTCATAGAAAATCGCTTACTTTTTGAAAAGTAGCAAAATCAAAAATCCTCTACGCTTTGGTCGGAGTTCACGATACTCCGTTGGAATATTTTAGTAAAGCTGAACATAACATCGACATAAAAAAAAACTTTGTTTATTAACGTTGCTTAAGAAAAATTCCGTTGGATACAGGCTGAAGAACTCAAAAAATTATTTGTAAAAAAATCGTTAATATAAACATTACTAAAGACAACAGTGGTTCCAATGTTACTATTATTATTTTGAAATAAAAGTTTTACTCGCAAAGCAGGCATCTTATGAAAAAAGTGAAAAAGGTACTTTTTTTACTGCTCTTGAATGAAAAAATTAATACTTTCGTACGCTTTTTTTTTTTTAAAGTCTCTCCATTTGAAAACGTCTGATATTAAAATTCAGAGGAGAACATCGGATTTCTTTACGTAATTATAAAATTTTACTTATAATTTCTCTGAACAAAATCCCGTTCTACTGGTGTCATTATAGGCCAATTAAATAAATTGTCCATTTCGTTTAGAAACAAGCACATTTGAACCTTCTATAAACTATATTTATGAATCGTATAATCAGTTGACTACACTCCGTGCCAACCTAACTTAGGTAAAAATAAAGAGTAAAAAGGCAGAGGGAAAAGCGCTATTGAGTTGGAAACGCTTGTAAGGTATTATTTACATACAAAATGATCTGAATACAATTTAACAAAGATACACTTTTCATTCTGATAAAATTGCCAAATTTTCTCAAATAACATTCAGAACTGTTAGACCTCAAACGAAATTAATGTTTTTAAACATGCTTTCTGGATGGATTCACAAATAGTTTATGGAACTCTTTACATGCGCGGAAGGATCTCCTCCAAGGCATATTTATATTTACCCAAATTAGGTTGGCAAGGATTGTAGCAGAGCTATAAAAACAAAACCGTTTATAGCATAGATTTAGAAAGTAGCAGATATGCCCATCGATTGCGCAATCCCGTACAACGCAATACAACCCGCGCGATTGTGTGATGAATCAACTTATCACCGTTTTTGCAATGCATCACGGGATACTGGTTCGCAAAAAACGTTTTTGCCGAAGAGTTACATGCAATAAAAACTGCATTTTAATATGCTTCTTTTATGAATACATTCCTCATGTCTGCCAGAAATTATCAATACGTATCCAGCTACAAACTGATGCTAGCAAAACTGGTAAAAAGTTTTAATTAGTTCATATTAAATGTATAAATTTTATTAGTCGAATTATCTCATGGGGCTATGTGGCTTATGACATGCCATGTGCTAGGGCTTGCGAACTGCCTTATGGGATACCGGTTCACAAATGGCTTCACCTTTCCCCCTAGGGGCAGATCTGCTACTTTCTAAATCTATGGTCTAAACTAAAGTATGGTCCCTCGATTTGAGATGCGGTCCACGACCGAGCCGTGCTCATGAATCTTCCGAATTTCGCATCAGAAACCAATAGATTTTCGCATTAATCGGAAGCAACCCATAATCAATACATCACTGCCAGACGGCTGCGGTGCTTGTCCCATGCAGGGTGAGAGACCACACAAATCAAATGTTGTGACAGCAACGAAATGCTCCAAATATATAGTTTGGTTTTTAACCAAAGATTTATAAGTGCCGAAAGTTTGCGTGATGGCTTGATTTACTGGGGACTTTTATTGGTATATGTATATCGCGCAAGAACTGGTTTTCAGGGGATTATTTTTTACATGTATATATATCGACGATACACTGTAGCGCATTTTCTTTTTCTATCAAACTGGCGAAACTTCACCCCACAGATAACTACGATGTAAATCTCCTGGAATTCAATTTAATAATTTAATTAGTACTTGTGTAGATTTATTCTCTGTTATTTATTAAAGTAATGAGAGTTCATTTGCATGAGGTATCAAATTTATGGTCTCACACTTAGTTGCTTGACTTCTTTTCGCTATGCTACTGGCTTGCTCTTAAATATGGTGATTGCTGGTTGATTAGTGCAATTCATATTTGCTTTTGAGTTACGGATGCATGCAACAGGTCTCCAGTTCTTCATAGATATTGTAGTGCATATTTGTATGGATTAAGTATTTTGATCACACAAACTGAAAATTACAGATAGGCCATATTTCACTTTTCATAAGTACTATAAATATAAGTGTAGCTTTTTTGTATGCCTATATTATAAACCAATTAAACACAAACTTTTCAAGATCAAAATTTGCCTGAAGTTCAATCCTTCTAGATTAGTTCATCGTGGATTTTTTTTATTGGGTCAATTAGCCCCAAATAAATGCGTATCCTCTTACTGATTTAAACTACTCAATTTCAAAATAAGAGAGTATATAAACCACATCTTTACCCAATTAAGTAGTTTATAAGAGAGTATATAAACCACTTAATTGGGTAAAGATGTGGTTTATAAGAGAGTATATAAACCACATCTTTACCCAATAAAGTGCATTGGACAACGATCGATTTTTTTAAACCAAATTTTTGAATTATAGTTATCAAACATTTTGAAATTCAATAAATCAAGGAACAAGGAAAAAAAAATTTACTCATTTATGCGAAGCTAGTTTTAAGGCAAAACATAAGAAAAAAATTATGTTATAAATAATTTCTTCTTTTGCATATTTTTACACTTAAATTATTGTTGAATGAATTCTGAGCAAAAAAACGAATGAAATCAAACTACCTGTACTCGTGTGAGTTAGAAGCAAAGGAATCATTAAAAATATTGTCATTCTTGAGTGGTATGCACACCTCTGCTCTTGGGCCATTCATTGCTTGTTTTTCGCTGCTGAAATGCTAATTCGGAATGCTAAGTAATTAATAACGTTCGACAGTGCCTTGTTGTGTGGTTAATGCAGTCTGAAAATGACACGTCCAATGATATATTAGGACGAGATATTGCTTGACAGGATAAATTACAGCTTCTCGACTTTAAATAAATGATTCGCTGTTTGTAGTCTCGCTGCTTCGTCTCTGCAAATAAAAATCGGGATTTATTTCTGCGAGGGTCAACTGCGAGATAAATGACCAGATAGAGTGTGAGATCGATAGTAGAGCACATCTTTGCCACCACCAAATTATCAAACCGAGTGAGTCGATGCTGGATTTCTAGATTTATTATTTGCATAAGCGCACATTTCCATTCAAGAACAGCAAGTACTTAATGATATTACTCGGAATTTCTTTGGAGTGAAATTTGATTGTGTGGTTATTTGGATAATTACTTATGCAGACGTGTAAAGACATTTTAATATTATGGATCAGTAACGAATACCTTGTAACTTTCAAATGACATTGCACAGGGATACTTATTGCTATTTAATTTGTTTTTAATATCACACTTCCCTAGTCAACTCATGGCCCATGAAACTCACTTAAGGAATCTAATATCGATATACTATGTAAGTAATTAAAAAAATAACTGTTTTATGACAAGGAAAACAGTGAAAATAGATAGTTCCTGAAAATAGATAGTTCTGAAGATCAGCTGCATCCAGGTCTTCTGTTTATAATTGTAAATGATATTTACAAATTATAAACAACTTGCATGAGTTTTCAGGAGACGTGAATAGTTTAGTGAATCCATTTCTTGTTACTCTGCAAAAAATCATAACTTTCGGCGAATATATATGCAATATTACCTATTCATTACTAAAAACTACTTTAAGGAGAAGCAAAAAAATTACTTCGAACCATTGTACATTTTGATTCTCTCAGTCAAAAACAAACCCAAAAAATTCCACTATAAATGCGATTTTGTTTTATCTCTTTAGTTAAAATGTGAAGTCAATTTATTTATAAAACGCAGAAAGGATTTTGCTGACTTTTGCTCAATTTTTTTCGGATGTAATTACATCTTTCATTAATTTCGTTAATTAAGAGCTAAACATGAAATTAATTGAAGTATGCAATGAAGGTAAAATGGAACTACCCATTATGTTTGCTGTAAAAATATGTTTAATGTATAGATTGGATAAGCTATAACTGGACTGTATACTTTTTAAGAAAATGGTTTGGATGTTTTAATATATTTTGTGTGGATATGCCAAATTCCTTTTGTATATTCGTTAAAATGCACTGAAGTGTAAAACTGGTCTTTAGAAATAGCGTTGAATAAAATAATTTTTCTCCTCACAATATCCTGCCACAATTGAAGATAAATTTTCAATGTTAATTTTTCAGCAGTCGTATTCAGTAAAAAGAGTGTAGGGAAATGGTTTCCGAATTTGCATCGGAGTTTAAAGCGGCATTTTGTTTTAGTAGTAATTTCTTTTGTTATAAAAACAGATAATCGGACACTCCCTTATGAAAGAAAAAAAACATTACCCCTACCCATTAATAAATCCAGTTGTCTTTTCAAACATTGTTATCAACGCCATTCCTTCTTCAATCAAAGAAAAGGGCCAACACCCAAAGGGGTTCGCACGTATAAGCCTCCCCAAAAGAGATTTCCTCTTTTGTACACAAGTTCGCCTTGTAACGCACCAAGTTGATGGATCCCAAGCAACAACCCATCAATATGGGGATCACAACAGCCAGCAAGAAGAAGAAAGCGGATCCGCGTATGTATCACTTCCTGAGATCAAGAAGACGCGGAATAATAATGAGTGAAAGGGCGCTTTCTCTTCCGACATGATAAACGGATCGGACGGGCCGAGTCCTCATTTAGACTCCGATCGCAGACTTGCTAATGAGTTGGCCCTCCAGGTATCCGCCGACGACGAGCAGGAAGGGGTGGCAGGCATGGTAGCTATAGAAAAACATATTCCAAGAGTGGCTTATGAATTTTATTCCACACGAAACCTAGAACTTTTTTCAATCTGCCCGAATATTTTTAATGAATTTAATTAGTCGGCCCTTTCAGACCTTGGAAAACTCAGACTATAGGCACAAAAAATTTTGGGGGCCTCTGTATGGAAAACTTTGCATATAATTCCCCGTATTGATGATGCTAGTTTCCCCAATTTATCCTATTTTTTATTACATTTTATCGGTTTCCTTACAACATCGGTCAAACCAATTACTTTAGGTTAATGTCAAAGTCAAGCTAAATATAAAGTCGAGTCTCAGTAATCTTGACTGAAATGTTGGGAGACTATATCATTCCAACCCATTGAGACGAACCTCAAATATTTTAATAAATTGGCATTCCAGCTAGGAAAATATATTCTTGACCAATTCCACATAATCTACTCATTGGTAAAAAAAAAAAAGAGCGATGTCCAAATATTTTTATGCACTGGTAATATATAATATTTTACTGGTGTACTTATTTTAACTATGAATACAATTTAGCGACGGTGGTGTCGAAATTGAAACATTTAAAATGATTTTTTTTTTAATTGACAATTTCAATTTGTAATTGTATATCCGTAGATCACGTTGCAATACGTTTTCGTTTATATAAAGAAGTATTCTTACTGATTGCTTTCTTTCTTTTGCAGAACTGTCCAACAAAAGCCGAGGCTCGCCGCAGTGCTGCCAAGATCGCCCTCATGAACTCCGTCTTCAACGAGCACCCTTCTCGGAAGATATCCGACGACTTCATAGGGAAGGCAGTCGAAGAGGCCAGGTCTTCCTTCAAGGTTAGAAGGGTTTTTTTTTGTTACAATTTCATTTTTCAGGTGCTTACGGGCTCCAAAATTTATCCTTATTATTTAAATCGTTTAAAGTAAAAAGAGGATAAGTGCACAAAAAGATTTCCTTCAACGCTTCTCTTATCGCTAAAATGTCGAAAGGAAAAACTGGGAAATTCCCAAAAAGGACTCCATTATTTTTGACATTTAGTGTTTACTTGGAGAATCAACATCACTGGTCATCATTTCGTTAATTTTTAGACAAGCATTTCATTACAAGATTTTGTCTTTGGTGAAATAATAACTTAAGTTTTTAAACTTACTCACCGACAGAGCAGTCGAAAATCCTTTTATCCCTTAAGCCATTTTAAACCATAACGTTTAACTAATGTTGTACATTTCTTACATGTACACGTAATTGCCTAAACATAGCCTATTTACCCTATATTAGGTATTATGCTCTATACGTTGTTTTTATAACATAGTTTCTCAAGGGAGAGTCATCCTAAACAATGCCATCTAGATCACAACTACTGTTGACTGAACTTTAATTACCGTCACGTTGAAGGACTGGCAATTTTTTTTGTCTAAATCTTTCTAGAATCGATATGATGTTCATTAGATGCCCATTTTTTTGAAAACGTTGTTTTTCTTGTGTCGTTTCAGCTGCCCTCCGAGCCGGACGACTCCGACGGCAAGTCCCACAGCGGCATCGACGCCTTCCGCTTCATGCTGGAGTCGAACAAGGGCCGCACCATGCTGGAGTTCCAGGAGCTCATGACCGTGTTCCAGCTGCTGCACTGGAACGGCAGCCTGAAGGCCATGCGGGAGCGGCAGTGCTCGAGGCAGGAGGTGGTGGCCCACTACTCGCACCGGGCCCTGGACGACGACATGCGCTCTCAGATGGCCCTGGACTGGATCGCCCGGGAGCAGGAGGCCCCGGGGGTCATCTCCAGGGAGCTGGGGAGCGCCGAGAGGGAGCTGGAGGGAGCCAGGCTCGCGGGCAGGGAGCTCAGGTTCCCCAAGGAGAAGAGGGACATTCTCATGCTGGCGTGCGGACAGGTCAACACGGTCAACGGCATCAGCTAATTGAAGCTGCTGTGGTGTGCGCAAGTCTTTAGTCCCAGTCGTGATAACAAGTGTGTGCTGTACATATGCGTGGACTCTTACAACTGGCAAGTGTCAAGTTTGTTCGTTGGATCGTGTCCTTAACAGAAAAAGAGAATAGTGATAACAAGTGTGTTGTGTCGTTGCTGACTCTTACAAGTGCAGATAGTGCTGTGTAAGTTTCTCATTAGACAGTGCTTTTGAAATTGAAAAGTGATAGCATGTGTGCGTTCAGTTGTTCATACGCGGACACTTTCCTAAGTGCGGATTGAATAAGTGAGAGTTGGTGCATTAGATAGTGCTTTGAAATTAAAAAAAAATAGTTTTAATTTTTGGGCTCTATTTGTATCTTTATTGTGATTTTCATAAATGAAACTATTGTTATAGTATAAAATTTTCTTTATGTGTTTAGGGAATAATAAAGCCGTAAACACGAGATGTAAATTAGTTTCGTTTCCGTCTTTATTGACTAAATATGTAAATTGACGGTGTCTATATCACAACTCCGTAAAATTCTATCTTTAGATGCATCAAACAAATTATCTGCAGATGAGAGCTTTGAAAAATTAAAAAATGATTATCGCTAAGTAAAATTTTCAATGCAAAATAAACTATGAATTTTGGTTCGACCTTCAGTGAAAAGTGATACTTCAATATCTTGCTGCAGTTGCCGGATGAATTTTACAAAGCTGATTTTACCGAATTACTCATCATTATTGATTTATTTCATATATGGTGATCTATGTGAGACAAAAATTGATATTTGTGTAACAAGATATTATTTAATCTCTATGTAACATAATTTATTAAGCTTTATTTGCAAAATTGTATGATTGCTTGTATGTCGCTTTTTATTTATAGTTGTTTTTTTTGTTAAACACACTCCAAGTATGGAAATTACGAATTTCGATTACGTTCTGGTACAAACTTTGTTTAGCAAAAATAATGTTTCGTTTAAAAAAAAAATCCCAAAGTATAAGTTTATTAAAAACCATGTTTTCTTCTTGAAAATACCAAGTTAAACATATATTTGTAACTTTCCCAAACACATACAAAATATATTTGGAAAAACATTATTAAAAATTATTAATTTCAGCTTAAGTTTTAGACTGCAATAAACAATTAATTTGATTACTGTTCCCAACTCCTTGATCAAATTTGAAAATTAATATTGTAAATTGTAACTTTTTTACAATTTCTCTCCAACCTTTTCGCGTTTTATTCCTCTACTTTATAGGATTTGTTTAAGCTGTAGTTTGTATTCATAATATAGAGATAATGTCTATTTATATTCATTGTGCAATTTGTATATTTCTTCAAGGTGAGGCTACTTCAATTATCCCTTAGCATTCTTTTTTTAAATGGGATAGTCAAATGAAAAAATAACAAACGTAACTATAAAAGGTTTATTATTTTTGTTTGCAAAAACTCATTATCCAAATGTGATGTACTCCAAAATTCGAACGCTTAATCCATATCTCTTTGCAAAGCATTAAATGCAATTTGAATAATTTTTATGGCTTATGAAATTACGTGATGAGCCTAGGAGATGTTGTTTCCATTCTCTGTTTTACATTTAATGTGTCTGTTTGTGGATCGTACTCATATTTTAAATGGTGCTAGTGTAATTTATTGCATATGCAACACCAACTGAAAGGTAGCACACATTCTTTAAAAGCTTATCCAATTATATTGTAAACAAATAATTAATTGGACTTACCAATTGCAGTTTTATGACTGATAAATTCAGCAAACAGACAAATTGTGAGTTCCAAATCATACCAATAATTAAGTTGTGAAAATATGAATCTATTCTGAATATTGTTATACAGTTTTTTTTATATTCATTGGGAAAATTTGTAAATGTCATTTTAACGCTTAGCAAACTGACTAATTTAAAAAAAAAATTGCAAAAAGTAATGTTTTTTTAATATTTGTAGTCCTATACTCAAACGTTTATCTAAAAATTCCTATATTAACATGAAAGAAAAATAATTTAACGTTGTCTTCTTTTTTTGTACACAAATACGAAGACATTACCTTCAACTAATCACATCGAGCATTTTAATTAACGAGCACGGCCACGCCTGCTGTGACTTTACGTCAAAAACCCACAAGGCAGCTAATTCGTCTGATCTAGAACGGAAATACCTACGGTGACATTAGATACGTTGAACATTGTTTTCCACTCCACAAACAGACCATGCTCCACCCCTTTCGAATCGTCTATTGCTAAATCAATCGGTAGTTTTAAGGTACAATTTTGAACTAAATTGATTTGTTCCTTGAAATATTTACCCATCATAAAATTGATGGAAAATGTTTGTAATCAGAGTATAACCCCCCCCCCCCCCCCCCCCCCCCCCCCCCGTAAAAACAAATACAGATTAGGGGAGAGCAGGGGAATCCCGCCACCTCGGGTAATGCCGCCACCCCTTGTATCTCGCCAGCGGTGTGTGTGGGAGGGGGGCTGTGAGAGCTGACCTGTAGCAGGAAACAAAGTAATTTGTAGTATAGACGCTAATGACCGTGCGGTGAGTTGGTGTAAAGTTATTTTTTAAAAAATACGGTTTTTAGTGATTTTCATCTAATCTTGAGCCTTCTGAAATTAAGCGATAAGTGACTGCTATCTCTAAGTTAGATAAATCAGTTATATATCATTTAAAAGAGTAATTATTAGGCTATTTTATTACGTCGCTAGTTTGGAGGCTAGGCTAACTACCTTTCTTTATACAACCGTCTATGAAATTTTGTCTTACTGGGATGCCGCCACATCACTCTAGGGTTATGCCGCCACATGCAAAAGGATGGCGACATATACCGTAAAATAGAAATTTCATATATTGGCCCTACAACCTATTAGTTTTCGTTAGCGATGCCACGTATCCGAAAAAGAATAACTGAACTGGTCAAATAGACCAACGAAGCTTTAAAAAAACCTGCTTATTTAGTTGCACACAGAAAGTTAATAAAAGAGCTGCACCCTGTGCAATTTACCATTCCAAAGTTAATTGAAACTATTTTAGTTCTATATGTATTGCTTTATTATGTAATTTTCCATTATTTATAGATTATTTGCTTTGTTTATTGATGTGGCGGCATAACCCCAGATACCGGGGTAATCCAGCCTCTGTGCGAGCTTTAGAAAAATACAATTTTATTCAGTTTCTATTAAGAATTTAAATTTTAAAAAATCACTACAAGCTAGGTTATGAACTGTAGTATGCTATAATCATTACAATTTACATTAATTGCAACACAATTCTGCATGAAAATTCAATTTCCCTTAAGGTGGCGCCATTCCCCTTCTCTCCCCTATATCTCAAGTTAGATTAAAATTTCAGCATAATTTAAAACGTATTTTTAAAGCTTCTTTTGTACAGTAATACCTAATTTACAATAAATTTGGTCATATTTTTTTACTGACACTTCTGTTGGTAGGAACTTGCATGCATTTTCAGTTCATTTGGACTTTTAGGAATTTGATGCGTATGAGGTGCGTTCAACTTAACGAAATAGTAGAAATGCGTAGGTCACGTGACATTCAGAGACGTAAGCCACTTAACACTATAAAGCTGAGCACATAAGTGTACGATCAAGTGTATTTAAGCAACTTGTAACTAACGATCCAAAAATTTGGTTTCACGTTACTCCATAAAACTGGTGACAGCTTAGTAGTTTTCTGCTATATGGAGTAACGTTGCACAAATAGGAAAAAAATGCGGGATCACTCCTATTTTGTGATATAAGGACCAGTGACTCAGTTATAAGTTCAGATTTTTACTTTATACTGTGGTTGATATGTTTACATTATTTAAAGATTTGTATTATTGAATATTATTCGATAGTCTATTTTAGTCTCAACATTTAATGTATTCTAAAGAAATATATAAATGAAAATATTCGCTTATCTAGCGAACAAAATTTTGAAAATTTGCATCCACTTAGGGATACATTTGTTTATACCAGCTATCTCCTTATGTTGAACAGACCTCAACTGTTTTAAAGCGTAATTTTATGTGAATTTCTTTTGATATTTTATGTAATTAATTTTCACGAATTTTTTCCAACTAACATCAATTCATCTTGCTTAAAAATTACTATGTTATAAAAATGTTTGTAACTTGTTGTATATAGGTCTTTCATATAATTTTATTAGGATTCTCCTAAAATTGGTTTGCGCCACACTGTGATAACTTGCTATAACTCTTTTTGTACATAAATGCAGAGAATAAAACTGCCTTTTTATTATTGGAAGTATTTATTTATAACTATTGTTTATTTCGTAATATTATAGACATTATTTAATTGCACAAAACATTTATAAAAGTTTTAATATTCTTTTCTTTTTTTGTATTTTTGAAAGCTCTAAATAAATAAAGAACTCTTTTCTAATTGTTTAGATATTAAAAAACATTAAAAAATACACGAGAATAACTTTATAAATATCAATAAATCTTTTTAGTTAATTTCAGCACTCACCTTTTTATAAAAAAAGAAACTGGAATAGCTCTCTGATGCATCTTTTGTTAACATATAACAGACCTTTCTAACTTATTTATTAGGACCTTTCTAACTTATTTATATCACATTGATCTAATGTATTAGTTTTGAAGTCACAACTTCTTTAATATTGCTTTCCCATGTAAGTAGAGTCTTTTACCAGGTATAAGAATTGTTACTTCAGCAAAATCAAACAATTTTAAATAGAAAATATAACCTGGTTATTTTATTACAAATTTTTAAGCCTTAATTACTCTAAAATATTCTGAAGAAGGCGAAACTATTTTTAAACTTAATCGATTAAATATGAAATAACATAATGCTGTTTCCTTTCAAATTTGTTTTACTTTACTGTTATGACGACTCCCATTAACTAGTAAAAAAGTGCTTACCTTTCAAATCAAAGTGGTTACGATTTTAAAACGAATGCATTACTTAGATTATATTTTCTTTAGACTCCTAAATCGCTAAGTTGATAGTTTTACAGTTTTTAAAAATGTCATTTTTCTAACGAAAGCTGGACGATTTTTTTTCTAGCCCCGTCTTTTAGAATCAAACTTTTTAATAACTGTGCTCAATCAAGTAGGTTTGTAACAAAAACTGTTACTTAGAAATGCTGTCACACAAAATTCCACACGTGCGTTTATTTTTATTTTTTGCAAAACCCACCATTTAGTACTACGTTATAACTTTAAACGTCAAAATTAGACAAATATTTTTCATTGAAAATTCCGTAGTTATTACACTTAACACTTTGGCACTCACACTTAAAGAGAAGTAAAAAATTTCTTATCATTATACAACATTGAAAGTATCTACCACCTTTAAAACAACGAACGAATAACTAAACGAGTTATTTTTTAATTACCAATTTAAAAGCCAATTTGAACGCTCCTCCCCCCCTAAACAAATAATAGTACAAACCATCCAAGAATCTCATTGTGAAAAATATTATGATATTCATTCCAAACTGATTCATATAACAATTATCAATGTCCTATAAATTTGGAGAATGGCAATAGAGATTTGTTTAAATTAAAAATGACCTAACACTTTTTAAAAGAACACAAAATTTTTATTGTTTTTAATAATTGAAGTTTCTTTAATTTTTTTATATGAGATTTTCAATGACTTCTAGTTTCGATGCACAGAACTTTTTGATAGATCACACCTGTCTATAGCATTTGTAGTTTAGGCTATAATAGTGTGAGGGATAGTTGGACATTCGAACATAGCCGTTACAAAAGCTTCCCCTTATTACGCTAAAAACTAGTGTGCAAGCTGAAAGGGAAACAATTGCCAACAATTTAAATCATACGAAGCAAAAATCATATTGCAATACAGTAGAGTCCCGCTTATCCAAAAGTTACGGGACCAAAATTGAGCAGCAAAAATAAAAAAGATACTGCACATTTTAAGACATAAATCCAACTTTGTAACGTACGTACTTATTTTTTGTGTATTTATTTATGCGTATACATTTTCTTATTTTAACCTAAAGGCTCGGGATTTTTTTTTTTTTTTTGATAAACCGATTTTCGGATAAACGGGACTCTTACTGTAATATAACTTTCACGAGCTGCTTGCTTAACAAGCATGCATGATAAGTATATGTATGTGTGCTTTTAACTGGAAATCTGCCTGTCTTCCTACTAAGGCTTATCAATACTAAGCAGCAGTGATATGTATGCGTCCTGCAAATGTGCGTGGGCAATCCTGATCGAACGACCACTCATTTCGCCAAACAGAATGTCGACAGTTCGCTGCAACAAGGCGTTGATGAGCTGCCGAGAGAAGTTCAACGCTCGACATCGACGACATAGTGGTTAAAAAAAGAAATTCCAAAATCGAAGATCTGAAACACGTAAGAAGAACGGAAACGTTTCTTTTTTCGTTGCTTTAACAAAGACACGTTGCTTGTCTGGGAACTCTACTAAAAACCACACTTGCTTCAGATATACAATTATGCAGCAAAATTCTACGCGTCTATCCGGTGTGGTCAAAAACTACTCGTACTGTAAAAATACGTTGTGTAACATTACTCCATGCATTTAGAATAACGTTACACCCAGCATAGCTGGAGCAGCAACTTCTGATGCGAACAGTTTCATCCAGCAACGTTAAGCAGCTTATGCATTACGTAAGAATGCATCGTTTACAGTCACAGTATAAAATTGGAAATTGTAATTTAAATTTTATTTTAAAAGTTGGATTTGAGTATTAAATGTTAAGAAGTCATTTACTAGTTGTATTGGAGCAGTGTTTGGCTACCTACTAGTAGCATTATAAAATCAAAAATAAATTAAACTATTTGGTGAAATGTGTGTTTTTTTTACACTTTTTGTCCTGAAAGTTGACGAACAATTTTCAAGATATATTTCCCATAAAACACTTTTTAATTTTTTTAGCATACTTTTCTTTTTTTTTTTTAATTCGAAGAATTAAAAAAAATAAAAAAGTAGGTATTGACATGCGGTCGATGTCCGTCCGTCCGTCTGTCTGTCTGTCCGTCCGTGTCCGTACCCCCCTTCCAAAATCAGTTCTATCAATCCGATCTTAAAAATTCTTTTTTTATTAGAAAGGTATAACCTCAGACACCCAACTTTCATACTTTTTGTCCGTCTGTCTGTACGATAGGACGGATATAAATCTACTATTTGACGACGAATTTCCCATTGAATTAGCATTGAAATTCAATTTCGAGTCATTTAAATCGCTAAATTTAACTACAAATACTACGGACAAGTGAGATACGTCAAAAAATTCAGCGCATCGAAATGAGAATACATTGAAAATTTCAGAAAAGAATTCGAATTCGAAGTACTTCAATTATTTAAAAAAACTTCAAAATTTAATGCTCATTTAAAAAGCATAGGAAGCCATTTTTATTAGAATTAAATCACATTGCCATCGCAACAATGCTTGAGAAACTTTAATTCTTTTAGACAATAAAGTAAAATAAATTATTTTTGAGACATCGATCAATTTAGATGACGTCAAATATATTTCACTACGAGATCTTTGTATGTTGTATATAAATTGTTTTCATTCTATTTAAAAGCGAGGAATATTACATATTTATTCTTTGAAATATAAATTTTTGCAAACAATTTAAGTTATAATTATTTAATTTTCGAAATAAAATAAATGAAACTACCGCCGAATTTAGCAAGTAAATGTTTATTGAGGAGTAGTTTTTGGTTTTTGTTCTACGACGAAAAATAAATATTTATTTATAACTGCAATAAAGCTGTTTAGTGCTATGTTTAGTGAGATGCTGTGTTTAGTTAGATGCTGCGTTTTAGTGAAATTTATTTTAAATTTAATGTGAAAAAACGGTTGTTGATGTTTACTTGTTACGAAACCTAGTTTTTTCAAGATAAGAATTTTAGTAAGCATTTAAGTAACAGAAAAGTAGGCTATTTTAGTTCTTTAAGAACTTCTTGTTGTAATTAAATTTAAGTCTTGAAATATGCATTATTTTAAGTGGATCTGCATCAAAAAGTGAAAACATATACTCTCTTGTGTACATTTTTTAGTGTTAATCAAAAACGTTAATAAAAGGTTTTTTTTGCGTAAAACGCTATTTTCAAATATTTTTTTTAATTAAATTCTGCTAATAGTTGTGCCATAAATCAGAACATAACTACTCATTTTAAACCTTTAAAATTAATTGAATTGAAATGAAAAGAGTTTTCGAAGTTACTTTAAAGAAATACGGTAACGTTTTTGAAATTGATGAGCTGTAATCAGTTAAAATTTAACATAGTTTGAAACTTGATGTGCAAATTTCAATTATGTGTCAAAAGCAACGATTAGCTGCAAATTGTTATGCCGTAAAGCAGAACATAACCACTCAATTTTATAGCGCATTTTGAATTTTGAATTTCAAGGTAATATATGGAACGGGATTCTACACTCGAGCGGAAATAATAAACATAAGCTTATTGTCCTATAACGGGTTGAATGATACATACTAGCATCGATTTGAATTTTTTTAGTCCGTGCGAAGAACGGGTATTTATTTGCTAGGTATGCAAATCAGAACATAACCACTCATTTTTAGCCTACTTTTCTTTTTTTTTAATTCGAAGAATTAAAAAAAAAAATAGAAAAGTAGGTATTGACATGCGGTCGATGTCCGTCCGTCTGTCCGTACCCCCCTTCCAAAATCGGTTCTATCCATCCGATCTTAAAAATTATTTTTTTATTAGAAAGCTATGACCTCAGAGACCCAACTTTCATACTTTTTGTCCGTCTGTCTGTACGATCGGACGGACATAAATCTACTATTTGTTGACTAATTTCCCATTGAACTAGCATTGTAATTCAATTTCGAGTCATTTAAATCGTTGAATTTACCTACAAATGCTGCGGACAAGTGAGATACGTCAAAAAATTCAGCGCATCGAAATGAGAATACATTGAAAATTGCAGAAAAGAATTCGAATTCTAAGTACCGTCAAAGCGGGTATCTTTGGCCACGGAGGGTAACTTTGGCCACGCGTCGGAAAAAGATTTGTTTCCTAATTTCTCTTCATAAAATGATCTCATCTTAAATTGTTTTACATTTTTGGAAAGGTGGAAATATCGCCTTTCATTTCATGTAAAAAAAATCTCATTCTAAATCTGGCAATACTACAAATGCTGTTTTCATTCTTACGAGCATAAATGACAAAAATCTATCGCTTCCAACTTTTGTCTGGAACACTTAAAAAATATTGAAAATATTTAAATAAAACACTCTATTCGATTCTTTTATTAATGAGGAAGAATATTACACCCTTTGTTTTATTCTAAGTTGACTACTTTTTATGCTGTATTTAAATATTTGTAATTGGGAAGCTTTTGCCGATGAATGCGGGTAACTTTGGCCATAGATGTAAATATTTCTTTATGGAACTTTGCACTTTAAAAAATGTATGTAAAAGTGTATTAAGTTTAACTATTTTTGAAAAAATTCTTACTTTTATGATTACTAATTTTTTAGATTTTTTTTTTTAAAAATCCCATGATTTTAAACATTAAAACGATAAAGATAGAATGCAAGATACGTATTCCACTCAAAATCGCAAATGTCGAAAGGTAAACATTTTCAAATTCCTAATTATAAATATATTATTTTTCACCTTTTATAATAAAATCGTTTGCTTTTTACAAATATATTTGTTATTAAATCTTGCTTCAAAAAAGTTCTTTTTTCCTTATTAAAATAGAAGTTTATTTTTCTTTCTTTTAAGCGACAAACAATACTAGTGGTATTTAACGTGTAATGCCATTCCACGATGCACTGCAATGTAAATGTTAAGTTATATGCCATTTTAAATAACTATATGTCTTATAACTTTGTTATTTTTAGGTTTAAAGTTTTAATATTGCTATTTAAATCGTTAACACAGCTTTTAAGGATGCTAAAAAGTATGTTTCTTATGTATTTCTTGGGTGGCCAAAGTTACCCGCCCGGCTCCTAACAGTGTATTATTTTTTTAAATTAATACCAATTTTTTATTAATTCATAAAATGTAACAAAAATGCCTGAAAATTATTCCTAAATGTACAATACTTAGAATGCATAAGGATTTTTAAGTGTTTAAATCGTTTTTGACGTTAAATTTTTCTTCTTTAGTGAAAAAAACTATGATTTTGGCCAAAGTTACCCGCACTGACGGTACTTCAATTATTTAAAAAAAACTGCAAAGTTTAATGCTCATTTAAAAAGCATAGGAAGCCATTTTTATTAGAATTAAATCACCATTGCCATCGCAACAATCGCGCGAGAAACTTTAATTCTTTTGGACAATAAATTAAAATAAATTTATTTTTGCGACATCTATCAATTTGAAATGACGTCAAATATATTTAACTTCGAGTGTCTTAGTATAGTGGTATGCAACGTTTTCATTCTATTTAAAAGCGAGAACTATTACATATTTATTCTTTGAAATATAAATTTTTGCAAACGATTTAAGTAATAATTATTTAATTTTCGAAATAAAATAAATGAAATTAGACGAATTTATAGAAGGTAAATGTTTAATATGGAATTAATGCTGTGTTTGGCGCCTTTTTACCTGTGGAAGCGGGTTAAGTGACAGATTCTGTTACAAACCTACTTGTTAATTTACATTTCCTATTTTAAGTGAATTTTGAAGTAGTTTTTTGGTTTTTGTTTTGCGAAAAATTTAATATTTATTTATAACTGCAAATAATCATGCGGACGATAAGTAATAATTATTTTATTGGCGATAAAAAATTAATGAAAATAATTGATTGAGAAGTTGAAATTATAGCAGGATGCTGTGTTTAGTGAAATTTATTCTAATGTATATAAATTTAATGTAGAAACGGTTGTGGATGTCACTTACTGTAACAAACCTAGTTATTTCAAGATAAGAATTTTAGTAGGTATGTAAGTAACAGGAAAGTAGGCTATTTTAGTTCTTTTAGAACTTCTTGTTAACCTTTAAAATTAATTGAATTGAAATTAAAAAAAAATTTCGAAGTTAGGTTAGAGAAATACGGTAACGTTTATGAAATTGATGAGAGCTGTAATCGGTTGAAATTTAACATAGTTTGAAACTTGATGCTCAAATTTCAATTATGAGCCAAAAGCAACAATTAGCCAATTTAGTTCAGTTGGTGGTGAATTGGTGACGCATTTGCGAGAAAATGAATTTCCAAATATTTTCCCTTGGCAGAAAATCAAATTGGAAGAAATCTTAAGTTGTAGTGAATGGCTCCAAACTTTTAAGGCAATTTGACGATTTTAGAGAGTTCAACGGTAGCAAAATAATAATCATAATCATACAGCTTCATATTATGGAAATTTTGAAAAATTTGAAATCGTAATTTCTAATAAAAGTTTACGAATGGTCCCAGCACAGCAAGTTGCAAATATCACCAAACATACATTAGAAGTTTTAAGCCAGAGATACTCTGACAACGTGTCTGTCATTTTTTTAATAATCCACAGATCAATTTTTTTAAAAAAATATTCATCTAGTTTTAAAGGTATTTAGTTTTTAAACTTATGGCAATCCGATAAATTAATAATCAAAAGGTTTTGAACAAAATGAAGATAACATTTTCTTAAAAAATTCGAGTTATCTCTTAAAATACTCCATCAAATTTATTTATGATTCATTGGTGATATACCAATGAGTCAAAACACAAATATCTCCTAGGGGATTTCCAAACAACACAGATTTTTGTAAATGGGAACCTATAAAAGTTTTGACAAAAGTTACTCGACAAAAAAAATCAGTATTGAGTACTCTTGCTACTTGAAGTTTAGAGCAAAATTGCTGAAAATAGATTATAATAATCTTTGCTAATGAAAATCCTTTTCTCCGTACATCGGCAAAATACAACGCAATTCATGATAGTACTGTAAAACCGTAAAGGAGCAACATTTATGAGAAAAATGCGTGTAAGCTGAGCTCTTCCCTTTTTCACGAAGTAACGTTACTCAGAGTTTTACAGTGTATTAGAGCTACTAGAAAAAAATACTTTAATACTTAAATTTAAATGTCCATAGCATTTTGAAACCCTTATTTTTGGAGTACGTTAACGATACATTTCTAACGGTTACTACTTCACATCTATAATTGTAAGTTTACAGCACAAATTCCTACGATCACTTACGTAGGGCAAATTGAAATTTCTTTGGATTTTAAAAAAAATTATTTTTATTGTTACATAAAAACAAGTATAGGTTGTTAACAGAATTTGTCTCGTATAATGGAAATGAAATTAGAAATTCATAAATTCTCTAGAAATGTAAATGCAATAAATTCTCTCAAAATGTTTGGATATAATCTGATGTTGTTTTAAATTTTAATTGATGATTTCAATTGTATAATTTTATGTGTTGTCTGGAAGGACCTGGGGGCCCCTTGACAACCTATGTATTCTGCTGCAAAAAATAAAGTTTCATACTTCTTTCTTTTTGTCTCTAATTACTTATAAGATACCAACAATGACAAAGAGGATTTATTACGATTTATTTTAATAAAATAACCTATGACGAATGTTCAAACCCTCTGAGTCAAGTTATCAGGAATGCCCCAGACAGCGCTAATGGTCCTCGTGATAATTACTGCAATGTTCCTTTTTTAGTCGAGCTCTCATCCTTCAGGGTTTGAAAAATGGAAATTTCCAGGTTCGGGCAACCAACCGCGAACAAAAAGAAGAGAAAAAAAAGAGGAAAACCAAATGAAGAAAAAGAACAAGATATCTTCTTAACTTTTTTATTCTGCACTCCCCGGTCTGATGGTCAGTAATTATGATCCTCCTTGCTGTGAGTGACAACTTTGGGCCCAGAGATTTAGTGCTCTTGGCCCCGGGTCGGGAGAGCGCAATTATGCGACATTACGGGTAGAGCGCGACCTACGCTTGAATGTTAATGAGGAACTACCGATTGGTGAATTTATGAACGGGTAATTATAAGCGGGGGGACGCACCACGGTAGCATCCAGAAGCTGCTGGTTAGGAGACAGAAAACAAATAAGGCTGCCAGCAATAATAATAAACCGACTTCGTCGGAATATAGTCAATGGGTTTTATTGCCCTCTCTCATTCCCACCTTCTGTGGCGGGAGAAGGCTTTTCAACTCCAATTATGTTGTTTCATTAAGATCTGCAGTCTGTCTGTTCTGTGATTTAAATGACAGCAAGTCGAATGGTAAAAAAAAAATATGTCATTATATTTGCACTGAAAAGAAAAGTTGCAAGAGTTGGAGCAACCAGTGATTGATCGTCGTGATCATGTCTAAAAATGTGTGGAACTTGGGAAGTCTACCAAAATTAAATTGTGCTTTGTAGTTTGTTGATGATGTTTATTGAATTTAATAAAGATGTTGGGATTTTTTAAACAATATTTTATTATTAAAATATTTTATAATTACACGGCTGCATCAAAAAGTTTTTTTGTAGTTTCTGTAAAAGGATATGGAAAGGATAGATTAAAAAAAAATAGGTTTGTCACAGAATATGTCACTTAAACCGCTTCCACACAAGTTTTATGCTCACAGGAAACACACTATTTATTCACCACAGAAAAAAATTCGCCTAAAAGGGACTTCTAATTCAAAATTTTAAATGCCAAAATTAAATATTTTCATTAATATTCTTTCGCAAAAAAAAAAAATATTCATTATTGTTTGCTAAATTTGTTTGAAATTCACAGAATAATGATGCATTTTTTAAAATAAGTATCTTTTAGTCGCCACAATTTAATTTACAGAAAAATATATAATTAGTAAAATTGATGCTTTAAAAATAAAAGCGAAACTTTGCAGAAATGTTTATGCAAAATTAGAATTCCGTATACATCTTTCTTCATACAGATATAATGAACCATCAAAATAACTCTATTGTAATATTACAACAATTCAAACAATCCGAATTATATTACATAAATAAATATTCTTTCAAGGGATTTATTTTTATTTTAAATAATGTTTCTCGTACGCTTGACGAAATGGCAACAGTGAAAATATTGAATGAAAATTTAATTGGCCTGTTATTTCAATGTAGATTAAATTTTTAGTTATTTAAATCTTAAATATACTTCTAATTAAAAAATTTTAATGAAATTTGGGATGTAACCTAGCCCGATTTTTTGCTTTAAAATGGCTCATCCCACTTGTTTGTGCGACTTTTGGTTCGTTCTGTGAAAGTGGGTGACGGACGGACGGACTGAACGATTATAAAACCTTCCACTTTTACGTTATAAACTTAGTGTGGAAGCTAAAAAGGTTCTAGGAAAGGATATTCTGAAAAGGATTTGGGTTTAGTGTATGTGTACGTTTAAAATTAATTTTATTCAGAGAAACTAATTTGTCTCAGCACTTTTTGGCGATTATAATATATTGTTGGTGTTTCGGAAGTGACCAATGACGAATGAAATCAAGTTTTGCATATACATATTTATTTTAGGGAGAATTACAGTTTTAGAAATTTAGTTTTGAATATGGGGTTTTAAGATTGTGCTAGAGTCAATTACTACAGAGTGAGGTATGTGTTTATTATTTACTTTAAAAATATGTATACATTTTACGCAGGTACTGTCTTCTGCTAAAAGTGGGGATGGAAGAGTGGTAAGAGCGGTAGATCAAGGCCTAGATTGGAGAATTATCAATTCAGACGAATCAGGAATAAATTAAACAAAATGTCCCTTCTCCTTGCTAATAGCTCTCAAAAAGGAAAAAAAAAACTCTTGTCTACCACTTTGCGGAAAACGGCTTTTCCCTTTATTTTCCTTTATATTGCATGAATCCTTTTTTTTAAATACTATTTTTAGTGATACAATATTAATCATATTTTACCAATTAAAAAAATGGAAAATGTTATGGAAAAATAGTTTTAATATAAATTTCAGTTTCATTCTTTTTTACCCAAATTCAATAAAAATAACAAGAACTAAAATTTTGCTATACCAATTGACTGTATTAAAACTGCAAGTGCCCTACGATTTACTAATGAATGATTTACAATTAAACACTTAATTTAGAGATGTTGAACTACTTTTCAAGAATAGTAACATTAATAAAAAAAATATATTCTATTGGTTGGGAAAATGGAATATTATCTGGAATTTGTCAAAGTTTAATAAAACAAGGTAATAATAGTGATGTTGCAAAAGGTATATACACACTGAAAAACTATGATTTAACGTTACCCCGTAAACAAGTGGCAGTACTTTTTGCAGGCGGTCACCGTGCTTATGGTGGAAGAATGTTTCAACTGTTTCACATTAATTTTACAGTGTGATTAAGATGGAAAACAATAATGTCACCTTGTTTGTTTCCGGTGATGAAAGATAAGTGTCATTGTGAGAAATTTTGCTGTTGTATTCTATTTTGGAGTTGATTTACCATTAAATTTTCTCAAATCTATTCGATTGACATAAATAGTCGACAAAAATTCCCCTCCTCAACCCCCCACAGTCTTTCAGATATTTAATATAGGAGGGGAGACCGGAGCTAATTTTTCATGAGGTAAGTTTTCCACCTGGCTTTATATAGGAAATAAGCCAACTGGTGACTTGGTTTATGAAAAAATACGTCATAAACCACCCACAATAACCTTTGTTTAGTTGGTGTAGTAAAATTGCTGAAAAGCAGTTTTTGTGATTTATTCAACGTTGAGTAACTTGTCATACTTACATTCAAACTTAAACTTACTTTTATTGAACTTAAATATTTTATTATAGCATAAACTTAAGGGGTTTCAGTATGTTGTATTTGTATATCGGCAATGTTAAATTGGCCAAATGCAATGTACCAGAGGCGCCGACTTATAAAAAATATTGGGGGGGCCCATATCAGGGGTCTTGTCCCGGAAAATTTTCTACATTTTAGATGAAAAGTAGTGATTTTTAAAGTATTTTTAAACGTTTTAGTAGGGATAGACCGATTGTTTGAAAATTTTACCATCGGGCTTGCCATTGGCGGCCGATGGTAGTTTAGGGAAAAAAATCGGCCATCGGCCTCAAAAAACATCGGCCAACTGATGTAAGCCAATGTTTGTTTTTTTTAAGCTTTACGATTTGCTTTTTAAGCTTCGGATTGCCGTAGATTCGAGACTTTCGGATCTACGGAGTTTCGCGACTTACGGATCCCCAGTCATAAAGTTTAAAAAAAATATGGAAATCGGACGAAAATTTCCTATTTTTTTATGGATTACACATGGATTTACCGAATTTTGTATTTTGGGTTTTCCATCGGCAATTGGCATCGGCCATCGGCCGATGGAACGCGGGAAACATCGGTCCATCGGCCGATTTAACTTTTGAACAATCGGTCAACAATCGGCATCGGACGAAATTCGCCATCGGTCGATCCCTACGTTTAAGAGTCATATGCTGAACATTCATTTTAGAACCCCGAAATCTCGACACTCCGGGAAACTCGACAAGCATGACATTTTTTTTTTGTCTTTGAAAAACAAAATAAAACAAACACTCAAACTTCGTAAAAAGTGAAAATAATTTACAGTAATAGTTTTGCTTATAGAATATTACTGTACGTACAACCCACCACTCCTGTAAACTTGACCCCCTTCAAGTCCCGAGTTTCCGGGGATCTACTATATTTTATATCATTTTAATAAGTGAAATAGCTAATTGCTTTAAATCAGGCTCAGGGTTCATTACATAAAAACAATATATCAAAAAATATACTGTTATAGAGTGCCTAATACTTTCAGTCAAAAAGTTTGTAAATAACTGGTTGTAATTGAGTCTTACTCCCTAAAAATATTTAATTATTTAAAAATAAAACAGTAATATAGTAACACAGCACTAAACCAGTATTAATGTTTTGAAACTGAAAATTCAACGTTCTGCTGTATGTATTTATTTCTTTATTTAATAATTTTAAAAAATACACCAACTTATAATTTTGTGATTTTACAATGAATAATATAACCAATAATTTTCTGAAATTATTGGGGGGGCTCTGCCCCCCTAAAATTTTTTTTGAGGGGGCTCGGGCCCCCTCAGGCCCTATGGAGTCGGCGCCTATGCAATGTACCTTTTCACAATAACTACTGATCAGATCATCTTAAAATTTTCTGTGTGTGTGATACCAACCTTATATATTAATCTGAGCTTAAAAGTTTTTTGTAAATAACTGTTAGATTTTTTAAAATAAAATAAGTTTTTAAGTACCCAAAAAATCATGAAAATTTTCACTTTTTCTGCCCCATAATTTTTTTTACTTTAGTTTTATTAAAATTTATAACCTCAGATTAATCTATACTATGTATTACATCATATAAAAAAAAGTTTACGGGAAAACATAGTATAGTTTTTGAGAAAAGGTACATCGAAGTTCAAAATATCAAGTTCTGAGAAAAAAACGCGTTTAAAGTTTTTATTGTTAACCCATTTCCTTACGAAGGCCTGACATTAAAATGGCTTTTAATGTCAAAAATATTTTTCCAATCGTCTTGATACTTTGTGAAATTATTAATAAATGTTGTAATAGTATTTTAAGCCAATAATTTTTGTTTTGATTTTTTCACCGATTTTTGGGTATTGAACCCCATTAAAGTACTCTCTCTGCGCAATTTCTTTTGAAAATAATTTAAACCTCTGCTCGTCAAGCTACAAATAAAGTCACAATATGTCGATGGGTCAGGTTTTCCAAATTTTACGGGGTAAGAATTCCAACAATGCCTCAGAGAAAAACGTGTTTCAACCCTTATAAACTTAGCTAAATATTATATTAATGTAATTATCTTTAAATAAATGAACATTTAATCTAACCTTACATTAAGTTATAAAGATAAAATATTTTGTTTTGGATTAAAAATTGTCTGTTTAGTAATAAAAGAATAATGACACAGAACTCGTACTATTCAAAAACAATTCATCGCTCTAATAACCAGGGTTAGGCATGGTTTTTACCCCCCTGATTTTTCTGCTGCACTGTCGGTAAATATCATCGTAAAAACCGGTATTTACCGTAATGTGGCTTATTCAATAGGCTTAATTTTTTAAATTTGTATTTTGATAAGAATTTATGTAGACGTGAAAACTTAAAAATAATTTTAAAAGTACGTGTTTATTATATATTTATTGACGTTAAATAATTACGGAAGATTTGTACAGTTTGCAAAATTAAGGAATTGTGGAGTACATTTTTTATGTTCAAATATCTTGTTAACTTCCCATGCAATCGTCTATGTGGGTACAATGCATTAATTTTTAAAAAATTACTAATTCTCTGTATTCATTTTACATTGAGGTATGTCTACTTATTCCAGGAATAAAATAAAGCAAGTTTAATAGGCTTTGCAAATTGTAAAGGCTAAGCGGAGATAAGGGGAGCAAAAATTCATATATGATAAGGAAGCCTCCACTCATACAGGACAGCAGTACAATTACAATGACAGCCTAATGCCATAGATTAGTATGCAAACAAAAAGGAAAACGGATATATACTTCTATACATTTTTTTTAATTAATCAAAAATAGTTTTAATATAAATGATTTTTTTTTCTTTTTAAGAATGCATTGTATGCAGTACGCGGCATTACTTAAATTGGAGAAATTAACAATAATAGTAAGTTATTAATTCTACACTATGCTAATCGAAAATACAAAGAAAGGAATTTTTAAATCAATTTACTGGCAAATTCAAAAATGTGTGCATTTTCAGGTACATAATTTCCAGGTTTTTCCTCAGTATTTCACACAATACTAACAAATGTACAAATAATTAACATACTAATTTGTGTTTTTCAAAAGTACACGCTTTCCTGTTACAACGCGTTTTAAAATATTACCTGCGATGTGCTGTTCCTTGGGACAGTATTTTGGTTGTATCCAGGGAAGTCCCTATGTACAACCGATTTTTCTGCTGCACTGAAAATGTTTGTGCACTGTGCCTACAACTGTTTCTCGATTTCTCAAATGTCCTCAAGTTCCGATCAGATTCCACAGACCTGCTCTTCTATATACAATACACTCGAAGAAATTTGACCACTTTCAAAACACCTTCTACGAAAACATACTAAGAGAGGCAGAAAAGGAAAATCTCTCACTTTAACCGATGGTACAGAAGAAGAATAACAGAAAACGACTGAAAGCAAAACAAAAAGTCTGCTCCAAGTAAAAAAAGAAACAAAAATACGTTTGAAGGATGTTGAATGGAAGGATACAACTCAACTTAATTCAAACATAAATATTTGAAAATGATTTTAAACTAAATTTGCAGAATGAATCAATAAATAATGATGAACTTCAGGTCGGGGACTTTGTTTTAGCGGGTTTCTTGGTAAAACAAGAGTCAAATATAACGTAGCCAATATTATTGAAATACATAGTAATAAATTTAATTTAGAATACTTCAAAAATATTGAAAATTCGAATAAATTTACTAAAACTGAAAAAATTTGCTGAAATTTTTTAAAACGATAGAGGTGAAGTTACTTTGTAAATTATGCTATTGGAAAATAAAGCTATTATTTAAAACTTACATTAAACTTACCCTATTTCCAAGTCTTGCAAATTGCATTTATTACTTATTTTACCAATAAAAAAGCATTTTGAAAGTGTATTTGTTAATTGTGTAAAACGCATTTAGTACTTTTTAAATTAAAAATTTAAAAAGTACTGATGATTATTTTGGGTTTGTAAAATATTTTTTTTTAGAAAAATGCAAATATGCCACTATATACGCAGTCCAAAAATGTATTTGACCTCTTGTTTGTACGACAGAATTGTGTTCTAGCCAATTTGGAGCGATGTCCTCAGGTACATCGTGCCTTTCCCCCCCTGGTGCATAATTGTCCTCAGGTACATCACTGAAGTGGTACATGTGGACAGTGGATGTACATTGTACATGAAGACATCTTACCTGTGGGGTTAAATATTGAAGAAAAAAAATCTTTAAAAAATTTCTTTGTATCGGCAAGATTTTGTAAAAGGAGAATACCCAAATCTTTTAAATAATCTGTTTATAAAAAATATTGAAATTAAAAATCTAAATTTGTCCCAAACCTCAGCACTACCCCCTAATTGGTTTAATAAACCACCTTTTTTTTGTAAAAATCTTGCCTATAATCTGTGTATACTCTTTGGGGTTGGTTTATTTAACAATAAAATATACATAAAAAATCCCTAAATGCTGTTTAAGCTTATTAGTTCATTTTAAGAATACTTTTAAAATTTGCCCCATCCATTTGTACCAGTCTGAGAAAATGTACACATATACGGAGATGAGAACCTTTTGTATCTCTACGTACTTCATTTAACGTTAACCACTTACTACCAAAAAGTATATTTATATTTTTAAAAAGTAGTACGGCTAGTTTGTAGCAAAGAGTGTAATTTTGCTATGGGCGTCATGTTTTCGTCGAAATATATAATAGTAAAATAAAAAAGCATACAACGAAAAAAATCATAGAGATCTCCAGTCTCCTCTACTGCATACATAGTTGTCCGAACTATATATGATTATAATTTTTTTGGTTGTACTGTACTGAGCTCAACTTCTTAGCCTCAATTTAGCGTGTGATATTTCTTGTTTTAAACGGATGAGGATGGCCATGGCAAACGGATGGAATGGAAGGATAAAATATAGTTTTTATACATTATACTCTTCCATGGCTAAAATGAAAGTTTAGCATCGTGCCGCCATCTATTGTACAAAGAATAACTTACGACGACAAAAAAAAATGAAAAATAATTCTTCTTTGGAAGGAAAAAAATTGAGAAAAAGCTGAGAATGTTTAAAATGAAAACTGAAAATTTTTTGGAAAAAATAAACAGAGGTTTTCAAACAAATCTCTCACCTCTTGAAACAGGGGCTTCAAACAAAAATCTCTACAGTTCTTATACAAATTTTTTATTTAATTGACGTGAAATAATGCTGTTTAATTTATGAAAATTTTAAAATGAAAATATAAAATTGAACTTAAGTAGAAAATTAAAGTACTTTTAAATTTACTGCCAGTTCAAACTATTTTTTTAAAACAATTATATAATTGTTTGAAAGCAGTTATTTATTATTTTTTTGTATGCTACAAATGCAAAATAAACTATCAACAGGATAAGAAAGCAAACACAATGTAAGATTCATATTCAATGATTGTGTTAAACGTGCATTTCATGTGAAATATAAAGCAATGCAAAAACACAATAACAAGAAGTTCGAAAATTTTTCTGTTACTTGCATACTTACTGAAATTCTTTACAGAATTTCTTGTCAGAAGCAATTAGTAACAGTAAATGTCATCTACAACCGTTTCTAAACAAAATTTATACACATTTTAATGAGTAAAGTGCTACGAAAAAATAAAATTTAATTCTAAAATTTCAAAAAAAAAACCCATAAAAAGACTAGCTGCATTTTGGAATATTTTTAGTGATTCAAAAAAAAAAAAACTTGAAATGCCTGCCGGTTGCAGACAGTTGTGATTTTTGATCTTATGAATATGATTTAACAAATTTAACAAATAGAGTGTTTGTTTTGTATTCTTGTTAAGTTTTTGCATTGAAGTTCTTAAATTTGGAAAATGTCTATTTAAATTGAACTTTTAAATGCAAAAAGAAGTTCTAAAACAACTGAAATAGCTTTCTTGCCTACAATTTAAATATTAACTGAAATTCTTAGAAAATGGAAATTATGAAAAAACAAGTAGTTTTTAACAGTATCTATGACCTAGAACCGCTTCCACTCCACACAAGAGTTGCAATTGCCTTAGAAAAAAAAATCGACTAACACAGACACTTATCTGTAATTAAAACTTTTGAACCCAAAATTGGCCACTTTCCATAATTTACCTTCACAAATTAAATTAAGTTTCTTTCAGTTTGCTAAATTTATTTGCAGCAGACAATTAATAAAAAATTGCTTGGGTTAAACCAAAGCAAAACATGAATGATTCCAAATTGCATTAATAAAACTAGGAATATATAAAAAATTAAATCTAACTAGCTTTTGAAGCAAAAAAAATTTAAGGCTTTGTCGCTCTCTAGTCGCTAATAATGAACAATCAAAGAATCACAGTGTGCTTCATTTTAAGACGTCTTTTCAAACTTAGTAATAGGACAAATATAACTTTTCTGTCATTTATTAATTTTGAATATGTATCACAGATCAATTTTAATGCTGTTTCCCATGCTGTTGATCACTTAACAACAAAGATTTAAATGGCTAAAAACTAAATTCAATGCTAATTAAGAGTAGGTTTAGCTCTACGAGAGACAGATGTCCGTCTGGACAAAAAAAAAAAAAAAAAAAAAACATATAGATACAGGCATCTTGATCCGATGTTACCTATTTATAAGCATCTGGATCTGCCGTATACATACTACCTATTTTAGAAGGAGGATACACACAGACAGACATCTTCAGCATTTCAATGCCTACCTCCTAGTCCTACCTTCCCAGTTATTTTATTATTTCGAATTTTTAAAAAAAAAAAAACTATATCGACTAAAAATAGGTCAATTCCATAATGACACTAAAATGTTGAAAGAAACAAATGCAAAGAGAAATTCTCCAATAGACTTCACTTCTATTTGCATCCAGATATTTCATTTTCAGGTTTTTGAAATAAATATATTTGAAAGCGTTTAAGTATAGTAAAAATTAAAAATCTAAAACTAAAATAATTAATTTTGAATTTTAACATATTTACATTGAAGAAAGTGAAAAAGGCAATCAGTTTAATTATAATGATATAATTTTAGCAAATTTAAACTCGAAATTCAAATTTGAATAATTGAAATACTTAAATATATATTTTATTTTTCCGCTTTCAAACTTTTTTTAGATACTTATTAAGTTAAAACAGAAAATAAATTTAGGTAACATTAAAAAAAAACGATGCATTTGTAATAAAAAAATAATGCCTATTGAAAAGAAGTATTAAAAAGAGCTTGTTATAATTTCCTCAAAAAATTTAAGTTACAGTTTCAAAATTTTGAAAAACATAAAGAGAATATATCACAACACATCTCAGATAAGAGTTTTTAATACTTTGAAGCGGAAACTTTAAATGCGAAATTTTTTTAATATGCTTCTTTTTTCATTGTACCGTTGTAAAAATTTTGTAAAAAAAAATGTTTTAAAAAATACATTTTTAAATAATTTTTACTTCAGACTTAATTCAAAAAGATAGCATATCTAAACTACCTTCTTAATTGCTAAATAAACATTTCGTAATCATTTAAAAATACAAATATTCCATTATATCCATTTAATTTTGTAAGCGAGCTTCTTATTTATGTAATTTAAACACAAGTTGTATGCGAGGAAAAACAACTTTTATACAAAATGCGTCAATTAAATCTACCAAGAAATAACAAAAATTATAAATATTGCTTTGAAAAAAAGATCCCCACAACGACTTTTTTTCTTGAAAATTAAAAAAATAAATGATTATTATTCCTCGTTCAAATCGATAAGAGCAAAACGTAAACATTGATCACGAGGCGTAACAGCACTGTTTTAGGCCTTCCCAGACAGATGTCAAAAGCAGACAGTCAGCATAGTAACTGTGCTGCCGTTAGAAAAGGCTGGGGCTCGCCATCATGCCCTCTCCCCCTTCGCGACCAATCAGAACGCTCCATTCGGTACACGTGACCGCTCTCTACCAATAAGATTAGGGGTAGTTCAAATGGCTCTCGCTCTTTGTCCTGAAATTTTGTGGTGTGTTTTTTGTAAATTTTAACGCTAATTAATGTTTGTGACTTTGATTTTTTACAATTATTTAAATTTAGTTATGCTTTTGATTAATATTTAACGTCCTTGGGTTGTTACGACCGCATTAAAGGTGAGTGTTCTTTGTTTATCACGTGTTTGAAAGTCCTCTGACCAAATAGACTTGTATTAAAATTTTGAAAATTAACAACAGTAACTGACATTGTTTCGGTTTTCAAATGTGTCCCAGTGTTCCTGACAAGTCTTAAAACTTGGTGGGATCAAAGTTTTGTTGAGACAGTTTCTGTTTTATATTAACGGATAATCGTTTCTTCAACTGTAAAAAAAAGTCAGTTGTGAAAATGGTAGAAAACTGCTCAATATAATCTCTAAAATTCATCGCAAAAAGACTCAACTGACATTTTAAAAATTGTAGTTATTGTACTGTTTCTGCACTTATTTTCCGATTTCATTTGTTTTTTCAAAAGCGAGCCGAAATGTTTTCGCAATATTTGTTTATTTTGATTTGTGAAACGAGCGCCCAAAGGCCTACTGGCTCTGTCTGTCATTTCTGTTTATTTACCAACAGTTTTCGTTTTACATGTGACAGGAAAGCAAGTTTAACTATTTATAACTTTTCGGTGATAAGTTCCGTGCTCTATAAATTAGTTGACATGCACAATCTATACTCAAAGTATGAAGTATAATTTTTTTAGGTTAACTAATTCAAAACCCAACTGATATTATGCTAATGTGTATGACATTGGTGTGTGGTGAGGTGAAATATAACCATTTTGAATTTGTAGTTAATTTTTTTTACTGTAATTTGTATTTAAAACATCTGCTCTAAACATTTATTTCTTTAATTTTGAAAATGTATATTTTAGGGTTAATTACTAGTTGAGAATGCCCAGTGAATTTTGAAATGGGATGGATTATATTTTACTAAAGTCAAATATATTTATAATCATAAAGTTTTCAAAAAGAATATTTATTTTTAAAATTTTCACTGATTAGTGTGCATGGTTGCCATAAAATTTTTTATCACTTTTTAAAAACTCGCTGCATTTTGTAATTTGTCGCTATTCCAGCGATTAGGATGTTACCAAATTCGTATCTTATATTGCATATATCGAGTATTTCATTAATTTGCTAAGTGAACTTATGAATGGTTTAAAATAATTGTTGATAAACAATGATGAACAATACAATTATTTTAGGTCAGGATGGATTACTTATACGAAGACAGCTTCAAGCTGCACGACATGATAGACTCTGACATCCGCAGCCTACGCAGCGAGTGCGGGGACTACTACCTAAATGACCTCATCTACCCGCATGGGGGGTCCCTGGAGCCCATGAGCCTCAACATGGACTCTCTGGACTCCTCCCTGGACCTGGAAAATGACGGAAGAGCGGGGTGGATGAGCGGGCTCCAACTCCTGAACGGGTCCACCGACTTTGACAGCATCAACGGATTATTGGTGAATCCCCGCACCGCCCTGCCCATATCCATGTCTGACTCCCTCAACTCATCCTCTCTGTCCCTTTCCCCTTCTGACAGCTCCAATTTCATGACGTCCGATGTCCCGGTCACGACGTCTTCCGGCTCGGGTAGCATCACCGTGACGGTGCCCATCCAAGTAATAACGTCGAGCGCGATGACCGACGTCAATCTGACTGTTGATGTGCCAACTCCGTCCCCGAGTCCCAATGGCACCACCTCCCAGCAGCTTAGTTTCTCGTTGCAGGACTCCAACGTGAATCGGGACAGTTCGGTCGACAGCCCCAAGCCAAAATCCAAGAACAAAAAATCAAATTTGAATAGTAACGAGAATGCTTATCCCAAACCAGCTTATTCTTATAGTTGTCTTATAGCTATGGCTTTGAAGAATAGTAGAACAGGGAGTTTGCCAGTGAATGAAATTTATGACTTTATGACGTAAGTATCTTTCAGTGGTTTTTTTTTGTGTAATTATTTTGATTTTCAATCTGCATTAGTTTTTGCACTAATCAAATAAAGGTTTCTATGATGATTGGTATGATTACTCAATATAATTAAAGGTTTAAATTTCTTTGTATATATTCTTAATGAATCCTAACTCATACAGTTATATTTTCCTTGAGGGTTATTGTAACTGTTAAAATCGTAATGTTTTACTTTAATGCAAAAGTATATTGAAAAACAGTTACTATATTAAGCCTATTGAGTTTGGTATGTAACAAAGATAATGTTTTCCACCTACCTCGCTCATTCTTTATTTTTTCTCTTTCCAGAGAGAATTTTCCATACTTCAAAACAGCTCCGAATGGTTGGAAAGTAAGATTTTTTGTTATGTTTTTATTTACTTTTAATGTGATGTACCCATCTGAAAAAAGAGGAATTTTAAAAATTAAGCACTGGTAAAGTCATGGAAGTTAGAAAGCCTTTTGAAAGTTTTTAAAAAACTTCAGTACCATTTTTTATTACAGTAATGTCTTTAATTATTAATGCGACAATGTTAAACATGAATGCATTTAGTTGTATTTTGTAATGCGTTCTACACTTTTTTTTAAAGTATTTTTTTATGTATATATATTTTTATTTAGGCTTTGTATGCGATCCCTCTTTTCCGTTGTTGCTTTCGAGGCTTGCATTTTGTTGTTCTAATCCCTAATCAATCGGGCACAATAACTACCCAATGTATATTAGGGACTCTTGATCATAAAAGCATTATTAAACCAACTGACTAGTCAACGTCAAATTTGTTGTACACATACACAAACTTAATCAGGGTTTGGTACAATCCTTAAAAAACCTTAAAACGCCCTGAAAAAGTAAAAATTTTCTTAAAAATGGGAAAGTCTTTCATACCCCTTAAAAAAAGTAAAAAACCTGGAAAACCCCCTTAAACTGCAAAGTTCAAAGTGTCTTTCTTTTTTCGGTGTAGAATGATATTTTACTTTCTGTAAAAGCACTGTTTGAAGTGAAAATGGTTGCGTTTCAAGAGTATTATTTAGAGAACTTGAAGATTCATTTGTCATTTGCTGCCCGATAATCAGCCAATCAAAGCTCACAGTTTCGTCATCGAGAAAACCAATCCTTACTAAATATTAAAATGTGAATGCTCGTTAACTGTGTTTAGTTAAATTTTCAGTGTATATTTATTAAATAAAAAAAAATTTATTAAAGAATTTGCTTTCTAAGCTATCATTCTTATTTTCGTTGACAAACAATAGCTGTTAAAGCTGCATTGAAAACTGTTCTGTTCTTAAAATCATAGAAATGTTCTTAAAATTCCTTAAAAAACCCATACATTTTGTGTCAAGAATGTTGCATAAACCCTGTTAATGCAGTTTCCTTGCTGTTTAATGCTGTTTCCTTGTCCTAATAAAGTTTGGAAAACTTTTAATTGAGCATATGATCTAGTTTCAAAGTCTCCTTTTGACTTTTCAGAATTCTGTCCGCCACAATCTCTCCCTGAACAAGTGTTTTGAGAAAATTGAGAAGCCAGCCGGGAACAGCACCCAGAGGAAGGGCTACCTGTGGGCCATGAATCCTGCCAAAGTGGAGAAAATGGAGGAGGAACTCCAGAAGTGGGGCAGCAAAGATCCGGTAGCAATCCGGAAAAGCATGGCTAATCCAGGTGAGAGAAGAAATATGGGCATGTTTTGGATGTGAACTAATTGTAAATCATTATACATTTTTCTTAAATATTTTTCATCATTAATGTACATTGCTGCAAATGTTTAGATTGGTTAATTTGAAACGTGGAAATTTAAAAAAGAGTAGATGGGACTAATTTGTCTGAGGATTTTCAAGTGGTCAATACTTCCAAAAAACCATATATTACTTATAGATAATTACAGCATATTTGTTGACAAATATTTTCACAATATTTAATATGCAATAAAATCATCGAAATTACTTATTTCAATCAGATCGGGATTACTTATTTCAATCAGATCGGGATTACTTATTTCAATCGGATCAGGATTTTATTCAAATCATTGAAATTACTTATTTCAATCGTCTAAAATACTGCATCAGTTGAAATACGAAATTTTACAATTTGCTTAACATTCCATCATAATTTGTTATTGTTAATTATTTTTAGAGTCTCAAAGTGTTTTCTAGTTCATTATTCTATTTAATGTCTGTGATAAATTATAAATGACATACAAAGCATATATTGGTTTATACATTTTTTCTAAAATTTATCATAGTTACTTTTTACTTATTACAGCAACAATAATAAATGCTTTAAAGCTTATTTTCACGTTTTCACCTTTCTGTCACTTAGCATGTTCTCCCACTAAGCTCTTCAATTGTATAAGGTAAGATGACAGCGTCACTAGAGAAGAAAGGCTGTTTTTAATCATCATAATATTAAAGATTGCTTTATAGAAACTGGCCTCCCCTCGTTGTTTCTACACAAAGTTGATATGTTTTATATGTATCTTTTTTAGTATGAACCAATATCAAATTATATTACATATTTCTTAATATATTTGTAATTAAAAAGATGCTTCATAATTTAATATTTTAAATGAATTTACTTGCCAATTTGTATGATTTGCTTAACATTCTATAGTAATTTGTTATTAATCCATAAAAAAATTACACTGTTTTAGCTCAATATTCTATTAATTATAAAAATTATGCACAACCAGCACTAATTATGACACATTTAATTATATTTCTTGTACCTTTATTTCTGTATTCCCATTTCTTAAAAACATTCTCCCTCGCAGAGCGATTAGAGCTTATAGAAAAGGGCGAGCTGCGGAGTGCCGACAGCGACACCGAGTTTGAGAACATGAACGTGTCTCAGGTGGAAGAAGAGGAGGAGGCCTTCTCCCCCAAGGAGGAGCCAGCAGAGAACGAAGCCAAGGAGCAGCCGGGGCCCGTGGCGGCTGCCAACGAGAGCTTGAATGACTTCAGCTTCAGGGACACCGCTGTGGACCAATGCATGCCAGAACTAGACATTCAGGTGAGTGTTTGGAGTAGGTTTTTTTTAGTTTTCTGATGTGTGGTCTCTGCAGGGTGTGACTGTGTTTGGTGATTATCGGAAGAAAGGTATGTAATCCTCAGTAATTGCCTATCAAAGTTTTGGTCTTAAGAACCCGATACTCTCCTTAGCCTAAATGCTAAATAATCAAGAGGGAAATTTGGGCTGTTGACCATGTATTAATTTAGGCTAGACCTTTGCAAGCAAGACTGATTCTTAAACCCTTTGAGGGATACAGACATATTATACTGTTTCCTCAGAAACACATTTTAAAAATTTATAATTTTTAAATTTGAAGCTTAAGTAAAAATATAAAGTATGGGGAAGGGGGAGTAACTTAAATCTCATTTGCTACCGAAATATAATTTTTTAAAATTTTAGATAATTACCTTCAACTTTCAGTTAAAAATTAAAATTTTGCAAACATGCAGTAAAACGCTTAGCCTTTAGATGGTTAAGAAATTACATATCGGATGCCTTACCTTACATGATACGGATCGATTACCTTACATGTTGGAGTCTAATTAGAAAGTGCGTCACCGCTATAAGATTATTATTGTTCATTCTTCGATGACCAATCAGAGATTAGAAATTTGTTATAGAAAGGTTTTAAAACAATGAGCTAGAGGGAAAAGTGGAGTGAGGCGTGTGATCTACTTAACAGGGAGGAAAACGAGCCGTTTCGAAAACGAAACGCGGAGGAAAATATCACTGCGAAGCGAACTGGGAGGGCTGATCCATGAGCTAGAGAGGTAGGATAAATAGTCCCTCTTTTTTTTTTTTTTTTGAAGAACCTGGCAAAGGGTGCCAGTAAGTCGGCTCGCTGATACATCACTCCAGTTTTACCTCTAGCTCAATGGTTTAAAAGGTCAATGTGTAGGCAGATGATGCACTGAAGATCCGTGGGAACGCCACTACTTGTAGCGACAGGGTTATTGGGATGACTAAGTACTAAGTGAAATTAAGGATATTTGAAAAGGTAATTAAGTTTGAAGTTTGATTGAGGGTATAAATATAAGTTTTTGAGGGGGTTAAGTCGGGATATGTCATGTATTTTAATATCTTTAGATTAAATAAATATTTATCTCTTTAAAATATAACTTTCCTAATTTCAACAACAAAACTAATCTCCTTGAAACTTTACGTACAGTAAAACTTCTTCAGAAGCGACCACCCTCCGTTCTGAGGAAAATCGGTCATTGAGGGATGATTTGTTTAATTTTTTTTTCGATTTTTTTGGAACGACCCCATATTTCAATTTGTTTTTAAGTTCTGTAAAAAGACTATTTATTGAAACGTCTTTCGTGTTTTGCAAATTTAATATTCACTGGTATTCCTCCATTCTGTGAGTTTCTTAAACTCCTTGCCATTATCGTTAGCCCCTTGCTTGTGTGACAACTATAAACCCTAGTGATTTGTTTTTGGAAGGGTGTGTCCATTTGGTTAGGGATGTCAACGTACATAATAGATGGCCCTACCTTTTAATTGTTAGCTGCAGTAAATTGAAAGAAAGAAGCTTCCCATTGACAACTTGGACCATTCGTGGAAGGGTGTTTCGAAATGACCCTTTTAACAGGAGTGGGGGCGAGGGTTGAATTTGATCAAACTTTTCAGGCTGGTGAATTCTTCCGCACGCTAATATGGATGAAGGTAATTCAAAGGACAAACAATGACCAGTAGCGGTGGGAAAGCAAGACTTTTTGGAAAAGTGACCCCTGGATGAGACCTGTAATGTGGTCTCATATTCTTAGATTATAGCACACAGAGATTGGTCTGGTCCGTTCGATAGGTATTTTTAACATTAAGCGTATAGGGGAAAAAATTGATGCCTTGAAAAATTGCCCGTTGGCGTAGCTGGTCGCTTAATAGAGGTGGTCTGTTGTAGAAGTTTTACTGTATTAACTATATTTACTTAGTTTAAAATGACAATTTTCTAGAAAGGGCTGTGGGACAGCTTAATGGAAGACCGGCTGCCCTTTCTGACTGACAGCCCCATGAGCCCCCTGTCTCCCAAGAACTCTGAGGCCATGGATGAGGATTCATCTCATGACACCACTCCGTCCTCTACCAAGTCCTATGTTCATGCCAACTTGATTTACAAGCACACATCACGCGCGCCCCCAGCAGTATCTTCTAGCCCTGCTACCACAGACAAGGGCAATACCTTGTAGAATGGCCACTGACATAAAAAAAAATAAGGACCATACTGCTCTAACAAATTCAATTTTTAAAGAATCTGTTGGTTTTATGGATTCATATAAAAATGAGTTTGAGCTCATTTAGACCAGTATAAGGTCCTTAATTTTTCTTTAAATTTCAATTGTGGTCATTGGTAAACAGTGGCGCTGCAACTTATTCATCATTCACATTGGTTGTTGCTGAGAATTTTCATGAGGTAAAATTGCAATTTTTTTTTAAGTATACTCTTCTTTGGCATTTCTCGGAGGTAGTATATGCTTATTTTTACTATTTAATTTATTGAATCATTTTCTAATTCCTATTTATTTGAGCGGAATTTTTCGGGGAGGCTGTTTCACATGAAATATATACGTATATTGAAAGCATTAACTTAATTTATTTTTTATCTGTTTACCTCCTTTTCACCTTTAAATAAGATTCCTATATAACCAATCTTCCAGTCCATAAAGATACTTATAAACAAGCAAAAAACAATAATTTGTTCAAGTGATTCAAAGTCATTCATTGAGCTGTAAAATAGGTATATTTATCTTCGAGGGACTATCTACTGTGTATTTATTTTTAAGGAGAGCTCATTCAGCTGTTCCTTTCATTGTTCGTGATTAGTTGGAATATTACCTACTTATGCTTCTTGGTTATGTTTTACATATCAATTGTTTGTGTTAGACTTGGACAACACTGTAATTTCTGTATTGTGATCTTTGAGTTATTGAAGTTTCTCAAAATTACTATTATATTTAACAAAGCATGATTTGCCTTGTATAACATTAGCGATCTTTTAAAAACAAATTTGTAAAAATCACAATCAGGAAGTTCGACTCTAATATTTTTTTTTGTTTTGTTTTAACTGTATTCATGTAAATGAATGTCACAATGAAAATGCCAACTATTTTTACTATTGGTAATAAAAATCTTTACCTTGCATGGAGTGTATGCTAACACTGACTGAATACTTTTTATGACTTAAAGTATTTGCACATTTCCAGTGGCCTACCGATTGCAGATATTGCTAAAAATATATTCATGTTTTCCGAAATTGATAAGCTCTTTATCAAATTATCTGATAATATATATTTCCTTCATTTCTGATAGTTTGACTATAATTTTGTATTAGTTATAGATTGATATAGATATTCCACTGATCCAATCTCAATGAGTAGCACCTATGTTAAATCCAAATTTTGCATGGTGTCCTAATTGTGTACAAATCTTCAATTAATATTTTGAATTTTCCATTATTTATTCCTTCATATGTGCAACGGTATGGCTAAAATATCAAAATGGTGTAATGCCTGTTTTGGCCCCATAATTTATTATAAATATTTATTTTCTTTTTAATTCCAATATTTTGCACAAGTTACATTATTTTGTTTCAATATCAGTGTAGTTTAATTAACCGGTGATGGATTATAATTTTTAAAATTTAGTTGAGTAATAAAAAAATAGTTGACTTGTCGCAAACAAAGTTTTGCAAGAATTTTAAATAGTCTTAAACAAGTTGTATATAATTTAAATACTATAATTCTTACCATTTTTTTCTGTATATATTGTTCAAAAATTGATTCCAGCCATTAATTCAATTAAGTATGGCTTCATTCTGTACATTAAAAAAAAAGATTTGTGAAGTGCACTTCAAACTTTTCAAATCTGTATACAAGTTAATTCTTTTGTTAAATATCTAAAATATTTAATTTATAATAGATGATTTGTTTCTTAATATTTTTTATGTGCTAGGTGTAGGACTAGTTTACATTTGTTGAATATTTATTTTTAGTTTGGCTGCAAACAAAATGCATTATCATATTTTACGATAAGTATCTTAGGTTTACTGGCTTAATACTTCAAAATTCATTCAAGTCATCTGTTATTCCTAAGCCAATCTTAATGTCATAAATTTGCCATTATTTGTAATTTCAGTTACAATTTGTGAGCTAATGGACAATTCCCACATTTTTTTATTATTTTTTTATTCGACGTAAATAGGTGAGACAAAATAAGGGCCGAAAAAATTTTTGCTCTCCGATGCGTAGTTATTTTTTTATTTGATTTTTAAGTTGGGGTTTTTAAAAGCGCGCGAAAAACAGTACGTTCCGCAAGGAATCGACTGTGACGTACATGTACACCACACGTGACCAAATCTCCTCAGTTGCGTATAGCGTTAGGCGGGATATTTCACAAATCGTTTCGCAAAACTTTATATTTTCGATTTCTTTAATGCAGTAAGTTTGTATTTATTATTTAATAATGGCATATTGCTACTGCTTATTTCCCTAGTGTCGAATACGACTACAGAAAAGAGAAAAGATATATTTTAACTTGCCAACAGAATCGGTACAGCGAAAACGATGGTTTTCAGCCATGCGACGTGATCCAAAAAAAGGAACCAGTTTTTAATAGGATTTTGGACTGACTTAACTATTCTTTAAAAATATAAATTTACATGTAAAACATAGTAAAGAAAAAATGCAGAGCCACAAACGCACAAAATTAAATTAGTTATTAGATTTTTTGTAAGTATTATCTACGGATAACATGTCAAATGCAGCAACTTGGGATATCTAAAAACATTGTTAATAATGTTTACTTACAGACTTCTACGTTAATAGTATTAATATTTTTGAAAAGTTCAATATTTTTTTCCAATTTTTCCTTTATTCCGATGGTTAAAACTAAAAGTTGTGCAAACAAACTATGTCACGCTTTTTACACGTTCAGACGAAACTAAGCAATTTTCTGAAAATTCAGGACGGCGACTTTTTGCTTTCTACAGTAGTACCTTTATTCATATTATTTTAATGTATGGCTTGAATTAAAAGAGTAATACTAAAATCCGACGAATAAATTATGATATTTTATCAGACAAGGAAAATTGTGTTTTGTAAAAAAAGTAATTTTGTTATGAATGACCTGTGTTTAATTAGAACATTTCAACAGCACAAAATACTATTAAAACTTTATCAATAATAACACAATTCTATAGGTAAAACAAGAAAGAAATAACCTTTCAGAAAAACAATTAAAAACCGAGTAAACTATCCAGGACACCTTTAAAACAATGAGCTTCTTGTGTGAAATAAAAAAAAAGGCTTGGAAAAAACATTTGTACCGCTAAAAAGGATTTGAATCCGGGACCAAATGAATACGAATCGCTTACGCTACCACTAAGCTACGATGCCCGTGATATATATAACGCTTAAATTGCAATAAAACTTTAAGGGAGTTACTTCCAAAATTGAAAAAACAGTAAAGTTTAAAAAGAAATTCAAAATTTTGACTTAAAAAAATGAAAACAACTTGTAAATATATGTTTTTATTGCTTTAAAATGATTATTTAGGGTAAACACTTTTCATAAAAACACTATAATTTACAATTTTATGTTATTATTACTAAAATGTTTGCGGTACCGTATCCCTTTAAAATATATCTCTTAAATTATTTTTTTGAATCAACTTATGATTAAATAAATATTAAAAGAAAATAAACAAGAATAGAAAATTAAGGCAAAAGAAAGTTATAAAGCAAAGATGAACCTTAAAAAAGCATGGGAGAATCGAAAAATCGCAATGACTGAAGTAGCTAACGAACCCTACGTGGTGTACATGTACGTCACAATCGCTTAGCCAATAGCAGAACGTTTCAAACAAGAACTAAAAATTGACGATTTTTAACATTGAATATTTAATAACACAATTTTTTTTGTACATTTTAATCTAGATATTTGAAATCAGCGTTGTTTATTTTATCGAAAAAAATGTATTTTTAGTAGTTTTTAAAAAATATGGGAATTGTCCATTATGAGCTTTTTAATATGTGACAGTTTTGTTATTGGATGTGTATGATTTTGTAGCCTTTAGTTAGTTTTGGTGGGTATAAGTTTGCTTTTGAGTGAATGTATTTTTATCATTTGCAAGAGAGGAACAAGTAGAAGTTTTATCTTATTGAAGTGCATTACGCAAGACAAATTTGTGTAGCTACAACTTTAGAAAGTGCAAGTTATTTTGTATATAGTATAAAAAAAGCATCTTTGGGTCCTTTTATTATTATTTAAAAATCTAGTAAGAATAAAGCTGTATCCTTCATGTGAACTTGATAAACTTTTAATTCTGAATTTTTTGCCTAAATTAACATTCATGGTTTTTAAGTTATTGATTACTTTTTTCCTAAATTTAAAAGTTGTAAATGCCTAAATATAATATGTTTTAGTAGTGGTTTATAACAAAAGTATTATAACCAGTGGTGAAAGTGGGGAAAAAGTAAGTGGGGGGATGCCTTCAATTAGAATTCCATGCCCATCACCCCTTAAGAGATCCAAGAGTGGGGGGATGGATAGCCATTTTCTTGAAAAGTGAGGTGACCCGTCACCCTGCGTCTACCAACTTTCATCACTGACTATGACGTAACACCACAATCATGTTAGTGTTAGTCACTCAAAAACTTCTTTATACAATATTTCAACATCTTAAAGTGGGCTAAATATTTTTTGTTGATTTTACTCATAAAATTTATTTTGATTTTGTCCTTTTAAAGTTTACTGAAATATTAATTGGCTATTCAAACCAGTTTTTAAAAAAAACTTATATTGGTTAATTTAAATTTCCACAGAAATCGGAAAAAAAATTGCTTTAATCTAAATGTTAATTTTTTCTGCAATCCAATTCACATGCATTAAAGGAAATCTTTTTGTTCTTCACTGATTTTTTTAAAACAATTTTTGTTTTTATGTAATTATGATTTTTGATATTCCCTCCCCCCTCATTTATATTAAATGAGATTTTATCAATGCATAATTTAGTTTTTGGTTTAGGATATTTGAGGCATTATATATTGGTTCGATTTGTTTTTGTACATATGTGTTGCAAAGTCCTTGTTTATTTTCATATGTTATGTCTTGTTTATGATGCTTTTACAATTCAGCCATAATTTAGTATGGTTTTTGAGTTTTAGTGTTTTTTTAATGTAATGTGTAGTCATGTTTTACTTTTAGCGAGCAAATTTTTGTTATTTCATCACAAAATTGCTTTGCAATATGTTATGAATTTTTTTTATTGTACATGTCATTATTATTATTTTCATTTTCTTTTCCCCCAAAGTAGAATATTGTACCTCGCCTTATTGTAATTTGATTTTTAATGATTACTAAGTAGTATTTTGAAACATATCATATCCTTATACTAAAATAAAGTTTTCCAGCTAAGTAATGTATAATTTAGCTTTGACATATATTTTATAAATGTATGACAAACTGATCCTTAATTTTTTTTTTAATTATTTGAGATTAAAATACTTTTATTACTTTATAAGTATTAAACTTGTGAATAAAATTAGTATTTTGTGGCTTTTTGACATTTTGACTGATTGCTTATTTTAGCCATGTAAATTTCAACATTTTACTTTGGGGATATTTTTGTATTTGTGAATTTTTTTTAACTAGTACAGTCATTTTGTATTAATTCCTATCAAGTAAATATACTTGGTCTATAGATAATAGTCCTGTGTATAATTATTTAATATACCATTCATGTTTACTTTTGCTTTATTAACACTCTTTTTGTTATAAATATTCCAACTAGTCTTATACTTTGGTATTTGCCAAACAAAATTCGTTATCTAATTGGTGTGTGAATTTTTATTTATGAAATAAAATCAACGCACTAAATGGTAAAATCAAACATGTAACTACTTTTTTAAAGTAAATGTTGATCTCAAATTTTATTTTAAGCTAAAACAGTTTCATAAGTACCAATAAACGCACATTAAGTAGTACTATAGTACTGTTGCATTTATACTTATGTATAGTCTTCATGAATATTAGGCTATCTCATAGTTAGTTTAAAAAAACTTTTCTGTACTACCTTGTCATAGTGAATGTTTGCTATTTTTAAAGTTACCACAAACTTATAATTGCATGACTAAATAGAAAAGATTTTGTTACAGATAAAATATGATAGACTCTCAGCAAATCATCTTCTGAATTACTTTATTTACTTAAAAAGCAGGGTTGGCATGGTATTTACCATATAAGGTTTTTACCGGTATTTACCATGGTTTTTACCGCCTTGGTAAAAACATGTTTTAACCATGGTTTTTACCACTCTTGGTAAAAAGCATGTTTTTCCCACCCTTGATAAAAAAAAACATGTTTTCCCACCATCTGAAATAACATATTTATTACCAAATAATAAAAAAAGATAAATCAATAATTTATGTTCTTATTGATAATGATGAATTCTAGTTTTCTTTTTATTATGGCATGGATGTGTTTGAAGTACGAATATTCTATAAAAATTACTATATATTCTTTTTTTTTTTTCAAAAATATGCATATCACAAGAGGAAGAAAAAAAATAAACATCAAGAACACCTTACTATTTTTTACATTCTGCATGTGTTCTTCTCTAATTATTTGAATGACTTAGTTTTGAATCCAGAACATAGATTCATCCAACTGATTAATAGTTACAGAATGCTGAAATGTGTAATGTCCTCCAAGTCTTGGCCAAAAATGCAATCTTTTGATAACAATATAGAATATCATTTTTATTTACTAGGAAACATGTCCAATTATACACACATGTGTGTCTACATATAATAAGCGTAAATTATATACATATTGGGAATTATTTTTTTTAAGCATACAAAGTCAATTTGTTTTTCCCGGTAAAAACCTGGTTTTTACCGGTAAATACCAAGTTTTTACCACGTCTTGGTAAAAACTAGTTTTTACCGGTAAAAACCCAACCCTGTTAAAAAGGCAATGCTTTACCTGGCCATTACGTGCTTCAAGTGAAAGGACAAGAGCTGATATTGGCAAGTGCTTTTTTTGTGTAAACAAAGTATAACTAATCAGCCAAAGCGTTCCATGATCAGTCGTGTAATAGAACAAGCCAATTGGATGTATGGGGAGTCTATTGTAGAATTCTATCTGATTAAAATTTTAAGGGAAAATAACAGAGAGCACTGCAGGCAGAAAAGTGGCATTTCGGCTAAAAGGCATTTTTTTTTTCAAAGAACCATATTCAGTTTACCAACACCCAAGTGTGAATGAAAAAGCCAAACTTTTTCGTTACACTTTATAAACATAATACAAAAATAAATGAACTAATGACTGTTTCCTAACTGTTATGCTAATCAATTTAAGATTTACTTGAATCGAAGATCTTCAAAATATCATTGTTTTAGTATTCGTTAAGTTATAAAAGTCATATTTCTCCGGAATGTTGCTCTTTTGAAACTACAGTGGGATCTGTTGTTGTCATTTTATAAGGTTGACAGGGGTCTCCTGACTAAGGTACTTAAGGCAAAAGATTTATTATTGGCCTAAACAAAGGCTTATCCAATTAAAATTGCTAATACTACCAATTAGACCTGATGCTTACTTTTCCAAATTTATCTCCACAATAAACTCCTAAAATTAAGTAATGAATTACTTCAAGATTTAATGAGAAATTCTAAAGGCATCTTTCGTCATTTTTTTTTTTATTATCTTGCTCTCGAACTCAAAATGTATTGACCTAATATAACCTATTTTACATTAAAAAATTATGTGAATTTTTATTGAACTTTGACTTGGTTGACGTTGGTTCTTTATTATTCACTTTGTGAAGGCATGGGAAAGTTTTCATTTTTGCCATTTTATACTTTTCCCTCCCGTTATTTGCTCATTTATGAGTTTTGACATGGATGGGATTTGTCTTCCCTTTTTGTGGCCATTTTTACTGCAATGTCAACTTTTGTTTTATAATTATAATTTTCAAATTAAAAAATATTTGTTTTTGTCTTTCCTATGAAGTTTATAACATTGATTATTCATATTTGTAATGAATTCATAAATAAAAAATTCATATTCATCATATTGATGAGTACTTTTCTCAAATATTTGAGTTTCCAGGTAGAGTCTAAGGCTTTAATAATGCTTTAACATTGATATCTGGTCAAGTATGGTTGTATGCTTTGTTATTTTATTGGTTTAAAATAGTCATTGTGGACATCTAAATCATATTTTAAATTCATTAATCGCAGAGAACATTATGGAATGTATGGTCTTTTCTCTATCATCTTCATTGTCTTTATTTAAAAAAAAATCTTTTTTAGATGTCATCCTATTTTGATTTTTTTTTTAATGTTTACTATTACTTGTGCTAACCGTCTGAATTTTCCAAACCTGTCCTGACTTCTTAACAGTTTGGAGACCCCCTTTAAGCCAAATTATTTAATATTGCATAAAATAAAAGCTACAATTTACTCTTTTGCAATGGGAATGGGGGACATAAAATTAGTTTTTACTGCATGGTTCTTAGAATTTTTATAGATTTTACGGCTATTTTATTTATACACATTTTTTCCTTGTATAACTCATCTATGCAATTCAACAATACCAATTGTTGGTAGTTATTTCTCATGTAATGTAGATAAAGTTAGAAGGATTTGTGTGTGTTAATCAGTATTTTTCAAACGACTGTTGTAAATAATGTGAGGTGTTTAAACTTATGAGGTTGTAAATATAATTATTTTGTGACTGTCTGTGGTTATATATGTAATTTATTGTGTTAATGGAAACTGCATTTTCTCTTACTTAGCCTGAGCAGATTTGTTTCAGTGATTAAATTTTGACTATGAAATCATCAGTAAATTGTCATGAATCATATTTTATTGGGTTTTTTTTTGCTTGAAAAAAACAATAAAAAAAATCAAAGATTCTACTTGAACAATTTCTAAAACTGGATAATTGTATAACAAACTATACTATGAAAAATGCAGTGTGAAAACTACACTAATTACTTTTTTTAATTGCTGCATTTTTGTAATGATATTTTAAGTTTATGTTAATTGATAAAGAATATTTATATACAACCTTAAGGCATAATGAAATTTGGGTGGCTGCCATTTTAGTTTTTAAGTTATTGATTGTTCTTTTATTGATATTAAACAAATTTTGCTAGCCTAATTACAAAGGTGTAACAAATTCTCTGACTGGGTTAACGGATAACAATAAATTTGCACTAGAAATCAATTCAAGAATATTTTTAAGTTAAGCTTAAGGTTGTTTTTTAAAATTATCTTTAAGACATTTGCAGCTATTTGTTGTTAAACATTTTGATTTTTATTAGACTTATTTAAACAATCAAAACGTAGTACCAGCATTTAAAAGGCATTTCTTGTAAGGCTTTTACTTTGAGTCGAAATTGCTATTTGATTTTTATCTCTTTTTCAAAGTGCTAAACTATATTGCTTGTAAACTGACAAAATCTATAACTTCCAATTTATTTTTCCGATTAAATCAGCCATAGTTATATTGGTTATCAATCATTTATTTTGCTATTCGGAATGAAATCAGGCAAAGTGAAAAAACATTATGAGAATTTGCATTTTCTCTCAATTTCTTTGAGTCTTACTACGCATCGCACACAATATATGATCTACATAAAATATATTAAGACGTGACAAAATGAAATGTCAGTGTACATATTATTTTCATAACTGAGATTTGTGAATAGGTAAATACATGTTGTGTGTATATATTCATTAAAAAAATTAAGAAAAACAGTATTCACACACTAAATAATTTTGATTAAAAGCTAATTACTAAATTATATAGCACTTAATTTTATCTTTGTGTAAATTTATTTTTCACAGTGCATTTATTTTCATGTCACTTTTTAAAATTTATATAGCAAAAAAAAAAAAATGGTTGTATGGTGTATTGTAAAACAAACTCAATTGTATTCATAATTCATCTAAACGTACGATTTGAAAACAAATTGTTCATATGAATGCATACTAAGCCGCATGTAATTGGTATCGGCCACAATGCATTTTTGCAAGAGTCATTCTACTGTTCCTTGTACAATTTATTGATCTCTTATGTCCTGTTTTGTGATTGCTAACTGTATCTAATAGAACATTGTGATATCATGGAATGGTACTATTACTCAGCTGACAAATCGTATTGAAAGCGACACATTGTAGTTCAAACAAGTATGGAATCATTAACACGGAGCATTTTTAAGGAGAATGTTTCTTATTAGTAAATTGTTGTGTATGTTAAGTAATTTAAATTTGTATCAACATTTTGTATTACCTTGGAACTTTTTATAGAATGTAGTTTTTTTTAATTGTAGCGTAATTTTAATTAATGTGCTATGTAAATAATGTTTCATAATAATGTAATACAATAAATTTTTTTATCCTTTTTCACTTGGGCTGTTCTGTTTTTCTTTAAAATTCCAACAAATCTACACAATGAACTTTAATTAAGAAAAGTAATTAGCTATTTCTAATACAGTAAACTCCGGGTATCCGAGATAGGATTGTCTGCTTTTTTGTGGATTAACGGTGGCATATAAATACATAAGCTTGAGTATAGACAAAAATAAAAACGTTTAACTGACATTTTTGTAAAATTGTAAATCCTCATATTTCTTAAATATTTTGTTTGATGAGCTCACCAGACTTTCTTTTTTTTATAAAAATTAACTTAAAGTATCAGAGTTGAAAGCAATTTTGTGGACATTTTCTTTACAATGGGAGATTATTCCCGGATGACGCGCCACCCTATTCCGCGGATAATCGGGAGTTTGCTGTATCTTAACAAAAATGCAAAGATCTTAATCATTAGGTGAAAATATTAGATCAAGTACATAGTTTCTAATTATTATGAATTTGTTGAAGGTTTCTGAAGACAATTTGAGGATTGGTCAAGTTTGAATATGCATTTCAAAATGAGATAGATTAATACAGTAACACATTTATCCTAAAAAAGGTTTTGAACACTTAGGCAGTACATAAATACTTTGTTTCTGAAGATGTTCTTTTTCTAATGACTTAACACATTAATTTTTTCACATTTGTGGTTTAGAACCAGAAATGTAAAAAACTAATGGAAACTCAAACTGTTCAGCCCACTCTATTCAAAAACTAACAATTCCAAAAGTTTACATTAGGCCGCCGATATATAATCGTTATTGCCCTTTATTTTATAATTGATGAGCTTCGTGGAGGAATGTGCTAAATGACAAAAAAGGAGAAAATGAACTTCAAATTTTTTAGTTGGCACTTAAATTTTATTTTTGCTTATAAACAGAAAATATATACTATTAAGTTCATGAAAAGGAGAAAACTTGTTCCCTTTAGAGGAGGAAACATGTTTATTGAAACACTTTTTTTTTTCTTCAAAAATGTCACCTGGCATGTTTGTATTCCACTAAGCCCAGTCTTCAGACTGTATATTTGATTTGATCAAGCTCTAGTGCGAGTTTATTTCAACCAAATCTAAAGGTTATATATGAATAAAAACGCTGAGCTTTTGCTATGAAACTATTTCTATATTCAACTGATGAAGAAATGCTAAGCATCTCGCTCACATTGATTGACCCGTGTGATATATTTTTTAACCCTCTAATGCATGAAAATAGATATGTATCTTTAATACTCATGTATTATGGGGAAAATACTGAAAATTTTCTAACTGCATATTAGAATTTAAATAATTTCAATTTTTAAAATATTTCCATGACAAAAACCAACTGCGAATTTTGATAATGATGACTAGAAAACTACTAAATATATTTCAAAATAACCCTCTTTAACTATAAGTTTTTAAAACAATTTATTTGTATTTAGTGCTAATTTTATTATAGTACTTTGAAAACTGCCAAAAACGTAATTTCACAATAGTTAATGACCTCACTCAATTTTGAATAACCTTTTACTACTGTCTATGAGGATTATGTATTAGTAACTAAAACTTCAAAATGGAATCAATGAAAAAACACAAATTTGTCGAGAGGGAGCTCTACTTTAATAGAATGAAGTGGATTATGTTACCTGTTGCCAAACGGCAACAGTATGTATTAGAGGTTTAAATACGAGGCAAATCATTAAAATGCTGCCCTTGATTTAAAAAAAAATTACACTAATCTTTTAACACAAAAACTTTCAAATGTTCTATCCACCGCCCACATGAAAGCTATTTTTAATAATTTTTACAATATTTAAAACTATTTTGGAATAAAAATGTTTTAATTTGAAGTCTTTTTCGGCTTTCGCAAAGTGGGATAGTTCACTCAAATTCAATTTTTTAAAAATCAATATATGAACTTATCAAGCGATGTATTAAAAAATGCTTATTACTTTGGGCAGGGCTGTTGCGTGGTTCAGGAGCCTGCAAAAATATTGAATAACTTAGCATTTTTCAAATAAAATTTTACCAATATATGTTAAACTATCCAAATACAACCACAAAATGCTTTAATATAAAATATCATATGACTGAAATTGAGATTTCAATAACTTTTTGAGTTTGAATGACTTTATATTGCGGAAATTAGGGCGATTTTAACTAATACTGAAATTAAAATTTTCATTTAACAATTTCAAAATAAGGCATAGTAACAAGTTAAACTTGTTTTTTTGTATATTTTATAAATGCTTTAGATCTTTTGCAACTGTTTTGAAAACATATTTGTATCAAGTCAAAATTGTTGCTCAGAAACCAAATTTAATCTCAATATATTTGTTTAAAAAAGAAAATATTTCATAACCAATTACTTTTCTTTCCGGAAGAAATCAAAGTACTTAATAAAATCTCATAAGTTTTGTTGTACCTCAATCCAAACAATCTTATTCTCTGCCCCCTAAAAAGAAACTTTTACTATATGGGCCTCTGAATCGTAGAAATAAATATGACTGTAAAGTTGCTTCGTCTCAGGCTGGATTAGGTTAGGTTTTTGAATTATCGTCACACTAGAGCTACACGAGGGCTATTGGCGACGGGCGTCGTATTTTAGAATCACAGTCAGGTGACGGTCAGACCGGAAACCTTCCAGTGTGTTGGTGTTGTGTTACAAGTTGTATACAAGTGCAGTGCTATGCTTTTATTTTAGCCAACACATTTCTTTTCACAGGGAGTATCTTGTTTACACAGATGGGTCACTAACATATAGGATATCAGTTTAGAAATGTGAACGCCTAGGGCGAGTGAAACCCCCTTCCCATAACCTAACTAAAAAAAAACCCAAGCAGTCTGCTATAAAAAAATAGCAGTGGTCCCCTGGGTCTGTGTTTTCCATCTCACTATTGCCTCTACCTCTATTCATAAAAATTGCCACTTTTTTTCTTAATATATTTGAAGATTTAGAAGTGTTAGAAGAACACTAATTTTTTTTATGATGTTCATTGCCCTTTTTTTTCTGTTTCATTCGTTCTTTGAAGCTATTAATTACTGAGAAAAAAAGTGAAAATGGGAATCTTTTGTACAGGTTAAGCGGGATTTTGCATGAAGAGATATTTTTAGCATTAGCACAATGCTTTATAGGCTGGAGAGTGGAGAAATGCTATCAGTTCATCTTTGGCGAATTTTCATGCTAAGCTAGTTTTATATTAGTATTATCATTTGTAACAAAAAAATTTACCATTTTCACCCTTGTTATTGTGTCAATCAAATAAATTATAATGACTAGGGGGCAAAGCCCCCTGCTCGCTACCGCTTGCCAACCCTCGAGAATTGCTAAGCAATTCCTTTTTGTTTGTTCCACAAACAAACATGCAAGACTAATAACAGGATACTGCCAATGCAGGAATGCTTGTCTATACAATCTGCATTGAATAAAAATGCTTCCTGCTCATTAAACTTTTGAGCGGAAGAATTTCTATTCTCCATCATTAGAAATATCCATTAAGCAGCCGATGCAACATTATGCAAAGCAAAATAACAGTTACTTACGAAATTTAAATTTACTTTATTCTCCCTTAGTTAGGAATATCTATGATGTAACGACCGGTCTCGATTTGGAGTTTTGAATTTCGTTGCCAAACAGGGAAAATGCACAAATATGCAAAACATTCCACTTCATATTTCATACAACTCAATAAGTATAGCCATCCTTCATTATATTTTCAATTTCACTAAAAGTCTGCGATCACTAAGCCTTCTATTACATTATAACTGACCATTATTTACTCAAAATACCGTCAGTGCGGGTAACTTTGGCCAAAATCATAGTTTTTTTTACAAAAGAAGAAAAATTTAACTACAAAAACGATTTAAACACAAATCGTTATGCATTCTAAGTATTGTACTTTTAGGAATAATTTTCAAGCATTTTTGTTAAATTTTATAAATTAATAAAAAAATGGTATTAATTAAAAAAAATTAGGACACTGTTAGGAGCCGGGCGGGTAACTTTGGCCACCCATGAAATACATAAAAAACATACTTTTTAACATCCTTAAAGGCTGTATTAACGAATTAAATAGCAATATTATAACTTTTAACTAAAAATAACAAAGTTATACGACATATAGTCATCAAAAATGGTAAAAACTTAACATTTACATTGCAGTGCATCGTGGAATGTCATTACACAATGAATACTAGTATTGTTTGTCGCTTAAAAGAAAAATAAACTTCTATTTTAATAACGGAAAAAGAACTTTTTTTGAAGCAAGATGTAATAACAATTATATTTATAAAAAGCAAACGATTTTATTATGAAAAGGGAAAAAATAATATATTCATAATTAGGAATCTGAAAATGTTTACCTTTCGACATTTGCGATTTTGAATGGTATACGTGTCTTGCGTTCTATCTTCATCTTTTTAATGCTCAAAACTGTGATATTTTTTTAAAAAAAAACTATCTAAAAAATGAGTAATCATAAAAGAATTTTTCAAAAGTAGTTAAACAGAATACACTTTTACATACATTTTAAAGTGCAAAGTTCCATAAAGAAATATTTACATCTGTGGCCAAAGTTACCCGCTTTCATCGGCAAAAGCTGCCCAATTACAAATATTTAAATACAGCACAAAAAGTATTCAACTTAGAATAAAACAAATGGTGTAATATTCTTCCCCATAAATAAAAGAATCGAATAGAGTGTTTTATTTAAATATTTTCAATATTTTTTTAAGTGTTCCAGACAAAAGTTGGAAGAGATAGATTTTTGTCATTTTATGCTCGTAAGAATGAAAACAGCATTTGTAGTATTGCCAGAATTAGAATGAGAATTTTTTTTACATGAGATGAAAGGAGATGTTTCCACCTTTCCAAAAATGTCAAACAATTTAAGATGAGATAACTTTATGAAGAGAAATTAAGAAACAAATCTTTTTCCGACGTGTGGCCAAAGTTACCCGCTTTGACGGTACAGTAAATCCTTCGTTATATCGCTCTTGAAATGTAATACATGGAATTAAGTCTCAAAACTAAAAAAGTTTTAAAAGTTTGAGTGCCCTTTTGCCGTACCAGAAAACAGAAATTGGTCAATGCGATGACGTCAAATTCTTAAGCTTATTTAGGTAATACCTTTGGCTAGGTGCGCTTAATCTTCAAAAAAACATTTGAAGAACTGAATTGGGGATCTATTCACTGTTTACTAATTCAATATTTTTAATTTCATACTGCAAAAATTAATTCAAACAATCAGGAAGATATTTTAGTTAAAAGGTCCCGAACAGCGGAGAGAGTGCGCAAGTCGAAAAAGGGAAGATGCATCGGCTTTGGCTGTTTTTACGATGCACGGCCGGAAACTCAAGACCGGTGCCAATTTTTTAAAAATAGGCTAGTTTCCGTGGGTCTGCTCCAGGGCCTCACGTAGCTCTAGCGCTAAGCAACGATCTCTACCAAAGCCACGGGACGCAACCTGAAGCAGCCCCGGCACAAAACAAGTACACTGCCACAGTTACTTCCAGCGTTTCTGATTGGCTGAAGCCGCATAAGTCACGTGGCTTTCAAGCGTACGACAATTATAATTTTATATTATATAGAGATAACTATAAATAGTTCACTACAAAAATTAATGTTCTGACAAAAATATAGTTGGTAACAATTTATTGCTTTGAGTAATTGCATAGATGAATTGCATAGTTGAGTCGTCATATAATCAACATTATTCAAAGGTGAGCAATACAAAAAATATGTGCATAGTGAAAATGGAACACAACCATAAATAGTTTGCTGACAATAACAGATATCATAAAAAGTAATGTTATCACTAGGATGGAGAAAAGTGAAGTTAATTATTTCTATGCAACAGTTATTCCAGCTAAATCACTTTCTATATTTCTTAATGTCCACTGATGATCACATATTTCTAAAGCTTCCCATTCTGCCTGAAAATAAAATAGTAAATAATTTAGGTAAAAGTTTTTAAATCTAACAAAATTAATGATAAAAACTTTTGAACTGACTCTCTCACATTATCCCCCTCTCCCACTCTGATTTAATTAAAACATCAATGGGATTAAGTATTTTTTTTTTAATTTTAAGAAAAACAAAAAGGAACAATTAAACATGAATACAGTAGAACTCCAATTACCCGAAGCAATGGGGACCTACTCACATTAGGATAATTGGTTTTAATCAGATAAAAGGGTATATTCAATCAATTACTTAATGTGTTGTTGGGTTGGGAGATCATGTAGTAGGTTGTCATCAAACCAACCAAAAAAAAGTGTAAGGTGCTGTTTAGGCAGTTTGAGTTCCTAGCTTTTTGCAACAGTTTTATTATTCAACTTATGTTACAACTTTAGTTTCACAAAAGTTTATATGCGTCATATGAACTTTTATATCCAGCCAATTTGTTACTGTTCATCGTTGTTGGACATCATGCTTAGTAAATCTTTTGGTAGATTTTCGGAATAAGTAACGTTTAAGAAAATTGGAGTCCTTATGTATATATATATATTGATCATACACTTATTTTGTATAATTTTCAGGGATAAAAAAATAAAACTTTTATAGCCGTCTTCTTACAATTATCTGATCATTAAGGGTTAATGTACTAGATCACAACACCAAATAATTTGTAAAAGCTATTAAAAGGATTTTTTCTTAAATACTTATTACTGAAGTGAAACTAAACTGACACATAGGCGTGAAAATGAATTTAAGCATAATATTTGAATGCATATTACTTTGAAAGCCTGCTTTGGATCAGCTGGCATTGACATAGCTGGACCTGACATTTGATCTTGCATGGCACGTGTTTGATCAGCAGCTAGAAGAAAAATAATGTAAATTTCTGAGTATGTGTAATAGGAAATTATAATGAAAAGAAAAGTAGCAATGGACTTTTTAAAATTCATGTTTTTTAAGTTAATTCTATTATGCATTATAAGAAAGGCAGAGCAATTGAAAATAACTAGCCAAAACGTTCCTAGATTTTATATTATTATGCTAAATGTAGGTTAAAACTAACATATATTTGGAATAAGTTATTAAATACAAATCAAACTGTAAAACAGCAAAATTAGCATAAATTAACACAATTTAAAGAATGGTAAACCTTAAAACTTTTTTCGTTAATTACATTGGATTTTTATACGTCATAATTTCAAACTAAGGGATTAAATAGCAGATTTCCCCAATTTTGTAAGAATTGTCAGTTACACCTCAATCTAAAATTCAAGCTAATAAATGATGGTGTTATTTATTTTTTTTTAAATGTGCAAAGCAAACCTGGACCAAAACATGGAGCTGCAAAAACAGAATATTTAAATATGAGTGTGTTTAAATAAAATTAAACTAATAAGAAATTTTAATACTAGGTGTCGCGTTTAAAAAAGTAGATTACATTCACTCTATGCACAACAGCAGTTTGTGACTGTTTGGAGTTTAGATTCAGAAAAGTTTATAAAACAATGGTGAATGTTGTTATAATATTAATCCTCTGAAACATATAGAAACTTACATTGGTTTAGGGATCATCTATTTTTTTTACTAAAATAATATTACTTAATATTTTCCCCTTGGTTATAACATATAGTTTATTTCGTCTGTTGGTTAATGACAGCATACCACAAAAAACATGATTTTAGAAGTTTTATTAAAAGTCTTCTCTCCCTCAATATAGTTAAGAAAAAAAGAATAAGAAGTTTTAATATATCTAACAGACTTGCATATAATACAAAAATCATAAAAAAAAAGGAAATACCTCTGATAGCTGAAATTAAATATGCAAATAATAATTAAAAAATCAATTATATTCGGTTTGAAAACAATATGCATTTTAAGTAGTACAAAACACCAAAGTGAAATAAAAAAAGTTTATTCACAACTGAAGATAAGGAAAAAAGTTGTGCACCAAAAACGAAATTTATATGCAATTTCATAAATTAAGATAGTAAGATATTTAACCAAATACATGATGCTGCATTGCTAAAGTAAAGAAATTAGCTATGCTATACGAAAAAATTTAGCTTCACTTTGTACACACAACGTGGTAAAAGTTATTTATCTGCCGTATAAGTGTAAAATTTTGTTTTAAAAATATATATCTTGTAATTTAATAGAGAAAAATACTTTTTTTTTGGAAAGCAAAATTACTAGTGGGAACCAAAAAAATATCATAAAAGGGAAACAATAAGTCAGTAAGAAAATATGATTGTCCAACAACATAAAAAAAATTAGTATAACTTTACAAATTTTCCAATCCTTAAAGGAAAGTAACACTTTTAGCAAATAATAATTTTAATTTAAAAAAAATGTACCTCCAAAACCTAAAAAAATAAGCATAACTTTAACTTTCAATTGCAATACAATTGTACTCATAAGTATAAAAAAGAGTTAGCCCCACATGTTTAACTTTTAACCTTTTACATAGCAATACCTAACACTTTACATAATGACGAACAACCATTTAATCCAGTAATTGAAGAGCTTAGTGGAAAAAGGTGCTAAGTGACAATAAGTTGAAAACAAGAAAAGGAGCTTTAAAGTTTTTCGTTTGCACTCAGATCTAGTGAAAACTGTACTTGTAAAAATCTAAATTTTTTCAAAAATGTCACTTAGCATGTTCTTCCACTAAGCTCTTCAATTCATGTCCTAGCGTTTTCATGTGCATAAAATAAAAAAACAAATAATGTAGCTAAAGTGTAAATAAAAGTATGTAACTCAACTTATTTGAACCAATGAAAGGTCGTTTTACATAATGTGAAGATTTACTTGAGCATCAATTGCTCCGAAACTCATGTTTAGAAGAATAAGATTAATACAAGGATTGTTTAGCCATTTGACTGTAAACAGGAACATAGGATAGGAAAATATCATCTATGGCCAAGTAAATGTTATTTCCATTAGCTTTCCTTTAAACTATAATTTTAACATAGATTTTTTTTTTTGCACTGGATATTCAAATAAAGTTAATATGTTAATACACATGCAATTTCAAAAAGATATTGACTTTTATAATTTTATGAAAGTAATATAGGAAACAATAAATATGGTAACTGACCTGGTCTCATAACCACTATAAATAAAAGAAAAATAATCAAAAATGTTTTGACTCGTATTGTGAGACACTAAGGGAACTATGGAAATGTATATACCACACTTTCCATACTAAGGTATGTATGGGGAAATTACAGAACATTTTAACCCATTATGATGTTGGCAAAAAAAATCCAGCTTGAAAATGAACTTTATGCTTAAGTTTATCTGAATAATCTGTGAACAATTTATGTAGGACACATTAAGTTACAGGTGTAACTGTTAAACTTAAACTTTGAAATTAATTTCAAATGCAATCACATACAAGAAGAAATATCGTAAGTTCAAAGCAGAGCAAATTTTTAAAAAATTTTAATGCAATAGGACACAGATACACAGTAAAAGCTAGTTAACCATGAAAATACATTATTTACCATTGTTTTCTCCTAGAACTAGAGCATAAATGCTTCTTAACCCAAACACATTGAGGAAATACCAGGATGCAGAGCTCACCCTGAATTGAAGAGTCAAATAAAGTATTAATAAAATAATAATGTAACAGATTTTATAAAAACATACTTAGTTCTTTTTAACCCAAACTACAGTTTGTACCATATCATTAATTAAATATTCTTTAAGACCAGAAACTGGTTAAGTAAATGCCTCGATTACCATTCAATAAAATGTCCAAATATGAACTAAATTCAATGAATTTTTTCCTTTATAATCCAGCAATAATGCTTGCTTCTTATAACGACCAAAATTTTTTTAGGGAAGTTAGGTGCTTGTGAGAATAATTATTTGCTTGTAATAATAATTATGTAAAATAAAACAAGAAGTTCTAAAATCGCATACTTTCCTGTTACTTAAATACTAACTGAAATTTTTCATTTATTTTCTATCATAAATAAAATTAATATTTATCGTCTGCTTGATTCATTTGTTGTTCTATGAATAATTAAATATTTTTTTAAAACAAAAAAAAACCATCTAACTACTCTAAAAGGCACTTAAAAAATGTAAATAAAAACTTATTAGGATTATGGGTAAAAAAATGTCTTGCCACTTAAACTTAGTAAACAAATATTAAACAATCACATTCCTGATGTCATTTTAAACCGGTTTATGATCAAAATTAATTTTGCTCAAAATAATATTTTTAAATGAATAAAGTTTATCATGTCACTGTTGAGTTGGCAACAGCAATTTAAATGACCTGAAATTGAATTTCAATTTTAATCCGATGGGAAATTCGTCGATAAATAGTAGTTTTATGTCAAGTTGGGTCTCCGAGGTCATACCTTTCTAACAAAAAAATAATTTTTAAGATTGGATGGATAGAATCGATAATGGAAAGGGGTACGGGCGAACATCGACCGCATGTCAATACCTACTTTTTAATTAAAATTTTTTTTTTTCAAATTAAAAAAAAGAAAAGTAGGCTAAAAATGAGTTACAAAATAAGTTAAGTTATTGTTGGTTATATTAGAAAATCATGCACAATCACATTAAACTTAATTAAAACAATTTATTTTTTATTCATTTAATGGTTCTGGATTGGTTAATATGTATGATATAGCCATAAAAATAAAACAAAAGTTATGGTTCAACAAGAAGTCATTCATGAGGAAACAGTTCAATGCCTAAACCATTCTTTCATTATCATTAAAAAGTTAGTAAAGCCTTTGTATGTGTAAGGTTTATTTGATCAAAATAGAGTATATGAAAGATGTAGTTGCAAAACTCACACTCTCTGAAGTATAACTAAGAAAAAGGTTTTTTTTCCCATTAATTAGTTTCTTTTCTTGATAATGGTTAATTTAATTGGACAAAATAACTAATAAAATGGCTAGACCCCATATCTTAGTTACATTTTGGAGAATGAGAGTTTTACAACTACACTCTTCACATGACTAAATCCATGAGATAAAGGTTTTTAAATCTAATTACCATGAGGCATCCAAAGACAACAGCTCAATGCCCCTCTGCAGCATGGGCTTAAATCTTAAGGTTAAAGGAAAAGGTACTTTGGCTGAAAAGGACAAATGGATTGAAATTTACTGATGGAACATTTTTTAAATGTACTACATACAAACTTGCAACAAAGGCTAAAACAGAATTATATTAAAATTGTCAAAAGGAAAAAATTATATTATACTTTCAGAATTCCTTTAGGTAAGTTTAAATTATATATTCAACTAGAAAACTGACAAAGTTTGATAGAAGAAGTAGAAGAAGGAAGGCAAGAAGGTTCAGAAGAAATTACAAAATTAAATCAGCAAGCACCAGACACATTTCAATGTTGCTGTTTTTTTCTTCTCAAAAACCCCTTCAGATTCCTGTTTGCTATTTCTAGATAGGTTTAAAATTCCCAGCACAAATAGCAATCACAAGCCTTTCTGCTTTTGAACTGGTACAATTTATTTCTTAATCCGGTTTTTAAATTTTGAGGCTTCATAATCTGAACCAGAGTAAGATTGCTTCCTCCTACTCACTGGTAACAAAACCTGAGAAGGTCCAGTTGATCCATCCTCCGATGATGATCATTGGAAGAACATTGGTGAAGTTCCCTTTCACCATTTCTGTCATCATGCTAGGATCTGTCATAGGATTTTGAGCTGGAGGGCTGCGCTTTTGGGTCTTGAAATATCCGATATCTTCGTTGTTGAAGTAATGCTTCCTCATCAGAAAAGCCTGAAGTTAAAAAGCAAGCATTTCAGCAATTAAAAAATTAGAAAGCGTATGTTATTTAACATATTTGAATACTAAACAAAAAAGCATCTGGGTATATTTTAGTTGAAAATGTGCTCTTTAGTATCAAGCTAAATAAGATTGTTGCTTTGGTGGTGTTGAGTTTAAATGTGTCAACTTCAAAGAACTGGTGAAAAAGCTGGCGAGGAATTCTGGTACAGGGCTTTTAATTTTAGTTTGATTAGTTTTAAAAGTTGCAAATTTTAATGCTATTTTTGCATTTAAGTGTTACTTAAAATATAAATAAGATAAAAAAATAAAAAAAATTTCTTCGATTCAGGACTATTTTAAATAATTCAGTTCAAAGCTAAAATTAAAAAAAAAAAACTAAATGGCACAAAATAATTGTGATTAAAAGGTCTTTAAAAATAAGCCGAAATAAAAATTACTCAGTTAGCTACAGGTAAAAAGAAAATGGATGGATTTGTTGAATCCAGTGGGCTTTAACTTCTTTAGATTTTTAAAACAATTATAATATTTTTCTTAGCTAAAATTTGGATCCATGCTAAATTTGTCAGAAGCTTTAATTTGATAAGAACTTGTACACTTTGTGCCAGTGACAGTGAGTGACATAGAAGCTAATATAGTGATAAGAGTTATTTATAAAAAACATTGTACGTTTTTTGATAATTATTTTAAATAACATTGACAACTAGTAACTGTACTGTATATCTTACTCTTTCTCCCAATTTTAAAATATCAAGCATGCCACAATAATTTATTTACCTGTCTTGGAATATATTTTCCATTTTCTCGCAATAATCTGCTGCGGATGATTGCTTGACTGCAAAGATAAAACATGAGTAAGTGACAGATGCAATGTCAACATTGGTCAGTTTAATTAATTGATGATAACGTATTTTTAAGTAAAATACAATTTAATAGAAAAGAGATAAACCAAACATTACAGTTAAAATGAGGCCCCGTGGCTTAGAGGTAGTGCTTCGCATTGCCACACCACAGCTCCAGGGATCGAATCACGGATTGCGCGATGTTGACCCATCCTTTCATTCCAAGTGGGTCGATAAAATGGGTACCAAGCATGTTGGGAACTAAACACTGGGGGTTCTGTGTGAGGCCTACCGGGGCATATGCTTCCTAGAGCCCTAGGTCATGAAAGCTGAAATGGGCATGGAAGGCCTTGGCCCAGTAATGGGCTGTTGAGGCAAGGAGTTAGTTAAATCAGCTTAACAAGATCCTGTGGTGAAATTGGCGCATATATAATGACAAAAGTTGCCGACAATCCCTCTACTAGTGTACTATGATGATTAACTTCACAGATAAAATCTTCACTCCTTTGAAAAATATTAGACAAATACACTGTTTTTTATAGTTTTGTCAACTTAGCCTTACAAACTGTATCTTGAAATTTGAAAGATACATTTCTGTGTTTTTATTCAACTTTACACAAGTTGCAAAGTAAGAATAAATTTTAAATATTTGCTTTTGTACATAACTCGTTTTAATTAAGATGTTAAAACAAAAAACTGATTTTTAATTGAATAATTAATTAAATAAGTCCTAATTGTGAAAGAATAAAAATTAAAGAAAAGTTTGTTTTCAATTTTGAAAGCATGAAATCATAAAAATAATCAGCAACTTGCTTCGATAAAATTTTGTAGCATATAATTAACATAATCAAAATAATTAAAGAATTAAATTATTAAGATAAACTTCGTAAAAATACAATAAAAGGGCTGTGGTTGAAAATAGAATTTTGGCATCATACCAATTTTTTTGGCTATTCTTTAGTACCAAAACCTTAAAACTTAGAAAAATGGTTACATACCTGTCTTGTACTTGAGTGATCTCAACTTTTTTGGATGAAGTTAGCAGAATAGAAATATAATGTCGAACTATACCGAATAAAAATGTAATTATAACTATGGGTAGAAAAACCCATAGTCGAATATCAGGATCAAGCAGAAGTTCTGACATTTTCTCTAACTACTCTACTTTGCGCAAAACTTCAGAAATCACAGACATAAATATATTACACTTTTTAAGACTTATATACATTCAATCGACATCACAATTGCATAGTTATTTTTTCTAAAATCTATATAAATTCTTGAAAAGTAAAACAGGAAGTAAGCAAAAGGACGAAGGCACATCTCAACTGCTGCCAGCTGCCGTTCAATTACGCAAAAATATTTAAACAATTCATTTCCGGTTTCTTGAGTGGTTGAAAAACTCTCTCTACTACTACTATAACTGACTTGTAGAGAATGGGTCATTTTCTCCACGGAATCGAAGCCTACTTTAGGGATCACTTGGGCTGTACTTTAAATGTAATGAACTGAAGTTTTTTCATATGTACAGCTGTGGAAATAAAAAAGTACCCACTTGAGGTTATTTCCTCCGTTATTCATCCTAAAGAATCGGACCTTTTTGACATTGTGAACAGTTAACATTCTGAGTTAATTGCATGACGCAAAATTTGCATAAGGGGCCATCTTCATATTAAAAATGTTACTAACTTTAAAATTTCCAATAGCAACACCCCTTTTTGAATCCATATTTCAAATCTCTGACCTATGTTAATACGAAATGCCAAATTTTGTTAGTTTTTAAGCATTATTAGAGGAGTTAGAGACGTGCAAAGTTTAGGTCCCATAATGTTAAATGAGTTGCACATAAAAAACTATCCCGATCTATAAATAATTAAGATAATGAAACGAATTTTTTACTGAAAAGAAATTATAATAACCCAAACAAAATGCATTGAATATTGGGGTATTTAAAACAATTTTTGTATTTTTAAATAATTATTATATTGATTTTTAAAAAAATATGAATGGAAACCCCTTAATATTTTTAAAGAAATAAATTTAAGACAACAAGTTTAAGCGAAATCCCAATTTTTAAAAATGTTTATTCATAATTTGCTGAGTAAATCACAAAATACTTTATAATTACCCTTTAGGGGACTGTGTATAAGATTGCGTGTGTAATTGATAAATAAAGACGGCTTTGCATGCATGCTTGCTTGTCATTTTAGAGATGGACCCCAAAAGGTCCACAAGTGATTCGATTGAATAACTCGTCAAATATTCATCCAAATGTAACAAAAACTTAGAAATGTTAAGCACTCTTGAAAACCCTTAAATCTAAGTTATTAAAATTGGGTGTTGCTATTGGAAATTTCAAAGATCGTAATATTTTTTATATGAAGACGGCCCCTTATGCAAATTTTGTATCGTGCAATTAACTCAGAATGTTAATTGTACACAATCTCAAAAAGGTCCGATTCTATGGGGTGACTAACGGATGAAATAACCTCAAGTGGGTACTTTTTTATTTCCACAGCTGTACAAATTGAATTTTCATGATTTTGTGTTTTGATCTAGATGTATCTAGTAGTTGACTAGTTGTTGGTTAATTATTTGGTCCTTTTGTTTTAGTCAAAATTGTTTTGAACAATGCAGTATTTTCTAAAGCCCATTTCACACCTGCACAGCTACTTGCAACTCGCAACTTGTGGTAACCTGGTTTTTCGGGTTTAAACAAAAAATTATTTATCTCAAAATTTGGCAAGTTTCATCTTTTTGAAAGCAAACTTTAATCAAACTATGGGCATTGTTTGCATCAAACAGAAATTTATGTTTCCGAACTTCCTTAATTAGATCAATTTTCATCTTTTGCCATCCATTTAATACCCATTTTTAATTGCGCAGATTTTTGCAAGCAGGGAAAGTTGGCGTCTTAAAAAGTAAATAAACAACCAGTTGGCGAAGCCTAGTTCGCCACAATGCAGCCAAAGAAATCCTGAGTTCTGATTGGCTAAGGGTACATGCAACTGAGATTTTTTCGTGCTCGCACGAAAAAGTCTCACGACTTGAGTGCAACTTTTTAATGCACGGTGTCCTATGGGAGTTGCAAGTAGTTGTGACAAGGTGTGAAATGGGCTTAACATTCCCAAAGAGTTCTATAGTACGGTAGAGGAGCGACTCGTACTGAGCTGACATCTGCAGATATGGCTCACTACGGAGCCCGAATAGAGTGGCAAAAAAGCTAGTTTATTTATAATTTTGATACTGAAAAAGAAAGTACATCCAGGTAAAAGGCGGGAATCGAACCCGCACCCGTTACAGCGATGTTAGTGCTCTAGCACAAAGCATGTGCACATGCACCAGATGGCACCATGAGATAGTTCGACTTATTAAAAAAATATATTTAATATTAACTAATTAAAACTTTTTACCAGTTTTGCTAGCATAAGTTTATAGCTGGATGTGTATTGAAAATTTCTGGCAGACATAAGGTATCTATAATAACAAAAATGAAGTTTTGTGTGTATGTATGTATGTATGTATGTATGTATGTATGTATGTATGTATGTATGTATGTATGTATGTGGGTGTGTGTCTTATAGATTCAAAAACTAGACATTTGTTTGACTCGTAACTTGGAACAAATGCGTATTTCATACTTAAGTTACAAATAGGGAACTTTCAGAGCTCAAAATGTTCTACTTTTAGAGAAATTCGAATTTTGTGAAAAAACTACACCACTTTGGTTCAAATCCGATCATTTTTATTTAACTTTCCTGATGCCATTTGCTGAAAAATTTAAATAAAACTTTCAACGAAAATAAATAAAATTGAAAATGTTTATTTTTGTGTTGCCATTGCTTTCAGAAACTAAATTCATTGTTTGAAATAATTTGATATGTTTCAAGTGACGTATTTACGACCAGTCTTCACTCCAGGATTTATTGTGGGTTTAGTTGATGATTTCTTCATTGATGGTTTCTGTTGATTGCAAATATGCATATTTAAACAAAAAATTGAGAGTTAAGCTATAACTGAAATGTGATAGTTAATAAAAGCCATTGCACTAGAGATGCATATTGGGGTGTTATGTCTTTATTTTTTCGCCAAATATCTTGCCAATCTCGCCAAATTATTAATTAAAACTCGCCAAATGGGCAAAATGTTTGTTAAGCTATTACTGAACAATGATGGTTAATAAAGGCCATCGCACTAGAGCAGCATATTAGGGTTTTATGTCTTTATTTTTTCGAAGAATACGTTACCAATCTCGCCAAATTATTTACTAAAATTCGCCAAATGGGCAAAATGTTTTTTTAAAAATAATTTATAAGCTGGTTGGTTGTGCTAAGGTCATTGTGTACTTGTAGAGCAGTATAATGGGTGTGTTTGTCGCTATATCTATTTTCTCGCCAATTTATTTCCAAAAACGCGCCTAATGAGATAAAAGGTTTTATGTATTTATGAGGGAATAGTGATGACATTTATGAGTGCATTTTACATCGTATTTTTGATTTTCGAATTTTAAAGCAATGAAACGGGATTTTATACTTGATAACGAGCGGGAAGAATAACTTATTTAAGTTTATGATCCTATAACAGGTTATATGGTACACATACTTGGATCGATTTGATAATTTTTTAATCCGTGCGAAGTACGGGTATAAATTTGCTAGTTCATTCATAAAAGAAGCATATTAAAAATGCAGTTTGTATTGCATGTAACTCTTAGGCAAAAGCATTTTTTATGAACCAGTATCCCGTGATGCATTGCGAAAACGGCGATACGTGGAATCATCACCACGGAATACTGGTTCCCAAAAAATGCTTTTGCGAGTTACGCTCTGTCTGAAACCACTCTACATCTTAAACTAAAAGAGCTAAGGACTTCGAATTTAATACATGAGATAGTAAATATCATACGTCATAAGACGTAATAAGGTTAAGGTTTTCTTGAGAGCATGCGCAAGTGGTAGCTTCCTTAGAATTTTTTAGGTTTTAAAAATATTAAAATGAAATGTGAATGTCGTAATTTTTTACGGAATTTTAAAATAGTTAATTTTATAACATCGTGAACCATCTCACTCTTTCAAAGTCACCCTTAACCCGGCAGCACTCGCGCTAACTTACCATAGACTAAGAATCTTCTAAACCGAAAACTCAATCTGGTGCCTAGCGCCCCCAAAGTGTCGAACGGAACTAATACACTATTAATGATTGATTTGTGATTGGCATAATTGGACTTTCCGATTTTGCAAATCTACTGTTTCTTCGAAATGTACAGGGTGGTTATAAAATAACGCTCGCTATTCGGAGTGGTCTGTAGCTTGAATGAATAATCCAAACGCAAAAAAACTTTGAGACACTTACTAATCAAGAAGGGGGAAGGGACTAATCAAGAAGGAAAAAAAGAATAGAATCATAAAAAACATACTCGTCGCTTGACCAGGGTTCTAAAGTATGAGTCGTAATTGGATGAGTTGGCCGTAATTAGCCATAATTGGCTATGCCTCGTAATTTAAAACCTTGGTCAAGAAACGAGTTTCGTTATATGATTCCATTCTTTTTAGAAAAAAAGGAACTTGTCTCTTGACCAGGGTTCTAAATTACGAGGCGCAATTGACTGTGCTAAAGCTCCTAAAGGAGGCTAGAAAAAGGCAGCCGTGAAACATTACATTAGTTCTCTTAGACACAATTGGGGGAGTTAGTGTCTAAGTCAATTTTAATATAGGAAATCCTTATAATGGTAATCCAATCAGAGTTTCAGATCTAGAAGTGTATTTAATCTATCTGGGGTCTATTAGACCCCAGGCGAGTGCTGCCGGGTTAAGAAGCCAATACGATGTGCAGAAGTTACTTTTAAACACATGTGCGAAATAGTAGCTTTTCCCCACTATTTCATACTACGTATACACCTACATTTTTCATCTGAAATCATCATTCTTTCATTTGAAGTTGAAATATTGAAATCTCGTGCGCGTACATTAAACTATTTAAAATTCAAAGGAATTATTTACTAGCTTCGTTAGTCGCTCTTCAAATGAACATGATTCTCATTGTTCATCAATAAAATAATTTAAAAACACAACATTTTTAATTTGTAAAAGCTTATTTGTATAAATTAAAATTGTTACAAATTCTATGAATGAATTCCTTAATTTAAATTACGACTAATAAATTTGATAATGAAATTACTTCTTTGAGTCACCTGTCTTTTTTTATAGTATAAATTTGTTTACTAAAGAACTCAGAAATATATGGTTTCGATATTTGATCATTTTTATTAGTCAGCTGTCGATGAATAGCGTGGACTTGGCATCCGCACACATATTTTTGATGGTTTCTTATATTTTGATGCTTCATAAATTCAAACTCTTAGGGCATTTTTTAATATTAAAGATGGTGGATAATTATCTCGAATTTTTACTTAGTATAACTAAAACTCGAAATCGCGAATTTTGGTTATAAATTTGTTTTAAGCTAAAATAATATTAATCTGATTAAGTTTTACTTTAAATATTTTAATTACAATGCATTAAACATTGCAAAAAAAAAGATCCTACAGCCTCTATGGCCATTTACAGGGTAAATCGTTAATGAGGATAGATGGAAAATGGGCTAAAGTATACAAAGTTACTAGAAAAAACTCGTATTTGTCGATTTCAAATAAATTACACTGCAATGTAAAATGATAATTATATACATTAATTACATACATTTTGAATTACACAATAATGAAATGTGTGTCATCCAAAATGCATCTTTATTTCAATGTCTTCTAAATGGTTAATTTTAATTTCGGAACTCCGGAACTTAGCAAAAATTCGTTACATTAATTTGAAAATACTTGATTGTTGCGTGACAATTTTAACGAGATCAAATATCTTGTCATCCGCTCATGAATTATTATTATTAAAGATGTCTAGTGAAAATGTTCGATGAATAATATGTCAATGTTAAATAAAACAAATAGGTTGATTACATCTATGGAATTTATGTAGCATGAAATTACCAGCATAAATACACTTGATTTGCTCTTAAAGACAATTTAAACTTGCGCAAACATCTCAATGTATTATAATTGATAATTATAAGATGGATAATAAATACGTATTACCAAAAAAAAATCATAATTTCATACAAATTATGTAGATGCAATAATACGTATCATTATGTTATATTTTGATATTGCGCACACTGGATTAATTCTTAAATATTTGATATTGAGGTATGCACAACCCAGAATATTCAGTTTGAAGACGTAACAGGTTTTTATGCATCAACTAAAGACTGTTAATTTTCATAAATTCTGATAGTTTGACTGTTTTTATGTCAGTTGCGTTATTGAAGTAACTGTGTATTTTGTTAAATTTTTACCTTCTATTTGCTAAAATCAAATGTTCAATAAATAAATACGATATGAAGCAGATTTAATAAAATGCGATTTTAAGTTTTTTTTTCAAATAAGATGGTTATGGGATGTAGTTTTATCCAATAGTGAATGATTCTGACACATAATAAATTGGTTCCTTAACTAGAAAAAATGAAGCCGAAGGCATCTAGAAGTTATAAATTCCTGTATTCCTTCGGATGCATCATAGGTTTGCCATTTCACCCCTCTTCTCTAAAATTTACTAAGCAAGAGACCTCTCAATTGCGGAAAAAAGTGTGTATTTTCTTTATAGTCATTAAGAGCATTGTATATGTATTTGCTACACTTTCACTTTACAATGTTTTACGTTTTTCTATTTTTGGTCTCGTATTACATACCTATAATACATGTGGAGTGGCCACAACATTGATTCTCACTCTAAAACGACGCAAAATCGACAAAGCTATTCAAAATTTGTTTCGTTTTTCAGCCAAATCTTACCAGGGTGTTGTTCAAAAAGAAGATGTCTACACTATTATAATTGCTCTTTTCAGTGGAGTTCTTATATTCATAATTACGGTCATTAACATTTTGTTTCTAAAGCAAACTCATAAAGCGAGGATAGATTCCCAAAAGTTTTTCGGCATGGCTTTATCGACCGACATGCGAAAATTCTACATGTATATCCACTATTTTCTTTTCGTCAGCACCATCACGTTCAGCTTAGTTACCCAGATGTTCGTTTCACTTCTCTCGTTCAACACTTTCCTCGTCCTGAGCAAAGACATTAAAAAGTACCGCGAATCGCTGGCTAAGTTGGTGACAAGCAATTCCAAGGATGAAGTTTGTATCCACGAGTACCTTGTGGGATTCCGCAAAATCGTCGAGTGCATCAGCAGCGTTGAAGCCGGCTTCTCGTACACCAACTTGTTCCTCATCGCCGCGAATGTCAGTTCCTTCTTCATATTCTTCAGCATTGCCGTCTCCGCAGAGAACGGCTACCACCACACAGCGGTAGCAGTACTCATCACCAGTGTCCTCCTTTTATCACTAATCCAGTTCATAAGCATGGTTGGAACAGCCGCCAGAGTCTGCAAGGAAGACGACAAACTCAAGAAGTTGGTGATAAGGTGTTCGGAAAAGGCCTTCTCTGATCAGGAGGGAAAGGTTTCCATGCCGAAGCTCCACTGCTTTGCTCTACTGGCTGACACAATACGAGGGACACCATTGGAACTGACTGGTGGTGACATGTTTGTGATCAAAGACAATTTTATCCTCTCCGTAGCAGGCATGATGTTGACATATGGTGTTTTGTTTTTTCAATTTCGAAATCATTAAATTTTTCATAACATTATGCCGTGCTCCCATAATTTCCTTATGCCTCTAAAAATGTTAATAATCTTGCAACATTGTCTTCAGGATAACCGTTTCCACAATCATCGACCATTAGTACAACAACCCTATATATTCTCCTTATCTATCTAAATAATCCTGTTCCTAAAAGTTGTGTTGCCCGTTGAACATATAAATGGCAAGCGATGTATGTTAAAAAAATAAAAGTCTTTATCTCCTCAGGAATATATCGTGATAATTTAAGGAATATATATGTATATCAGAATAATTCACCAGTAGAAAACATATATTTTGTTACATCATACTATTTTAATGTAATTAACTTATGAGCTTAAAATTTAAAAGGCTAATTTTTTTAAATTAACAACCGTATTTATAGCATACATTTATTAATATATTTTTTTTTGCATAAAATGTGTCATAGTTTAAAGCTAGTTAGGAGTTCACTATTATCTGGTTAAATACTTAATTTTTTTTATATAGTAAAAAAAATATTGAAAATTTAAATCATCATTGACATCTGTTTGAAATAAATAATGGTTCAAAGATATAAATTTTAGCACCGCGTATTTTTTTTGAATTTTATGTAAAAGCTTTCATTTGTAGTTTCACATATACGCCAAAAATTATAAAAATTTACAGATTCACGAAAAAGTAGATTTTTCCCACTATTTCATCCTACGTTAAACCTACATTTTTCACTTGATATTATTTATCTAGAACGAAACAAATTCCTTTTTCAAACTTTCGGAAATTATTAAGTAACTTTCGAGTCCTGTAAACATTGCTAAAATATTTTTGCACGTAGTTATAAAGAAAACTATATGTAATCAAATTTCCTGCGTACTTCCAACGTTTTAAAAGTAAGAGAAATTATTAGACTAGCTTCGTTTCTCTCTCATCAAATAAACATTAATACCATTGTTTTAAAAATTTACTTTTCTCACTTGTGGGATAATAGTTATTTATACAATAAATGCGTAAAGTAAAACTTTTTTAAACGAATTGAATAATGTTTATTTAAAGAGCGATGAATGAAGTAAACCGACCATTCCGCCGTGAATTGAAAACGTTTAATTTCACTAGGTTTTGATGCATATTTGTTTGTAATTAAGTGCAAAAATTATTTTTAACATTGCATACAAGAGTTTAACTTTGCGTTATTGTTTTCTAGAGTTTAAAACTAATTTTTCTCGTACCGTCAAAGCGGGTATAATTTGGCCATGGAGGGTAACTTTGGTCCACGCGTCGGAAAAAGATTTGTTTCTTAATTTCTTTTCATAAATTGATACCTTTAGAAATTGTTTTACACTTTTGGAAAGGTGAAAACATTGTCTTTCATTTCATGTATAAAAAGAATTTGTTCTAATTTTTGCAATACTACAAATGACGTTTGTATTCTTACGAGCATTTAATGACAAAAATCTATTTCTTCCAACTTTTGTCTGGAACACCTATAAGTGTATTCTGTTTAACTATTATGATAACTATTTTTGAAATGATTTTAAAAAAATAGAACGATTATAAACGTTAAAAAAATGAAGATAAAATGCCAGATACATAACATTCAAATTCGCTAATGTTGAAATGTAAACATTTTTAAATTCCTAATTATGAATATATTATTGTTTTAATTATTGTATAGTAAAATTATTTGCTTTTTATAAAGATATTTGTTATTAAGTCTTGCTTCTAAAAATTAATTATTATTCCTTATTAAAATTGAAGTTTAAATTCCTTTTTGGTGAAAATCAATACAGGTATTCATAGTATCATTCTACGATGCACTGCAATGCAAATGTTAAGTTATATGTAATTTTTAATAACTATGTATCTTATAACTTTTTATTTTTATGTTTAAACATTTTAATGTTGCTATTTAATTCGGTAAAACTGTCCTTAAGGATGTGAAAAAGTTTGTTTTTTATGTATTTCCCGCTTGGACCAAAGTTAACCGCCCGGATCTGAACCGTGTCCTAATTTTTTTTTAAACTAACGCAATTTTTTTTAATTTATAAAATTTAGCAAAAATGCTTGGAAATTATTCCTAAAAAAGTACAATACTTAGAATGCATAAGGATTTTTAAGCGTGTTTAAATCGTTTTTGTAGTTTAATTTTTCTTCTTTTGTAAAAAAAACCTATGCTTTTGGACCAAAGTTACCCGCACTGACGATACTTGATAAGTAATTTCCAATGATAAAATGTATAGATAGCGAGGTACGAAACAGTGGAAAAAAAAGCTATTTTTTCACATTTATGCTTAAATTATTTAGCTGACTTGTGTTTAATTTGTTTAGGGCCATGATGTCCGAAAGAAAGTATTCAAAATGATTCATTCCTTTAATTGGTGATTTGTTGTTTTATTGGTTTGCATATTCTATATTAAACTTTAGGATTAAAATGTAGTTTGTGATACTTTATACCATATTTAGCTGCCTCATGAACTAAAATGCCTAAATTTTGTATTTCAATAAACCATTTTAAAATTACTTTATTTGAATAGCAAAACGCTTTTTTTTTATAAATTTAGAATATCATCAAACTGCATCGAAAACTAATTTCTTAATATTTATCACGACTTATGAAACTGCTAATGAAATAACTTGCTGATTTGTCGTTAGTCTTATAAAATGCATTTGTTTACTAAAGAACTCAGAATTATGGTTTTGATAATATTTAGAACTCGCAAGCCGATGACTTTAACCGAGGCTCGGCACGGCATCCTAAGTCGAGTTTTTGACTGTTTCTGATAGTTTGGAACAATATTAATTTAAAACCTTAGGGCATCGATAAATATACAAGATAGTTTATTAAAACAGTGAATTTGTACTTTTAGTAACTCCACTATAACTCAAAACTCTGATTTGTTTTGTTCTAAATTTGCTTTTCACTAAAACAATATTAATCTTCTTAAATTTTACTGAATGTATATTTATTTTAAAATTTCTGATTAGAACCTATCTGTACTTAAAGGTGGATGAAGAAATACGAAATTTCCCTACTGTCTTTATATGATACATTAAAATTGAGGGTAGTAGAAAATTGACAAAATTACTAAAAAAATATTAAAAAAACCCATCGTATTTCGCACCAACTTAGTGTAACGTTTTGGAACGAAGCCATGAATACAATTTGGGCTTTTTTAAGCTTAAAGAAAAACTGATTCTGAGGTCGACAGTGATCTATTTAAATAATTTATATCCATTACACTGAATTCTATAAAAAAAAAAAGAAAATCCAGCTACCCTTAACCTTAAATTCATTTATAGAAAAATTTAAGGATGTTAAGCAATCAATAATCTGCATTTACTCCAATGCCTTTTAAATGGTAAATGTCAATTTCGTAACTCCAACTTAAGCAATCAATCGTTACATTAATAAAAAAAAACTTGTTTTTGCGTGACAATTCTTACGAGATCAAATTTATTAACACCCGCCCATGAATTATTATTCTTAAAGGTGAAAATGTTCAATAGATAATATGATAACGCTAAATAAAAAAAAAGTTTGTTTACAAGAAAGGGAGTTATACAGTATGAAATTACCAGCACATATATGCTTGGTTTGCTCTTAAAGACCATCTAAACTTGTACAAACATCTGAATGTATTATGGTAGATTACTATAAGATAGAAAATCAATACATTTTGCCAAACAGATTCATAATTTCCTGCAAAATATGTAGAAGACTGCGCACATCATTAAGTTATATGTTGATGCTATTAATTATATTGTGGGTTAATTCTTAAATCTTAGGGCTTCAGTTGTACACAGCCACATAACCCACAGTTTGAAGACAAATCTAGTTTTATGTATCAACTAATGGCTGTACCTACTTAACCATCACATCTGTTGGTTTGAATGTTCTTACGCCAGTATGCGTTATTTAAGTAATTGCGTATAGTTGGTAAAATTTTTACTAAAATTAAATATATTACGGTAAGGTATTTTTGTATGTTGAAATAAATAGTTATTGAGCGTAGTTGCATCAAATAATAAATTAAATTCTGATATAAAATAAATTGGTCCTTTAAACAAATGAAGCATAAGGTATCTAGAAGTTATAAATTGTTGTATTCCTTCGGATGCATCATAGGTTTGCCTTTTCACCCCTCTTCTCTAAAATTTACAAAGCAAGAGACAAATCCAGTGTGGAAAAAAGTGTGTTTATTCTTTATTGTGATTAAGTGCATCGTATATGTATTAACTACACTTTCACTATACAATGTTTTAAGTTTTTCTATTTTTGGTCTTGGTCTACATACTTACAATGCTTGTGGAGTGGTTGCAACATTGATTCTCACTCAAAAACGACGCAAAATTGACAAAGCAATTCAAAATATATTTCGCCTTTCAGCCAAATCTCACCAGGGCATTACTCAAAAAGAAAACTTCTACACTTTTATTCTTGCTCTTCTCAGCGGGGTTCTTATATTCACAATTATGGCCATTAACATTTTGTTTCTAAAGCAAACCCACAAAGCGAGGATGGATTCCCAAAATTTTTTCGGCATGATTTTATCTACGAACATGCGAAAATACTACATGTATACCCACTATTTTCTTTTCGTCTTCACTAGCATTTTCAGCCTAGTTACCCAGATGTTCGTTTCACTTCTCTCGTTCAACACTTTCCTCGGCTTGAGCAAAGACATTAAAAAGTACCGCGAATCGCTGGCCAAGTTTGTGGCAAACAGTTCCAAGGATGAAGTTTGCATCCACTACTACCTTGTGGGATTCCGCAGAATCGTCGACTGCATCAGCAACGTCGAAGCCGGCTTCTCGTACACCAACTTATTCCTCATCGCCGCGAATGTCAGTTCCTTCTTCGTATTCTTCAGCATCGCCGCCTCTGCAGAGAACGGCTACCACCACACAGCGGTCGCAGTACTCATCACCAGTGTCCTCCTTTTATCACTAATCCAGTTCATTAGCATGGTTGGAACAGCCGCCAGAGTCTGCAAGGAAGACGACAAACTTAAGAAGTTGGTGATAAGGTGTTCGGAAAAGGCTTTCTCTGATTTTCAAGGAAAGGTTTCCATGTCGAAGCTCCACTGCTTTGCTCTGCTGGCCGACACAATACGAGGGACGCCACTGGAACTGACTGGTGGTGACATGTTTGTGATCAAAGACAATTTTATAATGTCTGTAGTAGGCGTGATGTTGACGTATGGTGTTTTGATATTTCAATTTGGAAATCATTAAAGTTTTTATATAATATTAAACATGTTCATACGTATGATAATTTCTTATCATCCCTAAGATGTATATTTTCTTTCTGCATCGTCTTCAGGCTAACCTTCGTCACAATAACTTATCATTAGTTTAATACCTCTATTTCTATATCCTGTTCATAAAAGTGGTGTTCATCGTTGCTGGACCAAATAAACGAAGAGTGATGACTGTTAAGAAAAGTTGAAGGCCATTATCCTTTTCAACATCCATGGTGATAATTTATGAAAACTAAAACTATTACTAACTATAATTTTCAGCTAACAAATGGTTTTTTAATCAATTTTTGTTCAATATTTTAGTGAATGGTTACCACACTTCCCTGACTATGATTGTGGCCATCTAAAACCAATTTTATTTCAAATTATACAAACTGTTTCTTTTGTAATACAAATATTTGAAAACTAGGAGAAACAGATTGGATTGATGCATGAAGACACATTTGTGTGAAAAATAATATCTCATAAGGGTTTTTTTTCTATTAAATATAATAGTTATTTATGCAACAAGTGTGAAAAGTATCACTTTTTAAAACTAGTGGATTTTATTTCACGAGCGAGGTACGAGCGAGTGAAATAAAGACACGTGTTTTAAAAAGTTTACTTTTCGCACGTGTTGCATACACTATTTTTTATAATTGCGTGAAAAAAATCAAATCTCATTGGTTCAAAAATAATTCACGTGCTAAATAGACTAAGAGATGTCAAGGAAAACAACCAATGATCTCGCAGTTCGGAGCGCGTGACGCTATAAAAAACCAATAAGCGTGTTTCAACATTTTGTCAAAGAAAGCAACCAATGAACTCGCAGTTCGAAGGGCGTGACTTAAGAAATATTCCCATCGCGAGAAAAAAAATTAATTGATTCAAAAATAATTCACGCGCATAATATTTTTAATTACAGCAGATCGATAAATCTTTGGATTTTATGAGTATTATCAAATCGAAATTTTACTTGAAATGTTGGCATCTTATAAAAAGAGTGCGACAAAGTCTTTTTTTCACTGCTTTTGGGTGAAAAAAAGTACTTTTTTTCACTGTTTCAAAAAGTCTAGCTTTGTGCACGCGTCTGATATTGAAATTATAATGTAAAAGTCGGCTTTTTTTCACGCAATTATAAAAAACTAATTTTTAGTACATTCAAATCTTACTATCTTTAAACATTTAACTTTTTTTTTGAAAATCGATGGGATTTTATTGTTATTTCCACTCTCTTTTTACGTAATTTCACCAAACACACCTTAGAATCTATGGGCGTTTCCTCGACAGCACGCATATAAAACTTTTTCGTTCGAACTTACATGGCATTAATTTTTCACTTAGTAGTTATTAACTCGTGAGCATGATAATTAAGAAGTTTTTTTTTCATTTTCTAAATATCTATATTAAGAGTTTTTACACTGCACTTAAACTGTTACAATTAAATAAAAGTTATTAATTTCCAATAGATGATGGTTTTGATAAATATTTTTTGAAACCTATTGCCATATTTGAAAACGTAAGAAAATCTATGCTTTACATTATACATTGACCAATTAAATATCATACATTTCCAATAATCTATTTATTGTATAAACTATGTGCATACAATGCGATCAATATAAAATAAATAAAATTAAGCACATATAGGAAGTACAAAACAAATCACTACAACACGAAATCTAAGCAATTTAGTTTAATTACGTTATTTCAACTAAATGACAAATTAAGGAGCTATTTTATCCCCAAGGTATTCTACCACAGCTTTCAATCTTGACTTGACGGACACACTCCTAAAATAGAAATAAATGCGAATTATTAGATAAAAATACATCATTAATAATTTTACAAGTTAAAGTATTAGATAAAATAACTGTCGATATCTTTCAAATGGTTTGCTGTTAGCGCAAAACACTCATTTTTTAAACATACGAGTTATATGAAATGTATTTTAGTTAGCATTTGGTTAACATATAGATAGGTCAAAAAGTATTTTTTTAAAAAAGCTTTTTGACATTTACCCTGTTACGAGTATTTAACTTCTACCGAACCTCAATTCTAACCGAAGTATACTTATTTATACAAGTTATGACATTAAATATTATTTATTTTCAACTTCTCTCTGTATGTTCTTCTCTGTTTCTGTTCTACTTGTACTATGAAGATATAAAAGCTAAAAAAAATTTACAAAGCATGTAATTTTAGAATAAATTTCATACTTGCGTCGAAGTGTATTAAAAAAATATAATGCAGCATTGAATTTATGTGTTTAAATGATATTAAAAACTGTGGGCACTCGTTTTTTCAAGTACAGTAGCCGCCTCTTAAATGAATCACATCCAGTACGTTTTGAACCAATAAACCGAAAGTCATGAAACCCATTAACCGAAAGTCATGAAATTATCAAGAAAAAGTGGGCGTCATGAGACACAACATAATTTTTTTAATTGTTACTGAGTAATACTAGTACTACACGTTATTAAGAAAAACACGTAATGTTAGGTTTGATAAAATCCAGAGTTCTACAAATTAACCGATAATATACGAATAAAACTTTTATTTCTAAATGATTGTGAAAGAGAAGTGTTAAAAAATATAATGATTATACGAAATAACTACAATGTTTACTAAGAAATTTACAATTTATATTTATTAGTAAAATAATAGTAACTAAGTTTTAATTTAATTTAGTAATGATAACATTTTTTAGTTTCATCCTAAAAAACAGAAATTGAATATTATGTGCAATAAAATTATATATTTTTAATCAGGATCTCCTATTAATATAGACAACTTTAAAAGTCATAATTGAAACTAGTGCTTTTATCTATTTTTACACAGCATCGACCATTTAAAAGCGTATTTGTACTTCAGATGTATGATTGATTGGTTTTATTATTTTTTTTAAAGTCGATTTTTGTGCGACTTAGTAAATTAAAATGTGATATTCTATCGAAAAACGATCGAAAGTTAGAATTAGTAATTGATTTAAATTTATTATTACCTCGAAGTCAATCATCTGTTTCTTTTCAATAGGTGACAGCTATAAAAAGAATAAAACAAACCATTGTTATTTTTTTCTTCACTTCACTAAAAAAACGGGATGTGTGTATTCTTTTCTCCTCTCTTCTTCTTATGATATCGAGGAGCACTTTCGATCACATTTTGTATTTCTATTTATTAAATTTTCATATATACATATTTGTTTCGAAAATTCTATACGTAATTAGTTAGTATAATATATTCCCATTTTTTTAATCTTTTAATTTGGTATCAATATTTATAAAAATATAGCTGATATTCTGAGGGTCGGCAATTGGATCCAATGTGAGTAAACAACTCTGAAAAATAGATAGTTGAATGTTTTTACTTTCAAAATTTATCGAATGAAAAATTCTAAAAACTGTTCGATAGTGTTTTTCAAACATAAACTTATTTTTGTGCAAATTTTTATGAACTTCGTTCACGCAGTTTATAAAGCCACTTAATCACAAAAATAAATACAATTAAACAATGCATTTGTATATCAAATATAGTATATTGAAGTAGTAATTTTCAGCAAGTTACCCTCAACCATGAAAATTTTATATAAGGTGGTTCAAATACGAAAAGATTGAAATGAAGTAAAATCGTTAACATATCGCGCGGATGAGTGCGCAATGTGCAAACATTAATAATTGAATTTTTTACTCTACTTTTATATACTGTTATAGTTTTATGTGATTAAAATTTCATTTTTTACAACACCCTATGAAACATTTTGTGATTTAAAGTAGGTATATGTAACACAAAAAGCCTGTCACAATTACCTCTTAATAAACCACTAAGTTTAAAGGCAATATTATCTAGTCTATAAGGTAATTTCAATAATTTTATTGTATCTAAAATTCTGCTGTAGCTACGTATGATTTTTTCAAAAACCTTATTAGAACGTCCGACATTAGTTAAAAAGGTTATTCACGGTGATCCAATGTACCTCCTAAACTACATCAATATAACCATTGTAAATGTGCATCTTATAGAAAAAGTAAATAAAAATTTACTTCCAAAGTGTTACTATTGGTGTTTACATGTGCTTTCATTATATTATTGCATTCTAAAATTCTTCACCAAATTGAAATGGTCTTAATATAAATTTCTTGAAGTTTTGTCGCCATAAATTTAAAATATAAATGTAAGATACGTGGCATAATTAAAGTAAAATATTTTTAAAAACAATTTTTAGGCTAAAAATAGTTAATAAAGTTCATGTTTAAATAGTTAATAAGATTGATTAAGGAAGTGATTTTGATTTGCACAGAACTTACCTCATGAATATTTTTGGCTACGCATTTAAAGATCTAAAAATGAAAATATTTTGTTAAACATGCAGTATTTCACAATTGAGTTTTTAAACACAAGATTATTAGCACATAGTATATGATACAAAATGGCATATAATAGCCAAAAGCTCAAAATAGTTTCGTACGGAATGTTACATAAATTTATTTCTGCTTTCAAGTTATAAAATTTAGAATTTCAAAAAGCACAATTACTGTTTGAGACCGATGTTTAATACTTAAATATTTATTAAAAAAAAAAACTTATGTCATGTGAATTAGCAATATTATTGATAATCCAAAATCAAAATATAAACTTTAAAGTAGAATTAATAATTAATGAGAGAGACATTTGGGCTTTTGGTAAATTATGTATGCTGCATTTTATTCTAAAAAGGTATTTCTTAATGTAATTGAATATAAAATAAGCCATTAAGCCTAAGTTTAAGCTGTTTTCAAAATTCCATAGGCACTAATAAAGGAATTGTATGAAGCTTTTATATTCAAAAATAATAAAAGGGGATTCCAAAATTAACAAAGTCATCTTAGTTAAAGTACATATTTTACTTTCTCTTTTTAATACTAAGCGTTATACCTAAAAAGCTTTGGAAAGGTTGTTGGCTTTGTATATCATATATATTACAGCGTGCTTTGCTTGTTCCATGACGGTATTTCGATGCCTTCCCCAAAAGTATGCTCAAGAGCAATGCTTTGTAAATATCAACTCTGATGGGTCAGGTTCAAAGGACTCTTTTCCAATATAGTTTGGACTTAAAAATAAACAACTGGAGAAAAGGACCTCATTATATATTTATAAACAAATTTGAATAGGTGAATAATTATTTTTTCACGAAAACTTACTTTCAAAGGGATATCTCTTGAAGGATACAAAGGCTCATATTTTGAACACCGCTTTTCTTCTCCTGGAATGGTTTCTTTTTGGCATTTTTCATACGCAAGAATAACCTGACAGTAAATCCTTATTTTAATTCAAATGTTATTAAAATAAATAAAATAGAAACATTTAAGAACATGTTAGCAAATTGTTTATGGAATAGACCATGGTTAATACGTATTAACTTTTTAAGTATGTATTACAAATGTAAAATTACAGTCTTCCTTCTGCAATATTATTTATAATAATACGATAAATTGTAACACAAAACTTAATCTGAAATAGCATTTTTTAAAAATTATTTATGACCAATTTTTGTAAGAAGTACGTAGATTAAAATTCACGAAAACAACTGTCCGAGCATATTAAGAGAAAAAAGTTTTAAAAGATTACTAGCAAATTTTGGAGACTGATTATCAAAACATAATATTAAACTTTTTTTTATCGGGTAATCAGTAAATAATTAATGCCAGCATTTTCAAATGTATGTTCGTTTACCTGCAAAGGTTTTTTCTTCTCGCACATAGAAAACTTTTCACAGAGCATTGGATCTTTACCTGAAAGTTAAATTCGGAAAATTAATAAAACAATTTACTTTTGAAATACCAATTGCACTTTAATATTTATCCAAAGACGTTTGATTAGCAAAATATTTTTTGTGTAATTACTATGAAAAGAATATACAGTATTATATATTCTATCAATTACAATATAAATTTTAGGTTATCGATATGTATGTGATTCAAAATTAGTACAAATAATTATACGTGAAGGCTTAATTCACACTTTTCGACTAGTACTTAAATATAAGTTTAAATAAAGTGTTATCTTTTTAAAATAATAACGTATATAAAAAACTATTTTTGAAAGGAAAATAAGTTGATGGTTGGTACATAAAATACAAGAATATAGAATACTTTATTAAATAATGAAGGTTTTTTTTGTACCAAATAAGCTCACATAAAATACTCGACTGAAATAAGGTTTAAGTTTATTACTTTTTTTTTTTTATTTCTTTGGCTTGTTTGTTTTAACATTTTGCATTAGCACAATGATTATAGACGTGATTACCTGTTTGTATAAAAATTAAAAAATGCATGATTAATTTGTTTTATGATAATTAAAAAGTATTAAATTCTTAAGAACAATCCAAGAGTGTGCTTCTAAAATTTCAAATTGAGAAGTAAAACATATATTTACCTTTTGGTGATATTTTTAGAAGTTAATTAGTATCATTTTATCTTTTTCCGTTAACAAATAATTGATTGAAAATTACTACGAAGAAGTTTATAATAATTAATTGAAAAAGAAATCTAAAGATCTAAGGCTTCTTGACTTTTTAACTGACTTAGGTACAAACTTCTTCGTGGGTATCAACTGGTAATTAAATAAAGAAAACAGAACTAAAAAGACTTACTTCTTGAAATACAGTCAATAATGCCAAGCAATTCACCTGGACGCATCGTAACTAAATGGCACTTTTTCATATTCAAAACTCTTCCGATGGCACCTAAAAATGCGTTCTTCAAACCATGACCTTTGCTGTGAGTCTTTTCAACCTCGATAATGTCTTTATCAGCTCCCGCAGCAGTCATATGAGGATCTTTGAATTTATCTTCACCAAAACCAATTCCAGACCCGAAAGCAAACTTACTCTCTTCCTTAGCAATTTCACTTCCATGAATTTTCCAGGCATCTTCCCCATGAGCAATACTTGCATCACGGAAACCTTTTTCTTTGTCAACAGCACCGATGGACTTCAAAGTTCCTTCTGAAGCGGTCTTGGTACCGTGAAAAACGTCTTTTGCCCCATCTAGAAATTTGGGGTCATACGCACGATCAACTGCTGAAATACCGATTTTCTTTTTATCTTCTTCAGCAAGAGCTACTTTAGAATCTTCATGGGCTTGTTTAACGGCTTTTTCGTAGGCATCGGTACCTTTAGTTATGTAGTAACCTTCCTCTTTTAGAATATCTTCGGCACTTTTACCTTTTTCTGTCTTTAACACTTCTTCATCTTTTTTAGCCTTCTCGTCCGTTACGGGTTTTACTGAAGCTTTTTCACCTGAGGCCAACAAGAGTTTTATCTGTTCCTCGGGAGACAGTTTCTTAAACTTTTCATCTTTCAAAGTTTCTTCGATACCGTGGAGTAACTCTTTATCATCGCCAATGGGATGAAATTCCTCCTTTTTCAGAAGTTCGTCGAAAATGAGATCTTTTTCATGGGTTATTATTCCTTCTTTGAGTTGAACTGCATGAGGTGGCATTGACTTCATATCTGCTACAGATCTTTCTGCTTTCATGGAGCCAAATGGTTTTGGAATGTCTTCTGCAATCTTTGTGTCTTTGGGTAATTCTTTGTCATTGCCTTGAAGATGAAGAGAATCCTTCATGAGGCTAAAAAGCTTTATTAGAGTGTCTTGCTCAGCACTTATCTTCGATTCAGCTTCAGCAGCACTTGTTGCAGCCTTTCCTTGTTCAAGCATGGCTTTGAAATATGCCTGCGCATCCTCTCCCATCAAAAAATAAGGGATGGATCCATCTGTCGGAGAAGGTTTTTTATCACCTAGTTTCTTAAGTATCTCTAAGGCTTCTTTATTCCCGTGAGGATCAGCCTTGGCATCCTTATCTGTTTGCATACGAAACAAACTCTCTGCAAGGTGAGTTTCAAAATCTTTGAATTTCTCTTCTGGTAATTTTTTATTGTTCTCCCCTACTGCTTTAAGAAGTTCCTCATCAAATCTTGCTTGTGGATTTTCTTTTTTCAGGTGTAGTTCGCTCTCTTTTGCTGCTGACAAACTTTTCAAAAACATAACTATCGCCTTCATTTCTTCAGGAATTTCTTCTTTTTTAGAATGCATTCCTACCATGCCATGCAGTGCTTTTATAAGATGATCATTTTTCTCATCGACTTTCGGGATCATTGGAGGGTAAGGAATTCCCTTTTCAGCATTTTGATATTTACTTAGAAAATGGTGCCTCACAGCTTTCAACATCATCTCCATGAATTCTTTTTCATTCAATCCATGATCTAACTTGAACTTCAAGTCTTTGCTTATTAACTCTACGTCTTTAAGATCACGAGCTTCTTTGTCGTTCATGAAACCAGGAATTTTAAAAGGATCTTCAACGCATCCTCCCTCAACATGCACGACTCCTACAACTGCACAGGCCAACAGGATATTAAGATACATAATTCAAGTCCAAGTGTAGTCCAAGACAGATGTCGAAGAGTAAAACTGAAGAGCAAATGATTTTGCAGAATGCTTTTATATGAATTGCATTTTCAAAAAGAAAAAGGCAGGTTAGAAGGTTATTTTATGTTTAATACACCTAATATGGGTAATAATATTATTTTGGACATAAAAGAAAAAGTAGCCAAAGATTACAGGTTAATTTTGAGATTATGATTCAATTATGTAATTTTTTACTGAGTTGTTAAAATGATGTTCGTTGAAGCATATCGATGATGTCTGTCAACAAGTATGTCTATAACTAGAAGCAATCATACTGCCCATGTATCGACACGGATGAAAACTTAAGATGGAATTACTTTTATTCAAAAACATTATTTTGCTTTGATTTAACTGTAAAACGAACGTGATGTTTTAAAATTTGAATCTTGTATTGTCTTATTGAACTGAATTCATACGTATTTTGCCTTATTTAATTTAATATTAAAGTTCATTCTCAAAAACAAATTTTCAAATGCAGTTAATCATAGTACAAAAAAGGAGAAATAAATAATTGCAACTGTTTGTTTAGGGAAATGGAGTATTTATTTTAACATAAGTAATCTAATTTTTTAAAAAGAGGTTGACTTTTATAAAAAAAATACACAGACACATTATACTATGTAATTGTTATAATCTTTAAACATGTGTAACTATTAATCTTTGAACATGTGTAACCGTCAGGTGTACCGTTATATTATATTTGTTAACTAATAATTTATTAGTTATTAGTAAAAAAACTCATTTTAATGAATAATAAATTATTAATTGAAATGAGTTTGACCAAGTTATAATTACGAATTAACGTTATTTAATCCGTAATTGTAACTTGGTCAAACTCATTTCAATTAATAATTTATTACTTATGACAAAAATATAACGTGACAATATTCTAATGAAAAATACATAAAATAATGAACAGACATGATTACATATGATTAAAATATTTATATAAATATTACTCGTAGATATTTTCCCATTTTGCGTGTTTATGTGCTTCAAGTTAATTTTTTCCCCCGATCATTCACCTCATATTTAATATCAACAAGACACTTATTTACTTTAGTAATGAATCGACAACGAAAACAAAGCTTCGCGACAATAATAAAAAGAGATACTTAATACGTGGAAAATTAGATGTGGCGATTTGGCCATTGAAGGTTCTTTGGCGAATCAATGATCAGTAAAGCGTGACTAATTTACTAAAGTGCTATTTTGACTTTCTAAGACACAAATAGAGTATTTATTTTCACGATATAGTTATTGCAAATTAAGTTCGATTGCAGTATAAGACATCTAAGTTTTCATTGAATTTTTATTTAAATCTGTTTAAAATAATAAATACAAATGCCGTAGACAAAATACATTGTCCTACTCAATTGCGTGCAAATTGCTCACAACGTACATGAGAGTCAATTTATTTATTTGACAACTTAAAAAATTAAGTTACTAGAGTTAAACCTTCAGTACACGATAGTGTACATTTATTTTTACATTTGTGTATAGGCAAACAATGAAAACTCCAGAAAACAGTTTCTTTTTAGGAAAAATTAATCTAAAAATAAGTAATAAAAATCACATAAAATAATATAAATTACATTTTTGGGGCTTAAAAAAATCATAAATGAAAATTATTTGTAATTTTTGTGTGTGCAAGCTAACTTAAATGGGGTCTCGCAGGATTTTGAATATTTATGAATTTTTAAATTTTACGTTAGGTTTTATAAAGTATTTTGTACATCCTTACACGGAAACATACAAAATAGAAAAATTAAACAAATTAAAATATATAAACATTGGCAATGGACCTTAAAAAATTCCTTTCCTAGTACCTATAAGTATATACATAGTGTTTATAAGGAAACACAAATATGAACAAGGGGTCAAGGATTAAAAATTCACTAATTATGCCACAAACATTAGGTAGTCAATCTAAAAATAAACTTTATATTCAAAAACCCATAAAAGGAGACATCCTAATATGCAAAAAAATTATTTTATAATATATATATGAAGTCTTTTGAAGAGCAAAAACTTAAAAAAAAAGAAGCGTATTGTACATTTTTATTGAAATTTCTACTGATTAAAGAATACATTATTTAAAAATAAAATATATCTAAGGTATAGTTTTAGAATACTAAGAAGCACTTATTACGAAAGTTTATTATTCTGAAGTCAAGTTTATTACATACAAATTCAATAAAATATTATAAAAGTAAATAAAAATTTATAAATTTCAAATTTAACTCTGTTATCATACAAGTAAATAGGATTTGTAATAAAGGTACAGAAAATCTAATTTGTATAGGTATAAATTTTGATTTTGTTTTCTGCTCTTTTCTAAGTTTAAGATTAGTATTAAAACTTAATTTGTAAATTGTTTACCTATAATGCATAGGTAATTACGTGCTTTCTTAGAAGTCACGCTTTACTAGACAGGTATAAACCCCGCCCTATAGTCAAACATTTAGCGAAAAACTAATTTTTTATTTAAGCTGTAGAACAACAACCTATACGACCATAGCTTGATAATCAAATATTTAACCCCAAATTGGTCCACTGATCTGTCGTCCCTAAGTAATAAGACAAGTGCCGTACGTGAGGACAATAAAATCCTGTTGAGTTGTTTGTTGGCTTCTGCCAACAGGTGGGGCACCCAATCGAATGCAGCTACGTGCTTCTCAGAAACAACCCTTTTGTTAATTAAGTCTTTTTTTTACGTCAACAACCCTTATAAAGGTCAAAAATAGTTATGTCGTGTTTCAGAGTTTTATGTGCTTACGACTATGTATTTTTACACGCAATTACACAATTGTACCACGTATTAGAATCATTCATTGCAATAAATGAGGCTGTGTGGCTGAACATTAAAATCTAAAAAGCATTTCATTGTGTGTTGGACCACATTAGTAGTTCTTTTATTATAATTTTGAGTAGAGTGGTTTAAAAATGATATCGATCGACGTACTATGATTGCACTTTCATTCGATGAGTGTTTTTTGGAAAATCTTACTTTTCGCACTATTCTTTGAGGACTAATACTTCTGATGTGTCTATAGTGAACTGTTGTCTGTTGATGGATTACTTTTGAGTGTTCACAAAATGTCAAAAGCGTTTCGAATTGATTTTTGTGCTTTTAAATTGCACCGGACTTAATGACGGGTATAGCACCACAGTTTTCTTTTGATAAAAAGTTAATTTTGACTTTATTTAAAATGAGAGAAAGCAGTTTTATTGAAAATTTTCACGATGATTCCTTTAAAAAAGAAAACAAAATGTCAAAGAAATGTAAGTTATATATGATGTTTTCGGCACCTTGGGAAAGTAGACAGCACAAAATGTGTAGCAGGCAAATGCGAAGTGATTTTGATGCAATTTTCAAACTTGGTTCACTTCTAGGTATTTCAATTGCCTACCACTACGATGGCATCAAAGAAGACATCACAAAAGTAAAAGAAAACGTTTTCAAGAAGGTTTACGATGTCGTAATAAACTTAGTTGCATTATTTTCGCTAGTTTTAACGATTTTGTTTGCGCATAACTTCACATTTTCTAAAGCAATGACACTAACTTATGCAGTTGAATATTTAGCAGCATTTTTAATACGCTGTTACATGATTTGGGGAAATAACAAAATTCCTAAAGTAATCAAAACCTTGTCCAACTTATACGAAAACGTATCATCTTCAGTTTACAAAAGTTTGAAGGTGAGTATATACATACAATGCGTCGCCTTTTTGTTGCTGAATGTAATCGCGACATCTCTAACTTGCCTGAATGGTTTCTACGAGACAAGAATCCAGGATAAGCAATTCCTAACTCTGTTTGGTCATAATATAACGATTAAAAACAGCAGCTTTAACACCTTACCGCTATTGAGTGTGGCCTACGTAGCTAATTTTACCCTGAGCTACTTCACGATTACCATAAGCATTATGGGTTGCTGCAACGTGCATGTGATTCTGAGGCGCCTTATCGTGTCCTACGGCGAGGCCCTCTGTGACAACCTCAAAAAAGATTGTACAAAAGAGTCCTTCTCAGAAAACTTCACCCTCTTCAGGAAGATCATTTTCGGGCTAAACGAGGCGGATGACGCCTTGTCCTTCATCGTCTTTTTCACATATGTTACGTGCATCAGTTGCTTTCTGAACAGCCTGAGCGCCTTCTTTAACCTCGAAGATTCCTCGAAGACCCCCTTCTCTGCCGCAGAGATCGCCTTCTCGTTCCTGTACAGCGTGACCATCTTCTTTGTAATCACTTGCAGTGCTGCAGAAGTGTCCACTGCCGGTGACAGGTTAAAGCAGAGGATCCTGTGCGTTTCGGATTGCATCTTGAACAAGAATCTGCCCAACGATACCCTCCTCAGCTTTATGGTCATGATGGACAACATAAAGTCATCCAACATGAGCCTGACGGGGTGGGGAATGTTCACAATCACAAGAGGATTCGTTCTCACCACGGTTGGAGTTGTCATTACATATGGTGTGCTGCTGTTTCAGTTTGCCACGTAAATACACTAGGTTTTTTTTAAAGTTTAAAATCTATAATTGGCTTAATTTTTTTAATGTAACCCATTTATTACTAAGTAAATTTAATTATAGCTTAATATGGTTCACAAACAAATCCTAAAAAACATCAGAATTTTTTAAAAATAATATTAGTATTTATAATATAAAATAAATAAATTACGAAAACATTTGTGAACTAAATCCACAGATTGACATAAAACTTTTATTTTATTATTAAAAAGATTATTGAAAGCTTATTAACTAAAATATGTAATTATGAAAATTGAAATTAAGTAATTTTTAAATAAAAGGCCTAATTCAGATAAACGAGAAAAACACATAGATTTGAAGCAGCTTAATTTTGAAGAACCTCGAGAGAAGTTTAATAACTTGCTAATTTTTGCGCACAAATTTGACTAGTATTTCACAATTAATGTATAACTATTAAAAAGGAAATTACAAAGTCAAAGTTTGATATAAATGCTACTTGTAGGTAGAAGCAATACTTTTTTGTTTCTTAATTATTTGTGACTTGCAGTAGAAAATAGTGACTATGCCAAAGTGTTTTAGAAGACTGCTACTTAAACAACTATAAAAACTTAATTGAATTTAATGGAGATAAAAAGTGAAACTATATGCAACTAAGGGCTTCAGCAGTTATTTGAAACGCTTCCGAGAAAGTGTAATTTTTTACGCTTCAATGCCCACGACGGTGAAGAGCGATCAAACCAAACAAACACAAAGCAACGTTATCCTCAATTACATCCCAGCCATCAAAACAACAATAGGATGCAATCGTCTTGGATTTCTGAGGCTGAAATTGGTTCTTGTTAAAAAAAAAGTGTTAAGAACTTTTGTCTCATTGAACGAATCCTGAAATCTTCAACAAGTACACAAGGACGGATTAGCGGAAAAGATCAAACGAGCCGTGAAATGATAGTTTCGCGCCATTTGGAAATCTCTATTAAAGAAACAATTTGTATGCTCTGGACAATCTAAAATCCTTTCTTTGGTAAAAACCTATATAAACTGAAATAAGTATCTCGCAAGTCACTCGAAATTTAGCAAGCACCCACTACTTATTTGATAACTTTAGCTTTGATCTTTTGAACTAGCATCTCAACCATGAAGTCCTATGTGCTTTTTAGTATCGCCTTGATATTTGCATCTAGCATCTCTGGTGGATATGGATTTGAGAAGACTTTCTTAGTATCAATGAGAAAGGCGGAGTTTCTAAAAATTATACAGTGCATTTCTATCAGTAAGTATAGTTATGACTATCTTGTAGAAAAATCACCTACTTTTTTTTATTGTAAACGTTATTTTCTATCATTTAGAGAAAATGTGCTAAATAGTTTCGACTGGTATCTACAATGCAATTTTTTTCAGTTCAAAATTACATAGCTTTTCCATAGAAAAAATAACTAGATAAGTAGTATCTATTTCTATTTAAATTAAAAAGTGATTAGAAATAGGACAATTGTTTTTTTTTCCCAATTATTAATTTCATAAAGAAACATTTTTTCAGAAGATATATAAAATAAATGGAAAAACCTTTATGCTTAATAAAAGGCATCAAATTTAGGTGAAAAGAAAAAAACTATGAAGGAATACGCTTGAAAATTTTATGATTAAAATATATTTTTAATTGAAAAACAATGCATTAAAAATGCAAATTCATAATATACTCATAACTTAGCTATTTTTTTTTTAAATTTCAACTGAATTTTTTATGATTCTTGCACTTTTCAGGTCGAGATCCGGTCCTTTGTTCAATGTACGGAGCCTGCGAGAAGGAATTGCCTCCAAGAGTAAGTATTATAAAAAAATAACCCATATGGAGAGAAACTAATAATATTGTCAAACTAATAATAGTATTCCACTAATATTACGTTTATTTTTTATAAAGAAATAAGAAGTTAAGTAATCTTTTAATAAATATAAACTAAAAAAAATCATTTTTTTTAAATGAAAATTTATGTTACATGAATATTAGTACTAATATACACATTTTAAATATTTAAATTGATTAATTACATTCTAAAAAAGCATTAGTACGGTAAATATTATTACAATTATTAAAAAAATCATAAATAATCTTAACTATACAGTATATTATATCACTAATATTAAAGTAATTTTTTATGCTGTAACAGCGACAATTTATTAAAGGGAAACTGAACATATGCAAAGCATATAAAAAAATTTATAAACTATGCTTTTCTATTCATATAACTGAGCCTTTGATAATTTATGAAATTTATGAGAGCATTGAAAGCTTTAATATTAAAAATTTCTGAAAAAAAATTAAAATTATCATTTGCATTATAGGTGTTTGCTGCTCACCAGAAATGTCAAAAAGAACACGTTGGTTTAGAAGTTTTAAGGTGCTCTAAGCACGAACCTTTATTCAAAAGCCCTATAATTCCAGAAAAGGTAAGACACTTTCATTAATGAACTAAAAATTTGTTTTTATTAAATACAATGCAGAACGTAAATATTACAAAAGAAGTTGATAGTTGATCATAATTAAATAATTAAATACATGTTTTTTTTTTAATTTTAGCGAAATACATTAAATTCAATACTTGTTTTAATCATAAATTCACACATTTACATATTTGAGAAAAAGTTTTTTTTTGTAGTACAAGTAATATTTTTGTATGAATTTTATAATACCATAAAATAAATTAAACAACCACATCAACTTATTACACCTAACATATATACAGTTTAAGTAACTTCAAAGGGCAAAGGTGATAAATAGTTTCGAGCAGGAATGAGTCATTAGTTCGATAATAATTAAATATATGTGTTTCAATAACAAATTAACATAAATTGTTGGCTTTGGACTTTGGTCAGTAAGGCCTTTTTTGTCTTGCATGCGAAAAGTCCAAGGTTCATGCTTGAAGTGCGACGAATACAGATACTATTTGAAAACATACATTTTTTTACAATATTCGAAACTCAAATACGTATACCATAAATTTCTATATTTAAAATTCGAGTGAAGAATAAATAATTGATGTTTTTATGACACTATTTTTATTAACAAGTACTATTTTTTTTTACAGATATTCGACTGCGTGGTAGATATGGTGCATGTGGTAAATAAAATTTTGTTTGAATATTTACATCAGTAGTTATTATGTAATTTTATGAATTTCGCAATATAAATGGGATTGAAGCAATAATTTTACTTCCTTAAGGCTGCTCTTCACCCCCATACCCCGTCCTCCTTCGATCGGGCTTGCTAATGTTAAGTCTTTGGGGAAAAAATGGTTTTTGTTCCAAAAAAAGTCAAGAAATTATAGGAATATTTTGATGCGGTTTTTTTAAATTCATAAAACTCCTATAAAGTAGTGCTTTTAGAGGTTATTTTTTTAAAAACGTTACTTGCCTTTTTTTAATAGAAAAAAATTTAGATTAAAAAAAAAAAGTAAAGAACGTTTTTAAAAATATAACCTCTAAAAGCACTACTTTATTGCATTTTTATGAATTCAAAAAAAAAAACCGCATCAAAATATTCCTATAATTTCTTGACTTTTTTTTTTAACATTAGCAAGCCCGATCGAAGGAGGACGGGGTATGGGGGTGATGAGCAGCCTTAATGGCCTAGAGGCCAACCACCTAACTGGCATTAGAATAATATTAATAATAATTTAAATTGCTTAAGTAATAAGTACTTATTAAAAAAATAAGGTTTTATTTATAATTATGTATTATTTAATCATCAATTTTTAACAAGATTAATTAGATAATCATCCTAAGATAAACAATTAACAATTTTTCTTTTAGCTCTCACCTCCTGAAAAGAAAGTGATGGCAAAATTTGAAGTAAGTTTATATAAACGTACACTTATTTAATTAAAATATATTTAGCTAGGATATTTTGATGATTTAAAATATGATGCGTTAATAATAACTATGAATTTAGTTAAGGCAATATTTTAGTTTTTCCACCCCGAAGTGGAATTCTAAGAAGGAATTGAGTAACCAAAAAAATTGGTGTTAGTAGTTATCATGCATTGTCGATTCCGTTTGCTTATATATTTAACAAATAAAAAGTTTTTTTTTAATAAACTTCATATGTCAAGAAAATAATTAATAATTAAGATAAAATAACAAATAAATATACTGAAATGACAAAATTTTCAGTATTTTATATTAAATTTTATCAGATACAGACTAGAATAATAGTATTGGACTAAACGTTTTAATTATTTTCACAAGTGTAAAATATTATACCAGATTACCAATGAAGCAATTAAGAAAAAACCCTGAAGAGCCAGAAATTCGAAAATAAAATAAATAATTTAGGTAAAATTACCATATTTCTTAATCCTTTCAGTCCCAATGACAATTTGGCATAATCATTTTAGAACTTTTTTCTGATCGTCTATAGCCATTTATTATATCAAAAAGCTTTTCATTCGATTCTTCGAACTTTTTTCCATTAGAAAATATTTTTTATTAATCCCAATAGATGTCAGTCCTATTATTTTTTTTTAAAGTACGATCAGAAACATGATGATGCTAAGTTCTGGGAGGAAAGGATTAAAATAAAATATTATTTAAGTTCTGAATTCAACTAAGAGAATATCTCAAGTTTAACTAACCCATCACACGCTGATATTGTGTTATTTTGTTTAAAGGGCAGATAATAGAAATTTTTTTGCTTTATTCTGAGAATTATATTATTCTTTCAACAGGCTTGCGCAAAAAAATTGGAAGAGGAGAGTTGCAAAGTTGCGTCTGGTCACAGTATTCTCCACCGCTTACGTCCTCATCATGGTTAAGAGGACGATGCGAAATATGCGTTAATTTATGAAGTACTATACTTCAACCATTGGTGACAGTCTAGTAAATATAGGGTTTGAAAGTAATTTGGAAACTATAAACTGTAAATGAAAGAATTATGCTATCGATTCCTTAATAAATGATATTATTAAACCGAAGAATTATTTTGTTGTTTATTGTGTATTAACGCCTACACTTATGCATTTTATTGCTTAGGGACAGCAGCTGAAGTCATGGCATGCTTTTCCGCCCAAATTTAGCTGGATTTCGAAAAATGATTTTTAAATACCACTTAAAAAACAAAAGACAATGAAAAGGCCTTGCCTAAATCTTAAATGAAAACTTAGTAATACAATGTTATTATTCATTAATACATTCTTAAATATAAATTAACAATTACGTCTGCTTTTTGATATAAAAAACATCTTCTAACTGTCTTTTTCTAAACAAAAAGTACGAACAATCAAGGAATCTCATTGTGCATAGATTGTAAAGTCATTCTTAACTGATTGATACCGCAAAACTAAATTTCCTTTAAATCTCCATTTAATATGAATAAAGTTTCTCATGTGATTGTTGTGAATGGCAATGTCAATTTAATTCCAATAAAAATGAGCTTCTTGTGTGGTTTTTAAACGAGTATTAAACTTTGTAGTTATTTTTAACAATTGAAGTACTTTGAATTCGATTTTTTTCCCCTGAGATTTTCAATGTTTTCAAATTTCGATGCGCTGAATTTTTGACTCATCGCACTTGTCTGTAGCATTTGTAGTTTAGGCAATGAAAGTTGGTGACGAACAGACAGATGTACGGACATTGTCTTCATAAAAACTTCCACATTAATCCTTTAAGTCTCAATGACAATTTGGCATCATCATTTTAGAATTTTTTTTTCTGATCGTCTATAGCCATTTATGATAACAAAAAAAAAAAAAAATCATTCGATTCTTCAAGCTTTTTCTATTAAAAAATATTTTTTTTATTAATCCCAATAGATATCAGCCTTATTATTTTTTTAAAAATTATGATCAGAAACATGATGGTGCCAAATGACATCAATGGAACTGAAAGGTTTAATGTACGTTATAACCGTGGAGTAGAAGCTAAAAAGCTCTACTCTACGGTTTATTATTTTCACTAATATATAAAATTCCTCGTATAACATTTAAATTGTCAGTATAGCCGGGAAAATGACAAATGCCTGTTAAATTTTAAGATATTTTTTCTTCAATTTTAATTATTTTTTCGCCTTTGCATTGACATATTTTATTGTATTAGGTCTTGATCCGTTTGCAATGGTTGGCAAAGTATACATAACTTTTACACCGATACACAACAAAAACAACAACAAATGAAATACATAAAAACACTTTAATATCTAAAAGGAAACACAAAAAAGTAAACTAACAACTCCATTGATGCTGAGTATAAATATAATGTCTAAATTATAAAACAGATATTAAATTATTGTAAATATTTTAATAGTTTTTGTTACGAAATCTTAGAAAAGCTAAAAGTGTTTAGAATTTATTAAGTATTTTCTTATGAAAGGTTTGTAAATATGGTAAGTTAAAATTATATGGTTAAACCCAAGTCTAGTTTTCAGATGCATTACACAATATACATGTATTGCCAGGAAATGTTTCGTAAATCGATCCTTTAAAATATAAGCGTGTTTTCTTGGATAGATAATTTGGTTACAAAATTTATAGCAGTACTTTGTTTTCGGAGTCATTTTTACGTTAAAAAAATATGAAACTTAGTTTTTCTAATATGAATAACAAACAATATGGATTGATTTTTTTCTTCGAATGATTTGTAACTTAGCTGGTCTTTATATTAGCAGTAACTTTTTTTTTTAGAAGAGACAGCGATAACGTTAATGGAATATTGATTCGTGTTTATTGATACTTTCCATTAAGTGAGTGTCAATAAATACTATACTGCTGAATAAATTAAATGTCTTCTTTTCATTCAATATACCTGTAAATCAATAAAACTATTTGGAAAATATCTAAATCACCAACAATATTGATGCAGTTTTCAACTTTCATATAAAAGCTTTCGGTATAATTTTTTCCCCAGCAATAATTTTTTATACCTTCACCTATCCTTCTATGTTATAAATTATAAAAGTTACAGCATCGAAACTTTCACATGGGATATTTTTTTCGACTTCAAGAAAGAGTATTCATGTCCATAGTAGCAACAAAGTTTAAAAGTTTTAAGGGAAACTAATTATTAGCCGACTTTTTCTTTTTTAATTCGAAAGAATTAAAAAATGAAAAAGTAGGTATTGACATGTGGTCGATGTCCGTCCGTCTGTCCGTACCCCCCTTCCAAAATCGGTTCTATCAATCCGATCTAAAAAAAATTCTCTTTAATTAGAAAGGTACCTCAGACACCCAACTATCCTACCTTTTGTCCGTCTGTCTTTACGATTGGACGGACATAAATCTACCATTTGTCGACGAATTTCCCATTGAATTAGCATTGAAATTCAATTTCGAGTCATTTAAATCGCTGTTGCAAACTACAAATGCTACGGACAAGTGAGATAAGTCAAACAATTCAGCGCATCGAAATTAGAATTCAAAGTACATTCGAAGTACTTCAATTATTTAAAAAACTTCAAAATTTAATGCTCATTTAAAAAGCATAGGAAGCCATTTTTATAAAAATTAAATCACCATTGCCATCGCAACAATCGCTCGAGAAACTTTAATTCTTTTAGACAATAAATTAAAATTAATTTATTTTTGAGACATCGATCAATTTAAAATGACGTCAAATATATATTTCACTACGAGATTCTTTGCATGTTGAAATAAAATGTTTCATTCTGTTTAAAAGCGAGTAATATTACATATTTATTCTTTGAAATATAAATTTTTGCAAACGATTTAAGTAATATTTATTTAATTTTCGAAATAAAATAAATGAAAATAGCCGAATTTAGCGTGTAAATGTTAAATATAGAATTAATGCTGTGTTTGACGCCTTTTTACCTGTTAAGCACAACTGTTGTGTGGAAGCGGGCTAAGTGACAGATTCTGTTACAAACCTACTTGTTAATTTACATTTCCTATTTTAAGTGCATTTTGGAGTAGTTTTATGGTTTTTGTTCTACGAATAATTAACTATTTATTTATAACTGCAAATAAATCATGCAGACAATAAGTAAAGTTTATTTCATTTGCGATAGAAAATTAATGAAAATAATAGATTTGGCTTTAAGAAGTTTAAATTATAGATGGATGCTGTGTTTAGTGAAATTTATTCGAATGCATATAAATTTAATGTAGAAACAGTTGTAGATGTCACTTACTGAACATAGTTTTTTCCCAATAAGATTTTTAGAAAGTATTTAAGTGACAGGAAAGTAGGCTATTTTAGTTCTTTTAGAACTTCTTATTTTTGCTTTCCGTTTTGATGCAAAATTATCGACTTTATGAGGTACAAATTTGACAATAAAATAAAAACTAAAATTCGCATCACAAATAGTTTTGATTCATTTTTTTTTAAATGGTGAAGTTTTTGACTTCTATATTTAATTTCTAGCATTTTGTTGAAAAGCTGTTAATTTAATATATTAAAATTTTTGGACAAAGACTAAATAAAACCTTTTTCCGTTTAAGACAGGGGAAAAAAATCTATCGATACTTTTTTTATGCCATTTGAAGCGAAACTGTATGCATGAATTTTTTTTATTGTCAAACATGTTAATCATTGAAATTGTTTTTTATTTTCAGAACGAAAAGCTAGAAAGTAATATGTCAAAAATAAGTAATTTTCCGGAAAATATTTAACTTAAGAAATATCATAGTGTTTTTTTAATTCAATAAAAATATTATTTTTATGTCCTTTGATACAAAATTTTAAGTATATAACTGAATGTTTTTATGATACACTGCAAATACATTAAAAAAATTGGATTTGTGAGATTTTTTCTCAAATTTTCAAATAATCCCAAATTGTGAGAGAGATTTTTCGGATTATCGCAGAAATTTGATTTTCTGATCAATAGAATATTTCGCAATGTAACGCCTGAAAAAATTAAAGTTGACAAATTTTGTGCAAAAACGAGAAAAAAAAAATGGCCAGGAATGGGAGCATAGTTTTAAAGAAAAATATATGTAATTCTAAAACAAAAAACATTCTTAAAAAGTTACTTTTGAGGATTCTTAAAAGTTTGAAACAATCTGCACACAATTCTGTCGATTGATGCAGAATTGTGTGCAGATTATTTTGTCTTAAAAACATAATAGTTTTAAGGTAAAAATAATAATCGATACTCAAAATTTGTTTTGAACATAATTTTTTCAAACTCAAATTTTGGATAATTCTTTATTTCATTAAGTGGAGGTATACACGCGTCGAAATCTGCTGAGAAACCTTGCTTTACAAACTTGTTGGGTTGAATCATTGTCGCACTAAAGCTACAAAGAGGGCTATTAGCGACATGCGTCACAATTTACAGAATCACAAGTGACGAGCCGACAACTGAATATAATTTTGTTGAATCTGCTACAACCGGCTAACTGTGCCATAAGTGTTTTCTTTGTGCAAAACATCAGAGTATAAAGGAGAAACTTATGATAACAAACATTTAGCCTGAAAATTCTACTGAAAGCGTTGCCTCTTCATTGCCCGATTTCGATTATTATAATCATAAGCAGGGCATGTTCCTCCATAAGGCCCGGGCCCCCAAATATTGGGGCCCCTAAATTTTACTTTCTATTATGCTAAATGCTGCAAATCCCCAAAATATCAGTAAACTAAAAAAAAAAATCTGATACTCCACTTTGTTTTGTGCTTAATTTTAACTAAGAAATTGACCGAACGCGATGGTTTTCATCCATGTTTAAAAGGAAGCCTATAAAATTGTAGCAAAAATTTGATACATAGGGCATTCCGCATCCTCATTATTGGAAATCATACACAAAAATTTCCGTAAAGGGGCCCCCAAAATTGGTTGTGCCTATAGTCTGAGATTTCTAGAACAGGCCCTGATCATAAACATTTGAATGTTGTGATGCATAATATCCTATTTGGTTATACCTAAAAACAGAATTTTTTCTCTTAATTCAGTTGTGACAGCAATATTCCATACGTAAAAATGCTGCTGGCCGTTGTTTGAATAAAAGTGCGATTAATGTCAAATAGTCCCCAACCTCGAATAATCACACGAGACGGAAAATCTGCAACCATTGTTAAAAATAAAATCCTCTTTTCGATCTTAAAACACTCAAATTTGGATACGGATTTAAAAACATAATTTTTTACTCTGACTGCCGAATCGTGTACAGCAATAGCTCTCAAAGATAAAATGTAAAATGCAATGCTGACAACAACTATTAACACGTAGAACGGAATCAATACATGTTGGCTTCTGCTTTTGTTTTTGACCCTTATTAATAGACTCATCGCATTAAATATCTCAAAAGTCATATAACCGTACAAAGACAATAACAAGAGAGATAAAGAGCTCTCTACCTGTGCAATTCCTTTTAATATTTGTTTGGAATATACGATGTAAGTAGAAAAATAGGCTTGGAAATCACATTTTTGGTTGAGTACCTCTTCAAAAGATTCCAGGACTCTCCTTATGAGACCAAATATGTAACAAGAAAGCACAATTGCGAATCCTGGTAGGGTATATCGCTGATTGAGGATCAAAAAATCCATCATTGTGAGAATAATACAATTCAAAGTTATATCTTGAGAACTCCATCCAAAGAATGCATCTTCTACGTATGTTCGTAAAAGACGTTCTTCTGAACAAATTTCCAAGGTTAAGACAAAAAAGGATGTTGGAATTATGCAAGATAAACAGAAACCAATAAGCAAATGATACTTTCGACTGCTGATATGCTTTACAGGAAGTTTCGCATGTATTTTCTGAAGGTATATTATGGTGGCAAAGATGCTTTTGCTTTTATATAACAGAATGACACGTATACTACTTGTACAGATATCAGAAACCAGAGACGACAAAACCAATCCTTTTGGTAGAATTGATACCAGAGATATAACGTTCCTTAAGTCGCCGATTATATAAAATATAAGTAGAAAGCTGGTTCCGTGTTGTAAAAGTCTTGCAGCCCAAATATGATATTTTGATTGTTTCTTTCCAAATAAAAATACGCAGGACAATAAACAAAAAGCTCTTTTTAAAAGCTTATTATCCTGAAAGTTTATTATTTGAAGTTTATTTAAGTTATAATTTGAAAATTTTGAGTTTCGTGGCGCTATTCGCCTAGAGTTAAGGTAATGTTGCATTCTCATTTTTCATCAAAATGGCGAATGAGGAAAAAATTAAGTGCTTCTTTGTTACAACTCATAAATAAGATAGTATTCATCCATAGACAAACTATGAATAAAAGAAAGTCTGCACAAACCATCAAAGCAACACAGAACTAGCATTAGTTCTGGTATTGATTTAGATTAGTAACAGTTCTATAACTCCTAACTTTAGTATGAATAAGGAAAGGCTAGCAATAGATACATATATAATACTAAATAGATTCATTGATGATTAATAATTTTCCTCTTATGTTTTTAGAAAAGGTTATTTTTTCTGTCCTCAAAACCACCTGTTGTTTGATGGATGTAAACTCACTTCTTAAAATTAGAATATGGTCACATGACTTGCTGGTTATTTGTACCATTAATAAAATAATAACTTCAAGTCATTATATTATATATAAAATAATAATTCAATTACAAAATTAGAATTAGATTTCTAAAATATTCAGTGGTTTTTTCTGAAATTGTATTGCTGTATTGTTTTTGCTGTTTCATTTCTTGCTTTGAAATTACTTACAGATTACTTATAAGATGAATGAAAGACTTACACTGTTACATCAAATTGCTTAATTTACAGATAACGAATTCTACAAAAATACATTTAGAAGTAAAAAACAGTTTTAATGTTGCAAAAGATATCTTACTTCTCTTATCACCCTTGGAACTCTTCTGGTTACAGGAAGTAATTTTAAGTAAGTTCAAGTGTAAGTAAGTTAGTTTATTAGTCTCCATCTTAAAAAGTTACCAACCAGCCACTGCTTGAGAAGTGTTTCACAACATACTTCTCTTTCGTAATGTAAACACTCATAAAAAAAACTATCTAACTGTAGATATTTATAATATTGCTTGAAAAACAAGCTGAAATGATATAATTAGTGATTTGATTTTTAGCTTTTAAAATGTATCAGTTGAAAAAAAAAAACGGCTTACATAAAGGGAAAATATATAAACCATGATTTAATAGCTCTAGAAAAATCATGAAAAATGGTCTATCATTAAAACATTGTTGAAACTTACAACATCAACATTGAGTTTTATTTTTTTTTGTAAGGAGAAAGAACAACAAGGCACTGGTAGTCACTTATAAACACATTCTTCCCTATGAACTAGTTGTAATAAAACTTTGTACAAAGAACAATCTCAGCTGTAGTGCCATCTTCACTTGTGCCCTAATCAGATCAACTCACATCTACACAGCCTGCATTGAGATCTTAACTCACCAAGTCAGCCAATGACTTAACCAAAACAGCCAATGAGAAAACATGTTTAGCCAGTGCAGCAATTGAATGCCTGAGTAATTTCTGAATTCGACTTGGAGGTTTCAGATGACTTCTATTGTCTTTCTCGCCAAGCATTTCCCAGCAATCATAGCTCCATGCCAGGGCCCCTTTATTTGCCCCACCATGTACTTTGACTTAGGATTGTATTGACTTAGTGGTTGTTAATTGACTTAGGGTTGTATTTGTGTTAAGCACTTAAGTTTTTTTTGTCAGATCGAATCTGGTTTCATGCAGATCCTATTTCTACAGAATACTTTTTAATTACTCAAACCACATCAAATTGATATATTTTAGAACTGCAATAATTATATTTTAGGTATGACAAATCACAAATAAGTGATTACTAGCAAAAACCTTAATGCAAATTTAGCTTATTTATTATTATTTTTGTAAATACAGTAATTATATAAGAGGCATGAAGATCTAACTAAAAGAAAGAATTATAAATAAAAGAATCACATTTAGAAAGCAAAAATTGCCATAGATTGAAATTTTATTTATTGAAGCATAATGATAAGTTTTATGATGTTTTACAATGCAAATTATAATATTAGGTTGTAACAGGTACTGTTTGAAGAAAAATTCAGTAATTTCCTGAAAGAAAAAAATTCTAGCGGTTACTTTTTAAAAGCGCAAATAAAGTAGTGACTATCAACTTCTATTGTCACTTGTTCATAAAAGTAAGGAAAGGACATTACAGCACACACACAAAAAATAGTAAGTATGGAGTGCCTAACTGTGCATCCTATTCTCTCGAGATTATCGTAAGAAGTTCTCCTTAAAGAGGTATCAGAGGAGGGAATTAAGGATTAAAACCTCTCTCACTGCATATGGGATTAAAACCTCTCTCACTGCGTATGGGAGGAGCACTCGATTCTCAGACATGGTACGAGCTGAAGAAAAAAAAAGCTGAAACTTTTTTCCTTAAAGAAATTACGATAGAAAGTTTTTTTTCGCTTTGCGAACGATGGATTTTTGTACTACACTGCGATCCAAAAGTTTAGACAATGGAGTTTTTTAGCTGTAAAATTTAGATTTGTGAAATTAGAATATCAAAACATCCCTATATATATTAAATACGTATTTTGAAATGCTATAATTGAAACATAATTGCTCGATTTGCAATAACAATTTTTAGTTTCATAAAATAAAAATTTTTATGGTCCCAAAAGTTTAGACACAAATACGAGGTTATGCTAATTTAAAGTACAAAATTGCCTAATTTCGCATTTTTATTGTTAAATTATATATTTTTATGTGATAAATTTTAAAAAAAACTATATCCGGTGAACTAAGCAGATTTTATAACGATATTGGTCCAATTTTAAACCAAACAGACAATTAAGCCATATTAAATTTTTATTCAAATCCCATTTGCTTCAAATTTGCAATTTAACATATCTAAATACGAACCGAATGAATACCAGTCCATCACCTTAAAGTTTTGAAACGAATTCATAGATTTAGAGACATGCATTGACCAATTTTCTTGATGAAAAATGCAATCTTTCCCATATAAAATCACAAAATAGCGACATATCATTCTATTTTGCACTTTAGTACAACGCAGAGATACTCACCTTTTAAAAAACGACAAAAAAAGTAGGAAATTGTAACGCAAGTTCACTCCACACAATTACGAAAGTTCCTTCTTCATACTAAAATTTGAAGTCTCTTGAGAAAAACCGGTTTCTTTGAACCGGTTACAATTTAACCGGTCTCTTTAGTGCTGTTTGAACACGTTCTTTTTAACCGAATATTGAAAAATATGCTTTTGAAAACACCGGTTTTTCCCCTCAAAAACTTTAGCATCAAGGTGGTAGTTTGTAATGGTGTAGAGTAAATTTACTTTGGAATAACCGAATTTTTTTGGTGTTTTTGAAGAGGTGACTATCTCTGCATTGTACTAAAGTGCAAAAAAGAATAATCTGTTGCTATTTTGTGATTTTATATGGGAAACACTGCATTTTTCATCAAGAAAATCGATCAATGAACGTCTATAATTCTACGAATTTGTTTCAAAACTTTAAGGTGATGGGCTGGTATTCATTCGGTTCGTATTTAGATATGTTAAATTGTAAATTTGAAGCAAATATGATTTGAATAAAGATTTAAAGTGACTATATTGCCTTTTTGGTGTAAAATTGTACGAATATCGTTATTAAATTTGTTTAGTTCACCGGATATCGTATTTCTTTAATTTATCATATAAAAAATACATGATTCATCAATAAAAATGCAAAATTAGGTCATTATGTACTTTAAATTAGCATAATCTCGTATTTGTGTCTAAACTTTTGGGACCATACAAAATTTTATTTTATGAAAAAAAAAATTGTTATAGCAAATCAAGCTATTATATTTCAATTATAGCATTTCAAAATACTTCTTTAATGTATATAGGGATGCTCTGAAATTCTACTATCCCAATTCTAAATTTTACAGCTAAAAAACGTCGTTGTCTAAACTTTTGGATCGCAGTGTAATAATAAAACAAATAGTTAGCTTTTATAAAAAAAAAATAAGATATTAACAAGATAATTGGCTTAACTATATAATTCTTAATCAGATAAAGTATAAGAACAATTTAAATATATGTAAAAAATAATTTAACTTACTATTTTGTAATAAGCAGCAATAAAATTTATTCCAATGAAATTTATTCTAAATGTTGACTTCAGTTTGCTCCAAAAAAAAAATTAGTTTTTAGTTGAAATCTGGAAAAATCGTGAAACGAATTCGATCCTTCTATCCTGAAACTCCGGAGATCGTAACATCGCGAAACTCCGGAGATCGTAACGTCGCGAAACTGCGGCGATCGTAACGTCGCGAAACTCCGGCGATCGTAACATCGCGAAACTCCGGCGATCACAACATCGCGAAACTCCGGCGATCACAACATCGCGAAACTCCGGTGATCACAACATCGCGAAACTCCGGCGATCACAACATCGCGAAACTCCGGCGATCACAACATCGCGAAACTCCGGCGATCACAACATCGCGAAACTCCGGCGATCACAACATCGCGAAACTCCGGCGATCACAACATCTCGAAACTCCGGCGATCACAACATCGCGAAACTCCGGCGATCACAACATCGCGAAACTCCGGCGATCACAACATCGCGAAACTCCGGCGAACACAACATCGCGAAACTCCGGCGATCACAACATCGCGAAACTCCGGCGATCACAACATCGCGAAACTCCGGCGATCACAACATCGCGAAACTCCGGCGATCACAACATCGCGAAACTCCGGCGATCACAACATCGCGAAACTCCGGCGATCACAACATCGCGAAACTCCGGCGATCACAACATCGCGAAACTCCGGCGATCACAACGTCGCGAAACTGCGGCGATCGTAACGTCGCGAAACTCCGGCCATCGTAACGTCGCGAAACTCCGGCCATCGTAACATCGCGAAACTCCGGCGATCACAACATCGCGAAACTCCGGCGATCAAAACATCGCGAAACTCCGGCATCGTAACATCGCGAAACTCCGACGATCCTACTATCCTGAAACTCCGGCGATCGTAACATCGCGAAACTCCGGCATCGTAACATCGCGAAACTCCGACGATCCTACTATCCTGAAACTCCGGCGATCGTAACATCGCAACTGTTTCTTTCCTTCCGAGTTCCGACGCTACTCTCCCCCCTACCCTTATATATACACACACAAATTTTAATGCAAATTTGCACCGATCTTGGGGATGATAAATTTCTGAGTTAAAAAAGCGGATTTCCGCGTTTCCGCGGAAATGTACCATGTCTGAGGAATACTATCTTTCATCTACTCAGTTAAACTAAGAATTAATATAGACTAACTGGAAATCCAACTACTTTTAACTTTTGAATTAGAAAGCCTATTTTTTACTCTAGAAAAATTAAGAGAAATGCACCAAATTTAAGTTAGTTTAATAAGCAATGCAATTTTTTATCCAACATATTTGGTGAGTAAAAAAAACAGCAACAGTTAATAAAATAAATGTGATAAAATCTTAATTAACACAATAACTAAACTGAAGAGACTGATATTACCTACTTTTTCTTTAGCTGGTTAAAATATCATTCAGTTCACCAGTTTCAGATAGTTCTTTCAAAATATCTAATCCTCCAATTAGTTCACCTTTAACATACAGCTGGGGATAAGTTGGCCAGTTGGAAAACTTTTTTAAAGCTATAGAAACAAAATTTTATTGCATAAAAAACAAATTTTGTAAGCTTACACATGTTTTATAACAAAGTATTGCATTTTCATTCTATGTAAGGAAAGCAAATTACAAGTAAATACAATTTAAGTATTGCCCAGAAGCTGTGCATTATCTTTAAGTTAGTATTTGAAATGCCTCCACTAGTAAAGAATAAAATATTGGATGGCTTGAAATGCTAAAATAAGCAATTAATTATAACTGCTAACGGGAATGAGCTTAATGAGTAATGTAATAGGTGACCTTCAGTAATTAGAAATGATTTGGCACAGTAAGTTAGTTTCCAAAATAGTGGAAGAGAACAGATAGTTATTTCACCTTAAACCAATGAATACTCAAATTGAACCAAGAATACTCAGCAAAATTATCAAAAGTTAAATTCAAGTTAAGCATTAACAATTTTAACTGATGATAAAAAATGATATGTATTAATCAAATCAGGTAAAGAACATCTAATACATAGTAAAATGCTTTTACAATACAACAAATGCCCAAATAATATTCTCAATTATGTCAAAAAAGGAAAAAATATTAAGGTTAAAACTTTAAGTAAAAATATCAAGAAAAGTTCCTTTTCTACATTTTAAAATTGTGGCAAATTAAAGATCATACATTAAAGAAACTACAGTGTATCTTTACATAATTACTGTTTATTAAAAAAAAAAAAAAAAAAAAGAACACAGCGACCCTAAATGTTTACTAAAACGAATTCTTTCATTTTACTGCAACTGTCTATTAATTGGTAACTTCCAGAAACGGAATTACACATCATCAAACACTTATTACCTTCTCTAACATCATAATCTTCTAGGATATCAAATGTTTCATATTTGGCATTGTGGCTGTCTAAGAGAGCAATGACCTGCTTGCTGAATCCTAAGATAAAACAGAATATTATGCTAAGGTATATAATTAGTATTAATAAAGAGTACATTAAAAAAATACAAGAGGTGGTTTTTATTTAAAGATCACTTTAACATTATTTATGTATTGGCTCCATTAATGTATAACATTAAATTAACTTCTATAAAAGAACTTATTTTATTTTCAAAATAGTTATTTTTGAATGCAAACATTAGTGAATGAAACACATTGAAACAATCCCCATTTTTATTTGCCAAAACATAGACCTATTTCAGATAATTTAAAAAGAAACATACATAATTTAAAAAGGGGCATTTTAACACAATCTATATAATTAAAGTCTATTTAAAAATGAAGAACACGGAAATATGTCCAAGTAATAACTCTTTAAATATCGTTATTAAAATGATTTCAATACATAATCAGCTATTTACACACAGTATTACAAAATTATTAATTAAAAATTGACACAACTTTCACTAAAACATTGTTAAAACTTACCACATCTTGGCATATTTGGGTTTCCTTTCATAAAAAGCATCACATTTGATTTATTTATTAGTTTCTTTAACCTCTGATCCATACTCTATAATAAAAAATAAAGGACATTAAACTATATACTGGCATACAACAAATTAAAATTTTGACCCCCCCCCCCTCTATCCAAAATACAATACCACACAAATGATTTAACAAATGGCAATTATCGACTGAAATAAAAAAAAAATGACAATTGATTTTATGCCGGAAATCGGGCTTTAGCTCTTTTTAAAAGAAAAATTATCATAAAATATATTTTGGGACAAATGTTAAGTAAAGATGCTTATTCAAGAAGAGTGAAACATCTGCAATAGTAGATAAGCCTTTTACGAGGCCTGAAAAGGAAGATTTGTTTAGACACTTATGCTTAAAGCAAGTACTGGTAGAATGTTGATTTACAGCTCTATAAAGAAGAAATTAGAGTTTTAATGATAACCAAAAGCCGAGTTCTTTTCATGAAGTGCAAGTCACATTTTGATTATTTTTTAGTAAAATACTATATGAAAAACGTTTTTAAAGATTGCTAAAAATACTGTATGTTCAGGAGTAAACGGACATAAAATATTTTTTTTTTAATTTTTAAAATAAATATTTGATAATGATAAACTATGCAAACAATATTTGTCAAATCACCAGTAGTGAAAGCAATTGTAGTGCAAGCAATTTCCACAATTCTTTAACAAAATAAAATATTACATATATGACTATTTTAAATAAACCATGGTTTAACAGAACAGTTTTTTTTACCTCTTCAGATTTAACATTCTCTTCAAATTTTTTCGAAAATGCTGGTGCATTAGCTCCAACCAAAGTATCAACTACATTTGAACCCTAAAACAGGCATAATATAAGGATTATTTTAATGAGGAAAAACCCTGATAGAGAAAATCTATTTTATTTCAAACAAGAAATTTCAATACTCAAATATTTTAGCAAAATTCAGATGTTTTAAAAGAAATATAGCACCTAAGCTGTAAGAATTCTTGAATTGTATAAAGCAATTTCCATTTTTTTTTTGCTATATTCATTTTATTACTTTAAACTCTTATCTGAAGGAAACATCCATGCACATTGAGAATTCATTAAAAACGAATTTTAGAAATCAAAAAGTCTGACAATCTCAATGTTTTTTGTTTTATTTTTAAGAAAATAATTTGACAAATTTTATCAAAATCGATTATTAATAACATGTGCCTAACATAGCTTAAAGATTTTTTTAAAAAAATCAAATTTTGGAGGCATTCTCTTCCATAATTAAAAACTTGTTCTCAAATAAGATGTCAATTTAAGGTATACAGAGGACAATATTTTCTACAACTTTTGTATTTACACTTTCATTCTTTGATTATTAGTCTTATACAGAAAGATGAAATAACATTTTAGGATATTGCAACCGATGGCCATGTAACCCTTAAACACATATATTCCCTTGTATTAATGTACAATAAAAACATTTGTAGAGATATCTAAGCACTACTAAACTTAAAATTTAACATAAAATGGCCCAAAGATAAATATTTGCACATACAAGCAATTAAATAAGTACAATTTGGCAAGGTTTGCAAGCAGAGACATGACTCAGTGGGGGCAGCACCTTTTGTAAAAAAATATTATTCGGTGCAAGCATTTGGATATTAAAAAATAGAACAAGAATCAAATCTAGCATGATTTTTATATGATCCATAAACAGAGGTGGGTGGTCAAGTTGTTAACAAAGGAAAGTGCATATACCTTCAAGACAAAATATTGGTATTTTTAAGTTTCTCATTAAAAATGCTTCTGGTTAGCAAGAATAAATGTTCTACAATCTTTGAATAGAAAGTTTTTAGCTAAATATAACCAAAAAACCTTTCAAAATTTAATTTTGGTTTACTATATTGAAATGTTGTAAAAGCAGAAAAATTAAAATATGTCCAGCATATGTCAGCAATAAAAACCCTGTTTTACTTTTAAAGAAATATTTAGTAATTGTAGAAATTGTTACATATGCTTGCAACCAATTGAGCAACTTTTTAATGAGCTTAACTTTGACACTCATTGGACATTATAAAGACATACTACGCATTATCATGAATTGCTCATAAAATTTGTGTTCCCTCTCATTATGTTGCAATAGTATGATATTAACAATTTTCGTACATCTAAGAAAAAAAAATAGTGATGGTCCGTAATATTGTTTGCAGTGGTCTACTTATAAAATTTTAATTGAATTTTTTATCCTTGTTGCTGGAATTACTGCATATTAATGAGATAAAGCTTTATAGAAACCATCTATATAATAAAAAGCTCTAACCTGGACAAACATGAGCAATCTGATCTGATAAATACATCACAGTTTACAAAAATAAACTATTTCAATAAATGCATACTGCTATAAGAGGAAAGTAGCTGCATGTAGCATTAAACAGGAATTCACTGGCTGTATGTGATACTTAAAAGGTTTTAATTGGTTTAAGCAGAACAAAGTGTTTTCAGCTGTGAAATTGTCGGTGTTGAATTGTCATATTTTAGTTTAATTTAAATGCTTGCATACATAAATACTTAGGAGATATTTTTTTCAAATTTAAAATTTAGTAGTTATTAGGTACTTTTTTAATCGTAATTATAGCACACTAACAAGAAGAATTATGTACATTGGTCATATGATCATAAGTTGCAATGTCCTAAAACAAATCTTCTTCATCTAGTCATCTTTTCAATCATACATTAGCTTTTTTTTTGTTGCGTAAGGGAAATTTAGGTACTGTTTAGGTTTAGGTTCCCCTTAAAATGTTCCTAAATTTAATGATTTTTATAAGGTGCACAAGGAATCAAGTAATAAAAACACCTTTTCACTACAGATATTTAAAATAAAATTTCACCTCTTATTTGTATTAATACCTTATTGTTTTCAGAAGTTATAAGGTTAATTTATAAAAAAAAAATATAAATGCATTATTTTATTTGCATAACAAAATATTTAATTCTAAATATAAATATTTAGCTAATTGTTAAAATTAAATTCAAAATAAAATCTTAGCAGCAGGGGTGCAGAAAATGTTTTTTCCCCAAACATTTCCCCCAATCCGTTTGAAAATTTCCCCCAAAATTTTACCATAGGTTACATAAATTTACATAACTTACATGACATGACATAATTTACATGACTTACATAAATTCTGTCTTACCTTAGATAGAGAAAATTTTTCGATAATCAGGGATGTTAGTGTTTGAACAAAAAAGTTGAAATCCAAACCAATACTTGGTTTTCGAAAAACCAAAAAAGCTGAGCTAAATGTGACTGTTAAAATTTAAACAATTATCACGACAAGATAAATTTTAATAATTATATAATACTAATACTATACAACAAATGTACTTTTAATATCTTTATATACACTTTGAAATAAGTTCATTTTCTTTTATTTATGGTGTTTGGGGAGGGGATCATATTCATCAGATTTATCTATGAACTTGTTTGTTTTGCTGTTCATTCATTTGGTATATTACTTTTAAGTTTTAGCTGTTTAGCAGTTTTATAAGGATGGAAATTTAGGCACCAGTTTTTGCAAAAAAAAAAAAAAAAAAAAACTTGACTGCCTTATTGGGATTGGGATTGAAAACCTCAACTTGTGGTCTTATTTGTCAAGAGAAAAGTTCAAGCACTTTTCCAAAAAATCAATTACTAGAAATTTGCTACCAACATAAAAACTAAATATAAAGCGTGTATACGCCGATGCTCCATTTAAAAAAAAAGCTAAAAATTATCTAAAATCAGAAACCCCAGTAAATGCCGAAGTAGAAAAAAAAGGTCCAAATATAAAACAAAAAGTATTTTAACATTCAAGCTGTTTTTGTGATAACCACTCAAGGACGCCGCGAGTAGGACACTTGATCAGAAAAAATATCCTGGTCGTCTGACTTGGCGTGAACCGGAGCTACAAACTCAAGGACACATGGTCAGACAAAATATCTTGGTCGTGTGACTTGGCCTGAACCGGAGCTACAAAAGTAAAAGATACTCTTTCAATCATGCAGAGCCAAAGAACTGTCAATCATTCTGATGCAATTTGACGTCATCGGTAGATTTTGAAATAATTACTAGGCAGCAAAATAAGCAAATCAGGAAAGCATTATTGGAATGGCGTACGGATGCGATCAACGCCCGATTTCATGCTGAATTTAGGAGACAAAGCGGTTCGCTATTTTGGTTTGTTAGAACAAAAAAGTAAATGACTGGTAGGTATTAAAACAGAAAACGAAAGACTTAGACCGTGGGCCAAGCTTAAAAAACCCTTTTTTTAAGCACTTTCGTTACACTCATCGAGTGGCAATCTGAAAAGTACGGTAATAACTTAAAAGCTAAGTGGACAGTTGAAAAATACATTTTTCTGGAAAAGAAACTTGCACATTAATTGAAAATTTCAAGAAATATAGCGCACTATTTACTCATTTAACCGCTTTACAACTTTGCTTTCCACTGATACTACTCTCCAATCATAACCTCCGATTCATTTACTTCTTCTGTAACAACCAATTAGGATCTCTGTACTATCGCACTTTTAAACACTTAGCTCGTTCTGTTTGTAAACAAACAGAAATTTTCGCGAGATATTCTTGAAAGCATCGCACACATTCATATTTTACATTTTTCGTTGAATTTATTTTTTAACTCTCAGCAAAAAAGTTCGTATAAACAAATACTTACCTTCCTACTCAACCCATACTTTACTTAAATACCTACCTAAACATTTGAAAATGTCTGTATCATCTCCGGACACTTGTTGTTTACATCTTACTAATACTGGGGATGACTGAACACCTTTAAGAGTGACTATTCCCTCTTTGAACTATTAGTACTACTTGGATGATGTCTGGAAAATGCACACCTTGCGTGGAGCTACAATCCAGCTAGAAAAACTAACCAACCAACTACTGTGGATAAAATTAATCCATTTTCAAAAACCACTTGGACAAAAGTTTCTACTTGTATTCTTAAATGGATACCTTTGGGTGGTGAAGAAGCAAAAATTGCTTCTAACTTGCAGAATATTTCAGTGGACACTGAATTGACTATTCCTAAGGACTCTTCTATTGGTTTTCATCAGAAGTGTTATAATAAGTTCACCGATTAAACAAAATACTTAGCGGACTATGTGGTGTGATTTCAACTTAACCCATCTTGCCTAGCATCTTGCCTCCTGCAACTACCACCAGTACCAACTTTATGACGCCAGAAATCCCAGAACAGATTCCACCAAATCCGACCCCGTTCAACTTGGACATTTACACACCAGTTCGAGAACTACAAGAATAGACGGACCCACCAGATCCATCGGCAGATACACCCACCATCAGTAACCGTCGATCTACCCAATCAAAGACTCTTCCAAAATACTTAGCAGACTATGTGGTGGGATTTCAACTTAACCCATCTTGCCTAGGAGAGAGGTCTCGCAACTGCCACCAGTACCAACTTATGACGCCAGAAATCCCAGAACAGATTCCACCAAATCCAACCCCGTTCAACTTGGACATTTACACACCAGTTCAAGAACTGCAAGAATAGACGGACCCACCAGATCCATCGGCAGATACACCCACCATCAGTAACCGTCGATCTACCCGAACAAAGACTACTCCAAAATACTTAGCAGACTATGTGGTGTGATTTCAACTTAACCCATCTTGCCTAGGAGAGAGGTCTCGCAACTGCCACCAGTACCAACTATGACACCAGAAATCCCAGAACAGATTCCACCAAATCCCACCCCGTTCAACTTGGACATTTACACACCAGTTCGAGAGCTGCAAGAATAGACAGACCCACCAGATCCATCGGCAGATACACCCACCATCAGTAACCCTCGATCTACCCGAACAAAGACTACTCCAAAATACTTAGCGGACTATGTGGTGTGATTTCAACTTAACCCATCTTGCCTAGGAGAGAGGTCTCGCAACTGCCACCAGTACCAACTTATGACGCCAGAAATCCCAGAACAGATTCCACCAAATCCCACCCCGTTCAACTTGGACATTTACACACCAGTTCCAGAACTGCAAGAATAGACGGACCCACCAGATCCATCGGCAGATACACCCACCATCAGTAACCCTCGATCTACCCGAACAAAGACTACTCCAAAATACTTAGCGGACTATGTGGTGTGATTTCAACTTAACCCATCTTGCCTAGGAGAGAGGTCTCGCAACTGCCACCAGTACCAACTTATGACGCCAGAAATCCCAGAACAGATTCCACCAAATCCCACCCCGTTCAACTTGGACATTTACACACCAGTTCCAGAACTGCAAGAATAGACGGACCCACCAGATCCATCGGCAGATACACCCACCATCAGTAACCCTCGATCTACCCGAACAAAGACTACTCCAAAATACTTAGCGGACTATGTGGTGTGATTTCAACTTAACCCATCTTGCCTAGGAGAGAGGTCTCGCAACTGCCACCAGTACCAACTTATGACGCCAGAAATCCCAGAACAGATTCCACCAAATCCCACCCCGTTCAACTTGGACATTTACACACCAGTTCCAGAACTGCAAGAATAGACGGACCCACCAGATCCATCGGCAGATACACCCACCATCAGTAACCGTCGATCTACCCGAACAAAGACTACTCCAAAATACTTAGCGGACTATTTGGTGTGACCAATCTGAAAGGGAAGAACTGTTATGTACTACCTTCCGAAGTTATTATAACTTAAATCAATCTGTAGCTCGTCTTCACCAATCCAGAAGAGGATAATTGTGTGCTCGTTTTTTTAATAAATAATAGTGCTAAAAGAATCTCCCATCACTACTAGGCATTTTTTTTTAAAGTGTCTGTGAAATCAAATTGTTTCTTAAAATTTTTCTGCTAAAATAAACACTGTGTGTTCCTTCTGAGTTCAATTTGTCTATATTATCTGGGTTTTCTTGGGTTTGAGATTGATTCATGTAATTTATTATTATCAAAGTGGATATAGTATCATTTTCCCTAATTTTAGTAATAAATTTGTGAGCGAAGACAACATTTATTGAGTGATTTGTTACAGAGGTAAGATATATTTATTATTAAATGTAAGTTAATGTTGGTGAATAAATTAGTGTTTTCGTAAGTGTATCTTTATTAAAACAAGTATGCATGAGATAAATGTATTTTTTTATATCAATGACCAAGAGAGCCTTTTCCATTACAATCGCATAATAGTTTTTTTTTTTTTTGCTTACTGATATTTTAAAACTTTAATCCTCATTGGTATATTTTATAAAAACACAGAATTTAAAATGTAAATGTTTTACAATACGATTATTGTATGTTTTGTTTATATTTACCAGGAAAAAAGTTTTGTTTGTGTACAGTAATTTTAAAAGGTGTATTTAGTAAATTAACTTAAGTGTTATTTAATTACTAGCAATTCCAAATCTATTTTCTTTCTGTGGGTCCGATTTGAATACAAAAATCTGATTTAAATTTGGATTTTTCTTTTTCCTCTCAAAAATAAGTGAATTTTTAAAGCTTAAAAGCATTCGAAATCTCCTATATGACATCGGTTTGTTTACATTTTGACGGTTTATTTACATTTCGACGGATCGACAATCTTATAATACGGCAGCGCTGATTGGTTAACCGAGTAGCTCTGAAATAGAACATGGCTTCTGATTGGACTGTGTGATGCGGTCAAGAAAAAAATAGTGCATATTATTTTAAGTAATTTGAAAATAATGTGCAACTTTTGAATCCAGAAAAATTTATTTTACGATTGAGCTATCATTTTAGTGCATTTTCAGTCAGAAATGAAATTGCCACTAAGATAGTGTAACGAAAATGCACGATAGACTTGTTCGGCCCACGGTCTAACTGGTCAGGGAATTTTTTAATACATTGTTAAAATCAAAAACAATTGAATATTTTCCCCAAAATTTCCCCAGATGGCTACAATTTCCCCCGATCTAGGATCGCCGGATCGGACATATTCTGCATCCCTGCTTAGCAGGTCCTGATATGTTAGGCTATACATAGGAAACATATTTACCTGCAGAAACACAAATGCTGGTGCGCTTGTAATGTTATACTGTTTACAAATTTCTGCATCTTCTTTGGCATTTATCTAATATACAAAAGAATATCACAGTTTTACAATTTATTTATAAGTGATGTTATACACTAAATGTATCGATAAAAAAGAAACCACTGAAACTAGCAAGCATCACTAAAGATTAATAAATTTTTGCGAAACAGATGTCATTTAAACAAATTCAGAATGAAAATTTCACAAAACTGGTATGCAATCACAAAAGGAACATCTAAATATTTTTTTAAAGAAATCCTTCAAATCTTTTAGATAAATATTCTAAGGATCACTTCGAAAAACTTCAGCATTCATAAAATCTTACATTAATTTTCCTAAAATTATTATAAGAATTTGCAAACATATATGATAAGATATCAAATTTAAATGAAAGTTGAAAAAGTGCCATTCACAGACTATTTTCTACAAAGTAGCCACAATCACTTTAACAGGGTGTCTACATGATTTGTCAAATCTAATTTCTTGACTTTCTCAGGACCTTTTTAGAGCATTCCTTGACCTTTTTCAGGATCACTTGCTAAGACAATCATGTTGCATTTTGCAAAACATCTTGCTCAAATTATATATATATATATATATATGATTTGATTTTGCAATAAATAGAACGAAAGCTTACATACAAATTTTGAGGACTTGAGAAAATTAACTTTTTTTTTGTTTATAAATATTTGGGGTCATTTGGGGGAAAAGTCTTCTTTTATCTATGATTTTTTAAATTTTCGGGACCTTTGCTCTAATTTCAAATTAAAATTATCTGTTGCAGTAGAGCAACTCTTGGTTAACCTAAAGAATCGTGGCCAGAAATTTTACGCCAAATCTAGTAACACCGACAAATTGTTAATATGGCGATCCTTGGCGAAATTAGCGATTGCACTGCCGATTTCTAAATGCTTATTCATTAAAATCTTAAATGCATTCGATTTATTCTGAAGTTTGTTTACATCAATCTCTTTTTAATTATGAACTTAACTATTTAATTATTTACATTTTAAAATTAATTCTTTGGCATTTTAACATTTTGTGCATAATATTAAAAGTTATTTTTGCTGTTTTGTAGCCATTCCTGAAAGTACACTTTTTTGTTGTTTTCAGTCGGCCATTTTGAAATTAGGTAATATTTTTGGTCATATTGAGATGGCAACCATCTCGGAAAGTGGCGAGATTTGTTGTCATTTCAACCTGGCGAGAATTTTTAAAATACACCAAAATCGACCACGATTTTTTAGGTTAACCCAACTCTTAAACAAGAGAATTAAAATACGGTAGAAATTTACTGAACAGTAACCCTTGGCGAACTTTCTGAAATCACGCCAAAAGTTGGCCAAAAACCCAACCAAAACGAGCAAATAACGGTCAGATAGGGTTGCCGGAATACGTCAGGAATTCAAGGAATTTGAATTCTCAGTCAAAGTCAGGCAGGTTGCCACAAAAAATTATTTATAGCAAAATCCGAAAAAAACCCGCGCCAATGGTTACTGACTGACCCTGAAAATACATTAAAATGGATTCAACTCACTTTTATGACAGTAGCTTTATCTTCTGTCGTTTTGCTTATTTCAGAAATGACATCATCCATCTGTTGACATTCTGCTGAATCACCAACAAAGAAAAACAGCACGACTAGGCGGCTGAAAGCACACATTTAATTTAAAATACATAAGTCAGTGAAGCAATAGTGATTAACTCTGAAATAAATTACAAGCAAAACGTGTCAAAATATTTGGGATCGATGCAAGGGTTTAATTTAAAAGATTAAGGCAATTTAAAAGGTTCAATTAAAGTGAATCTTTAAGTAAATTTAAAATGAAATCAATAAAACTTTCCCAAAATTCATTTCTCATCTTCACATACTTATACATCTTCACATTCTTTTTTCAAGAAACTAGGCAAAAGTTTTTTTGGTAGAAATTTACTGTACGGTAACCATTGGCGAACTTCCCGAAATCGGGCCAGAAGTCCGTATTCTGGCGACTTTTGACGTCATGCTCTCTTCACAACGATGACGTTTTCCGGCAACCCTATCTAACCATTATGCGTTTCGGTCAGGTCAGACAGGTTGCCATCAAAAACTATTTATCGCCAAATCGGAAAATCGCGCCAATGGTTACCGTACAGTTAAGGTGAACCGTTTTTTTCAATGGCACAGAAAAAGAGACAAAACAACAACAAACCAGAACATTTAAAAACAAATGTTACATCATAAAATGCATTACAAATCAAATTCCTTATTAACCCAAATTTGTGTTGTTTAAAATCAAACTAACTTACTCGTTGAACTTTTGCAAATTCTCGAGGAGTTCCTTTGTTCCGTTAGAAGAAATAATCTCCATGATAATTATTAATTTTAAAAAGAAATTTTAGTTTTATTTCAATTAAAATAAACTTGCCGACACACAGCGAGGAGCGAGGCTGAGTACTGATACTGATTGGTTGGTTGATAGACATATATTTTCAGGCTTGTGTGCTTGGTCGCAACAAAGACCCGCTTATAAACCATCGTCAAGTAGGACAACACAAGACACACACAAACACATATGACAGATGTTTTCATCTGTCGCCACCTCCCCAATTTAGACATGTCCCTGAAGGGGAGGGAAATTTTCTCCAGGGACCTGTACCCATGGCAAACTGCGCAATGACCGCCCACAGAACTTTCGGACCCAACAGATTTTACGAGCACGTACTCCGCATATACTCGACAAACACAAACATCAATGCCTGAACGGGATTCGAGCCCAGACCCAGCAGCTCCAGAGGCTAATGCCTTAACTACTACGCCGCCGGATTGACCTACGTACTGTTAAGTTAGAAGAAGAAGACGCTTCCGACTGTTTATTACTAGCCTTCTATGAAGATTTTTAACGTAGTTTAATATGTTTCGTAAGTAGGAAACACTGGAAATTCGCCCTTTCAAAAAAAAAAAAAAATGCTATGAGGGTCCCCATTCGCTCGGGCTGTCGCTCAAAGTTCCGCTGGATATAGCCCTCGTGTAGCTCTAGTGCGACGATATTTCAGAACCAAAGTTCCGTTGGGTACCAGCTCAGGCGTTAGCCGTGTTATTTGACTATTTCCCGCAATTCTAAGTCACGAGTTGTAGTTGGCTGTGTTAAAGCTTCTAATCACAACTAGAAGTAGACATCAAAAACGATTTGATTACTAAATAACGAGCTACGACAATTTTTATTGATTTGTGGTATATGTATGAAACATTCTAGTAAAATTTATATTTATCATGGAATCCGAAACAGCTATTAATGATCTTTTAAACAGCCTCCAATCAACAGAAGTAGAATTAAATACAGACAGCGAATTTGGTCCGTCTTTCTTTCACCTCGGAGATAAATTTTCTTCTGTTACAGAAGTAAAAAACGCAATTAAAAATTTCGAAAGTAAAACTGGACTCAAATACTATATACAGGATTCTAGAAAGGCAAAAAATCCAGCAGACCCAGACATTTCTCTCAACCCAGCTCTTTTGTATTCGCGTCTTAAGTATACTTGTGTTCAAGGCGGAAAGTATACTTTGAGAAAAGATGTTATTTTTGAGCGTCAGACAAGGTAACACGCTTATTAAATTCTTGTTAATGAAAATTTGTATACATTTTGAGAGATTTATTATGAATGTATGTAAAGTAATACCAAATATGGTGCATATTATGGAAAATGTTAACTTATTTTTCTTAATGCTGACTTAAGTTTATATGTCAATGCTGCCTCCATACAGACAATAGTATTATTCATATTTTAAAATAGTAAAGATGACTGACAAGTTTTATACAAGTTAAACATATCCACGAAGCCCAGTGACTTAGTCGTCAGAATGCTTTCTGCTGTCATGCCACAAATACAAAGATAACATTCCGGATTACACGAGGTTCACTAAACCATTCATTCCTATTGTGGGTCAATAAAGTGAGGACCAAGCATGCTTGTGAGTCAATCATTGAGTGTTCTGCATGAGGTTAAGAACCAAACTTTCGACTTATTCCTAGCACCTGAGAGCTGAAATGGATATGTCAAGCTGTGGGCCCGCTAATGGGCTGTTGTGCCAAATAGTTTAGTTTAAACCTGTTCATGGTGCAAAGATGTTGTCAGGTTTGCATTCAAAGAAAACAAGTTTTGTTGGTTCTGCTAGTTCCTACACTCAGAAATTGTAGTTCAATATGAAAGGTTGTATTGAAATATTTATCATCAATGCCAAGAAAATAAGCCTGAAAGACTAGACTTCACTGTTATTTATTTCAAGTCATGGTGTTCGAAAACAAATTTTAAAATCTCAAGTTTTTGATACATCATTCTTAAGTCGCGATTTTTGTTTCCAATTCTTTAAGTTAAAATAAAATTAATTATGCTGAAGAAAATACGATGTTTCTAACTAAATTTTATGACAATTTTAAGCTTGTAAACATTGCAGGTGACAAATTTTCTCGAACAGAAATTTATTAAACTTTTTTTGTGAAAGATTCCTATGTTGCCAATAGTCTCTCTACCAAATGAACTCTGCTCATTAGATTGATCTTGTTAACTAGACTACATTAGTATAATTGAATAACACCAGAAAATATTTTTTTCCCTTAATAAAGCCAGACTTATTTTTTAAAATTATTGTATATACTCGTGTATAAGCCGATAAATTTTGGACAAATTTGGTGCCGTAAAAGTCAGGGTCGACTTATATACAAGACATCAAACTTCCATAAAAAAAAATCCCCATTCCTTAAACTAAAACTAATTTTCAATCAAACTTAAGGTTTAAATCCTATTTATTACAAATAAAGACACAAAAACAGTTAACTTCTCAAGATGAAATAAGATAGTATCTATTGACGTTATCCACCAAAATGAGGCATAATTGTTGGTTCTCGGTCGTATGCGTATTTTCTAAATGTAGCTCTGGCGCAGGGCAGTTCAGTCGACCAGTTTTCAAGGTGTAATGATAACAATGTTGGTCCATAACCTTGGCTGCTCAGTCTTCACGTTTCACTGAACAGAGCTTCAACTTAGCTTCTCCATTCAGGGTCAGCAATGTCAAGGGCACTCAGAGCCAAAACCTGTTTTATTTCATATGAGTCATATATGCTTACAAAATAAATTAATACTAACGATCCCTTCATGAACCAGTTTCTCTTATTTTCTTCAGAAGGCTCTGGTCTTATTTCCTACCTCGACTAATACACAGGTGACTGATTTTGAAAGGATATTTGGTTTAAAAAAAAGGGGGGGGGGTCGACTTATACATGGAGTCGGGTTATACATGAGTATATATACGGTAAATGGGCTTTTTGCTCCCAAATTAGTTGACATTTCTGATTTTTTGCACCAATGTTAAGCATGATTCACTTTTAAGTCTAAGTATTGGTTTGAGAAAAACCTTGCATAATGTTACTTTCTTTTTTGAGTGAGTGTGAGGAATTATATTTTTTCTTAGATAAGGTTGGTAATCCAATCAGCATTGTTTGCTGCTGTTAATAGAGTATCTTTTAAACAAATATATACTTATTAAATTTGTTTAGATTTAATTTTAGGATGTTTAAATTATTTAAATTTGCCATGTTTATAAATTTTTGTAGCACCCTAAAAAATGGATGTCCAGCCCATGTATGTTTTTGTATTACACGTGATAGGCAATTCTTAGAAGTTCGAAGTCTCAGTGATTTGCATAATCATAAAATATCAGAAGTAAGATGCACTTTCATTAAATACCTGTGTCTAACTTTTTTTATTATCTTATGTTGATTCCTATTTATTGCCCTGTTATTGTCATTTAGACCAGGGGTTCCCAACCGGTGGTACGCGGGAAATTTTCAGGTGGTACGCGTGGACTTCTTGGATCTTTAATTAACTTCGGAATCATATGTAAAACCAGAGTACCCTTTGATCTTCCGGCAAGTTCTGCTACTTTTGATGTCATTTGTTACCAGTTACTTGTGTGAGAGTTGATTTTCTGAACTCTTGTACATAAAAAATAAACATCGAAGCTGTATAAGTGTTGAAGACTTAACAGTGAAGATAAATTCCGTCACTCTTAATTTTGATAATTTAATCACAGGCAAATAAAAACAAGTTTCGCACTAAAGACTATAAAAGAATATTTTGTATGATGATGAATTTTTTGCTGAGTTTGTACTAGTTTTTATTTGTATGGTTTTAGACCTCTGGGTAAAAAATAAAACTGTAATTTAATACTATTTTAATCTTTTTATTTCTCCATTATTATGAGCATGTCATAAATAAACAACTATATAACCATTAAATATTCTCAGGAATTTAATTAAAAAAGACTTTCGGACACTTTTTGAAAAGCAAGTATTATACGTTTATTAAAATATACAGATCTGGTGGTGCGCCGAAATTTCTCAAAAAGTCAAGTGGTATGCAGTTGCAAAAAGGTTGGGAACCCCTGATTTAGACCATAATGTCAGCAGTTATAAATTGTATTTTTTTCCATATTCTTATGATTCATATCTTATGGTAAGGGTAAATATATTTTTTATTTTAATGAATTATTCACTCTTCAGTTTGCATCTGTATCGCAAAAAATTAGATAATGTAGCCTTAAAAATGAGATTTTTGTAAAATTATATAGTTGTTTATAAAAATAATGATTTTTTTAATTATAACTAGGTAAAGGTTAAACGAAAGGTTAGTGATATATTTGCAGAAAGAGGTTTAGAGCTACGAATGAAAAAGAAAAAGAATTCTGTTACCTATGAAGATAGATTAACACAAGTAACTGAATGTAAGTAAAAATATTTCCTTAAAAAAAATCCTTCCTTATAGTAATAGGTCAGAAGTATTTTGTTTTAATATTAGGTATTTTTGGCTTTTTAACTACTATTATTTAAAAAATTTAATGTGATAATAGTGATATTAGGAGGGGAGGGGGTTTAGTGTAACTGATATTCAAGATGAAAGTATTTAGTGTAAGTGTCTATTGTGTTTATATTTAAAAGCATTTATTATTTTATTTATACAGTGAATGTAAAGATGGCAATTTGTCTGAGAGTTAAATTGAACTGAAAGCCAAAAATGTCCCTTAATTCTATACTTTTTAACTGTTATGATTTTTTTTATTGTTCATTTAAAAATCAAAGATCTTTGCAAATGTGTTCCAAAATTATGGTATTTAGTACATTTTACCATGTTCCAATATTTTTTTGGTTTTATTACTAGATTAAAGTTATACTAGCGAAATTCAAATTGCTGCATTGTATTACAAATTACACTAGCATTTATATATCTACTTAACCGAGTACAATGCATTAAAAATTTCCTTAAATATCCAATACCATAGAGCCTTTTCATATTAGCAAATAATAAATTTTTCCTTTACACTTACTTTATTTACATATTTAAATTAAGATTGTAAAACTCGTGCAAAAATGTATGCTAAAAAGTAATGCTTCACATTAATTTTTTTGTAGGTCAAGAAACTTCTACAGAGAACAATTTTAATGAACCTGCTTCAAAAGGTAAGTTTTGAGTTGCTATTTTTAGGCATGCTATTTAGATGTATTTTTAAAAAAAGTCGAAACCGAAATCCACAATAAAAAATTATTGTTTGATTTGTATTAATGGATTGGATATGTATTTATTGTGATATAGAAAAAAATGCTTTTATAAATGGGAAGGTTTTAAAGAATGCATTACTGTATAAATCCATACTTACATAAATAGGTTTTACATTTATCAGTATATGAATAATTGGCATAAAGAGTTTTTATGATTTGTCTATCTAAACACTTAAAAACCAACAAAGTAAATCTCACCCCTATGCAACCAAAGAAAAATATTCAAAAATAATTGTAATGTTTTATTATCCCTAAATCAGTAGCAATAATAGAAACATTTTTAAAAGTTCTGATACATTTAAAGTTATTTGTTCTCCTTTCAACAAAATCCAATTGATGCTCTTAATGGCTGAGCCGTTTACAACATCCCTTGTTAATGCGACTTTTCATACATAGAGCTTTTAAGAGAGCACAGATTCTAAAGGAACATGAAGAATATGTTAAAAAGCAGAAATGTCAGAAATCATCAGTCGCTATACATTCCTGGGAATTTAATTACTATTTCAATCTTTCCCTTGCTTCAATTTTAGATAGGCCTTACAGCTTTGGGGAACTTGACTTTTACGATGCCTACCGTATTCCTAAAAACCACAATAACTTAGTTAATTCCCTCAACATGCCAGAGTTCTCACCAATTTGGAAAAGCTTCCTAGCAACAGAATAACATTTCGTTTTCGACCCTGCTACTTCCCAGCCAAGCATCCCCTCCTTTACACCCCTGTTCTTACATCATGTTCCACAGCTTTGCGTTGTTCACCCTGTGTTTTTTTTATGGTTATACTTAAGGGGATCGGACACCCCCCTACCCTGTCCCACCTCGATCGGGCTGGCTAATGCTAAATCTATGGGGGAAAAATTATTTTTGTTCCAAAAAAAAGCAAAGAAATTATAGGAATATTTTGATGCCTTTTTTTTTTATATCATAAAACTTCACTAAAAGTGTGCTTTTAGAGCTTATTTTTTTTAAAAACGCTATTTACTTTTTTTAATCTAAATTTTTTTTTTTTGATTGAAAATTAAAAAAAAATAATAATAACCTCTAAAAGTACACCTTTATTGGAGTTTTATGAATTAAATAAAAAAAACCGCATCAAAATATTCCTATAATTTCTTTGCTTTTTTTTCGAACAAAAACCATTTTCCCCCATAGACTTAGCTTTAGCCAGCCCGATCGAGGTGGGACAGGGAATGGAGGTGTCCGATCCCCTTAATTGTGTACCATTCTGAAGAAGGTTGGCCTCTTGAGTTTTCCCACCACAAACATGTCGATTTCTACTGAATAAACTCTTTGCACCAATAATCGAGGTTGTTTTCTTCATGAATGGCCTCAAGTCAAAGAAATTTGTTAAAAATATTTATTTTTAACTTTCTTAAAAATCTTTATTAGTTTCCTCAAATGACTTAGCTTACTTCTGAAATACATTCTAAATACATACAATTGTCGAATAATTGTTTCCAATTTTTTTTTTACTATTTTGTAGATGATTGTTTATTCTGATTTAACTTGCATCCAATTTTATGAAAATTTTCTTATGGGTCTTGAGCTTGTTACGAGCTACTTGTGAATGGGGTTATATACTTACTAGTTTATGAATTATAAATTCTTTAACTAGAGGACTTGATGGGTAAACAAAATTTTCACATGTAATTGGGTAGTATATAAAGACCATTAAACTTTTCAAACAAACTTAATTGGTTTTAGTTTGGTCGATTCTTATTATGCATTCTCTTGTAATGTAAATGGTAAACAAAAACATGATTATCACTTTATAGTTTTCTCTCTCAATTCTTGCTGTGAAAAAGTTAATTAAAATTACTTAACAAAATATTGATAGTTAACAGTTAACACTAATAGTAAAGAAAATTTTGACCAACATTTTGCATTTCCTTTGTTTACAAACACAGATGGTGAAGGTGGTTCTGATCAAAGCAGAGCAGAGAAGGCTGTTGCAGACCTTGTTAAAGAAAAGAAAAGGTCAAACGATTTGAAAGAACAACTCTTACAAGAATCTATAAAAAGAAATAACTGTTTAGAGGCTCTTTTGAGGACAAATGTTTTAGACGAAGAACTACTAGAAGAATCCAGAACAAGAAATAAGTATTTAGAAGCTTTTATAAAAATTAATTGCTTGCGCCATAACCAAAGCTTTGAAGCACTAATGAACATGGAGTTAACAGAACAGGATGATGGTTGTGTTAATTAACTTGTCCGATAAAACGAAATATTATTATCAATAATAAATACTGTACTACTTGATATTTGTCACTCTTTTCTTTTATAACCTCTTGGAAATAAAGTTAAGTGTCTAAAGTGTGCAAACTTGTCTTATGAGGTTGACATTTTAACTTATTATTAATAACTTTTTAAAATTGCAATTTTGGGAATTTTCACCTCAAAATTGCAATTACGAGGAAATGAACCAAAAAATCCAACCAAAGCATATTTCTTGAATATATGTTTCGTAAACATTGTAATAAAGTATTGCGCAACTGTAAGTTTGCCTTTTTGTATGTATGTTTGTTTACCATTACTTGTAAAGTTTTGTTGTATTTGTTCAGTTGTTTTAATTTCACTGAAAATTGCACATCTGCTTGATTTCATGTTTCATATTCAAGTATTTGTATTTTTAGTTTTTTTTATTATGATAAAGGAGCATTTAATTTTTGGTGTTACTTGCAAAGTACCAAATAAATAAACTTGTATTTTATGAAAGTAGAAGCCTCTTAAAATTCGTTTGATTAAGTGTTTAATAAGATTAACTAAGATTTGAAGTTGTGCTATTAAATTTTTTTAATAAGATTTACATTTTGTTGAAGTTAAGCCAAAGATTTTACTAACTGATGCTTAATTATATTACCAATTTGTCTATATAGATATGCCATAAACTATATAAAATATGTTACCAAAAATGCCATTTTAATTTTTCCGTATTCAAAATCAGTCCCTCAGCAATGGCTTTTTGTTGTATTAATTTAAGTTATGTGTAATGTAAACAATATATATCGTAACAAGTTTCACTTCTGATTTGTGTAAAATATTAACCTTGCATCTTTAATGTGATAAATTTTTTCTAAATATAAATTGACATAGAAATAAATTAAAAAAATTTGACAGTTAATCATTCAAAATCTGAGCTTTGTTGAAAAGTTTTATCATTTAAGAAAATTTATTTGTTTGTTCTGCATGATTTATTTGTTACTATGCAAAATCAAATCTTAGGAATACTGGCGGTATAGGGCACCCAAAAAGGTTCGATTTTCTGCGGTCTGGATTACTAATTTGCCACATACTTATTCAAATATCAATTTGGCAGTTATTCTCAATAATAAAATTTTTATATTTCAAAAATGATGTGATGCACTTTAGTTCTTTAATACTAGTGAAAAACTTTAAATTTGTAGGTATCTAATAATGTGTGATAAATCGTCTAGATGGCGCCACATCTTATTCTTTATGCTAAATACAAGCAGAACTTCTACTGTAACTTTAACTTTCAGGTATAAGAAACTCGTGAAAAAAAAAGTAGCATCAAATATGGGTATGTAAATGCATATAAGTGTTCAAATATACTAAAATATATTTAGCAATATCCGTTACAAAGAAATACTTAAAAATATGCAACAGGCCTTTATGGGGATACTACTAGTAAAAGTTATTATGTATTTCCAAATAACTAGAAAAAAAAAATTTATTTTTACATATTTTATTTGAACTAAAATATATAACGAAAATAATTTCTAAATTTATCTTCTTGTTGAAGTGCAGATATTTTTTTAAAGCGACTTTATCTAAACTCTAAACTGTAAGCCTTCGCGGGATCAAAATTCACAAAGCAATCTATATATATATATTAAAAATTTGCAAAGCCTAAATTTTGTAAAAACTTTTTGTGAGGAAATAGTGTTAGTACAATTTAGCATTAAAATTTATTGAATTTTCTGCAAAACAAACATTTTTTTTAAACTTCCAAATAAAAATCGAGTGTTCGGCTAAAGAAAAATCTGCATGATATATACGATAGAACTTTTGAGTTTTTAAAATTAGGCATTTTCTTTTGTATCTTCTATTAATAGAGCACACAGGAATGGGTTTTATTTAGTATATGATTAAATACACAATCTTACAAAAAATGTTTTTTTTCAAACTGCAATGAAAAATGTTGAGCTTAGACTTATTTTAAATACTAAATAAAAAAAGCTTTAAAATTTTACTTCTGCACATAAAAAAAAAACAGTTCTTCACAAACAACAGGACACAGAATTTTAATCTAAGCCTTAAAAGTGAAATATTATGTCGTTTAGAGTTAGCATTAAATCATATAACTAATAACGTTAAGAGAGCCAAATATTATAAATTAAAGGGTAGTGATTAGAGTCTTTCAGAATCCTTTGTAAGTTATAGAAATACTTTAGAAAATAAGTATGCCGAAATTTTTTTTTAGTCACTAATAACTTATTTAACCCCAAGGGACACAAATTATTCACTTGAGGAAGTATCACCCTCATATATTTGTTAGAATTTAAGTAGTAAAGTAAACTTTTTAATGTTTGTCACCTTTACCTAAGCTACACAACTGATTGCATTTCTTATTTTATTGTTTCACCTTTTCATAGCCGTTTTTCTAAATTATGACGCCCGTCGTCAATAGCCGTCGTGTAGCTCTAGTGCGATGATTATTCAACCCAACAAAACCGTATTATGAGTGTTCTGTACAAAAATTATATTATTCTGACCGTTGGTTCTCCTTTTACAGCCATATTTGATCGGTGATGAAATTAAAATCACTTTACGGAGGTTGAATATCAAATGTAAAAACATATTATCTTTCTTTATTGATAACTAGCAGTATGGTCCCGCCTTACTGGGAACCCGTTAACAACTTCGTATAGCTTCCTTTTAGAGGCATGCTTACTTGTGAAAATACACTCAAAACCAAAACAAAATTAAATTCGTGTTGGCCCATGCGCACTTAATAAAAGCAAAAATTAATAGAGGATGAAGCAGCCTTAGGGCGAGTGCATATATCTCAACCAATCAAACTAATAGATGATGGCGTCAAGCCCCCGTTTCGGCCCGGTCAATGTATTTTCAAGCCCTGTTATGGTCCCGCAATCCCACGTGGATGACGTTTTTTTTTAAACTAATTATATTAATTAAAAATCACAATCAAATATGAAAAAACTAAGCCTCAGGTGCACACGTAGGTATTAAAAGGAATCTATATTACAAATTTTGAATTTTTTAGAGCTGTCTAAGTAGGTCTTTTGCGATCCACAGACATACACACAGACAGACAGACCGACAGACAGACTCTTTCTTTTATTATTATAGACAAGATGACAACCTTAAAAAACACCCAAGAAACAATTTATATTCCAGAGAAACGCATCGAGCTACGGAGAAGACGTACTTAGTTTTAATAGACTTTTCGAAAGATTTAAAGGCGCCATAAAACGAAGCAACTTTCCAAAGTAGTGCAAAATTTAGTACATTTGCCCTAGAGCTGTAACATAAATCCGAGCCTGGGTAGCCTGCATCCCTCCAGTATTTGCAGCGATGGTTCATTTAGTTGGGGAATTGCACAGAGGACTCCGGGCGTTGTTTAGGGCTTCAGATATGAAATTGGATCGCCTGGTTGTTGTTACGTTATTGTAGCAGAAAAAAGATGTATGTCCATTGATATGGTATTAGACATAGACCCTTTTACTATTGCGGAACACATATAAATTCCATAGCATACTTATAGGGCGGTCGATAAAATAGTTTTTCTAGTGTTCTATTTTATTTCCGAATTATTTGTAAAGCTGTATTGAAAATGTTGTGCAATGCGAATGTGAATTGTTTGAATTTATTATCTTCTACAATGATAAATATGTCTTGAACTATTGTCATTAAAACTTTTCATACTTTTTAGACAAAAAAAAAAAAACTTGAAAGGAATGTCTAAAAGTTTAATCACGAAATAGGATTTTGGTTGACGCTTTTACCAATTTTTAAAATAATTATTTATGCAACAAGTGCATAAAACTTTTTAAAACGTAGGGAATCATGTTTACTGACAATAGAGGACTAATTCGATATTATATATTTATGAGTGTGATTTCGGCAGAAAAATCAAGTTATAATACCCATCTAAAAGTTATCCTCAATTTCTCATCCATATTTTTGAACGAATGAAACTTTCCCGAGGCACCGTATTCACATTAAAGTATGATTTTCTTAAATTGATATTTATTAAATGAAAAGTCGAAGGAGTTTGTTGCTAAAAGATGTTTATCCTTTTCGACATTACTTTTGAGTGCCTAACTTATGACTTCTAGTAAATTTTTAATCCAAAGTGATGTTCAAATAATCTCTCTAATACCACAAGTGAAAACTCTCTAAGGGCATAGTTCAAATCTATCCCACTTTACATCGAAACCAACCTGGATGCATATTTCGAATCCTTACATTCAACTGACACCATGACAGTGACGTCAGACTTGCTGGGCGGGAACGAAATAAATGTAACCAATCATTGGCCGTCTTGGTGCAATGAGCGTTCTGTAAGCAATTATTGTTTTGTAGGGTTCATCATTATTTCGAGATTTTAATTATTCACACAAAAAAATACTAAAATTAGCTGAAAAAATATTGAATGGTGTTTAATGTGCAAATTGAAGTGATGATTATTATAGCTAGATAATTTTAGATGTTTTGAGCGCAAATGACAGATTTTAGATCTCGAATTTTGTGCTCGTGCTGCCATCTATATTCCAGTACAGCAACTCAATCCTACCTAATATAGCAAACATTAAAAAAAAAAACATTCTTGAATTTTACTAAAATAGTTTTAAAAAATATTCCTTTTTCCGGAAACATCGGAATTAAATAAGAACTCCCCTCCTCTTTTAATAAATGTTTTTACTTAATTTTTTAATCGAATGTGCAATTAATATACAGGTTTCAAGGCTTCCGAATAATATCATGTACCTAAACATAGTTAAGCTTCATTTTTACCCTGCTAAAACATGTTCTCAAATAATACACCGGATTCGAAATCTATCCCTATATTCGGAATGTATTCCTATATATTTCACAAAGCCTGTGATAATGTAATTACACTCCCTTAACTGGGGATTCAATAAATATTTTTTTAAATAGAAGTTATTTACTGACAATATATTATTGATATTAATAATATAAAACACTTGTTTCTCATTCTCCTATTTAATGATTTAAAAATTACTGAATATATGTTTCTATGAATTAGCTATATGTGTCTATTAGATATAATAAATGTTCTGTTCTATTGAATGATAGTTAATAGTAGTCTTATTGCTAAAAAAAATCAATACGAACCCTTACAAATTTGTCAGTCTTCTTTGACAATCGCTAATTTAACCTTTAAGTAAATTTTCGCAGTGTAATCACAATTTTTTGATTGCCCTTTATTCTCTTCAGGAGACACTTTCATAAAGACTTTTCATTTCCCCGCCCAGTAGCCTGACGTCACTGTCATAGTGTCGGTTGAATGTAAGGATTCGAAATATGCAACCTGGATGCCAGCTGCATCGAATTAAAAGGGGTAGGTTAAGCTCCAAGGCAATTTATTCCTCACATGTTCATTTTAACTTGAGGATGGCTTTAGTTTCTGACGTGACCTAACTCTTTCATTTCCTAAAATCAGTCCTCTCAACTCCTTTCCTTGACAATTTAAGAACACACAAAAAAAAATCATAGTTGGGAGTTGTATATGGCAGGGGAAAAAAAAGTGAAATCTTCAGTAATTGGGAAACGAGAGATCCGGCTTATGGCTGCACAATGCTAAATCAAATTGAACTCTTCTTCAGCATATCGGTCTGTCAATGCACCAGGGCAATCAACCTTTAATCTCTTTTCCACACTCTGTACCTTCCCCAGCCTAAGAAAACAGAAATATGAGTAAATTTTGTAATATATTGTAGTCATGGCACGTATCAAAACTATCAGATTGCTCTGTCTCGATAAACGAAATGGGATATATCTTTCGAATCACAAGGTCATGTCGATGGACGTTCCAGCTATATAATATAATCTCATCTGATAATATTTTATATACATTTTAAATATTTTGATATGTATCTTATTATTTAGAAACATTAGAAGTTTAAGATAATACTCATAACTATTATATTTAAGTTAGGATCAGAAATATCTGTTAAGAAAGTCGTGTTAGTGCGACTATTTATAACTCAAGAATGGCTGAACTGATTTGGCTGAAAATTGGTGGGAAGGTAGCTTAGAACCAGGAACAGGCTATAGGATATATTTTATTTCGAAATTCGAACCCAAACGGGTGTAGGAGTGCAAAACGTGAGCCTTAGAAATAGCATTGTAAGATTTTAATTTATACTTTTATTGCAATTTAAAAGAAATTTCTTAATTTGATTTATTTTTAACCCATCCCCTGGCTGTCAGGTTTTTGACCAACTCATATATTTAGAAATATTATAAATTTAGCAATTTTGTTAAATTTTAAAGCATGGAGGGCCTATTTATAACCATCTACTACGGAAATATCTTATTTAAAAAAATTAATAAATTGATTTTTCATTTCAAATTTTTAATTTAAATCTGTTGCAGTGAAAAAAAGTTTACACTTCAGCTAAAATTTATCTTATCCCTCAGCCTCAGAGGATTAAAATTTATATGCATTTTTTTTATTCCTTATGGGCCTAAGTCAAAAATATTAATTAATTTTACGAAAGTTGCAACAGTAACGCATCGAAGTTGAAATGTCGAGAAATTCAGTTAGGAGTGTTGTACCTTCGACCTGGCCAAATAAACAGCGATGATTATATGATTTTGGCAATGACCAGGCTTGGGATCTTTCATAAGCAAGCAAGCTGATAGTCTGTCCTCCTCAGTCCTCAATATTATGGAAGGAAAAACGCTGGTTCAACCATTTAGCAGTTTTCTTTGTCTAACAGCTTTTAAGAAGTCAAAAAAGTATACATGAAAATAAATACCTGAAATTGAGAAACTTTAAAAGTATACAAAAAATCAATATTTGAAATTGAGTACTTGAAAATAAATAACCGAAATTAAGTACTTGAAAATAAATAACCGAAATTAAGTACGCAAAAGTATACCTGAAATTATGTACTTAAAAGTATAGCTTAAATAAAGAAAAAGAATCTTCAAAGCAACTGCTGCCTCTTAAACTGCTCTTCAAAAATATTCTAACTTTTATTCCTTTACCACGGGGGCAACGGAAAAAGTTATCTGTAGCTGGAATGCGAGTAACATCAACAGAAAACTGCATTCTTCCCTGATGTACATCAAAGAGGATGATGATGATGATGCTGTCGTTACACGGGAATGGCCACTGCTTTCTTTTACACTACACGAGCAACACTGTAATAAAGGAAGAGAAAAATGCAAAATTGTTTGATAAAATTGTTTTGGGAAGCGGGGATAAATTTTTTTGTATAGTGTAGAGTGATTACATTCATGTTTTTGAGGTTCACTTGAAATAAGGTTTCTTATGATTGATTTAGAGTTTTATGTGCGGTTATTTTGATGAGAAAAACAACGAAGGTGGTGGATAATTAATTTGTTTTGTCATAAATCTTCGGTACAAAAACAGTTTTATTTTAAGAACATACTTTGCCCAAAAATGATCAAAAAACAATTTTTAATCTTTTAAAAACGTGTTTTGTTAAAAATTATTTTTTTAATACGCAGTTTTAGAATTGTATCTTAGTTAAGAAAAAAGTTATACGGTAGTTTCTGAGTTATCTCTTAACCATTGCAATCTAAATTATTGTTTTCAGTTTTCTTAGTTCTGTTAATACCGAAATAGCTAAGGCTTTTTGTATAAAATAAAGACTAGAGCAACATTTCCGTAGGAAGTAATTATTTTGTTTGGTAGGATAAAATTATATTTATTCTGTATAATTAGCTTGAGTTCAAATCTATAAGAATTTATTTTTTAAGATAAAGATATACTAATATTTTTAAAATTAAGTGGAATAATTAAATAATTTTAATTTTGGAAAAGATCCAATTAAAACACAATCGTAAACATTGCTCATCCAGAATATAATTTCATATTAAAAAAAATATTTGTTCAATCTACCCACTTGATAATTTTTTTCGTAATTAGAATCGAAAATAGTTTTCTTAGGCTAATTACTAAAATAGAAGTCATAGAGTTTTAAAAAAAAACTACTTAATTTAGTAAACTAATTATTATTGTTTCAAAGCTATGAAAAAAGGATTCAAATGGCAGCCGGAAGCATTATCACACTAGCTAATTTAAAAGCGGCTATATTTGTTTTTAGCCTTATTCTATATAATTAGTAACTGGAGATTTTAATTTTTAAAGTTATTCAAGAGAATACTCTTCATGTAGCAAGATTTTCATAAAAGTGAAAGTTAATAACATAGTTATGCATTAGAGCATTTTTAATTTTTAGGCGGAGTAGTAGATGAGTTTCATAATTATTCTTATTTTGTAGTTCTATTTTAACTGGCGATTCTCGGATTGCTTATAACTGCATTATTTATGCAAATTTCGGGATTTTCGTAAGATAATATGCTGCTAAGTACTAATTAGTATATATCTTTCTAAGAGCAAAAGCGTTTATAATAACTTAAACTAATTATCGGAAATTTTCCTTGGAAGCGGTACCCAAAAACTAAATCCAGTATTTTTATAGCTATTCAAATTAACCTATTTTTGCAAGGGACAATTTTTTATTATATTTATTTGCATAATGTTCCCTCAATATCTATTAATAAAAGTTGGTATGGATATTGAGCTATCAGTTAAACCATAATAGTTATGTAGCTTTATGAAAAAAATGGCAAAAAAAAGAATTTTTGTGAAATTTCAACTTTATCATAAAAAAAAAAATTCACAGTAAATCTTATCCCGTACCAACTTTTGATTATCGTATATGCATCAATAGATGGAAAAAATTTTGGAGCCCTACATTAATTTCCTAAAAGTCTTAGGGTTTTAACCATTCTCAAGCTGAAACAATTAAAGACTTAAAAATCAACTTAAAATTTCCAAAAACATTTACTAAACCACTGTATCAGTTGTAATAAACCTCAACCCTTATAAAGGATTCCTTCTTTTTTAAAAAAAAAATATCCTTAGCTCACTGCATTCGAGCATGTTTAATTTATTTTTGGGCTGCCCTAAATTTCGGTTATCGAGTCCCAAAAATCGCGTCCTGTTAAATAACTAAAAAAATTCTTAAAAAACCTGAAATAGCCTAGTCTCCTGTTTTTTAAATATTTGGCTAAAAAGAACTTAAAAAATATTAGCATAGAATGAGTAAAACAGTATGATTATTAGGAGAGTTGTGGCATATTGCTGCACTATACATCGATTCACCACAAGATTATTTAATCGAAGAGTTTCCATGCAGCTTTAAAATATGACGCAAGTGTATAAGTAGCTACCTACAGAAAATCTCTGCGTTATATAGTAATTTTGTAAAATAGTAAGAGGTACATTTAGTAGTACATTTATTTGTCTTTTGTACTTCAAAACTAAATTTTAGTTGTACATTTAAATTTGAATTCGACAACCGCTTCAGACCTTTTAGCAGAAAGGAAGTAAGTTCGAATAATAAGATAAAAATTAATTTAACCCTTTCAGTCCCAAAAATTGCTGCACTACAGAAACATCTGATATTCACAAAATAAGCTTATTTTAGGTCAAACATAAGAGTTCCATAAGAAAATAAAATTCATTTAAATTTTTTATATGGTTTTTGAAATAATGCCAAAATTTTTTAACTGTGGAAAACAACAAAATAAAAATTATATATTTTTTCTAAAAACACTTCGAGTTAAATATTTTAAGGTACCTGACCATATTATTAAAAACATTTTAGTAATTATTTTAACCGAAATAGTTTCAATTGTGTTTTAAATATGTGGAACTGAAGTGAACTTTTCAAAAATCAGATGAAGCGCTTGTTAGCAATTTTCTAAATAAAAAAAATAGTAATTCCGACTTCTATTGAGATTAATGTAAAATATTGTCTAATAGAACAAAGTATGAAGAATCGAATGATATGTGTTTGGATTTCATAACGGACATAAACATTTGGATAAAAAATATTGAAAGGGATGATTCCAAATGGCATCACTGAGACTGAAAGGGTTAAATTAATGAAGATACGCACTTCTAAAGGCTATCAAAATTCAAGAATTAATGCCACTTATTTCTCCGATTTAAACACATACCATTGCACTTGTGATCTGCAATTTTTAACCTATCCTATGCAAGAGATTTCCCTAACCACTTTATTAAACCGTTTTAGCGTTTATTGAGACTTGAAACATCCTAATTTCATGTTTGACCCCAAACGAGCCAACTTCCACGCCTGGAGCTCATGCTTCCAAAAACAGATGCTGTGAAAGTATGTTACATTTATTTAAATAACTGAGATTTTCCTTCTGAGGTCACGGGGTTGTTAGGAGATCCCTGTTTGAATGAGGGTTTCTTTTTTATTAATAAAATAATGTGTCATTTGAAGTGATGTTAAAAATATAAACACATGTTATTTATCTTATTTAGTTTGAAATGCATATACGGACTCTTTTTGGAATTGTTTCTCAGTTCGTTAGGAATTTTCTAGTTAGAATAACTAATATTTAATAAAAAGTTAATATTTCCAATAATAACCTGCAATTGTAATTTGAATAATTGTACATTTAGAGTCAAATTAATGGAACTACAAAAATGACATTTTAGAATTTTTTGCAAGATAGTTGGATTTTATCCCCATCAGATAATTTTTGTTGCATAATGTTTAATACATTTCAATTGAACACTAATATATCTTTTGAAGATGTTATACTTTTAATAAAGAGCTGGCTGGCTAAAAGATGCAACGTTTATAAGTTATCTTTAAACAACTAAACGTAGAGTCGTAATCTGTTCTTTAATTACTGAGATCTCGGCTCGTAACTTTAATGTGGTTCGAAATTATGACATTCGTCGTCAATAGCACTAAGGTAGTTCTATTACGGGGATAATTCAAGCTAACCCTTACCCTGGTATTAATTAGAAATCCCAGTAATACTTTACCATTCATTTTATGATTAATTATATAGGTATGTTCAGTTAATACGTATTTCATAGACACTTTCACACAAATTTGATAATTTTTTATTTTAATGACATTTAAACAGTATTGTGTTGCATTAAGTTTAAGACACAATAGTAAACAAAATTAAATTTGTTCTATAAAGTTAAGATTTTCTATTAACTTAGATCAGGGGTTCCCAACCTTTTCGCACCTGCGTACCACTTGACTTCTCGAGAAATTTTGGCGTACCACCAGACCTAAATATTTTAATAAACGTATAATATTTACTCTTCTAAAAGTTTTCAAAGGTTTTTTTAATAAAATTCCTGAAAAAACTACGTATTTAATGGTTAGATATTTGCTTATTTTTAACATGCTCATAATAATGGAGAAATAAAAAGATTAAAGTGGTATTAAATTACAGTTTTATTTAGTACCCATAGGTCCAAAAGCATACAAATAAAAAAATAGTTCTATTTCAGCAAAAAATTAATCCCTCCATTCAAAATTACTTGGTCTTTAGAGCGAAACTTGTTGTTTCCCTGTGATTAAAATATCAACATTAGGAGTAATGTAACTTATCATCACTAAGAGTAGCCTTCGTGTAGCTCTAGTGCGATAATATTCCAAACTAATCTAACCGATCTTCCACTAAGTCCTCTTCAACAAAATTCAGCTTTAATGTTTTTATTCTATTAAAGTTAAGAAAATCCACTCTCACGCAAGTAACTGCACAGAGCAGATGCGTATAGAAGCTATTGATAGCATCATGTTGCTCACATCACTCACGCGTACCACCTGAAATATTCCCGCGTACCACCAGTGGTACGCGTACCACCGGTTGGGAACCTCTGACTTAGATAAATGACTCAATGTTTAAACTTTTCAACTTATATTTAAAAATAGATTAGTCAAGCTATTTTTCGTGTTCCATAAAAAGTACTAAAAATATAAAACCTCTTTGAAAAAACCCATAAACAATTTAGCCTAACATGCTGAGAACATAACAACAATGAAGAGCAACTTTTCTCTTATTAAGAACTTTAATAATGGATCTCTATGTATTCCTTCATAATCCGTGTCTGGCCCCAGGGCTGGAGGTTAAAGACCTCCAGAGGGACAACTTACTTGCATGTATGATTACGATACCTGGTGATCGTATTTGTTTTCATCGTCCGAGAAGGCTTATTACAAGAGCGAGTGTATATTAAGTTCCAGAGACTGGAATTATTTATCGATCAGCCATCGACAATGGGAATGATTGACCGCGATACGTATGAATTTCGATTCGGAGAAATAGACTCGTCAAGTGACTTGAAGGAGGAAAGTGATCTGCTCCTGTTACTTTGTGAAGGATATTATTTTTCAAATGTGATGAATTTTGATTGTTGATGGGATTTTAATGGTAGATTGAATTCCTTCTGGTCAACTTGTCTTTATCTTTGAAGAATTTGACATTCGCCATTTTGATAGAGTGAAAGGATTAGTTGAACATTTTATACATTTGTAATTACAGTGTTACTCTTACATAATAAAATGAGGTAAAATGCTCATTGCTAGTCGTGATGACCCCTACAGCTGAATACTATGAATAAACTATAAAACAGTGCTGAGAAACGTTACTCCATAAAACTTACCCTAGCTTTTATAAAGTAACGTTACACTAAGTTTACGAAGTCAAGTTACACAAGAGAAATTTACTTCTAGTTTGCGGTGTAATTTCCAACATAAATGTTAGCAGTGTAATAATGCAACAGTGTTTTGTAATGGTTTCCGGGAATCTAAAGAAAATTGTTTGGCCATAGTTAGTTGACTACGTAGAGTAATCATATACTGTTGCATTACATATATTTTTTTTTTGTCACACTTCGTTCGAGGTTTATGAAAGGGATGGTTGCAGACTGTAAAAGCATTTACAAAGTAATGTTGCATCGGATTTATGTAGTAAAGTTACCTAAATAAGTTGTTTACTCCGTAAAATGGCAGGAAGTGCTGCCTCCGATTTCACGAAGTAACTTTACAAGGAAAAATGACGTAACTCTGTGAAAATGAAGGATGCTAGACTTCCTCCGATTTTGAGGTGGAGCGTTATAGAGATTTTGTAGTGCATATGAGAGTGACTGATTGTTAAAGTTTTTAAATGCTTAAATGTCATTACATATTTGACACTTGTGTGTTAATTAAAAGGCTGCATTAAACGAATAGATGAATTTTTCTTGTGCTAAAGAAATAATGATTTTTCAATTTAAAGAACTTTTTTTATTAATTTTGTACAAGAGAATTTCTTTGTATTAATACTGAAAAGATAAAAATTAGTATTAAATAAATTTTATTTGTTTTAAGTTAAATACAAATTTATTTTATCGTTCTTATTTATAAAACCATTAAATACAGCGTTAACAATAATTGCAAAGAATTACAGAGCCCTTACAATTTACACTTCAAACATAAGAATGAAAAGGATTATTTTAAGTTAATCGCATTAAGCCTTTTTTTTAAGTAACAAATAAGCTTTTTTGTTGCAGTCAGCTTAAATTAGAGTAAATGTCAGAATGAAATTATGAAGCCGTATAATCGTTTTTCATTTTACTCTAGAAGACAAAATAACATCAGTTTTACTTTTTAAAGAAGAGAATAAAGGAAATGAAATGGAATTTTGCATTCAAATGATTTTTATAATTCCTTTTTTTTACGACAAATGAGTTTAGGAATTTTTATTTTTAAAAAGTAAGATGCCATATGTTTTGCTTAAACTTTTATCAAATAAAGAGCAAAGTTTATATGCATTATGAACAAAACAAGCTTTTATTTAATAGGATATTTTTATGGCGTATGTAGATTTTATATTTAAAGCTTCTATAAAATGGAAAATAAACTGGAGAGTATTGAAAGATGAGTAATACATGACGCCGAACCCAAAATAACTTTATTCAGGTAAATAAAAAAAATCAAGTGCCTCTATTATATGAAATTAAATCTATTTTAATATGAAAAAGAACGCATGTCTAAGTATTTTATTTTATCTACTTTATTAATAAAAATTCAATTTACAAAGCAATTTCTATGTGAATGCACGCACTGTAATATCGATTCATAAAAGTTTATTACTATATTCCCTAAGTACTTGCCGCAAGGTAAGTTTAGAAATTTAAACAATACGATTGGCGATGAAAACTTCATTTCCAAAGGTAGTCATTGAAGTGGAAATATAGTATCTGCATGAACTAATATAATGCTAACGACAATGAAATTTATCAAATATTATTGAGTTCATAAAATTTGATTAAATTTCATAGGGATACTAAGATTTGCGTATTCTTTTATGAAAAAATTCTTAAGGAGCTACACGAAACAAAAACACTAATTTGTCATTATTTTTATGGAATTTTCTCATATTTTCACAGATGCTAAAAAAGAAAATTAAGTATTTCCAGTGTCCTTTCTTGAAATTTTTTGAAAGAAAAAATGAATGAAAAACGTCCAAAAAGTATAAATAATTGCTGACGACATGTCGACAAAGATATATAATTATTTTGCAAAAGAAACACTTTCTAACGTGCATGCATAACAATGCAAGAATATTTTGTCTTTACAGAATTTCAATAAATAAATTTTGAAAGTTATAAAAGTATCTAAGTTGAAAGTTATGATCTAGAGGTTTTTTGTGGTGTATTTACCATAAAAATTCTCTTTTCAAAACCAGGCAATATTTTGAAATTCTGTGAGTACCAATTATTTAAGTGTGTTTGAACTGTATTCAGCATAAACTAAAACACCTTACTACCAATGGCTCCTCTCTGGAACATTGGAACATCTCTAAAAATAACAACTTCCAAAAATGCATTCCAAAACTGTCATCTGCTTAAAAACGTATGGAAGAATTTGATAAACGGATATTTTACGTTAGTTTTACCACCTGTAGCAAAAAATTAAGAAAATAGTAATTTTTAAAGAAAGATTTGGACTATTTACCTAGTAAAAACCAGTCATTGAAGATTTTTAAGAGTCGTTTAGCCCTTAATATTGTACAAAATCAAAAAGAATGATATAGCTAAAAGTGTATATTAAGTAAACATTTATGATATCTAATAAATAATCGCATCTTGTTTAGTAATATATTTGTGATACTAGGGAAGAGATAGGGGACATAAAATTTAAGTCATTACGTTGAATGATTTATGTGTGTGATTTTTTATCTATTGCATTTAAGTATATTCTTTTGTAAGATCAGGGTAAATTATATAATATTAAGGTAAAAATGATGTATTAAAAACTTCTGTATCTGCTGCTTAATTAAAAACAAGAAGCTCCAAATTAACTAAAACAGCATACTTTCATGTTACTTAAATGATTACTGAAAATCCTTTAGGAAAACTAGTGGGATTGTAATCCCAATGTGTTCGGACGGATAGTGCTACGTCAACCTTCTTTGCACATTTTTAAGACTCCTATGACCCCTTAAATGACTTAAAATTAAAATTTCAATGCTAATTCAATGGGTCAGAAGATAAGCAGATGTCCGTCCGGATGTGGGGACAGGTGTGCAAAAAGTATAAAAGATTGCTATCTGAGGTTATACTTTTCTGTCAATTTTTATTTTTATTTGTTTAAGATCTGACGGATAGAACAGATTTTTTACGGGGTTACGGAAGGGACAGATATCGTCAGCGTGCCAATACCCACTTTTTAACTGCGATTCATTTTAATAAGAAAAGGGCAACATTTTTATTGATATCTTCTTAAAACAGTTTTAATTTTTTTTGTTTTGTTTTACTAAAATTTTTACATTTTGTAATTACATTCATAAATATAATTACTTATACCTTAAAAGACACATTTAGAAAACTTAGATTATAAACAGTTTCGTAGATGCAAGTAAACTATTCTTATAGGCAATTATGTTGCCTGTCATTTTTTCAAAGCATAATTATCCGATAGTTTTTTACTTATGTCTAATAATAATTTAATTTAATACATAATCCAAAGAGATGTAATCGTAGAGATTTCTTACTTTGGGAATATATTAGATAAGTTAATAGCTTCATTAATTGTACCACAGAGCTAAGTAAACCATTTTCAGTTTGACAACTTTTAAGAATATTCATATTATTCTGTCAAAACACTTCTGTGCTCGTTATACAGATGGATACTGAATACAAATTACAAATTTATTCTTATAATATAAATTATATAAATTATATTATCGAGAAGTCGATTATTATGTTAAATATACAGCTGTATCTATTTATCTAATTGTGAGGAAGTGCCTTAAATGTAGCCTTAATTATTAAATCTCTGACATGTATGCTACTGTATGTAACAACATCATAGCTTTATTTCACCTCTAGGTAATATTTGTCAAAGATATCAGTAAAGATAGTTTCAAGCAACATATACACTGTTGACGTCAGACTTTTATTGAAAATAATTGTTATATTTTTTTGTTTGATTGAGTTAACCACACGCTAGAGCTAGAAGATGGCTATGGTTATATTTTTAGAAAAAAATTAGTTGATTAAACATTAATATAACATTTATGTGATATAGATTTCTTCTCTATTTTGAATATTTTGTTGCAATAAAAGTAAAGTTGGTAGAAGAAAGTTAAGTTCACTAATATTGCTAAAGAATTTGGCTTAGAAATGGCTTAAATAAATGTAGTGTTTTTTTTTAATATTTGAATACCATGTGCGTCAAAATTGGTAGTGAGAGTGTGAACTAATTTATATTTTAACTTGTGAACAATAAGTTTATTTCGTACTATAGAGAAATGTCAATCGGTACTACAAACAATGAATTAATTAAAAGTTATGTTAATGAAACCTATGCACCCCGAAAATCGTTGAATTATTTGAAACTTATGTTGATTTCTTGATTGACAGGGTTTTTCCTTTTTAAATCTAAGTATTTGACATGTATTGAGTGACTTTTGCAAATGAAATTTTTTTAGTATGTGTATAAGCTTTAAGCCAGCATAGCTGTTAAAAAAATAAGTATATGGTAATTTTCGTTTTTAGCGCATTTTTACTTAAATACTTTCAGAAAAGTCATCAATTTGAAAAGCAAAAAATAAACGAAGATTATTTTTAAAAAATAATTCCGCGAGTAATTTGAGGAAATTAAATTATAGTTTCTGTGCAGGAAAAAAACGTGCAGTGATGGGATAATGGTATAGACATTGCATTTTCCATTGCTATTGTACTTCATAGCGGTTTTAATGTGTTATTGATCGGGAAAAAATAAGTTGCAAACATTATGAAGAAAGCCAGACAACATTTATTTTGTCTTTTAGCCCAGACAGATAATTATAGAATTTAGAACTAAATTCCTTCAATCAATTATTAAACTGATAAATTTTCTCACAAAACAAATAATGGAAGTAAATATTACATACAGGCATCCAAATTACACATTAACGCTTATTCAATGCGTTTTTGATTGAGTTCAAACTCTTCTCAAAGAATAGACTCAAATCCGATAGCAATATCTGCTTAGATTCAAATGAGATGAACCTGATTGAAAACGCATTCTGCTGACCCAACTATATGAGTTGTCGGGAAAACTTGGTTGCTTTAAGGCTTTATGATGAAATCGCAATATATCGCGCTACCACGATTCTCATGACGTACTTGGCATGTTGCCACCTGTAAGCAGCAAAAGACTGCCTCTAGACATAAAATATTTTTGTTTTTGTTTTTTGGTATCGATTTGCACTGGAAAGGGCACCCCCTTCCTACGGAAAAATATGGGTGTTTGGGCAAATAAACCTAACCTATCGGAAAGAAATATATGGGTTATTTCGGTGCCAGGAGCTAGGATTTAATGTTATGTCTAGAATAAGAACAAGTAAGCATGCAAAAGAAAAAAACAATACAATAGAAGAGCTTAGTGGAAGAACTTGCTAAGTGACAAAAATATGAGAGCATGAGTTAAAGTTTTTAGTTTGCACTTAAATCTGTTAAGAACTGTAATTTCAAACGGTTAAAAATATACTTAACTTAAATTTTATGAAAAAATTGACACTTGTGTTACATTTAATGGAAGGAACATGTTCATTGGGGGACACAAAAATCTCGTATTTTACAAAAATTTTACTATGCAAGTTCATGCACTAAGCTCTTCAATTTAAACAACTTCAATACAAATATACTTTTAAGATTTATATTTTCTTCATATATTCCATCTATATTTATTAGTTTATTTTTAAAAGAAGATAATTGATTGTAACTTGGTAATAATTTTATTTGCCAGCAATAATACTTGACATATATTAAAGTTTTATCAAGACCTGAAACTTCTAAGAAAATTAATCAAACAATAAAGTATTTTATATTTAGTTTCCAGAATGTGTTGAGATGCAACACCTACTTTTAATTTTGCTGAATTCATCAAATTCTCCCAACATTTTACGTCTTTTTTCATCTGTATTTTCATTAAAATTGTCCTTATTTTTATGGCTCCTAAATTCCTGGATAGGATTTAAGAATCCACCCTCAAGAACAAACGAGAATGTTATGTACACAAGCTTATTCCCCAAATTTTTTTAATACTTTACTATATTGTTCTTAAGGAACTTTAAAAAAAAAGTTTTGTTTTACTTAACTTTAAAAAATAATAATGCACAAGATCTTAAGCTGACTTCGGATTATTTTTTCTGTCTACAAGAAATATAAAGGCTTTTGTATTTACCGTGTTAATCGTTTTTTTATTTGCTAATAAAAGTTTTCCTGCTCCTCTTTACCTGAAAGGTAGAAAAAATGTTAAAAGGTGATGATTATTTAAAAATTGATTTTAAGAACAGTGATTCCATGTTTCTACTTCATTTAAAAAAAAAACTTCAATTTTTTTTAAGGATAGGCAATTTTAATGAAATTTTTAATACAATTCAAGTTTAAAGTCTTCCGTTTATTTTTAAAGCTTTTCACTATACTATTTGAAGTTACTGAAAATAATTTTTTTAAATGTAATTTTTTTGAAAAAAATTTTAATATAAATTTTTTGAAAATAATTTTTAACGCAAATATTTCTAAAAAGAATTTTATAAAACATAAAAACATTTTGAAAATAATTTTTTTAAAAATTAAAATTGTAAACTCTTGCAGTGTAGAAAAGTTCACGCATTTTCCACTTTTACTTGTACATCTGTGGGCAAACCAGCCATTTTTACCGAAAATGCATTTTTGTGGTAATTAATTAAATTTAAAAATGTGAACAATGCCGTTAAAAAATATTGCAGTTGCAAATCAAACGTATGTTCACCACAAGAAACAACGGAAATATGTCTTGGAAGAGTAGAATACCAATCAATAACCCTGAGCGAGGGTTGTTGTAAATGGAGTAATTAACATGCTTAAAACGCAATTTAAAACCTATTTTTATTCCGTTTCCCTTCCTAACATTTAGATTTCTAAAGAAATTTTTGCATTTACTTAATTTATATCTTAAATTGAAATTATTTTATAAATACTTTGAAGCCCCATTTTAAAGTAACAATCGTCACAAAGGAAAATTATGCAAAATGTAAAGAAGTTTTAGTAGTCATATATATTTCTCATGTATAATACATAGCTATAAACAACTTTGCAAAAATATTATTCGTGAGAAAATAAAGTCTACCATATTTTAGCAAAATATTTTGAGTTTTTTTTTATCTTTTCTTTTTAACATTGAAAAGTCTGTTTTCAATGCTAAAAATAAAAAATAATAAAAAGCTCAACGTTAAAAAACAAAAACGTTTAAACGTCAAAAAACTCTCTAACGTTGCATATCTAACTACTTCGAAACAATAAAGTTATAGATATAATTATAGAAATTATTGCAATTCTGATTACTCATTTAAATTTTTTTATGATTTGAGCATAAATTGGGAGATAATAGTCTGCAAACGCGATACTTGATTATAAGCAAAATTATTTGTATAAATAAAGAGTGAACTGAAAAATTAAAATATACAAAACAATTAAATTACTTGATATTTGAAAAGGTTATACAAACGTAATAATTTAAATAACCGTTTTATGTAATAACATTTTTTATTCCATTCATTAACTTTTTGGAGCAGATGAAAAAGTGTTATCTGATTTTTCTTAAACACCCTCTCAGAAGAGAAAGTAATTAGAAAGTCGTATAAATTTTGAATTCCAATTTGCGAAATGGAGGTGAAATTGCTTTGGTCATTAAGAGTTTCTCCATTTTATAATTTTTTTTTTTTTTTTTTTTTTTTTTTTTGAAGCATGGTTTGGCGCGTTAAACGTTGAAAAGATTTTTTCTGCACTTCATTTAGGGGAGTGACGTAGCTTGTGGAATATTTTTTCTATGGTCGTGGAATGGTTAAATTTTTTTTGTATGTTATCATTTCATTTATCATATTTGGTTGACTCGCGTAGAATGTATATTTTTGATTTTTTCATTTCAGACTATTGTAGTCGATAATTAATGGAATTAAAAATGCATTTCTACACAATAAGTAATACTTTATCGAGCCTTGACTTTTTATGAGCGCAGTCGCAGTTTGTCATTGGCTTACTCAACTTTAAAGCCACAAAAGCTCTTCATGACGTCACTCTTTGCGTCCGGTTCGGATTGCTGGCATTTCTGAATAAAAAGTATGAAACATATTAGCAGGCGGCCGACTGTACTTTTCATGTTCCGAAAAAGTTTCGCTCCTTACTTTCAGAAATGCCGATAGCCCCAACTGGACGGATAGTGTTACGTCACACTGTAGTTCGGTTGTATGAAAATGGGGAAACAATTTAAAGGGACTTAGAAATAATCTTTTCAAAACCAATTTTCCTTCAATATGTGTTTAGAAGTAGAGAAAAAATTAAATTGAATTTATTAAAAAATTATATGAACACAATAGCAACTTTAACTAAATTCAACTTTATGCCAGATCAATAGGACATGTAAACACAAATTTAATATTTTTCCAGAACGTTTTATAATTTGGTTGCATCAATTTACGAAATAATAATTAAGAAAAATTTGGGAATGGATTTGTTCAAAAATCATTACCTAAACAACATGCATCCACTATTTTGTTACGAAAACTTTGCTCTAGACTCTTATAATGTTAATTTATATTTAGAAATATTAAATTTTCAGAACGGTAGACGAAAGTTACAAAATCAGTGACTTCTTAAGAACTCCTTTTAATCAAACCTTTGAAAATAACTGCCTCACTGGACAGTGTTATTAACTTTTAAAATTGGTATTACGTTGATTTATTAGCATACTTTAACGTTGAATTATTACAAAGAATTTTCTATTAACCATTAAGTGCTTCTCTTTTGAGCTTTCGCCGGATTTATAAGTGTGTTTTAGAAAAACGTTTTCTTATATTTATCGCTCAGGAAATCTAGCTAAGTAATGTATTCTGTCAGATCGTATCTTTACATACTTGATTAATTTTCAATTTCACATTTCATTAGCACTTTTCTTTAAGCCGACTTCACTTTTAATTAGGATGGGATGAGACTTTCTGAACTATTTTTACTTTTCATTATTTCTTACTCATTAAAAGCTAATTAATTATCTCAAAAAATTATTTCTTGGCTTTGTCGTTACTCATGGGTCATATTTTTATGCTGTAGATCGCGTGATTTAGTGCATGTCTTGCTTTAGAAAAGTTTTTTTTGTTCAATTCATCAACGATTCCCTTTAATTTGCTTCGATGTGACTTTTAAAGCGTGAAATTAGCTCGTGTTTTTCAATTAATAGTGTAGAAACGTCCTCTATTATTTTAAGGAAAGTTTTGTCCAACAGTAAGATTTTTCAAGAAGTAAAAGCTTTAAAAATATTATAAATCTGTTTTTGGATGTAGCAATTTATGCAAAAAAAAGTATTTTAATTGTTGTAGTCTAACAATTAGCTTTTTTAAGAAATGAAATATAACAAGAAGTTTTTAAAGAACTAAAATAGCCTACTTTCCTGTTACTTAAATACTTACTAAAATTCTTATCTTGAAAAAAACTAGGTTCGTAAAAGTAAGTGACATCAAAAACCGTTTTTCCTCATTAAATTTAAAATAAATTTCACTAAACGCAGCATCTAACTAAACACAGCTTTATTTGCAGTTATAAATAAATATTTAATTTTTCGTAGAACAAAAACCAAAAAACTACTCCTCAATAAACATTTACTTGCTAAATTCGGCTAGTTTCATTTATTTTATTTCGAAAATTGAATAATTATAACTTAAATCGTTTGCAAAATTTTTTATTACAAGATTAAATATGTAATATTGCTCGCCTTTAAATAGAATGAAAACAATTTATATCAACATACAAGGATCTCGTAGTGAAATATATATTTGACGTCATCTTAAATTGATCGATGTCTCAAAAATCATTTTATTTTAATTTATTGTCTAAAAGATTAAAGTTTCTCAAGCAATTGTTGCGATGGCAATGATGATTTAATTCTAATAAAAATGGCTTCCTATGCTTTTTAAATGAGCATTAAATTTTGAAGTTTTTTAATTAATTGAAGTGCTTAGAATTCGAATTCTTTTTTGAAATTTTCAATGTATTCTCATTTCAATATGCTGAATTTTTTACGTATGTCACTTGTCTTATCTAAGCTAATTACATATTTATTTATAACTACAAATAAATCATGTGGACGATTCGTAATATTTATTTTATTGGAGCTAGAAAATTAATGAAAATAATTGATTTGTCGCTTTAAGAAGTTGAAATTATAGCTGGATGCTGTGTTTAGTGAAATTCATTTCAATTTATATAAATTTAATGTGGAAAAACGGTTGTTGATGTCACTTAATGTTACGAACCTAGTTTTTTCAAGCTTAGAATTTTATGAAGTATTTAAGTAACAGGAAAGTAGGCTATTTTAGTTCTTTAAGAGCTTCTTGTTAAATGAGCATTAAATTTTGATGTTTTTTAAATAATTGAAGTACTTCGAGTTCGAATTCCTTTCTGAAATTTTCAATGTATTCTAATTTCGATGCGCTGAATTTTTTGACGTATGTCACTTGTCCGTAGCATTTGTAGTTAAATTCAGCGATTTAAATGACTCGAAATTGAATTTCAATGCTAATTCAATTGGAAATTCGTCGTCAAATAGTAGATTTATGTCCGTCCTATCGTACAGACAGACGGACAAAAAGTATGAAAGTTGGATTTCTGAGGTTATACCTTTCTAATAAAAAAAGAATTTTTAGATCGGATTGCTAGAACTGATTTTGGAAGGGGGGTACGGACGGATGGACAGACGGACAGATAGACGGACGGGCGGACATCGACCGCATGTCAATACCTACTTTTTCATTTTTTTTAATTCTTCGAATTAAAAAAAAGAAAAAGTAGGCTAAAAACATACATAATAGAAGAATATATAATAGAAATATATAAATTAGTAATTATTATAAGAAAAAATTTTTGTTGCTATTTACGACCATACTATACTTAACACTTATGAATATTTGAAATTTATCCTCATATAGATAAATTGCCTGTTTGTTATTATGAAACGGGTTTTTACTTTATTATAATGAGTTATAAAAATATTTGAAGTGTATCATAAAAATATTTTTTTCTAACTCATGTATATTTCAATCTATAGTTCTTTTTCACGAAACAATTACAAGACATATATTAATTTCGATATCTTTTAATTATTAAGTTTTATTATTATACCCAAATGGACACTTATTGCTAAATCGATACCAAATATTACAAAAGTATATGCTAATGAGGAATTCTAATTTATTTATTGCATTTCACAAAATGGTGAACACCAATAATAATGACACTTTTAATAAAATTGAATAATGAGAAATGTATTTTACTAAAAAATTTTTATCTATTATAAACATCTAATTAAAACAATTTTTTTAAAGGTTTGTTAAATTTTTCTAAAAAGTAATCAATAGTTGCAAATGTAATAATTTATTTTACATTAACGTATTTCCTTAAATGGATAACTTTTGTAAAGACATTAATTTTTTATGCGTTAAAAATAGCATACTCTTTTCTTTACTTTACGAAATCAAACTTTATATATTTTTATAATATGACAATAAAATATACACTTTTTATTATGTAACAATATGTATACAACAAACGGATTTTTTTAAACGGACTATTAAAACTCTTAAAAATGCATAAAAATTTTAACTTGGTCTTGAATTTAGGAAACGCAATTCCTGAATTATTTTAAAACAATAGCAATTTAAACAAAAAAATTTCTTTGTTTCAATCGCTGGGTAAATTCAAAATAGTAAATTCTTATAAAACCTAAATTATATAATTTCTACACAGATTACGTTCTACTAATTATAGTAAATATAATACATATATAACATAGTTTTTGTAATGAGTTTTGTTAAATATTGTATTGAAAATACATAAAGTTCATTCCAACTTCTAGCTGGACAAAATTTATCGCCGCGACCGTAGTGATCACAAGTCGAAGAAATAGATTAGTGTGAGCTATATATGTTCCTTTTGCTTGCTCATTTTCAAAGAAAAGCGAGCTCGGAATATGGACGTATCGGTTATAACAGAGGAACAAGTTGTGTGATCGTTATGCCGATTGTACCAAGTAAAAGGTCGAAAAATCATTTTAAAAAAAATGGGGATTTTGAGTTATGAATGAGAATAGAAAGACTTGTATCTGCTTATGTTAAGCTATCGAAACATTAAATTATTATGTTACTCTAACAATTGAATTATTATATTAATTTAACAATGTCATATAATTTCCATGGTTTGAAGCGTTTTAGACGATTCAAATAAAAATTAGCGAGGCATTTGCAATAAAGTAAAATTAGATTAGTGTTAATTTTTTGCTTTTAATTTTCAAGTAATATTTTATTATGAAGTAAAAAAAAACTACTTTATAAGTGTTGCCGTTTTTTTTAAATATTTGCTTTGAAATATTAAAAAAATCTCTTTCTTGTTTCCTATTTTACGATTCTAGGATCTCTCTATAAACCACTTCAAACTTAAAATAGTAAAACAATGGAAAAACATTCAAAAGAGGGTTTTCAAAATTTCTAGTGAATAGGCAAAAATCCCCGAAAAAAACTGAATCTAAAAAAATTTCCAATGTTACTTTCTTTTATTGGCATAAAATGTTGCGAAAACTTGATACTACAATGAAACTCTATTCAAACACAATGTTGTACGTTCAATAGATGGAAACATCTTTTTTTGTTGTTGAAGTGTGCAAGATTTGGTTTAGTCGCGTCTTTTCGGTTTTGTTCTGATGCTCTGTGAATAGAAATGTCTTCAAAAAACATTTTAAAGTAAGTCTGAAATGTTTACTTTCCATACCACGCATATGGGTCTGACATATTTTATATTCAAGTCGATAGAGGACTAAAAAATAAAAGTACAGAATGTGTAGTGTGTATGATGGAATATAAGGTTTATTGAATTCTAAGTATTTCGAATTGTTTTTTTTTTAAATATAAATCTGTTTATTCATTATAAATTTTTTTCATTTTTTACAGATTCTTCGGAAACGACATATCTGCAAATTAAGGAGCAGTTGTTTTCCCATGTTAAAATTAAAATTTTTTCAAAATTTAGTAAACGTATAGCAGCCATTTTAAAAAATAAATATGAAAATTTCGATATTCGCAAAAGTGTTTAATACATATTTGTTCTAGTTTTACAATTTTCCTGTTAGTGTTTTTTTTTCATTTAAAATTTTGTAATTTACTTGCATTTTAATTGTCTATCATTTTTGGATTGGTAATTCGGTTTGTAGTTTTCCTTCTGTTTCGAAGAAGAAATGTGTGACGATTAATTATTTTTTTACTACGTTATCAAATAAGAAAAATTGAAGCAACACATTGAAATTTTTTGTTTTTCCTTTTATTGCAATGGAATAGGGTTAAAAATGGTTGAGTTTTATCGTAAAAAGCACTATTTTACACGTTTTATCGAAAAAAGAACCCATCATGATTGACAGAAAGAATGCAAACATTATAGTTATTTAAGCAACTAGTTCCGAAAATGATACTTTATTAAGCGAGTGGCTTTTTATTTCACGAGCGAGGTACGAGCGAGTGAAATTATGACACGAGCTTAATAAAGTATTATTCGGAACGTGCTTGCTTACAATATTTTTTATAATGACGTGCAAAAAAGTATTTCTACCAATGAGTGATTTTCATGACATCCTTTAGTTTCCATGGAGATATTCGAAAATGCAAAGTAGTGAAAGAAAAGTTGCAAAATACTTTTCTATTTTGAATCAAAATAGTATTTAGATTAATTAGTGCTACCGAACATAGGTGAAAATGAATTTGAAATGATGTTCGACCAACTTCCAGATTAAATTAACAAAGCAGCTAATCAAGTTTGGTCGAATCTTATTCCAGAAAAGTATTGTTTGGAGTGAAATTTGTGTTCTTACTTTTATCTTATTTCATTTCCTTTAATAATTTTTGTAATACTTTTAGTTTCCATGGAGATTAGAAAATGCAAAAGTAATGAACCAATAGAATTAACTGAGTTTCGTGACCATTTAGTTTCCATGGAGATATTCATGACATCATTTTGCTTTTCTACCAATCAGATACTCTTATTTACTTTACCAAACTGTGCCGAAAATTAAACTTTCGCTCACTGTCTGTGACGCAAGCACGTAAAGTGTCATTTTCGCAACGATTTATGAATGAATATGTTATAAAAAAGTGAACTTTTTTGCACGTTGTTATAAAAATATATTTTGCTTGTTCATAGTAATTGAAAAATATGCTTTTTTACAGTTATGTATGAAATTTCATTTCATACTGAATAAAAATATCTACATTAAAACTTCCTTTAATCAATTTTTACATAAAGAAATAGCTTTTATAAAACCTTTTCTAACACCTGCGAAATTACTTTTCCATAAAATTACTCCCATTACTTTTTTTCTCGAAAACTATTGCATAAGTTTTTCATCTAATATAGCTGATGGGAATGGGGAAACACAAAAACTATTTACCTACACTTTTACAACTAAGCTTAATGACTCCTCTTCGATATTTTCCTTATGGGTTTATTACCTGTAAAAACACCTTACCACCTACCAATTTCCAAGAGCGTTTAAAAAGTAATATTTAGTATGGAAGGAATTGGGGAAAAAATTATCGAATTTTTTTCGTTTTATAGGTTTTATTTTTATCATCAGCGTCAAGAGTAATGGGTGTGATAAAATTGTACCCATCTTAAAGTTTTCGTTATTATGAAATGAGAACAGTGAAAAAAATTAAATTGTTGATTTTGAATTTCTTGACGTTTAATAACAGGGTAAGATAGAGAAAAAACAGGGCATATTTTTTGTGCATTTTTCTTTACGAGTTGTTAGAAAAGTTTTAGTGGTTTCTTAGTTTTTTTACTGAAGAACGTAACAATTTTAGTTACGAATAATCTAAAAGAATATTTTAAATTAAAATTTCAATATAGATTTTTAATTTTGAAATTATGTGCAGTTTGCGATCCACTGAATCCTAAAGCCAAGTTAAAAGTAAAAGAATAAAAAATACAATTTAATGTACTTTTTAAATAATATTTTTTGGATTAAAAAATTTGCAGCTTTTATAGTTTATTGGAGGTTTGAAAATACCCAGCAGATGAGCTAATAACTAAAATATAGTTGTGGAATATATTATTATAAGTTGATGTAGAAATTATTTAGTTGAAGTATTTTTTTAAACCCTTCTGTTTGATAAGATAATTTCGATTTTGTGTGCATTTTCAAAGATTAATGAAAATTGGCAAAATATTTTTTGAGAATATGTTGTGCATAAAGTTTAGAAATGATTTTTTTCATCTCAATTAAAATACATGAAAAGTTGCACTAAAATGCTATTTTTCTACACATACTCAAAAAATGCTACTTTTTTATTTACTAAATTAACTTCTTTTCAAAGTAAATAAAAAAACATTAATTATGAATTTCTTCTGCAGCATCTTTTAATAAATAAAATTTCACGTGAAATAAGCAAAATGTTTTTTTTTAAAGTACTAAATATTTATTCCAAACCGTTTAAACTATTCAGAAATATTACATACTGAGTTTCATGAGTTTCAGAAACACTCACATCATTTATTCATACACGCCAGAAAATATAGTGGAACACAAACAGTTTTATGGGAAGAAAAGCATCGAGGCGGACCTTATTTTCTGTATAAATTCAAGTTTTTCCCCTATTGTATTTGCCTAAATAAATATTTCCCTTCACAGAAGTTCAGATACTTTCCCTTATATCCTGCCATAAACTAAACTTGTCAGGACCACAAACATGCTCTGCCTATGAAGATAAATCCGTCCCTCTTACATCTCATTCATCATGTTATCCCAGACTCTTCCGATGATTGACTTTTCCGAATCCTACGGGGGCTGTGAAAACTGTCAACACTTTTGGCGTGATGTATGGAACTTATTTCGAATCCCCCCTTCGGAGATAGAGCACTTTAAATGGTTCGAAAATGCTTCATTTTTCACAACCCATAAAATTATAAATTAGGTATATTGAGTTCGTGGATGAAAAATACAACAATTGTTTTCAAGCACTTTCTGAGGTGTGAATGAAGAATAAGTAATTTTGACGTTGTTTGAAATTTTTTAAAGTGTCATTTTTAAAAGTTATGTGAATTTATTGGCTTAGTCTATTTTAAGTTTTTAATACGAACGTGTTTAAAAGCGGAAATTATAAAATCAGTTTTGTTCTTTAATTGTTGTCGTTTCTGTATATTTAACCACTATCTTCAATTTTGTTTTTCCATAAAAAGGCAGGATTGATGCCGCCAATTTTATGGTAAAATTTATGTTAACTGCTATTACTAAAGTTTAACCTTGCATATATGTACCAGTTCGAAATTATGTTGACATATTTTGGTTTGTTGTTTACATTTTAATACCTAATACAAACTGTGTCCCCCCCCCTTGTGGCAAGACTCAATTTCATAATCTTTGAATTACAAGAATACCCTCTGTTTATGAATGTGCAGCTTGATCAAGTATATATGGTGTAAGTTAACTGATTTTCATTATAGTACAATAAATTCATGCATACATAAGTGAAATTATTGTTGCAGTATTCTTTTTTTAAATAATTTTATACACCAGTCAAAGTTGAGGTTAAGGCCGGTCTCCAACTTACAATCATCTGATTTCAAGACCGTCGCTATAACTGCCACTGAATGCCGGATTGACAGATTCCGCCATGTGTACATAATCCTATTTGCTTCACAGCATTTATAATTGCGTATTAGACACTTGGAAAATTTATGCTGGATTTCACAGCGTTGAACGTTCACCTAAATTTGGAGTTCAACTTTACTTCAAAATTGGTGTAAGGTTACACTGAAATATCAGGGGAACGTTACACTAAGGTTTTACGGCATTTTTTAGAAAATCTGTGCAAAAAATATCCCTTTAGGAATTTCAAAATAGTTTCACGAGATTTAAACTTAAGGCATTCAAACGGTTCTAAAAATTTAAATTTCATACTCCATTGCGTTTCACCTCCATCTAAATAATGTCTTTCTTTCTAATATCACAGTTTTCAAAAGGAGAAACTTATATTACTAATTCTAACTCGAAAATCATAATATTTTTATTACATTTACTAATCCTAACTCGAAAATCATTAAATTTTTATTAAATTTTTTTTAACTCAAGGAATTTAAGTATACTTTTTATTTTAAAGTATTAGATACACGATTGTTAATACCGTAACTTAATAAGAAAAATTAAATTCAAATGATTGTTAACACCACTTAAAGTTGCTTAAATTATTTTTAAATTTTGATGGAGATTGATTTTACTTTTTAATTATTTAAACATAACAATGAAGCATAAAAAATGATTGGACTGTCGTGGAAATTAGGCACACGTTATTTTATATTCTTTCAAGTACAAAAAAGGGGCAAACATTTACTTACTAAACAATTTTCTTATACAACTAACATTAAGAATCTTTTATTCCGTTTTCTTTTTTTAACGTAATTTATTACGGAACATAAGAAAATCTTGTGATAATCAAACACCAAAGTATATTATAATAAATTAACTATGAATGAACACACAATTAGTATGCAGTAAAAACAAATAAAATTCTAATATAGTTTTGTTATTTTCTTAGAAAAGTTTATAATTTTTATTAGAAGAACAGAGATTTTAAATTTAACCATTTTTGAATAATTAAAGTATTGGTTTATTATTATCTTTTATAAATCCTAAATAAAACAATAACTGAATCATATCCTAGTTATCTTTTTCCCTTTTTTATTTAATTTTTAATTCACGTTCTCTCACTTTTTTACGTATTTTTAATACATTTTCTTTTTTAATTTTACAGATTTTCATGATTTACCTTCCACCGTCATGAAATTTCGACATCTAATTATTTTTTTACTCAAGATCTTAACTGACATTGATTATTTTATCTCTATACTCAGTCTTATCGATATCAGATATTTTTTGTCTGTGGTCATTAATATAATTTCCCAATTAAAATGAATTATACTGCAATTTTTATAAGACAAATAAAACATCTTTTTTTTTTTTTTTTTGAAAAATATCATTTGAGTAATCTTTTCGAGAATATATTCTTTTAAGACTTTTATTTATCCAAGAAAATTTGAGTGTTATTAATTTTCGAAACCATTTTTTAATTGAAATTTTTATCGTTCATCCCTTTAATGTATTATGAATACTCAAGTGAATACAGATCACAGCAAAATCATCTTCATGTTATTAAATCATTGTACTCAAAGATTGAATCCCTTAAAGTTAATTTAATTTATGCACACATGCATCAATGTGAGGAATGCATTATATATTTACTATTATTTATGAGTTTTATAAAAGGCACAAGAATGTGAAGCATCTTTAATACTTACCAAAATATACCGTTCCATGCATGGCTTCTTTTATATTTAGATTTTAATGATGAGTCGCTTGCGTTCAAACTTAATTGGGACAGAAGTGCTTTAATGTATACGGCTTCATTATTCGCATAGCAGGCAGGCATTTCACCTTGCGAAACTCCACATTAGCGTATCTATTACAGTACTTTATAGGTAGTATGATAAAATTGTATCAGACATGTGTGTGAAAAAGTTGTTTATATTATCATGGATTTATACATCTAATAATTTTTATTGTATTATTTACATTGTAATTAAAACTTTTAGTATTTTATACTGTTAAAAAATAGGCCTTTAGTTTTCCCAAAAACGTGGTTCCTAGTTGGCTGTAGAGTGAAATGTCTCACCGTATTTTCGGTATTTGGCAAAACTATTTCTGTTCCAAAATCGAAAATATAGCTTAACTGAATTATGAAAATATTGTAAAACATCACACTACACAGCCATTGCAGCTACTAGGTACCCTTATTATGGGGAAATAATTTGTAAACATGTACATTTTAGTGTTACAGCAGGCAAGATCCTCCGAAGAAGGTGTGCCCATGGTCTTTCCCAACATCCCTGCAATTATGTACTTCTCATACAGTTTTACAATGCTATCCCAGAAACACAACATAACATAACTTGGAATGCGCTCTCTAGAAGGGAGGAGCATATACTTTATAGCCCTTTACACCACTCTCCAGAAGGGACACAGACACAAGAGACACACATAGAAAGGACGACACAAACACATAGGCAAATAACAACATGTATTGTTAAACACAAACATCAATGCCTTACCGGGATTCGAGCCCGCAACCAGAAGCTCCAAAGGCTAGCTCCCTAACCGTTGTGCTGCTGGGTTGGCGCTATCCCAGTAAGTCTATATTGAAGTAAGAACAAGTTGGTTCATTTTCAAATATTCCACAGAAATTCAAAAGAAAGTCACTTACTCATTTGTCAAATTGGCACAATAAGTACTGAAAGTCGTAAAGTATCTTAATATAAATACAGACAGGGACGAAAATAAAATGCGTTTTATAAAAGGGTTCTTGAGGCCTTGGGATTATTCAATTTTTCATGTGGAATCTCATTTGATATTCATAGAATTTTTTTGCGTAATGAAAGGTATTTTTTTTGGCACTTTGCACTCAAGTATTTAATATTTTCGAATTGATACTCTAGTTTTTAATACGAGTATAAGCAAGAAACGTCCATTATTATAAATTTAAACGAGGTCCTTTTTTAAATTAAACAGTAAAGATTTATGAGATTAATGAAATCTTTTGTGTTTGAAAGAAATAAAACAAAAACACAAGAAACATTTGACAAAATTTTTAATTAAACTTAGTTGAAAACGACTAAATAAATCTATTTTTATACTTAATCTCAAAGTCTGGAAAAATTGTATTTCAGTTCATAACTTCAGTATGTGCAATATATTTCGATGGCTTGTTTTTATTTCATTTACTCATCCGAATTTTGAGAGGTTTTGCTATGATGTCATCAATACAATGGCACTGTATTTTAATAAAATTTCCCTGTTATTCAAATAGTAAAAGTATTTTTTTTGCCAATTATGAACATGCTCATGCTAGACAACGTGCACATAATTAGTAAAAAATACATGACATTTTTACATTTTTCATACCATTTTCGTTTAAAAAAAATATAACTGATCATTTATGAAATGATATTTTTTGTCGTTGAATTTCAGAATTTAGCTAACGCATTAATAATACTAACTGGCGATAAAAAAGTAAAAAGGTCTAAAAAGAACACGCCTTGTGTTTTACATGTATATTAACTGTAATGCTTTATTTTAAGCTTTAAGTGTTCGTGCTACGATGATGCAAATTATATTTAAGTGAAATGTATTACGTATGAGTTTATAAGTGTAGGGATTTATTTTAAGTATTTATGGTGGTACTGCTGTGCTCTTTTATTTAAATAATGCTATTTTTAACGGTTCAGCATTTTAGGATATTTGGCAAAGAACAACATGTAGTATTTCTTTCCTTAAAAAAAATCTTCAAAATATATTTATAAGGAAAACAGCTATAGTTTTAATATTTTAGCGTATACTAGGCTTATTTTAAATATTTATGTACCGCAAACACACCGTAATGTACCGTAAAGTTTCCCAACTTTATAGTACATTAAACAATAAACTGATATAACGGAGAATGTTTAAAGTTTTAAAACTAAATGTTGTGAAAGTGTGGTGCGTTGTTATGAAATATCATTTTTTTTTCTTTTATAAGATTGTGTGCACTTTTCTTAGCTTTTTCAAATGATTTAAGTTTAAAAGGTGGGATGAAGAGTAAGATTTCGCGTGTCACTATATACATTTTGTATTACAAAGTTTTGTATTAATTTTTCTTAAAAAATGTTTAATATGGATAGTGCCAGGTTCAAAGTTTTCAATTTCACAGTGTTAAAAGTTGAACTTCAAATAAAATTTCACGCTTATTATTATTTTTAAATGTTATAAGAGTATTTCATGCATTTTAACCAATAGTAATGCTTTACTTGCACCTTACAGCGAACTCAATTCCTAAGTTGAAAATTTATTCTGAAACGGCTATCTACAAATCTTTTTCTCTCTTTACTTTCTGGACTAAATCCTATTACTGCTAAATCTCTCTCTGTAAGCTGAGACGTTTGATATAAGTTTCACGTAAACTCTTTCGCGGAGTTTTTTTTTTTTTTTTTTTTTTTGAACGTCGTGTTTTTTACTTTGTCTTGAAGATTACAAAATGGCGCCACGAATCAAAAGATATGATGTTCCGGGTAAGATTGAAGTTTCTTTTTTCCGGAAATTATGTCTCTTCCGGCTACTGACATTCATCACGGAAGGAAATGTTCACAAAAGTAATGATATTACTGAATCGGTGCGAGCGTGGACGGAATAATATCGTTTAAGAAATATTTGTGGCCGTTTTGTGAAAATAGAGCATTTTGTACACGCGGGTGATTAGAATCTAATGCGTAGAGAGGTTGTTTTTCTTCACCTAAACGTGAGGGCTTTCACCTAAACGGTTGCATTCTTTTTTTTAAAAGCTTATTTGATCACGACTAAAATTGTGAACGACTCAACTACTCATATTTCTACCTCAAATATATAATCATGTATCTTTTTATGCGGGGTTAAAAAATAAAAAAAATGTGTCTATTTTGGAATACACATAATCAAATTTGATAAAATTTATCTTAGTTTTGTTATCCCTAAAGCTGCTGCACTGCAAAAAAACGGCCAAAAGTTATCTTGATTTGAATTATTGCGTGGTAAGTTATTCAAATTCTGGAGTAAGCCGTACAAATGTCCATTGTGTGAGACCCTATTTACTAAAACTTGTGGAACTTTAAACATTTTCAATCCCATGTGCAATCATAAATCTTGTGAAACGGAAAGGATAATGCAAAAATACATATCTACGAAACCTATCAAGCTGGATTTGTGCGTGAGTACAAAAACTACGTTCTCTTAATCGAAGGATTGCAGAATTGAGTCTCGCGTTAGAACAAGGAATGTCTTGGGGTATATTTTGAAAATTGGACTTTTAAAGGGGAAGTTGAAAGAGGTAGATATGAACAAGCCGACAGAGGAACAGATAGATGGACAAAATGTTTAACACATAGGTTTCTGATCATACCTTTCGAAACAAAATTTTTTTTTGAAACCGGTCGGTTAGATGAAGATTAGGGGAGAGTGGGGGCTATTGGGACGCAGGGCTAATGGGACAAGGGCCCTAAAGCTAGGAAATGTATACTTTTTTACAAATTTTTCTGCACTAGAGAATTGTAACAGTTACACTTCACATTTTAACAACCAAAGATTAGCAAATAAATGCATGTGCTGGTGAGGAGAATTTAAAGTTAATAAAAAGTGTACCTTGTTTTTCAATTTTGAAGTATTAAATAAAAACTTTCTATGAATTAAAATGCAGTTTTAGATTGATGAAATATCCTAGATTAAGATAGTATATGTCAAATACTGTGGTTAAGTACAAGTTCTTTTGTGTTGGGTCATTTATAAAAAACAACAAGGTGGGGTCTAATGGGACAGAAACAGTGGGGTCTAATGGGACACGAATAAACCTAGTTTCGCATGCTTCTCGCAAACAATCTATTTAAATCCCTTATATCTTATTCAGTCAAGTTGCCTAAATCTTTTTTAAACCTTAATTTTAAACTTTTTGAACTTTTTCACCTTATAATAAGTGAAAGTTCAAGTAGCTTTATTGGTGACATATTTCCACCTGAAATTTTAATAATTACATCTGAACAGAGCATGGTGAAGATAAATATATTGTTATTGGTAAATTTTGCTAGTAAGCAAGCTATTTTTTATTTGTTGGATTGCTTTCTGAAAAAGAAGGCGATGAACTGAAAATGTTCGTAGGGTAGGGTAGTTGCATATATATTCCGGCTTGTGTACTTGATCGAAGACCCGTTTATAAGCCTTCGTCAAGTAAGACAGACACAGAAAGAGTTTTTACTGTCACAGAGAAAGGAAGTACACCCAGGGCAAAGGAGGGGAATCGAACCCGCACCAGTTACAGGGAAAATGTTCGTTAGAATGATCTGAAACAGGTGAACGATGGTAAGCTATTTGAAGATAAGACGGTCTTTTAAATCCTTGTACCGTGAAAAAGAGGACAAGTTTGAGATAAATTTTAGAAGATTTAGTTGTAAAACTAAAGATTTAGCTATAAAACTAAAGATTTAGCTATAAAAACTAAAGATTTAGCTATAAAAACTACAGATTTAGCTTTAAAAAACTAAAGATTTAGTTATAAAACTATCCTTTCCAGTTATTCAAAAAAAATTATGGGAGCATCTTCGATTTTAAGTTTTAACTATGATATTTTATCTCTTTCAGAGTTGAATAATTGTTTAAAAAAAATTTTGTTATGTACACATTATTTAAATGGTATTTGCTTTAAAGTTTTATTTTCTTGTCCTTTTTTGATTCATTTTCCCTTTTTTTTAATATTTTATTTAGGCAACATTTAGCATGTCCCATTAGCCCTGCACCCTGTCCCATTAGCCCCCACATATGGGGGCTAATGGGACATTTACATGTTTGTTTAAAATGCTCAGCAACCAAAATATGGTAATGTTTTAACATTTGTCGAATGTCTTTTTAAGTAAATGAATGTTCAGTTTATGAGCTTGTGAAAAAAGAAATTAAAATTAATTTATTTTTGCTGAAATACAGAGGTTGAAAAAAAATTGTCCCAATAGCCCCCACCCTCCCCTATGGTGTAAGAACAGATGGACGCAAATCTAAGCGATGTCAATACCTACTTCATAGGTCATTTCAGTGACTGTAATTCTTTTGAGTTAAAAAATAGGGAAGTAGGCAAAAAAAAATCAAAGTTGATATAAACATTATTATTTTAAAGTACTGTAAACTGTTTCAGCCAAAATACAAATATGATTTTTTTTAATTCACAAATGGCAATTTTTAACACTAAAAATCTTAACATTGCTTTTCAAAATTTAAAAACCGAAATCGCATTTTTTTTATTGTAGTATCTAAATTTAATCAAGACCAAATATATTAACATTCATATTACTTTGCATCTTCGAGTCGTGCAAATATTTGGCCTTTTCAAAAACTTCTACAAACTATTCTGACACCCGAAGGCATGAACATGAAACGAACAAAAAAGTTCTAGTTTCTGGGTGTGACATATCCGCATTTGAGGAATGCAAATGCAGCAGTTCGAACTTTTTTTCCCTCTGCCAAACCCTCGAAATCCATCTGCTGACGGATTTAAAATCTATTTCGCGTAAACGGGAAAAATGAAAGTTGGCCGGATTCGGAATCGATCGGGCTTTATTCGGACCACACGTCTTCCCGTGCTATGACTGCATCAAGCGACAGGGTTCTTAGGTTGCTCATTCGGGGGGGTTTCTTTTTAGAAAGCGTACACTGATATTCGAATCATTTTTTTTATGAAACTCCATAAGGCCACAATACATATTTTTCGATAAGTTAAAGAGTAAAAGTTTTTAAAAGAGTATACCCTACTAAAAATGGTCAGTAGAGATCAATAGAAATTTTTTATGTGGAAATGGCCTACTGGTACCAATAGCAATCCATATTGATATCTATACAAATCTCTACTGATCTCTATTGATATCCATGCAAATCTCTACTGATCTCTATAGATATCAGTGCAGACCTATTGATGTCATTTGAGATCAGTAGCTTACTGATATTTTCTTTACTGGTGTCGTTAGAGCTCTATTGATATCAATACGAAATATTATCAGTAGGTTACTGATATCAATAGCTTCTACTGATAACAATAGAGACATCCTTAGAAGTAAGTACACATCAATAAATCTGTACTTATGTCAATAGATTTTTGTATTGATCTCTATGGATCATTTTTAGTAGGGTACGGTGTGATCGAAATAAGTGGAACGCCATTAGAATGTGATGGGATACATTTTAAAAAGTATCTCTGCTCTAAAGAGAAACTTTTTCAATTGCACGCGGCGGCATTGGTAAGGCCACAACCTGTAATATGCTGTTCAGTTTTGGTCACCCACCCTAAGAAAAATATATCGACTCGCTCGAAAAGTTCAGCACATACCAACAAAAAGAATTAAGAGTTTATCAGGTATTGATTGTAATAACATATTAATATCTTTAAACATTTATTCCTTAGAAAATAAGAGAACAAGAGGCGATTTGATTCAGTATTTTAAATTCTTCAAGCAGGGAGACATGGAGGGCTTAGGATGGAAATATATATAGTTGAAGCAGAGGATATATATTGTCAAAAAAGAAAATAAATCCTGCTTTAAAAGAGGTTATTATTTTTACAATAGAGTTATCATAAGTTTTACCAGATTCTGTAGTATTTTCGTAGAGCGTAGAAGAATTCAAGACTGTATTACCAAATTCTTACTTTGCACAATTTTTTTACAAACAAAATTTTATTGCATCTTGTGTGTTTTTGTAAATCATTACATCATTTCAATCAGTAGATGCACATCTGACAATCATTTTATAACACAACATTAATTTTAGAAGCCCTGGTATTAAAAACAATTAAACATATTGGATTAGATTAATTTAATTTAATTTAATATTTATGCATAGAATATTTTTCGTTACACTTGGAATACTAAGTTAAAGCAATGTTTATTAAAAATGTTTATGGAAATTATTCTATTTAAGTAAATTAATAATTAAAATTTAATCTAAAGGGCAAAAACTAATATGTTCTGTTGATTTTGAGTGACAATACATGAAGCTCTTAAGACATTAATTTTTAAGTCTTAAATTTTTATAAAGTCTTATATTTCCCCTTATTATTTTAATTACAAGAAATAGTTTCAATGGGAAGCGTTTCGTCTAATGGTGTCCATGCCTAAAAATTTCAAATCAGCTAAGGAGTTTATTCAATTGGATCTGAAAAAACTAATGGCATAAGTAACACGAAACTTGTCTCGCATAACTCAACATACTTAACTATTGCTACCATCATTAAAAACATAAAATAATCCTTAAAGCAGCTCCTTTTACCATTATTTTTTCAGAATTAGTTAGGCGACTGCTCAGAAAAAAAAATTAGCGACTTTTAATACACTTTACCCTTCCCTGTGGATTACATTTTTAAAAATTCTTGTAATTTCATTTTCAGTGTCTATAAACTTAAAAAAAAAAGACATAATGGTATATAATAAAATGGTATAGAATATACAAGTTTAAAAAATAATGGATTTTTAATAATATATTCAAATATATTTCTGAAATTCCAAATGTAAGATAGTTAATTGAATTCTTTGGTTTAAAAAGCTGTTTACAATACCTAAAAGATCATCTTCGCAAATCCTTTAAAATATTAACTCAATAGAAGGATTATTTATCGTTTTCAAGGCTTGAGGTCTTAGTAATTTCACAAAAATCTTCTTAGCTTCTAGTTGTGTGTAGCTTTTCGTTGTGGGCCAGGAGCATCATCAAGTGAAAAATATAGTTGTTTAGTAAGTTTTCTCTTTAAGAGTAATTTAATCCTTAATTGCTATAGAAGTCTTCTTGATTGGAGAATGTTTCGACAAATACATCCTTATCTTAGCACTGCAATGTTTTGAAAACGAAGGATTATTTTTCTCATTAAACGCCGGAATTCTAAATCTTTACTAAGCTTTTCGATGAACGGAGCTTAAGTTATTCATTAGAATACAAGTTGCAGAAGATATTAGTTTTCCAATCACTTTCTCTAACAAGTTCTCCGATATTCATTCAGAATACATTTTGTTGTTGTAGTTTTTGTCTCTAAATCAATCCACATATTAAGCTATTGTTTTGCTTTTAAAAAAAAGTCTTTAGAAAAGTCTGAAATGATTATGTTGGTCTTTTCGCTCTTTTGGGACATATGGCTAATGTGAACGGATATTTTTTTAAAGTTTAACTGTCTTTGAGAGTAGTATGAACTTCCAATTTTAACACAAAAGCCGATAAAGTTTTTGTGTTTTATGTTCTTATTACAATATGTCATATGCTATAACATTTTCTTTAATGGGCATGTTTCAGATCTTTAGTGGCAACAGAAATGCTAAATGAAAATCAATCATTTCTCGAGCCTCGATTGGAGAATCCATGTCACGTGGCAACAGCGGAACAATCGGAGCACCGATCGCAGGAAATGCACGAAAGAAAGATGGGAATAATTTATCTCGAAGCAACCCAATTTTAATACAGTTTAAAATATTTAAAGGATATTAATTATATTTTAAAGCCTTAGATCAGAGATTCCCAACCGACGCGGGAAAATTTCAGGAGGTACGGGTGAGTGATGTGAGCAACATGATACTATTACTAGTTTCTGTACGCATGAGTAGTGTGCAGACTATCATATTACTCATTACTTTATGTAAACATGGACAATATTTTATGGAGAAATCTTCAATTAACATAGCTAATTAACAAGCTCTGCTATTTTTGATGCACGAGTTACTTCTATGAAAGTCGATTTTCTAAACTCTTGTACATAAAAAATAAACATAGAAGCAGACTAAGTGTTGAAGGGGACTTATGAGTGAAAATAAGTTCCAGTACTCCTAGTGTTTAAATTCTAATCAAAGGCAAACAACAAGTTTCGTACTAAAGACTATAAAAGTATATATTGTATGATGATTATTTTTTTGCTGAGTTTTTACTACTTTTTTTATTTGTATGTTTTTTTACCTATGGGTAATAAATAAAACTGAAATTTAATACCATTTTAATGTTTTTATTTCTTTTTTAAAATAAGCATGTTATATACAAACAAATATTTAACCATAAAATATAAAACTTTTAAACGAATTTGATTCAAAAAGCCTTTGAACACTTCTATAAGAGTAAATATTATATATTTATTAAGATATTTAGGTCAGGTGGTATGCAAAAAAATCTCAACATTTCAAGTGGTGCGCAAGTCCAAAAAGGTTGGGAACTCCTGCCTTAGATGGATGGCGACCATCGTTTCTCAACATTTTCATTGTTCTCCCGTTGGTTTCGTTACTTGTTAACTATAACGTTATTTTTTCTCCCTCCAATAACAATTCAAGTGATGAAAATTTAAAAATAATTCTACTGATGAAATTAGTTTGTTATGTGGATCTCACAATGGCAGTTCAAAATATGGCCGGGAGAGAGCTCGACATCACTTCAGTGAGGGCAATGTTTATAACTGTGATGCGATGACCGAATTTCAAATTCAATGAATTTACTTAGTTTAACGAAAACGTCACATACAACTTCGTAAAGTTAACATGAGTTTCAAGAAGTGCTTCTCCTTGCCTGAAAAAGAAGGAAGCAAATTTTCCACGCTCGTTAAATCACCATCTGAGCTTTTATCCATCTGCTGGGATGATATTTCATTTATTGCAAGTCTCTCCGCTCGAACCAAAAGTAATGCTAATCATTCGACCAGGGGAAAATCCATAGGATGTTAAACAAGTAACAATACTTGCTTACTACTTGATATTTTTATGGGAATTTCGGATGAATAAATTCGTAGTTTTATTATCATGAAATCAGCGCTCTTCTTGAGGGGACGAAGGTTGTCCAAAATATCACTCATCGCAAAATGTATCCCTGCACCAATCAATAACATTATTATTTAAAATATCCGTACTTATCTAATATTTTTGTTTGGTCAAAATCTGGTGCAGTCAGATTGACAGGGTGGCAGATATATTTTTAAATTCTTAAGGAATGAATTAAGTAGAAAAGTTGGGAAATATGAACTATACATATGCAGCCCTTTTTTGAATTCATGTTAAAAAAATAAATGTTAATAAAGTTAAATGGAAAGCAGATTGTTTTTAATTACTATTGTCATACGTTTAAAATAATTATTTTATTGGTAAGCAATTATTTGAATTTCAAGTTAGTAATTCCTAGCGATTTCATATATTTTATCCAGCGAGCCAGTTTTTGACCATTAAAAATATTTTTAAAAAAACTTAACAGTCTTATCTATAAGCTTCCTGGTTAAATTTGTTTGTATTTAAAATTTCGATTCCAAATATACTGATTGAACTTATAACTTATATAAAGAAAATATACAAAATTCGTGGAGTTACTGATTGGAAAAATACTTTCTTTATTGCTTTTAATTTGCTTTATTAGTTCTATTATGCATTTCAGTAGTAGCATTTGAGTTCATTTGTATTATTATGCAAAACATTTTCGACACATCGTAATTGCAGTTTTTTCTATCTTTGAATTGTGGTTTTATTTGAACACAAATTAAAATGAAACTATAGTCAAAGCTAGCGTCTGTACAATTGATATAATAGATGGATTAAGAGATAGCTAAGAAAAATATCAGCTAATACTTGATATATGAGAATTCGTAATAGATAAGAACTCGTTCACCAAATTTGAAGTCAGAAGATCCTTTAGTTCTATGTGTAGAGTGGTTTCAGACAGACGGAAGTCCAATATTCAACAACCACTTTTTCTGGATCATCACTCTCTAAAACTTGCAAAAAACGCAAAATATAAACCTTCTGATTTTCAACCCCTTCGCAATACTTTCATTACTTTATATTTTATATTAGGTAATTGAAAGTAATTAAAGAAATCTTAATATAATGATTTTGAAAAAAATTCATCAAATCGAACCAAAACGTTCTTTTTGATAAACAAACAATAACAAAGACTATCTCTCCCACAAAAAGTATCCGAATCTTTCCCCTGAATGGAAGATGGTACCCAGAATGGAATCCTATTAAGGTTTCAGCCTGTGTGTTGCAGCATATGGCGGTGGGATAAGCGGATAATGATGGTATCCCAAAAAAGAGGGATGGAAAAACCCTGTTGTTGCTGTAATCCTTCATAGATACTCTCAAGTATTATGAAGGATTAGAATGATGTAGATTATATATTTGGGTTTCAGGTGAGGTCTGTTTCAGTTGCTTTGCATTTATTTTTAGACTATGTCTCATTAAAAATTCTACAAGTTCTACATTTATTTTTATTATGTTGGATGAAGAATAGGTGTATTAATATATGAGTGTAACTTTCAACCTTATCTTATGAAGCTGCTGAAGTTCAATGAAAAATGCGAAAAAATAAAACTTTTGAAAGAATTTTAGGCTGTCTTATTTAGTTTATTCACGTATAATGTACTTTCAAATAAATTTAAAAATGTAAAAAAAATGTTTTTAATGTTAAAAAATGATTTTGGTTACAAAAAATGCGTGTGCGATAAGAAATACGCATTTTCAAATTTATATAGAAAATAAGAACAGTTTCATAGCAAATAATACTTCTCTCTCTGCACGAAAAATTTATATTTATGATTTTTTTTTCCTAATTCAACGACTACATACAATGCATTTGAATACATACAATTAATGTGATTGCATACAATTCATTTGAAAACGCAGATTTAATTAAATCGGTGAGTGCAGAAGCAAAGTCAGTCACAAATTTCAAATTTTTCAGGAGGAAGAAGAAAACGTAATAACTCCTCCTCTATTTATGCACTCAACACTCGGAACTAACGTCCTGCATTTACGGAACTACTCAACAGACTTGCGTTGTTTTTGCACCCAACACACATCTTGCCTTTCTACGCTTATTTTCATTGAAAACGAGTTTTCGGATTTTTTTTTTTACTGAAGTGGTTTCTGCACTCACCGACTCAATTTGAAAACATAGAATTTCTTTTAATACATAAAACTATTCTATTTTTAAAGGACCTTACTCATTTTCATTGTATTATAAAAAAAATGACGCATAGGAATTATCAGTATCAAGTGTCGTAGTAAAGTATTTGCACAGAAAATATATCGAAACCCAAATATTGATCCTATTTAAAGAAGCAATTTTCTACTTGGAATTCTAAGTACTAACTTACAACAGCAAGAAATAGTTTTGGGGAATAGTTTGGTTTTCTCTGGAAATAATTGAGTAAGAAAATACTTTTAATTAAGATGGACGTCTTTTGTTTAAGAAGAGGTTTTTTTTTAACTTCTTACTAAACGTCCCATTTGCTTTTTTTATCCCTTGAATTGGTTGCAAATTTAACGTTATCAATCACTATTTCCTCGAAAAGCTCTATTTATTTTTACCTATTACTTTTTAAAACGAAAGTTTTTAATCCAATGTCAAATAATAGCTTCCTTTTAAATTGCTAAAATAGTGATTCATGAAACCAAAAATTCAACAAGAATCAAAGCACTTTTAGAAAGTTAAATGTACAAAACTGGAGGTCACTTTCCAAAACAAGATCAGAATGGAACAAGATTATGAAGAAGGCCTACGCCTACAAAGAGCTGTCGATCCAATAAAGGAGAAGAAAATCTGATGAATTTATGAAAAATGATTTTGTTGAAATTTAAATATAAGAGCTCCCGATCGCTATAAGCTTGATATATTATTTTTCAATTCTCTTATTAAAACGAGGCCCGTACCTTACAAATCACAATCGTTTCCCTGCAGACATACATTATTTAAATTTTTCAAACAAAAGTTTTAATTCAAAATCCTATCTTAAAACAAACACACAAAGACAAAACCTCCTTTCACAACGTACCGAATCAATATTAGTGTAAGCCACCGTTCCCCTATAATCCAAGCCATCTCCGTATATTGCATCTTTCAAACTCGGATTCCCGCCTAGCAAAAAGAAATAAAGACAAAAAAAAAAAATCCTGTGCTTTCGTATCGTCTTTTATTTCTCCAGAGACACTCGGTATTTTGTGAAATAAAATGCAGATCGTACCTCGGGAGCTATGCCAGAAATTCAATATACGCACACCTGGGTATTGATTTTAATATCGAGCTTTGGGGGGAGGGATACTTACATCTACACCCTCCCCCCCCCTCCCAAACTCTTTCAACTCTTGCCGTTAGTGTCGGATACTGCAGTGATTTTATTTATGTTTTTAACGCTTAGAGTTCTGTTATTTGGAAAGCAAGACTGGTGACCCTTTCATGTGTACATTTTTTTCTTTTATTTTAAATGCAGTAGGAAGTCAACAACTCAACTCAACATTTTTGTTGTTGGTCCTGTGTAGATTGGATTGTTGGAATGTGGAACAAGCGGAGGATAGTTATTAAACGCGGAAGATATTTTTGCTGTTTCCTGAAAAAAAAAAATAATGAATTATTATTAATCTTTTAAATGAAACTACGACGCGTCAGTATAGCAGCAGCAGCAAGCAGTAGTGCAAATAGTAATTAAAAGATAAATATAGTTCTAGATTCTAAAATAAAAAAGAAACAAAAATTTATATCTTAAACTTTGATTTTTGGATGACCAATACAATTGAATTTTTTTAGGTTTCTCATTTTATAAGTATTGTTTTTTTATTTTTCAAGTAACTACTTCAGCTAACTACTTTCGTTAAACTTAATGTATTCAATTCAGCAAATATTAACTCGTTTAAAAGTTTTCATAAAATCAAACTAACAAACGAAAGGGATTTTACCCCCTCATTTCCATTGTACAACACTTCAAAGCTATAGGACTAATTAATTTTAATAAAAAGTCTAATTGACAAACTCGCATTCTCATAAGCCAAACTAAGATAGAGGGTACGGCTAGTTTATTGGCGAATATTGATAATCATATATTCAATCTGGCGAAGTCTCCAATGAACGGACCGGCTCCTATATCTTATTTGTACTTTAGATAATCTGAGTTTTGCAACTAAACCTTTAAATAACCTTATGGTTGGGAAAACCAGATGTAAATATACATGTAGTTCAAATGTAAAAATAGTTTTCACGTCATCATAAATAGGCATGAAATATATCTATTTATAGCAAATACGAAAGTTATAAAATATGAATATTATAAGCTGATTTAAAATTTGAATGAATTGCCATTTTTAGCTTTAGTGTTGCGTTTCAGCATTTAGAGAGAAAGCTGATTAAAAAAATTCATCTGCATATGCGACGCACTTTTAAATCTTGCTTTAGAATTAAATGTATAAGGCTAGCTATTTTTAGCCTCCAAGAGGAACTGACGAACGGCTAGAAATTTTTTACTTAATCTTGTTTAAATTACAAGGACCACACCTCATCCAGCACCCAATGCTACATTGACATCCTTTCACATATGTAGTATATTAATTGTATTAGCTATTTTGCAGCTTATTTAAACTATATCTGGCCACTTTAAACGTTTTCCCGAAAAATCCAATTTTTGCTGATTTGTCATTTTCCCCCATACATTAATCGAAAAAAAAAAACACCACAGAAATGTTCAAAATATAAAAGAATTATTCATACAATTGCAAGAATAAGCGAAAATTCAGAAAAAGTTGTAAAAGAGGTTTTAAGTAGGTGAAACTTACGTCTCTTCATCTCAAAATATCTTTTACCATATATCACATTTTTCAGACATTGTATTTTTGTTTCAATCTTACTTTTTTCAAAAATAGTTTTTGAATAAGAATTTTAAATAAAATAACGAACTAGTTATTTTGTCATAAAAAGTTTATTGAATTCAAATATTTCTGAAACCACAAAATGAAATTCTAGATTTGTAAGCATTATTTTACTATACAATTTTAAAAATAATAAAATATATTTTTAACTTAAGATATTTTACATTAAATAGCATGAATAGGATTTTTTTTAATACAAGGATTAATTTTGTAGGAAACTAAATTTAAGTGCGTATTAAAATTTTATCATTCAATAAAAGTTGAGAGATAAGTAAATAGTGTTTTTACCCAAACTCTAAATACCTATCTTACTGATTTATTCCTACTTTATAGACTGCACTTTGCACTCGAAAACTAATTAAGTTTGATTGTTTGATTTATCATCTTAATAAAGGCGCTCTTATGTAATGATGAAATTGAAATGTCTAAGTCATATGCGTGCAGATATGCTTTAATGACAATAACTGACACTAACCCATTCGACCATTCGAGAATATGTGAAGGAAATGATAAAATTTAGAGAGAGTAGGGGAGAGCTATTTATTAAGTTTTAGTTAATTGAGAAAATTAATTATTCATTGGCATGTACAGAAATCCGGATTTTTCAAAAGGGGTGAGTGAGCAATGTAGCAGGGGTACTGAGGGCATATAATGATTTCCGGCTGCCTTTTTTTTAAACTTCCTTTTTAGAAGATTTAATACAGCCAATAACGCCTCTCAATTTAGAACCCTGGTCAAGTGACGAGGTCGACACCTGATCTGGCAATATAATTGAATCATTGAATTGGCCAACGAAACTTCGAGCGACATCGTACACTAACGCCGTCGAAAGTTAAGTTTGGTTTGGTTTGAATTATCGTCGCACTAGAGCTACACGAGGGCTATTGGCGACGGGCGTCGTATTTTAGAACCACAGTCAGGTGACGAGCCACACCTGAATAGGCACCCAACGCAACCGTTAAGGGCGACATCGTACGCAGCGTTAGGACTTTCAAGGATATTTAACGTGCACTCCCTTACACGGGGTATTATTCGTCGGACATTTTTTTGGCTGCACGGGCCGTTTATAGGTCGGCAGCTATTTTGGCGATGCCCGGACCCGAACCTGGGACCTTCCGCATGCTAAGCGAGTGCTTAACCGACTAGGCTCCCCAGCCCCTCGAAAGTTAAGACTCCCCGGATTTAACGAGAATGTCTATTCCAGTATACTCGGGTATTTTAGTTGGATTTTGGCTGCATATTTCCATACATAAAAACTACTCAGAACTAGCTGAATCGGAATTATCTAGGTGGCTGTGGTAGTATATATAATATGATTTGCGAAATTTAATGATACAAATAATGATACCTATAAAAGTAAAAAAAACCAAAGCTTTTATCTACGTAACCAATGCAGAAATATAGTTTTGTCCCAATCTCGGAAATTTTACAAACCAAACTAAAACCCATAGACGTTGTAAAATAAAAGCTTATGAATATATAATTCAATAAAAAGTCAAAGACGAAACTATCTTTGCCTCTTACACTAGCAAAGAAACATACTGCATGTATTATTTATTGGCCTTTTATTTACCAATAATTTTATTTTATGAAAAAGAACGTCTGAATAACTGGTGAAATATTAAAAACAGCAAAGATAAAAACAAATAAGAATCATAAATATAAAGTACTTTTATTTAAGCTCTTTTTAGTACATAGTTTTAAGCGCTTGAAGGAATTTAAATAACTTACATTTATTATTTATTTATCCTTTTTTCCTCGTTAAAACTAAAAGGACTTTGCATTCAGCCTTTCTCTAGTGTAAAAGAATTTATGTAAAACTCTTTCTAGAAATATTTTACTCCACTAATAATGCCCATTCATCATCAAAATAGTACTTTTTGTTTCGTTACTTAAATATTTGCTTCAATAATGCCATTAATATGGTAAAAAACTTGCTGAAGTTTTTTTACTAAATTTTAAACTTTCAAAGAGGAAGTTTACATACACAGAATATTGGAAAGAACTTTCGAAAAGTTTTTCAAACAGTTTGAAAAGAATTCGTCTGCATTCAAGCAAAAAGATCTCAAATGAGATTCAAAGGTCAATAAAAGTTTTAAACGAAAGTAATTCAGAAAACTCGAGAAGAAGATTTGACGGGAAATTAATTCTATTGGGGTAACTGGTTTTTGGAACTTAAATTTTTCTATGTGGCAAAATTTTGCAAAATCTATTTCAATAAAGGATAAGATTAAGTAGCTCTTTTATGCAGCGAAATACGATATTAAAAGGGGGATTCTAAAATGTGATCGAGAATTTTATTGATGAAATAAATCTAGAAACTGAAGATAAATCTATACCTTACAATTCTAACATACAATTCTAAACTTACAATAAAGCTAAACTTACAAGATACATACAATTAATTTAAAACTTTAATATTATTTCGTAAATGAATTATTTTATATAACACTGAATTGTTTTGCCTTTTAAAGAACAATTTTATCATTTGGTAAGAGAGAGGACTAATTTTCCATTGGCCTACATTTATTTAAAAATAGATCGCTGAATGAGGCCTGGATGGCCGTGGTTTAGACCATTACGCTAGCAGTCTGCACGCTATAACGGGTGCGGGTTCGATTCCCGCCTTTTCCCTGGGTGTACTTCCTTTCTCTGTGTCAGTAAAAGTTCTTTCTGTGTCTGTCTTATTTGACGAAGGCTTATAAGCGTGTCTCTGATCAAGTACACAAGCTAGAATATATATGTGGGCATTTCCACGCGTGACTGACACTACATCAGAACGATTAACCAATTTCGTTTGCTTAGTTCATAATTATTTTTTTTATTTATTAAAAAAAAATATTGTATGTCAGTATACCCCTGAGCATAAAGTATTTTTAGCAATCAGTGAAAAAAAATTAATTTAATATTTAACTAAAAAATAATAAAAATGTCCTGATGTGACTGACACTACACGAAAGTTCGTAGATTTTTGGCTATCATAAAAACTCTAATTTCTTCTGATTGAGCAGTAAATCAGCATTCTACCACTGCTTATTCTAAGTATAAGGTTTGAGACTAAATATATTAATTGCAAAAAAGTATTGAAATACCATTGGAAATAATTTATTAACACTTTTGTGCGTGACTGACACTACATGCAATTCGTGACTGACACTACATTGTGAATTGTATCACAGATATGGAATTTTAAGCAATAATAACACAACATATGTAAATAATTTTGAACGTTGTAAGTTAATAATTGCATAAATGGTAAAATTATGGTTAGAAAAGGTTACACAATGTCCCCTAAAGTAGGTTTCTGGTAATTTCTTAAGCTCTAATTTCTTCTTCAAAATGCAGTAAATCAACACTCTACCAGTGCTTATTTTAATTATAAGGTTTAAAGCTAAAACATTTAATTGCAAAAAAGTATTGAGATATCATAGGAAATAATTTATTAACACTTTTGTGCGAGACTGACACTACATTCAACTTGTGACACACTACATCATGTGAATTGTATCACAGAAATGGAAATTTAGGTAATAATAATTAACATATGTAAATAGTTTTGAACATGGTAAGTTAAAAATTGCGTACATGGTAAAATATAGGAAGAAAAAATAACACAACGTCCCCTAAAGTTGGTTTTTGGTAGTTTCTTACTTCTTTGTTCAATAGCATTTTCTGAAAAACCTTCCTTCTCAGGCCACGCAAAAAGATTTCCCGACCATTGCAGATGTTTCAGTTTTATTGAATAAGCATATTTACTTAACATTTGCCCACAATATATTTAACTATAATTTAACTACAAAATTAAATAACGCTCTTTTTCCAGCATCAAATTCATTTTCAAAATTTTGTTGAGAAGTATTTCTTTTTGCAGCATTTAAATTTGTTTAATTAGCCGTGAAGTATTTTGGGGGATTTAATGAAACATTGGCAGTTGCTTCAAGTAGGTATTTGTTAAATTAAAAAAAACGGAGCAATTTTTGAGTGTATATATCTCTATCTTTTGAGTGAAATATTTATCTTAATTTAATGAGCATATATCATTTAATCTACCTATTTTGCCCTTCACACAATTGTCAGAAATGTATAATAGTGATATGTTAGGGCATATTTCTAATGCAAAGTGAAAAAAATCTTCAGCAAAATGTGGGTCAAATTTCCTAGAAAGTGTGCTTTCTTTTATCGGGCCTTCTCACTGTATCACGAAGTCCATCAATTGGTCCGCCACCATGACTGAAGGCAAAGATGACCATGACTTTTGGAAGAGAATTACCACCCAAGGTTGTCTGAGGATTGCAATAGAGGTGGAATACTTTTAATTGAAGTGATGTCCGTAAAGTGGTTTTTGCTTTTATTTACTTTAAATTTTTGAAATTTATCCCATCTTAGAAACTTCCCCTTTGTTTTTTTTCTTTTTGCTGTTGATATAGCCATCTTAAATCAAAATTATCATAATATAAGAAATCCACAAATATTATAGCTAATCTAAAACATCTAGATCAAAAAGAAGTTGTGACGACACTACATTGTGACTGACACTACAAAGTTAAAACGTGTTATAAATATAGAAAATGCTTTTTATTTTCAAATTAAAAAGATGTGAAATTAAGCAGAGGTTACTATAGTAAGAAAACATTGTAAAAAATTTGAAATAAAGCCTTATTTTAAAAAGTTATAGAAACTTTTTTATCTTTTCGTGACTGACACTACAGTCAAAAAGGAGATTTTTATCTTCCTAATTAAATATCGTTTAGTTATAAATACCAATTAATAATTTGTTTTTAAGGTAGTTCTGATAGTGTATTTTAATAATTTTACCAAAAAATCTGGTAAAATGTGTTTCTTACCTTAAAATTCATTTGTTCAAAATGATGAAAAAACACGAGACCATGCTTTCAAAACAAAGTAGTCATTTTGAACCTGCTGTGTTGCCAAAGATGAAACAATAATAGTTGTTTATACAAAAAAATAAAATTCAAACCTTTCTAAAGCAAATGTAAAAGTTACAACTGTAGAAATTTTTTTTTTTTTTTTTTGGCAGTCGTGGTCTCTTCTGATGTGGAATTACCCATGTATTGACCATACCCTACGCTGAATGATGTCAGTGTTTGCTATGTAGTAATCCAACTTACATCACCTGAAGAAAAAAAATTATAAGTAGAAGCTGCGAGAGATATTTAAAACAAATCAGGATAACTCAACCTAACCTAACTGTAAAGAAATTTAATGTAAAAGAGTTTAATTTTATAGGTTAAGGGTGTCCTTATGTAAAATAATAATTTTACAGTTTTCCTAAAATAAATTCGTATAAAATATCGTTTTACTTTATACCTGGTGACAATAAAAAATATTCTTGAATAGTGATTATATTTAAAAACTTGCATTTAATAGTTTTGTTTTGATTTGTTAATTAAGTAATAAATAATTCAAAATGTTGCTTTTATCGTTTCATTATTTCATCGATATAAATTAGACCCATCTCACGAAAGTGACATATTAAAAAATTACAATCGAATTGCGTGCTGTAAAAAATAAAGTGTTCGAAGGATACGTAAAGAATCCTTAATCTTTTACATAAATAATATTATTAACATTACAAACTCTGCAAGTTTAGTGTGGTTCCTATTCTACTTCTTGATAGATAGCTAATTCTCTTGCTGAAAGCTGGACTATTGTACATTTGTATTCGATTAAGAAAACAGTTGTTCTTTAATGCTGTTTTAAATACAAAACATTAATGCCGGAGTTTTTTTTTTGTTTAATGAAAGAATGTTTAATGAAAGACTAATCAAGCCACATTAAAAGTTATTAATGTATGTTGTACTTCTAACTGTTTTCAGTTTACAATTTATAGCATTATTATAATTTTTGTGTGTGTTTTCTGGCTATTTACATTTTGATATTCAGAACTATTATTACATATAGCTTCATTTGAGATACATGGGAATTAGTCAACTCCCGAACACCCCAGTACTTTAATTTTGGTTGGTTTACTGAGAAATTTCATTAATTGATTTGATTAATTTTATACGTTCGATGGCTTACGAAGTATAAATAACACAATAATTATTTGATGGTACTAACAGCTGTCTTATTGAAAGAGCATAATTACTAATCTTAAGAAAGACCTTTGATGAAAAGAGATAAAGATGGTCCTTATCACAAAAATCTTAATTTTTCATTTTTTTTATTTGCTTTTATAAAAAAAGGTAGGATCCTTCTTCGAAAAAAAGGTGTTAGTATTTTTTCGTTCTTGTAAGTAAAGCTACCTTGAAATACCCATTTGTCAAACACTACCCCGCACTTTCTGAAGGAGATGTCAATTTTAGAATAGTTGTTTTCTTTAAGAAGATGTTCCAACCCCAAGGTCTTAAACTTGGTATATATCAAGTATTAGCAGTTCATTGTTTGAAATTATGCTGCACGCAGTTAATATCCATAAAACTACACTCCTTTCCAACCTAAGTTGGGTAAATAAAAATATGCTATGGAGAAGATCCTTCCGCGCATGCAAAGAGTTCCATAAATTATTTGTGAATCCATCCAGAAAACATGCTAAAAACATTAATTTCATTTAAGGTTTGACAGATTTGAATATCATTTGAGAAAATTTGGCAACTTTATCACAATGAAAAGTGTATTTAGGTTAAATTGTATTCAGATCATTTTGTATGTAAATGTTACCTTACAAGAGTTTCCAACTAACGGACCAACCTCGCTTTTCCCTCTGCATCTTTACTCTTTGTCTTAATCCAAGTTATGTTGGCAAGGAGTGTAGTTTGTTTATGCAGAATTTTAAATAATGGATTGGTTTTTAATATGAAAATTTTTAAATGATGCATAAAAACACAAGACATTAAGCCTTGTGCCAACGGATGCTACTGCAACCCTCTTGCCTCCCAGGCTACGGCCTGGTGGCACACGACAACAAAAACAACAAAATTTTAAATTTGTGGCAATTTTTTTAATTTTTCAAATTTTCTTACGGAAATTTGTGTGAAGAGAATTTAATCTTTGTATTATAGTGTACATCAAAAAGTGCTTACTTTTATAAAAAAAAGTATAATATTTATTAACATATATCACAAGTTATGAACATAAATTTATTTATAATTTTAGATTGTTTGTAATTTTGTTCTTTCAACAAAATTTCATTTGATTCTTTGAGAATTCTTGTCCTCATGTGAACTAATAAGGACAATTTAGTCAGTAACACTAATTTGAAAATTTTTTTTTTATGTTTTTTATATAAATGTCTGGTCTGTGCTAAATGATATGAATCACATGTGCACTTACATTCATAACGTAGAAGACTTAAATATATTATGCAATGCAGATTATCTAACACAATGCAGATAACACCTTCAAATAAATTTTTGTTTAAAAAAATTAGATCTACTGCTTTAATAACCTGTAGTTATAAATTAACTTGCACACCTTCTCTTCAAGGTAGTTTTATTCAATAGAGCATTTATTTCTTATTGAATGCACTGAGAGGGAAGACGTTATGATTTTCCTAAAAGTAACAGACCGAAAAATTTATCTAAACAACTCGATCACATGATATCACATGATTATATCATACATGATCATTCCATATAACATGTTATTAAATTTAATATTTTGAGATGGTTAATTTCGTTCATCTAAATTCTAACAATAAAAATTATAGAAGGTTACATTTAGGAGACTCAACAAAATATTGAAAAAATCTTTCTAACTTTCTTTGAAGAACCCCAGAACAGTGAATTTTTTTTTTATCAAAACAGGTGACAAAACAACTGTTTGTGCTTTCTTTATTCCCCATCCTTAATGGTGGCTTTCTTTCGATGTTTGCGTGCCTGTTCCGTGCGAGGGTTGTTATTCAGTTCCGTGACCGAACAAAACGTTCCGCCTCGTCTTCTGCGAAAAGTCGTTACCTGAGACCCCATAACTGCCCTGCCCTTCAATTTTGTGTCATTCCCTGAAAGCGAAATTGGATGGGCTTCGTTTGATGTCGATGCTTATGTCCCCAGATAGTTCGCCCCAAAAGAAACGATGCTTAGAGAAATGAAGTGATTTATAGTTGGAATGTTTTGTGTTTTGTTATAGTCAGGTTTTTTTTTATGGCTGTTTATTATTAGAAAAATAGTCAATATAAAATGCTATGACGCAATATATAACTTGTTTTCATTCCTCTGTATATTTTACTTACTTTTTGGATTGCAAGTGATAGAATTTTAATAGAATTTAGGTAGGTGTAAAAAGGCCCCAGTGAATGAACATTTGGTGAATATAATAAAAATATATTATTGAAAAAAATCATCACTAGATGGATTGATGATTACACTACACTGACTTCTAGTATCTATCCTAAGCTATCATATGTATGGGGTTGGGTCCGTGTCATTATATATCTGGTTTTCCATTCACTGCGAACGCGCCGCCCTTAACGTTCATTCACTGGTTAGTCTACCCTAGCGTTTAAAAAGTAAAAGGTGGCTTATTACGTAAAAATATTATATGATAGAAGTTTCTGTAGGTTCCTGTTGAAGGTTAAATTTATGCTTTCTAAAAATGAATCCAACTTCTCCAAAGGATAACTAAGATATAGCGTCTGGTCAGTACACTGGCAACTTTTGATAATGGTTAATTAATTTAGACTAAGCCACCAATAAACGAATCTAACGTGGTCTAACCCAATATTTTAGTTACGCTTTGGAGAATGTCGATTTCGCAACTTTCTCTCTCAAATGTATTTGGCAGGATTTAAATTTATAGTTATCTTCTTAAAAGGATTATGCACTCATATAGAATTAAAATACATTAATTATTGTTCATAATTTAAAAATATTATGTGTTGAAGAGCAGGTCATCCTTGATTTCCTGCTGGGTAGCAGTTTTAACCAATCTCATCCTAAGGTACACCTTTCATTATAGATATTTAAGAGAGAACAAATTTTAGAAGATGGGTTTTGTCTGGGTTTATAACTTTTATCAATATTTGTTCGTTAAAATCCAATAAAACTTCCCATTTATTTCCTTACAATAGTAGATTTTTCTTAGGCATTCAAAAAATTGACGTTATCTATTCGAAAATCAAGAATTCTTAAATATTAGTTTTGTTTTCGTACAAATAATATAATGATTTCGGAACTTATTATTTTACATAGAATTTGCATCTCATGTAAAAAGTGTGACTTTAATTAAGATTCAATATTATACAATTTACTTAAATTTAATTATATATTTAATAAACATACGACGTAAAAATATAAATAAAAAAATCTAGACAAGTTTAAATTCGATAACATAAGTAATCAAGCGTTAAGTTCTGCCTACGCAGCTAACTTAAGAAAACATATACAATTTTAACTTTTATGGATGAAGTGATTCATTTAATATTTCACAAAATCAATTGGAAGACTGAATAGAAATAAGATATTCATAAGAAGATTAAAACAGTTTTTAAGTGAATTATTCTTATTTCTCTCATCCTGACGCTTTGTTTTGTTTGAATCGTTACTTTTGCTTATTACAATTATTTTTTAATGTTCGAATCGTTAGAAACATTTTATGGTTCTTTCTTAGAAAATGATTTAAAAAGAAATGAAGCATAACAAAACTATTCATTATCAAATTATTTTATTTGACATTTAAAAATATTCTGCAAAGTGAGAAAATAATTTTTTCCGAGTTGCTTTAAAAGACATCTGCTCGATTATTTGGTAGAATGAACAATTCATGACTAACGCACACTACATCCACATTCCATCTTTTTTTTTGTTCCAGAATACATTGTCGTCTCACCACTTGTTATCCTTTAAAAAAAAATGTAGCTTTCCTCTTTTGTTACATTCAAAATACAAGTTTTATACAGTTTTGAGTTTTGCAATGGTCCAGTGTTTACAAGAGCAAAAAAAAGTTTCAGCTTTGTTTTCAAAGCTTTTTCAGTTAACCGGAGAAATTTAGAGAACACTTAACGATTTTTTGAGAAATGACATATAAAGAATTTACCAAAAACTAACTAAATTCCATTTATTTAATTACGCTAAGCTCATGTAAAGTACAAATTTGTCATGCTTTTCATTTATCTCAATAATTAAGAGGTGCCCACTATTATCGCAAAGTAAAAACATTAATTTAGTGTCCAAATCGAAAAAAAATACAGAAAGCGATTGATAACTTTGTAAATTTTTTTATCATACTTATTAGTGAGAAATTTCACAATTAGAGTATTTATAAAGTTTTAAAGCCAATATTTCATAAATAACACCAAAAATTTACATTTTTGCTTTTTATAACCATTTTATTTTGTACTTACAAGGCTTTTTTTAAGAAAGTACCGTAAATTTATTTTAGTCACATTTAAAATGAACTTTTTTAAAAGGAACATATTCATAACGACATCGATTTTACTCTGCATTAAGAACCTTCGAGTGTTATTCTCTTCGAAACAAGGCGGGATTCTCCTTCGAGGTCAACTTAACTGTAACCGTTTTTCCGCTGGGTGTTCACGAACTGAACTTATAAAAAAAGTACGAAAAAATAAAAACTCAGTGACCGAATTATGTCAATCGCACCCAAAGGTATGTGAAAATACAGCCGGATACGCATCACTAGAAAGTTCATCTATTTGCTTTCGTGGATAAAAAAAAATTGAATTATTCGCTTCTATTCGCGTGTGATTCGGATAATCTCCTGTTCTGTGTTTGCTTAGTCTAAGGGTTAATCGTATTTGGGAGCTTATCGACTATAGAATGTCTGTATACGGAAATAGTAATACGGTTCACAGATCACACGCATGTTACGTAACGTTGCCTGTCTGTGTTCACTAAATCTATTTAGATGGAGTTAATTTTGGGGTTTTTTTTCAAGAAACATTTTTATATTATTTGTTTTCTATTTTGATGGTATTAGTAACGTCATATTAATGATAATAGTTATTATATTTTAGGTAATTTTACACTAACTGAAGCAGTGTGGGAAAATATATTTTTAACAAAAGCATTAACTTGAAATATATACTTTCAAGAATTCTCTTCGAACTTAATTACCTTTAAATAGTTTTTTCCCCACAAAATATAGCATGGCATAATTTATAGCTTTTAATGGTTATAGCTTTTAATGGTTAAAGCAAGTGACTAAGTGAAAAAAATGACATAATGCTATAAAAGCTCACATAATTTTCAAAAAATATCATCATCAATAGCTCGACAGTCCTGGGTGGACCCTGGCTTTCTCAAAGAGATTTGCCCAGTCTCTCCTTTTGCCGCGCAACAGCTTTCCAGTCTCTGACCTTTATTGAAACAAAGTCCTTTTGGAGACAGTCCACCCACCTCAGTATGAGTCTGCCACTTTTTCTAGTTCCATTCGGTTTAGCCAAATAATAATAATAATATCAAAAACATGGCAAGTTTTTTTTTTATGGTCCACATATATTTCCCCCTCATTTTGCATGTTTCTATAGCTTTACTTGTGTTTTCTTAAAGTTAAACGAAGTTAAACTATTTACAATTTATTCGAGAAGTCAATATAAAAGCTCTTGAGTATTCAATAATAGTATTTTAAATAATTTTGAAGTAAAATCATTTATAAAATTAAATATCATGATGAAAGGTTAATAAAAATTATGTACAGTATGATTATTAAAAATTTTTATAATCAACTTTCTTTAGTAATAGAGAAAGATCTATTAATTTCAGCTATGGACCTTCCTTTAGTCTCAGGAAGGAAAAACCACCCGAAAAGCGTAGCGATAACAGTAAACAATCCATAAACCCAAAATAATCCATAAAATCCAATATTACTGACCATCACTCCGTAAGTCTTAGCTACCACAAAACTAAAGAAAGATGATGAAACAATTGCTAATGCTAAAACTAAGCTTCTACTCTGGATGGGAACGATTTCAGGTATTATCACAATAGGAACTGGACCGAAACCCATTGCAAAAAAAGCTATGTAGCCTATCAAACAAGTCAAGGGAATCCATCCGAGGTTTGTTAAGTCCCAACCATACTTTGGCAAAAGAGTGTATATGCCGAGTACAGTCAATGATAAAGCTACAAGTACTCCTGAAGTGATATACAATATTCGTCTTCCCATTCTGTCTATGAGCATGCTGCTCATGATGGTCACTATGACTTGCACGGCTGCGAACACCACGGAGGCAGTGTTCGGGTCCATGGAGCTGCCCGTATTTTGAAATATATCCACCGTATAGGCCGTCATTGTGTTAATCCCGGCTGCTTGCTGGAAGAACATCAGCAGAACGGCGATGCAAAGGGGTTTGTAGAGAGTTGGCTCCAGTAATTTTCTCAGAGAAAACGCTGGCTGTTCCTCTACCTTCCCGATCATAATTTCAAACTCCTTCTCGACATTGACGTTCTTGCCAAGGAGGAACCTCACCCCGGCCGCTGCTTCAGTCCTCCTGGACTCGCGAAGCAGCCACGCTGGCGATTCCGGCATCAGGAACATGAGGCACACCGCCATCGTGACTATGCCTCCACCTGTTAGGGACAGCCACGACCATCGCATGGTGTAGCCCAGAGTCATCATCAAAAAGACGCCAACTGTGAAAGCGACTTGGAATCCGGAAGTTAGGAATCCTCGAATCTTCAGGGGGGCGATTTCGACCACATAGGCTGGCACCGCCACTGATGAGATTCCATAGCAAAATCCCGTCAGGAGTCTGCCAGAATATATCCAGGACACCGTTGGCGCATAGGTGATCATCAACCAGCTCAGTACGTAGGGAACACCGATGAGGACTAACACAGCTCTGCGCCCCAATTTGTGGGAGACATATCCTAGAATAGTTTTAGAATTAGTGCAACAATCATGATAAATATTTTACCGAAAAAATTTCCAGATTATAATGAAACAAATTGAATGTCTAACTTGATACTCCTCACTGCGTGTGTCCTAAATTATTTTTATCGGAATAAAAGTTTTGGAAAGTTAGGTGCTCTTTTGGCGGTGTCCAGACTACGACAACATTCGCAACACCTGCGCGCATACATATACAAATTGCGTATGCATGCGCGCACAGATGTTGCAAATGTTGTCGTTGTTGTCTTAGTCTGGACACCGCATTTAGGATATAGCTAGAAATTTACATTTCAAAAAAGTATAAGTTAAACTCTCTAGAGTCATTTTAATGAAGAATTCTACTTGCAACTTTTAACTCTTTTCAATTGCTTTATTAGTGTTCAAGCAATAGCAGCAAACGAAAAGTCTTAATCCTGATTACTTGCATTTACTAGGGTTTTAATCCCTAAATACATATTCATAAATTTGTGGACGCTCTAACGTTCTAATAACTTCTTCCGCAGATCTTACATAAATATTTTGTTAAGCTAAAGTTTAGATGTATTCAATATCTTTTTAGTTGCTTCAATGGCCAGAGAAGTTATTAAATTAATTAAAATATTACTTTTGATAGGTTAATGTATTTCAAGTTTATTCAATTAAACAAATCTTGCCAGTTATGCAAGAATATAAACTTAATATATGTATGTCTAATGATACTTGTATTTTTTTTGAAATCTACAGCATTTAAATATTTGCCGCTTGTTATTTTCCCCTTTGATCAACTATACTCTTTTAATTGGCAATAATGTCGAAATAAATTATTTCACAAAATATGTTAGTTTTTTAAACAATTTATGTAAAAATACTTTTCTCTTTCACTGTTTCAACTATTTGTCAATGCTAGGAAAATTTGTAAACTTAGAAAATAATATTATGAAGCAGTTGCTTTTTTATTAAAATATTAAAAATATGTCATATAAATTCTAAAAAAGTAGCTAATTAAGTCAAGGAGTTTTTTTTTTAAAATTAATTCATTTTATTTAGTATTTGTAAAAAAAAATTATAAACTTCTTAATGAATTGCTTTTTTAATAACTGCTTTTATATTGGAGCCTAATAGACTAATTTATCCAGCTTTTCAAAGGACAAAAAATAAGGCCTTTTTTATTTTGTAATCTTACATGTCTGCACCATCCCGAATATATTTTAATTAACTGTAATATTATGATCAACTTCATATTAGACATTCAATTGAAATAATATTTAATTTATTTAAGAAGTATGTTTACATTTTATGGGGAAAATATTAGGCTTTTGGAGAACAGAAATTTTAACAGAAAAACTTAAAATTAAGTAATCAAAAGATCATTGGAATTACTCGAAAAAGAACCACTTCAATGTACATGTAGAAAGAGCTCTCAATCAACAAGCATTTTTATTTTGTGTGTTCAGTTAAAAGGATATAAACAAGTTTTTTTTTCCATAGCAGAAATCAGCAATCACGTATGTATTCAGCAAACCGCAGTATTCAAACTAACTCCTGAGTTTCAGAAATACTCGAAGCAAAACAAATGCATACAAAAAGCAAATGTTTGTAAAAATAAAGAATTTAAATGTAAAAATTACTAAATTGAGTTTTTATGATAATGCGAATAAATTGAAAATAGTAGGTAAAACACACACGTTAAAATGTATTTACAGTTTTAAAATAATCATCTTACATAGCTTGATGCAAAATAAAAAAAATCTACTTACAAAATTCTTATTTGAAAGTCATTAAGTTCAGGTTTAGTTAGTCTTTAACTGAAGCTGAAAATTCCGACTAGAACAGTTTATATGAATGGCAAAATGTTTGGATGGCACAAAAGGTGAATGTGACGAATATAATGAGTGGCCATATAAAACTGGAACTTTTTGGATTGTCAAAGATGCATAAAAGGCCTTTTCGAATGGCCCAGAGCAGAATTTGTTGGTGTCTAATGAATCGTTATTATCCTGAAATCTAATCAGAAAATAATTATTTATTTATTGTTGGTTAAAACCGTGAATGTTTTGCTTGGAATTAAATTTATAAAAGGGAAAATTTTCAAATTTATGCTAATGGTTTGGCACTAGAGGGTAAGTTTGGCTCAAGCATAAAACTCTAGTTCTTAATTTCTATATCCTTGAATATTTTTTACTCATAAGTTAAAGCCGAGTTAGCACTATTTGAAAAAGGCAAACACATTTTTAAAAAAAAACCTAATTAATGAGAAATTACTGGTTTGAAAAACTTGGGTCAAAGTTACCACATTCGACTGTAAATGAACACTTTTATTTCCAAAAATATTTATGGGGATTTCATATGGAAGATTGATAAATAGCTTATTTTGAACTCTGACATAGTTCTTATTTATATCCATTCACATTTAATCAGTTATATTATTTTTTATAAATATTTGAAGCAGACAATAGGTTAAAAAAAATCAATCACGCTACTCACCCGAAACACAGTTTCCTATGCTGCCCGTGATCCCTGGCAGACTGGCGATCCAGGTTATCTCATCCTGGGTGATGTCCCTGAATCTGCTTCCCGGCTTCTGCATATCTACAGTGGCCGGGGCCGAGTAGGAGCATGCCATGCCCATCACGGCGATGTACAGCAGGGCCGAGAACGCGGCCAAGTATGTATTTCGGAGCTGAGGGTGCTTCGGGATCAGGCCCAATTCGGAGCTGGAACTGCTGAGTTCGGACATGGTTCTTGTTTCGGAATTGTTGGCTGCTTTTGTTCACTTGGTATGTCTATCCATTCTTGAATGAAGATATTCGTGGTGGAATGAGAGAGATAAGTTTCATTGAGTATCCAACATGCAAATATTTATGCGCTTCAAATGCATTTTAAAAAAGAATCCAATAAAATATAGCCCGCACAAACTTGGAAATGAAAATTGATCCACTTCTAACTTATTAAGGACTAATCAATGAGATTTTTAAAAAACTAATGATATTAACAACTTTTCAGTAAGTTTTAGAAACAGCATTTTGCTTATTGATAATTTAGAACGTACCGCTTACTTCCGAATGACAATATCTCTTTTGCAGCAGAACACACAAGACAAATGTTTCCAACAGAATGTTGTAAATCGAAGCCCGATGAGGGTGTTGTGACAGGTGATTTAGTCACCTGAACAAATAGAACGAAACGCAGCTATTTCGAACTTATCAAACGAGCGAGAATTTTCTTTTCTCTCTGGCAGACCGTAATTATCAATTGTTCTAAACTCTTATATAATAGTTAGATTAAATCGATTAGTTTATCACAACACGTGCAAGTTTTTAAGCATTGATAGCAAGTGGAAAAAATAAGTGTTAATGAAGCAGAAAAATGTAAAAGTAATTTCACAGTAGTTCGTATTTTTTCAGGCATAAAAGAAAATTACAAGGCATATGCAAAACAGCTACGAATATCCGTACTGAAGTAAAATTGAACACTAGACTGTAATATGCTTAAACCAATTGTTTACGTAGTAAGTTTGCTGATATTATTAAAAAAAAAGTCGCAGACGTTTTAACTTTTCGTCGATTTTAAAACTCTAGATATATAAGTGCTTAGTCATATACATCAAATTTCTTGCTGATCTTTCCGAACTTAACTTAAAGTATGACAAACATTACTTTTGTTTTCACGCGTATACAGTATTTTCGTGTTTTCTTGTTTAAATGCATAAAATATATAGGGGAAGGTGGGTTCCCTTGGACCTATTTTGACTTTTCAATTTTTAATTTCTTAATTACTTGCAAAAAGTGAATAAAAATATTTTTACTAAATACTTTATGTTGTTAGATACAACATATATTTATTTTAACATGTTATTTAAATTATTTCAAATATTAAAAGGATAAATACAGAAAATTGTAATTAGGACCTAGGTACACCACCAGCGGTGTACCTTGGTCCAACCGGTAGTGTACCTTGGACCTAATATTAACAGGTACAGAGACTCGCTTTACAGTCCAAAAACCAATATTTATTAGACACATAAAATTCAAAAATACATTTTACAACCTACTCTTATTTCTAGATAAGATTGTAGTAATTGGTTATTTTAGGTCAATTGACTTAGTAAGGGGTTTTATTGCCTTAGTTTTTTTAGTGCCCTTTTGGCTTTTTCAGCTGCAATGCGATCTTTCTCAGGTGTATCCATCGAAATGCAGCATAAAATTAAACCGTCATTTCATGCCATAGGAAAACATTTGGCTATCTTTCTGTCATAAATTTGAAAAAACTCAAATATTTTCCCCTATGTTTATACAACTAGGCCTAAACGTAAAAAGGATGTTCTGCAAAGATATTTTTTACAAAAATTATCTTTTTAGATGCGTATGCAATAATTATTTTCTATATTATATCAATATGGTTAAAATTTTATAGGTCTGCCATAAATCTAAATAATTAACGACAGAAAAATATTTATCACACCATATAAAAATTTCTTACAAATTTCCATTCTACATAATTTTACAAATCAGGGTTGCATATTAATAGCTTAAATTCCTTAATTTTTCAAAGGAAAAAAAGTACTTGAATTTTAAAAAGGGTTTTCAACAATCTGAAGCACATATGACCTATAGTAGTGTACCTTGGACCAGTCCAGGATGCAGGTTAGCAGGTCTTGGACCAGCAAAGGTTAGAATTAAATTAATTTTAAGCACACAGTTTTATAGCTAAAACTTTACTTTATATTGCATAACCATCGTTTCTAAATAAAAACTACATGTATGAGTATAAAAATACACTAAAGAATCTGACAAAAATTTACTTTTGATCTGCGAATTTAGTTTTTCGAAAACTCTTTAATAAATTGACCTTTTAAATAAACAGATAGAACTTCACTGAGACCCCTGGTAACAATTACTTTAACTGCATGTGGTGCTGTTTCAATATCTAAGCAAATAGAGCTAGAATCAGCATAAGTTCGAGGTACACATATGTCCAAGGTACACCACTTACCCCTTTTAAAAATTCAAAGTTAGGCTTAAATTTGAAAAGGAATAATAGAACTTAAAAGTGAGTTTCTATATTATATAAAATGAATAATATATGTAATATGATAAAAATATAAATAGTTTACCTACCAATTATGACTCAACAATACTCTTTTTCATAGGCACCCATTTCAGAGAAATAGCAAGTTCCCTTAAAGTAAAAAAGGATAACATTAGTTCCTAATAATTTTCGACTGTTGAAATTTCATATTGAAGTATGGTGAATTTTTTTTTTATAGTTACGAAGGTTTATACAAGTATGGATTAATTTTAGCGATAAATTTCATGATTTTGAATTTAACTGAATAAAAAATAAACATGAATCACAATTGTATGTTTATTCAATCAATACATTTTCCTGTTGAGATACTAATACTTTTCAAATACAAATTATTTTAAGATCTCTTTCTAAGGTGACACTAATGTTATAATGTAAAAAAATATAGAGAAATATTTTATTCTAAGTTTATATTTGTTTTGCAGCCTACACTTCCACCTTATTTTTCATAAACATGTTATTACATATGAATGGTACACGGGAAGAACCACTTGATTTTTTAGTAGTCTTACCTTATGTATCTGCTTGGCGGACATTGGCGACAGGAAACTGTTTTTTTTTTCGATTCTTAATTTGCGGTACAAACGCGTGACTCGTATCTACTGATCTCTGGCGTGAATCAGGGTTGCCGCGAAAGAAAAACAAAGCGAATAACAGGTTTCTTTATACTAGTTTAGGTGATTTCTCGCTATCATTGCCAAAGAGGCCTATTGAAGAAAGCCTTCTACAAAATAAAGTGTTTTTTCCCTCGTACTCTTCATATTATGTATCTGTTTACACTTCAATACAGTGGTATTTTCTGACGAAATAAAAGAAAAAGCACCTTTTGGCAAACGTCGTATATCTCATTTGTACTTTGGAGAATGGGAGTTTTGTAACAAGACCCTTCATGTAAGGAAATATCGTTCTGAAAGCGGCGAAATGACGTTTCCACTGTGTTAAATCAATGAGAGGTGCGTCACTTTTTCGCAAGCTGTGCTCCATATGATATACGATACATACATATTTCTGTCATTTATTAATATCATTGAAGAAAGTATCGAATGTCCATCATCCATTTGTTACGAAGTTTGCTTTTCTTGCCCCAAAAATATATTTTCAGCTTAGACAGGGACCAGGTAGTTTGAAGGATAAGTTGTCGATAAGAAAACAATTACTTTCGTTATCTTCCTCCCTACCGTGAATGCAGCTACACCCAAAAAAATATTCCTATTTTGTGAAGGAAAAAGACCGAAACATCATTAAGATTACAATAGAAAATGTTCGGTATTGATGTGTGTTTTACTCAGCACAAAATAATGGTTCCCTTTTTTTTTCTCATTCGTAACGGTTTACTTTACAGATGTGTTAGGATATACACGTTTATGTATAATGCCTCATAATTGTCAGGAATAATTTTCTAGTTACGTTTCAATAAGAAGATGTGCCTTTATCTTTGACCGCATGCGTATTGATTCCCATGTTTTATTATTTCCAATGCAAAGGCAGAAAGAGAAAAATTAACCTTTTTGTTTTGGCTTTATTTTATTAACTTGGCTCTAAAAGCAACTTGTTTTTATTCACTACTAAGTTTTGTGCGACATTTCAAAAACCAAAATTGGGTTTTACATGCAATTGCTGCTAAGGAAAGATGCCAAAAGTTCAAAAATTTAACTAATACCTACTCAACATAACTTTTATGTTTTTATCTCATTAATACACATTAATACATTTTATGTTCATTAACTTTTATGTTTTTATCAAACATTGAAATATCTACGTAAGAAGCATAGTATAAATTCATTATTGGACATCTATTGATATGTTGTAAGGAATATATCTCATTAAATTTGTTTGATTTACAAATTTCATACAAACAAAAATATTTCAATATAAACAGATACAATACGATTTTATTTGATTATAAATAAAAAAGAATGAGTTTATATTTGTAATGTATTTTTTAACTATATTAGTTAGAAAACAAATTGAAGCCCCTTTAGCTCATAGTGATTGTTTAACGTTTATGGAAACATTTGAATTGTTTACAAAATAATTTCATAATTCTATTAAAAATAAACGCATATTTTGTGTGTTTGCATAATCTGAAAAAATTAAAACAAGTGTGTGTCTAATTTTCTTTTTTCGCTTCAATGTTAATTTTAGTGTCCAAACTACGTTTATCGTTCATAATGTAAAAAGTGGAAGTATTTTTAAAGGCATTTTCGTAAGTCTGTCTGTCACACACTTTTACATCCCAAAATTGCACAATCTACAGACAAGTGTAATGCGTAAAAAACGGAGCATCGAAACTAAGAGTCATTGGTAATATCTGAAAACAATTTGAAACAGAAGTACTTGGATTGTTTAAAAAAATGTACACTTTAATGGTCATTTAAAAAGCATAAGAAGGCCAATTCTGGAATTAAATCAACAATGCCACTCACAGTGATTGCACGAAAAACTTCATCAATATCAAGTTAAAATTTAAGGGAAATTTATTTTTGTGATATTGTGTTTGGAATGACGTCATAATATATCACAATAAGATTATTTTTTTGTGTCTTATTTGTTTAGAAAGGCACACAAGGCGTTTTATTTCTTTTTAAAAGAGCTGGCTAAATTTTTCATGTACATTTAAGGATTCATTAATGAATAGTGACGCCTTTATACTATTTTATTGCTTTATTACTTATTATTTTTTGAAATTTTTCGTTGTCTTTTGTTTTTCAAATGGTAATTAAATTGATCATAGTTATGCTTTGAAGATGACAAATATAACAGTTTTAATATTATACTTTTGATATCAAATGTTTTACTTTTTTTAGATGTGAGTAATATTGCATATTAATGTTTCAAAAGACAAATAAATATAAACAAACTAATAATAATTATTAAAAATTCGATGAAAAATAGTTGGCTTGAAATTAGTTTTAATTTTGGCATTTACAAGTTTAAGGTTAGGTTGGGTTAGGTTTTTGATTTATCGTCTCACTAGAGATACACGAGGGCTATTGGCGACGGGCGTCGTACTTTAGAACCACAGTCAAGTGACGAGCCAACACCTTAATAGGCACCCAACGCAGCCGTTAAGGGCGACAATGTACGCAACGTTAGGAATTTGGATCATATTAAACGTGCCGTGCACTCCCCTACACGGGGTATTATTCGTCGGACATTTTTGGGCTGCACGGGGCCATTTATAGGTCGGCAGTTATTTTGGCGATGCCCGGACCCGAACCTGGGACATTTCGCATGCTAGGCGAGTGCCTAACCAACTGGGCTCCCCAGCCCCATTACAAGTTTAAAATTCAACTAATTAATGTGTTTGACGCTCTTTTTGAGGCCTGAATTTTGAGTGGAAGTAGTTCTGGAATGATTGTTTCGGTTAGAAACTTACGTATTTAAAAATAAGATTAAGTTGATACTGTTTTAAAAGGATATCTACTATGCGTCAATGAGATCTTATCGATGATAAAATTTTCTTTTTATTTAGATAACTGTTTTAAATTCATACATTTTTGCCCTTGCTATCAAAAAAATTTCAATGCAATTTTTGTTATCTATTTTTTAAAAGTAGAAATTGTTATCTGTAAAAGGAAATCGATTAGATAAAAAAAAGTTATCTGAATTATAGCTTTCGAAAATTATTTAAAGCAAAAATAACAGCTTTGATTTCAATTTCAAGTCTTTATCACATTTTTGTTAGGAAAAATGTTTTTATGGTGTCTTTTGTCCTGTAATTTAGTAAACTGCGTTTATTTATGTTATGATAATTAATTCACTAACTATAATACAAGAGACAGTATTTATCTGTTATGATTGATTTATAATTTATGAGGCTAATGCACACAATAACAGTTTCTGGTTATTTTTAATTTTATAGCTTTAACTCATTTTGCACATTTATTTCTCGTGTTAGGGTTTACCTTAACTTTAATTTAAGTTAAACTCTAATTACATATTACTCAATGCGTTTGTATAGCGCAATTAAGTTTGTAACACATTTGATCAGACCGTTTTCACACAACATTTTGTGCTCAACTGGTAGAAAAAGTGCCAAACACAGCATTTAATTCCATATTTAACATTTACACGCTAAATTATGCTTATTGAATTTGTTTTTTCGAAAATTCACTAATTATTTACTATCGTTTGTTAAATATATTTATCATTTGAAGAATAAATATGTGATAACCACACTCTAAAATAAAAGCAAAACGTTACATAACAATGTGCAACGTCATTAAAACTATGTACCACCTTCAAAAGCTACTAACTAAACAAAACGGGTTTTAAAACACTTAAAACAGCATAATCATTGAAAAAAATAATAAATAATAATAATAAATAGGATTAAAATGTCATTATTCATTGATAAATGCTGAAATATAAATGAAAAAATACAATTGTTTTAAAACTTTGCCTTCTAGTACCTTTAAACAAGTAATGCAAACTATCAAAGAATTCAATTTTGACACCTACTATAATGTCGTCCAAAACTAGTTTCCCGTTTTCATTCTAAATAAAATCTCTCTTTTGGTGGTTGAGTGGAAATTGTAATTGAATCGAATACAAAACAATTACATTTCAAAGCATTTAATTGGTACCCAGTTAATACTAAAGGGAAACTTGGCACCTACAGGGGTGAATTGTGATGCCCCTTTAGCGGACTCACAAGCCCAAGATTCATCGACCCATGGCTATTCAAACCTTGAGGTTCCAAATAGGACCGTCTTTTCACCCGGAGTGTAAAAAAAAATCCCATTTGTCATCGTCAGTTTTAACAGTTGTATTCAATTTTGATTTTTTTAAATAGTTGAAGGTCTTCGAATTCAATGTTTTCTGAGATTTTCAATTGTTTGAAGGATTTGTACAAGTAGTTTGTGCTATGGCAGGGGGTGACTGACAGACAAAAGGATATAGCCTTTTTAAAGCCTTCAACTTTTAACGTTATAAACGCAGTGACCGAAAGCTTAAATTTGGTCATTTTCAATCAGTGTGCAAAAGTTTTTGAATTAAATTTTTTAAAAAAATTTACAAAAGGAAGCTAGTAGTGCACTTTAAAAGTTAAAAGCAAAAATATTGTTAGAAATATATTTATTAACATGTTTGCAATCTATAAATAATTTAAGTAGATACTAAACATTAATACATTTGAATTTAAATATTTGTAATGATACTTTTAACGATAATCATAATCAAAGCCCTTGTCATTTTCTAATCTTTTATTAGTTAGACAACTTTGGATTTAATTTGGTATCATTTGGCAGCGTTTCAGTTCCAAATAACCCACACTGTCCCCGAAATTTTAGCTCTGTTTGTCTGCGATAAGAAGTTTAAAGGCATTAATTGGACAGATGTTTCGGAAGCGATAATGACTCTTAAGACGCTATTGATTGCTTCTGGAAAATCGGACGACGTCGCACGGTCCTGTAACTAAGAAACCGGAGAGATTCTTTTGTGCCACTAATTGGGATGTAGAATTGGAAACCAATTTGGGGCATTCTGTGTGGCTTAGTTTATTTGGTTCTGATGCTATTAGTGCGTGTAAATATACTAGGAAGCACGATTTTCAGCAAATAATTTAATAGAATTCGACGTTATAAGGTATTGTAGCAATAATTTTAAATGGTATAGTCAATGATTTTTTTCTAAAACATTATATTCGATATTATGTCGTAAAAGTAAAGGGTCTAATATTTAAAATGATTTTTTTGTGTTAAAATACTAAATATTTGCAATTTTAAAAAGATAGCTTGAATCTGATCCCTGGAATATCTAGCGATATGGAACATTTTGTAATAAAACTTGGTTTAGTTTAGTTTGAATTATTGTCGCACTATAGCTACACAAGGGCTATTGGATACGGGCGTTATAATTTAGAACCACTGTCAAGGGACGAACAGGCTCCTAAGTAGGCACCCAACACAACCGTTAAAGGCGACATCGTACGCAGAGGTGGGACTTTGTAGCATGTTTAACTTGCACTCCCTCTACACGGGATGTTATTCTCCGGACATTTGTACCGACACCGATTGTAATAACACTTGAATACATTAAGTTCACTTGAATTTGTACTTAACTTGGTCCTTTTAACCGTTGCTAAAAAAATTTAATTTTCGTCCCTTGAAGAACGTAACATCATTTGTCAAAATATTGTATCCACGAAAATTATTATTTTTTAAAATTTGATATATTTTAAGGGAGTTATTTTGGACAAAGATTGTGCTGAAATTATTTTTAATGCCCATAATAATTTAAACATAACAGGCTTGGCATTAGATTTAGCAATATCTGCACTTTCATTAGGAACATTTCCAAAAAAACTAATGTAAAGAAATAGTTTTAAACAACCGAAGGATACGCAAGCGGATGAATTTTACTACTGAGTAATATTTAAAAAATAAAGTAATAATAAATAGTAAAAAACTCATCAATACTTTAAAATTGCCAATGTTCGCAGTAAAAGAAAATTATCAGAATTTTTTTTATGACAATTCTACTATGTTTCCCTGATTTCATTGAATTTTTTTAATCTTCTAATAAAAATAATTATTTTACACTCTTTATTATAATGACTGAACAATGTTTCATGAATAAAAATAAACACAACTCAATATTTTAATAAAAATGTATAATACATGGTGCGATTTAAAAGGAAGTTTCTGCAAACGTAAAGAAGATCCATTTTTCTTCATGGGATCAATCGAATAGCTTTCGCCTCATTTTGAAAACTCGATTTATTTTTCTTCATTGGCAACAAAACTGAATTCCTATCGGTAACTATTACTCACTGAGAGAATCGGTCATTTAGAAAATGACATGTCAAACTAAATCATATTTCATAATGCGGTTCAATTTATCCTTTGTGAGAGACTTTTTGAATTTCTTTCTTTATGTTTTAAAGAGAATTTCACCGAGAAAAGCTTGTTTTGGTCAATTTTTAGGGATCAGATAAAGTCTTCACTGTTGAAATATTGTATTAGAGGTCTCTAGTACAAAACAATAACCGAGTTTTAAATTTTTATGGTATTCAAATACGATACAAATAATCTGCGACTTTCCTTAATAACTTTTTAAAAGAAGCATTTGTTTGCTAGAGAATGATTTTATTGCGACTCTTTTCGTTGCATGCTTTAATGTACACATTGTAAAAATTTGGAGTCGAAGTTAGTTGGTAAGATAATTCCTTTTTTTTTTTAAGTTTTGTTATGAATTTGATGAAACGTTAGTCCATCCAGAGGCAGCTAGCTAACCCCAGCTAAAATCAGAGGCAGCTAGGCTATTTCATGAAGTAACGGTATACATAACGGTATAACCGTGCGTCCGTCATCCACTTTCAAATTTGCAGGTGATAGATAGTTTTAAAGTTGCATGCTGATATTAAATTCTTTATTTATTTTAAACTGCGAAAGATGAGCAATAATTTCCATGTTTTCATCAAAAATAATTAGTTTGATTTTGGATGATTAAAAGTTTTAGTTGCCTTATGGTCAAGGGTCTCCAGATGTCTACACTACATAAGGAAACATTAAATGTATTTAAATAATTGAAATACTACAATTTTTTTTCTTTTTCAATAAATGTAAATTTTTAATAAATTGCTAATCTTTAAACATAGAATTGCTCACATTGTAATTTCCTGTACTATTAAATCATTGATTTCATGTGACGCTGCAAGTTTCGTAACTTTTTTTTATCCTTTTCTAGAACGTTACAACTCTTTAACTGATTTTGCTGATCCCATTCTTTCTATAAAAAAAAGAAGTTGACGAAAGATACATAGAGCACGCCCGGGGCGAAATTTGTGAAGGAAAAATGCAGCCATTTCCTACCCTCCAAGCAATTCTGCACCGAAATAGACAAGAATAAAGATCCATTACCGCGTCTGCACCACATAATTAATGAGAAAGTGTTTGGGATAACTATATCCAGCGGTCAAGGATGTGGCCCTTTAGATATTTTGGAAGAACAAGTATATCTTAGCTACACTGTAAAAAATTTGGCTTGAATTTACTAACGATTACTTAGTAACTTTACAGGTTTTCACCATTTACTAGAAAATCATCTGTAACCTAAAGAAACTACTGTAGTAATACTAAACAATACTAAGTAAATTAATGTAACGCTTACAGCGCCCCCTGGCTATCTTTTCTAGAGATTATGACGAATCGATATCGCAACGATAAAAAACCTAAAAACGTGGTTTTTTTTTATTTTAGTATATAAAAACTACGTTAAATTATTTTCGAAAACTTCATATCCGAAAAAAAAAAATGAATCTTAAAATTTCTTAATCAATAACATAAAACGCCTATAACGATCAAGATTTTAACCTCTTTATTTACACGCAACCAAAATGCAAGTCCCCGATAGCAGAGAGGACTAACGCGCTGTTCCACGGATCCCTATAATCTTGGGTTCTGTCCTCGGGAAGTTCGAAATAAAACCTGACTAACAGAAAAATTAGTGGCGCCCTCTGGTTTTAAACTTTTGTAACCAGTTTACTACCAGTTTCTTTGTAAACATACAAGAAAATCCCCTGTAAAATCTACTAATTTTTCTCAGTATAACTTACTAAGCTTTAATTAGTAATATATACACATATTTCTTATGTAACACTACTAAAAAAACTTATGGAAGCTGAGTTTCCTAGAGAATTCTTAGTAACCTTACAGATATTTTTTTAGAGTGTACGTTTTCAATTACCTCTCTAAAGGGCGAATTAGCCCGATCAACATTTGTCTCCAAACCAAAAGTGGGGCTGGGGAGCCCAGTTGGTTAAGCACTCGCTTAGAATGCGGAAGGACCCAGGTTCGAGTCCGGGCATCGCCAAAATAGCTGCCGACCTATAAACGGTCCGTGCAGCCAAAAATGTCCGACGAATAATACCACGTGTAAGGGAGTGCAAGTTAAATATCCTTCACAGTCCTAACGCTGCGTACAATGTCGCCCTTAACGGTCGCGTTGGGTGCCTATTCAGGTGTTGGCTCGTCACCTGACTGTGGTTCTAAAATACGACTCCCGTCGCCAATAGCCCTCGTGTAGCTTTAGTGCGACGATAATTCAAAACCTAACCAAACCAAAAGGCCTCTGTGTAGTCAATGCGTTAATCAAATGGAAAGAAATATTTTCGAAGGCGCACTTCTCCAACTGTATTGAATATTTTTACAAAAGGTTTCTTTTATATAATAATTGTAGCCGACTTGCAGGCCTCTCTAATCCCACTTTTTGAAATTAATTAGAATATTTTTTTTTAATTTTCAATAAGTAATTGTGGGTAGGATTTGTATACAAGAAAATACAATTTTAATTACTATGAATCACTATACTTTATTGACAAACAAATTAGGCAATGATTATGAAAACAGTAGGTTATTCACGAAATTCTTATTAAGTTTAAATTTGAGTAATAAAAGAAGCAGTTACAATCAAGTTAACAATATCAGAATAACAAATGGAACAATAACAGTTTGGTAAACGAACTAATACATAACAAATTAAGGATTAGCAAATTATGACTCAAATTAAGAATTAGCAAATTAAAACTGGCCTACGCATTTACCCCGAAAGAGCGCCCGCGCTGGAGGTGACCTGTAAAAGAAAGAAAAGCTGCAACGCCCCTTATGTTGCGTAGAGGGTAATTCATCGTTTCCGGCTGCCTATTTCTAGCCATCCATATAAGGAGCTTTAACACAGCCAATAACGTCTTGTAATTTGGAACCCTGGTCTTGTGACAAAGTCGACACCTGAGCGGGCACCCAATGGAACTGCGAGCAACATCGTACGCTAACGCTATCAGTACTTTCGCCTCCACAGATTTAACGAGCACGTCTGTCCCAGTGTACTCGGATACATCCGTGAGGAATTCAGGATTTTTCTACATTTTCCAATACAGGGATCCGATTTATAGAATGATTTTCAGTTGAAAGGATGTCGTTTCGTTGGACTGTGTTTATATATAATTTCATAAATTGAACGTCACTCCAGCAGCAGTTGCCACTTACCAATGGGACAAATGCCCAAGCAGGTCTACAACTTGAATCGCACTAGCTCTATGCAGAAAAACGGCCCAACAGTAATTTTGATTAAAATATTCAAACGAATTTTAAAAAAGTGGATTATAGGGACCAATACGCAAGCTACATTTATCCTATAAAAATCTGTTTGTGAAAATATTCAATACAGCTGGAGAAATATAGCTTATAAATATTTCCCCCCATTTCATTAACACAGAGGCAGTTTATTTTGGAGAACCGAGGTCGATCAGGCTCATTCGCCTTTAAAGAACTGGCTTCAAGCTTCGTTTTTCTAAAGATAATGAAAATAAATTATTTAAATATAAAATACCTATAAATTAAATAATGATAATTATTTTACTGCATGAAAAAAAATATTACTCTACGACTCTTAAATGGATAGTCCTCAAAAGCTTACTACTCGTAAAAAAAAAGATTTTTAACAATAATAATGAATTACGAGAATGTCCCAGTAGTATTTTTTTTTTCAAAAAGTGCTAAGAAATGGAATGGGCAACCTTAACTGGATAATGGTGATAATTTAAATAATCACTATTAGTGCTCTTTGTGAGACTCCAAATTTGAATTGAATCATTTATTTTATACTTCACATACTGAGGGTGGTAACTACTAGCATACGTTACGTTTAACACTTATGGAGGATTAAAATAAATCGTCAAACTTTGTTTTGCTTACTACTTACGACAAGAACTTAAATGTTAATCTCAAATAGTTGGAGTTTACTTTATTTCCAGTTCTGTAACTTAAATAAAGTTGAAGAGTACACGAGAAGAACCACTTGATTTTTAGTAGTCTTACCTTATGTGTCTGCTTGGTGGACATTGGCAACAGGAAACCTTTGTTGATTCGGTTCTTCATTTACCAACTGATCTCTGGCGTGAATCAGGGTTGCCGCGAAAGAAAAACAAAGCGAGTAACCGGTTTCTTTTCACTAGTTTAGGCGATTTCTCGCTATCAAAGCCAAAGAGGCCTATTGAGGAAAGCCTTATATGAAATCAAGTGGTTCTTCCCGTGTACTCTTCAGTTTTAATCTCACAATTTAGTTAAGACAGTCATATTATAAAAAATATATAACTAAGCAATAAAAATTTTATTGCTTAGCCCGGATGTCCACTTAAACAATTGAAGGAGAAAATACATTATTGAACAATTGTAAAGCCATGTTGTTAAACAAATTCTAAAAAAAAAAATCACTGATAAACAACATTTTCTGGAAGTCCAAGAACTAGTTTCTCACCTCGTGTCCTAGAACAAGGGAAAGATAACGGGATGACATTATCTCAACTTCTTCTCACGGTTGTCGTTTGCGTGTTTGGGTTCGGAACACCTTTCCTGTTACCCGGATGTCCACTTCGAAGTGGCAGAGATATTTCTGGAAACTTTTTAGGTCAGTGGTGTGATAAATCCTTTTCTGCTTATCGCGGCCCACCTAAGATGCTGCTAAGGAAAGGTGGACATAAAAAGAGAAATAAATGTTTCTTTTCTGCAATAAAGGAGGAGTTTATTGATAACCCCACTTTTAAAGAGTGTGTTACCAACTTCTCAACTTCGGTTTGGAGTTTCTTTTGCGGAAAGGATGCCAATTCAAAGATTAAAAAAATGTTTCTAATAAAAAACTTATTTCTCGATGCTAGGTTTTATCTCACAAAAGAATTTATAAAAAAATGTTTATATTTCTTATTAAATAAATAAATTTGAATAGAATTTGACAGTTAGAGCTATTTTGAAAATAATGATAAATTGTTTACAAACAAAACAACAAAATTTGATTACAAAACTTTAAAATATAAAGCCACTTACAAATTCCATAAGGTTTAACCATTTTATTTTAGACCTACAAAAGTAATATAAGGATAAAAAAAATACTTAACGATTTTTTTGTAATATAAAGCTTAAAAAAGCATACAAAAGCATCTAATTTCCTTAGAAAATTGTAAATTGACTTTTAGAATAGGCACATTTCAAGTCTTGTATGGCAACAGTTAACAGGAATGAAAATATTGTCAGTTAAGGTTGGTCAATAAATATATTGGAAAGTACTCACCGTGTTAAACCACCAATGAAAGTCAAGAGTGAAACGAACCAATTATCGTAATAATAGTTAATTATTCTTACTTTATTAAAACGTCAAAACACATTTTTAAAAAACTCAAAGGGTTTCAAAAGTAATTTTTGTACGAATCATAATTTAAAACTTATGAATAATCAATAAAATGTAGGAAGTTACGTGTGTACTCGCACCACATCGAAACGACCAAACAAGGAAGCTATCGCTGAAAATGCTGTTCCGGTTTTATGTCAGAAAAAAGAAACGTGCACTATCTTTTCGAGCTTTAAAAGTTTCCGATACAGTACATTACTTTTCCAAGAGAGAAGATATCTTGCGGTGAAAATGGCCTGCAGCCAAACAGTATAAGCAATATCTGAAAGGGTTGGGATAAAGAAGTGCCACAGTACTGAATTTCTATTAATCAAGGAATTTTCTGCCGTTATGCACTTTATAAAACGAATGATGCCTGCCATGGTCTGCGCTAAAATGATATCGCGTGCATTATAAAAATATTGTGTGAAAGATATGCGAAAATAAAGAATGCTATAATAATTTATTGTGTTATCTGTTTTATTGACATGTTCCCTGAATAAATAAGAACAGCCACCTAAGGAAAATATATCCGAATTGATTTATGTTCCACGATGAACAGGTAAGCCATTTTGTGGGGAAAATAAAATATATTTTCTATTATAGTGCGAGATAAGTTTATTCTATAGTTTGATATTTTTGTTGCATAAAGATTGTCTTTGACAATACATTGATTTTTTTTTGTTCATAAAAGTAAACCTGATGTTTGGAACCTATTTAGGAAAACTGTGCGTAAATATCAAAATATAATATTGTTTTCAAGAACTTCTTAACTATATGTGTTTTACAATACTTATTTTATCCTAAACAATTATGTAGTCTGCTGAATAAGAATTAATTTATCAAAATATGATTTGAAACATTACCCAAAGCTTTAAAATCGTCTTGAATAAATTGTTTCTTATAACATATAATTTCATTCATTTATCACGTAGTTGTAACACAAGCAGAAAGAAATTACAAGAACTTTGAAACAGAGTAACGTTTGTTAATCAAACTTATATACAACAACTCTCATTGGGGAAAGCAGCTTGCTTTATATAGGACACATGGAATTATGGGATAGTAAGTAACAAGAGAATTATGGGTAAGTGGTTTACATAAACCAAGAATGAATTCAAATAGTAATTTGCATATTTTAACAGAATGGTGAGATGATAACTTAAATACATAGCAGAAGGTACAACAAATAAAGGTAAGGCCGAACCGAGGCCCGAACCCGGAACTTCTGGTCAGGATTCAGGTACTCTACCGAATGGGTTGTCTTGACTGACTACACCGTGGCAATGTGCACTCTTAAAACAAACGAGCGATTTTAACTCAGACTGGGTTAATTTTCTCTCCTTTCGGCGTCGAAAATGCACTTCCTCTATAGGAGTTCTCTTTTGTTTTGTTAAGTCTCCGACAGGATCAGAAAGGATCGAGCGATTTTAAGGCGATTAGGAGCAATTTAAGGCGATTACGAGAGATTTAGAAGTTAATTTTCACTCCTTTCTAGTGTCGAAAATGCACTTCTCGTATAGGAGTGGATTTCATACTTTTGTTTTAAGAATGTGTAACACTTCATAAACTTTTAGAAATATATATAAAAGTAACAAATAATAACTAAAGATAGTTAATATTAAAATTCTAAATTATCATTCCTTAAGAAATTTTTTTAAAAAAATGGGAAAATACACGTATCAATTTAATGCTTTTGCTTATCGATGTTTTATTAGTCACTTTCAATTTTAATGCAATTAAACCCCAATGCTAAATAAAACTTTCGAATGAAAAAACTAACACCCAAAATCTATTTAAATTTTTTCAGTAGCATTTCATAATAACCTTTTTTTTAAAAATTCCCTTTAAGACCGAGGGTTTTACGTGTGCATGGTTCCATATTACCGCCAGTATTTTTACTCGTGTTGCCCTCATGTGTGCATCGATGTGCAACGAAACGTGGCAGGTTGTACTTGTGGTTTATTGAGAGGCATCAGTAACAAACTCTCAAACTTTGGAACAAGAATTTTGATGAAAATCACATGCTTCACCAAGCGCCCAATATGTTTTATTTATATTTCGGAAATAATGCCCTTTTTATAACAGCTACGTATTCCAGTGAAATAATACAGGGTATAATATAATTTATTTATTAAATACATTATGATATTGTTACATTAAATATATATTGTATGTTCATTCTTCCTTTATGCATAGTTAGGTAAACATAGATTTTAAGTTTTATGAATTTTATTTTCAAAAAATAATGAAAGCTTAAATATATTATGACGTAAAACTTACGTTAAATTAAGACAAAGTAAGATAAACTTAAAATTAATCTATATATAATTTCAAATTGGAATTTCAAGGTGAACTTTTAATTTATGTTTCGACGCATGCCCTATTCAGAAAAATTTCGAAACAATAATATACATTTAAAAGGATTTGAAATGAAATATTTATTATCAAATCAAATGTATACAAAGCGTATTCAATAACAATAAAGTAAAGTATTTTTTTTAATTATAAAATGAATTATAATGCATACCCAAGTAAAACGTCTTAGCCTTAGTAGAAACTTCCTTAAATGAAACTTTTTAATATTTTATGTAAAAAATGCCGCATTGTTTGTAAACCAACATGGGCTTACGACCCATATGTTACTACTTGGGCAATTGTTCAGAATATATATTTACTTATACCACCTTTTCACCCTACTTTTCATTTAATGGCAGTTACAGATTTGAATTTTTGTTTACATAACTTTCATTACTTTACTACTACTACATTTACTACTTTACTACGTACCAATTTTAATCTCACGAACAAAATAAGTATTAAAAATATCCATCTTTAGTTTAGCATAATTATGTTTTTTAAATGGTGAAAGTATATATGCATGTTTTACTTTTGTAATACAGTTTTCAAAAAAAATAAAGAGTAATGTTTCTACATAAAAAATCACTTTTGAAATCAATAAAATTTACGTATTCTACCCAACATTTCCAAACTTCAAAAATGTATGTGCCAGCTCGTTTCATAAATGAATAATGCAATGAATTCAAAGAAATGAAATTTTCTGACACCAAATACTAGTTTCTGAAGATGGGTGGGTCTGTAATTCATTGCATATTCTAATAAAAATGATTGTAATGTGCATAATAAATCATACAAGAAACTTATTTTTTTTTTTCAAATCTCTTTAAACGAAGTTATTTTAAAAGAAATCCGCTTAAAGTACTTTTTAGTACACTTTTATGGAGGTTCTTACAATTTTCATTAATTTCGCACATCATGGTAAAATTATATATTTGCGGTGGTAAATAATGGTATGATGGCTATAAATTTAATTTTAATAAGAGACTTTATCATAACTTAAGACGTTAAACTATAGATATTCCTATGTTTAAATTCGCTCACGAAAAATCGTTTCTTAAATGACGCCTACAAAAAGGATAAACTCCTAACTTGTAACCGTTTTGACTCTGTGTTGATAATTGAGTCAGTCAGTCACGATTTCTTCGCAAATAGATATAGATTATAAATAAATGTTTGATAATAAAAATAGTCCCAGAGAACACAAATTAACTATAAAACATTTTTATGCTTTGTGAAATGAAGTGTTTGGTCTTGACTTCTGTTTGTTGTTTCAATTACAATATTTAATAGAAGCTCAGAAGTTTCAGAAAATCCGTACAAAAACTCAAGAAACATAACGCTATTTTCCAGGGTTACGTAAGATACATTAAATTAAAAGGTTATAAATGAAACCACTGATTGGGAGTATACAATGATAAGGTTTTAATTTTGTGTCGATGAAATTAACCAGAATTTTAGGCTGAATAAAAAGGTAATTACATGCAAATATGCAACAAAAAGAAGAAAATAGTCGTTTTTACAGACAGGCACAAAAGTTATAGACTTCTTGAACATTCCGAATAGCTTTAATGACTCTCGTTTCAAAAGTATTTTATTTGTAAAGCAACAAACACAACACTACCTGAGCAAAAATGAAAGGTCGTCGTCCACCGACTCTTTCAATGATCACCCTCCATTCACAAATTATGTAATTAAAGGAAGATGGGGAGATGTAATTTTCGCTACTCCACCCCATTCTCACGTCTGCGAAATGTGACCTCCAATACAAGAAGAAAGAACAATAAAAAAATGTAACTACCTCAACAAGGTCAGTGAGTGCGTTCTTCGCGTCTTTATGAAGCTCGTCCGACATTTTTTTTTGTCGTGTTTATTTTTTTTGTTCTAAATTTTATCTTCATCATTATCGGGTCATCTTCTCACCTGGAGAGTTCGTTTCTTGTGGGGTTTTCGGCGGTGATGGTATTTTGTTTCTGAGATTATATTCACGGGAGTTAATTATTAATAGGGATGTTCTTTTTTTCTTTTCTTCCAAAAGGAACATAAGTAGTTAGTTGATGAGCAGTTTGCAGAGTTTTGTCATTTTGCCCTTAACCCTTTCAGTCCCAGGGATGCCATTCGGCATCATCGTTTTTCTGGTCTTAATTTTAAAAAAAAAAACATGTCTGACATCTATTTAGATTAATAAAAAATATTTTCTAATAAATAGAAATAATTTTGAAGAATCTAATGATGCGCTTTTTGATATCATAAATGGCATAGACGATCAGAATTGTTTTTTAATGATGATACCAGGTTGTTAATGGGACTGAAAGGGTTAACAGTTTGGTCAACAATGGTGGTTGTATAAATTAATTTTTTTTTAAATATTCAAAATACTAAGATCTAACAAATAGGGATCTAACAAAAGATTGAATTTATAGGTGCAACCGTTTGTCGTCACTAATCAAACTAATCACGTTTGTAACAAGAAATACAATGGAACCGTAAAACTTCATACACTAATATTGTAAAACTGACTATTTGACAATGTATCATTTTCCTGCTTGTTATAAGATATGTGGGAAAACATGATGTTGGGTTGACTTTACTTGAAATCCGATTTTAGTTTTTACTTATTTAAATACATAACTAGGTTTTCAGAAACTTTAGAAAAGTCAACTAACGCAATGTTTTATTTTATATATTCCCAGTAAAATTTTCATGAAAATAAACAATTTTGTTCATAATCAAGTAGTATGACTAAGTTAAAAAAATATCAATTAAAAATGCTGAAAAAGCATACTTTCAATTGTAATTAGAAACAATGACAAGCACAATTAAAACAGCCCATAAGAATTAATTAAGACTATGAAATCAGAAAATGCGATAGGGTGGTAGTTGGGAATTAACTGCGTTTTGACAAAAAAAAATAGATTTTGAATTTAACCCTATACCAATCTAAACTATCGCTTATATTCTAAACTCTTGTAGTAGTATAAAATAACAAAACAATCATTTCAACAAATTTTTTAACCTTATTGTTAGTCATTTCAATAATTGTTAGTAAGTACGAAAAATTAATTTTCCTCAAACTTAAAAAAGCATAAGAATTAACTGCCATTTTATTATTGATTGTCTTTTTATTGCTATCTCGTTAAATAGACCTAGAGTGAGTAACATTGAGTTCTTTTTCCTCTAAAAACAACCTCTATATCTTTCCTTTCGATTTTCGCTGTTTTTATAACGAAAAAACCGTTGCAGTTAATTGGCAGTTTAATTTGTTCTATCTATGGAAATTCTACTTATACTATTCCAATTTTGTCGTACAACCATAGCTTTGATGCTCCGCAAAAGCGGTAAATTAATGCTCCAAAATGTAGTGGTAGCTACAAAGTTCCAGGATTCCTGTGCAATCCACCAAATTTTTTTAACTGCTTACCTTTGTGTTGTTCCAGAGAAAGTTATTTGTCTGGCAAGTATTGGTCTACCCGGTTATTGCCAAATTGGGGCCGAAATCTGGCTTAAAAGAAAAAAACGTAACAAAAAATGAAGGTGTGCGATAACATTAAGACTTGGTATTTCACTATAATGACTGCTTTTAAGTTTCGAATTGTGCTGCATGTGGAGATCCGAACCGTGTCTTCAATTTCGATTTCGTCCCATTCACACAGTGAGGATGAGACGGGTCACTTGGGCGAATCCTGGTGACCTGGTATCCAGCGTGACCTTGCGATTTCCATTCCCCGCACAATGGCCGCTGACCTTCTTTTTGCCAGAACTCCACCTGTGTGGAAAAAGGGTCACGCGCCTCTATCTTCTTCCGCTTGCTTCCTCATACCTGGGCACAGGTGGGATTCAGGGCTCTTTCCAGAGAACAGGCTGCCTTGTTCTCCGACTTGGGGATATTTCAAGAGCAACTGCAAGCAGCACCAACCAGAGGTTTTATTTAGTAATCGTGTTTTTAGAATTCAATATTTTAGAACGAAATTTGTCTACGTTCGCAAAGCTTGTCACCCTTGCATCGTTCCTATTTATTTACTTGCAAACCGAAATGTGTGTTTTTTTTAATCTGATTTGTAGCAGTGCATTCGTTCCTTTTCCATGCATAAACGACTTTGAAAAAAACCCGTTTTGTTAGATATTAAAGGGATTACAAACAAAAATCAAAGAAAATTAGTATATCTCCAGACAATTATTGATTGGAACATGGAATTGACTGGTATTCTTGATATAAATTTCTTTTACAGATGCTTAGAAACAAGTCTTTGATAGCAAATAGGGAACGGCTGATGGAGTAAACTGGATAAATTTCTAATCAAAGCTACAACATGAAATAATGAAAGGCAATCGAACAGGAAAATCAGCACATAAGAGTTTACCTTAACTAGATATCAAGTTTTGTAAAAATAAGAATTAGAGAACAAATCAGGGAATTAATGGCTTTATGGATTTATGAATCTTCATATAGCTCTCTTCTGATTTTTACTTCCCAATAAGAAATAATTGCTTGTAAGATAAAATTTGATTTTATATTAAGTACATAATTTGTGTTTGCTATCAGATTTTATTTTTAGACCTTTAACAATTAATTTTACATTTTATTCAAATTTAAATTAGGGCACCCTTTACCATGTCCCGTTAGCCATGCACCATGTAAAATTAGACCCCACACATGTTGGCGAATTCAAAACTAACATGTTTGTATAAAGTGTTCCATAACTAAAATATAGAAATGTTTCAACATCGGCTTTGTAATTTTTTTAATGAATGAATTTAATGATTTTGAAAAATTGAATTGTTGAAATTTAATGATTAATAAAAATGTGTCCCATTAGCCCCCACTCTCCCCTATTCCTCTGAGTTCCTTCCTTGTCCCGCGGATTGTTTGCGCTCGTCGCAATGCATCTAGATCCGCGGGCCACCACCTGTGACACGATTCCAGAGTAACTGGGATGGGAGGATGTGAGTTTGAATAGTGTTGTTCTGGTTGCTGTATTTGTATTTCGCATAGGGAAGTAAGGTTAGGACCACAAAAAATAAGGAAAATTTCGAAGTGAAAGTATACCATAAAACTTGCCGGCCCGCCGGCGCAGTGGTTAGTGTTCTAGCCTTTGGAGCTGCTGGGCTCGGGTTTGAATCCCGGTAAAGGCATGGATGTTTGTGCTTGTCAATAAATATTGTTATTTGTCTATGTGTTTGTGTCGTCCTTCTTTGTGTGTCTCTTGTGACTGTCTCTTCTGGCGAGCTGGGTAATGGGCTATAAAGCCTACACTCTCTCTTCTAGAGGGCGCAATCACTGTCACTGTCATACTATAAAACTTAAGAGTAGAGTTTCGTGGAGTAAAGTTACACGTTATTTATGGAGTAACATTACACCAAATTTAGGAAGTAGCGTCACACCGAATTCATGATGAAGCAGCGTTACACCGAATTTGTGAAGTAACATGACACAAATAAGCAAATTACTCTGAATAGGTGTTAGAAAGGGAAGCCTCTTGTTTCAGGAAGTAACTTTCCATTCTAGGTAACACAGTAAAGTAAGATTACACAACGGTGTAACTCTACTCCGTAAATTTGGTATAATGTTACTTAAAATCGGGAAGTTTGTAAGGGGGGTTGTCAAACTCAGTTTGTATATTTTTTAGAACCTCAAATATAAATTACATATGACGATGGGAATTTTTTAATAAAATAGTTCAATTACTTATTATGTCAAATTAAGGTTTTATTTTATGGTTCTAACATTGGATTTTACAGGATTACTCATTTAGAATGAATTTATAACATTAATCATATTTGATAAGTTATTTAATCATATTTTTATAAGTTAAGAAAAGGATTAAGAAGGTAAGGAAGGTAATAAGAAGATAATATCCTATTTTTTCAACATTTTAAACAAAACAGTATTAGAAAAGTTGTTTAAATTGGATTGCCCAAATCAATGAACAATATAAACATGGATTTATTATATTAGTTTTGAACATAAAAAAAACTAGAGATTTTTTTTCTTGAAATGAAAATTAACGATTTCGCCAAAAAATTTTAGGAAATAAGATCCGTAATTCAACAACCACTAATTGAAGGAAATAATCAAATTCAAAATTCGATTCATCATGCGAAACCTAGTAAAAAGTGATATCTATAAAGGTAGAGCATTATTTGAAGGTTAAACAGTTTTGGAGCTATTAAAATAATCTTAAAAACATTTGCAAATCATGATTCTTAATTCACTTCCATCTTTATCTAAAATTGCGATAACTGCTTATCAAAATGATTGAATTACAATTAAATTTTTGTTTTTGCAATCTACGTATATATCTATAACGAAAGAAGTCCCGACTGATTAACTAACTTACTAACTCTCGAACTCACTTATCAAAGCCCGGCCACATCTAGATGGGCAAAACGTGAGCCTATTTCTCCATTAGAATAACATTTTACATTGTCCTAAGTTTACGATTTATGACAATGATCGTTTCTATTTGCAAAAAAATTCAGCGAAAATTAAGTCGAAACACAATTCTATTTGATTTTTTGTTAATTTTTCAGTTATATTCAACTAGATTGGTAATTATATTTCAAAGTTTAATTTAAGGGATGTCTACAAATAATAAAAAATGAAGATATGGAGGTATATCTATAATAATAAAAGAAAGAGTCGATGTGTTTGCCTGTGGATCGTGAAAGATATACTTATACTGCAAACACAAATTCGAAATTTATAATCCCTCCCCAAACAAACTTCAGTGTTTATGGGGAGTTTTATACTCTCTGAGAAGAGAGTTAACTGAGAGTTTCTGAAAGAGTTTAACAGTAATTTCACAATGTGTAATGACCAAGTTATACCGACACATGTGCGAGACTGCTTGAAATGTGTTAAACACAAGAATGATCACAGAAATAGAATGTTGTAGCGTTCTCATCACCATATAGTCCGTTTTATTTTAATTTCCTTTTTCTTAAATTTATTTTTAAGGACTGGTCATAATTTTTTAAGGAACTTGACTATATTTTACAGATAGATTTTGCGGGCCTTTCTGTTTTGCTTTTCTGTTAAAAATTATAATGTTCACTCATAAAACTAATTTTAATTTGAATCGAAATGAATATTTATTCAGATACTCCCGTGTCTTCATGTTTACGATTGGAAAGAAAATTTGCCCTGCGAAAATGAGCTGCCTGTTAATTTTATCTAAACAATATCAGACAAATGAAGACAGCAGTCCTGGACAATTTATGTTGATCAAATTTAGCCACATAAAAAGCGAATTCAAAACTCTTAAAATTAACGTTTTTATTCACAAATGAAGGTATTAAAAAACTGCTACCAAATATGTACCAGTTAATTTCCGGTTTATCAGAAAAATGACATTATTTGGTTGATGTTTGCGATGAAGGGATGTTGGTGTATAGTTAACGTTGAGCGAGATACTAAAGGTCAACCTCCAGGGAAATACTCAAGTGAACAGTGTCTCCTAAATTTAGATTATTGTCAGAGGCGAAAACATAACAGAGGGAGTTGGTAACAAAGAAAACAGAAAAGTAAACATGAAAGGCAGCTTTACTGTACGGGAAAACATGACATCAAGTGCTCTATACAGTAAACAGACAATATAATGCAAGTGGTTTACATGTTATTAGGCAAGAAATGTGACTATCATAGGGGTCTTTAAAAGATTTAAAATATTTTAAAATTGCTTGTAAGTCTATATACTTTATAGAGATATATTTGCATCACATAGATCTATATTTAAAAAAAAAACACGATAAAAAGTATGTTTTGACTAACTATTAAATGCATGTTGAAATCGGGCAAGAAGAAACAATTTTTATACATAGATAACAACAAATGTATGTAATTCTGAAACGCATTTAAGTTATTTTTAGAGACAATTTGTCGTTTAATATATATATGAATGAAAAATGAGTTAGTTTAATTACTACAATATTTGATTCTAATTTTCAGCAATGACATGCACATAATTTTTGCTGAGTAAATTTTGATAATTTGTTCATATTATGAAAGAATAACATATTTATTTTTTAAAAATCACGATAAAAAGTATGTTTTGACTAATTATTAAATGTATGTTGAAATCGGGCTGAAGAAACAGTTTTTACAGAAAAACATCTTTTAATTAAATGAAAAAGCACTATTTTACATGTTGTGCTTATGTATGCAGCAAAATGATAGTAAAGGAGTTCAGATTATTTAAGTTCGACTGCATAAACATCATATAATATCTAAAAATTACTCAAATTCACAATTTTCACTTATATATTCTTCATTTTTAAAAGTTTAAAATTACTTGAAAACTGGATCAAATAAAAAAACTTTGTTTTATCCAGGTTGTAAAATTTAATGTTTATAACACTTACAGAATCAAGAAATTAGAATACGGATTTGGTTATGAGGTCATTAGAAAATTAATATTGCATCGGAAGAATAAAAATGTATAACTTTTCTTAAATCAGAAAATTTTGCAATGGAATAGCCTTAATAATGTTACATGTACAGGGTGTTCCAAAATTGACCGGAAATGTATAGGGTGCAATTCCTAAATATTTACCCGGCCCTCGCCAATGAAAAACGGCTAACTAATTGGCCGCCCTTTCGGTCGTGCATAAAACCTTGCACTTGTGCTACGCAAGAATTTAGTACTTTTAGTTTGGTTTGGCTGAATTTACATCTGGTTAAAATTAATGATTCCACTAATTTTCAACACATATATTTTTTAGGAGGCTGTTTATTTTAATAGGTTGTTGCATTATTGTTTACAAAACTTGATATTGACCATCTGTCTATAAATAACAATTATTGTATTTTGCTTATTTATGCAGGGTAAATATGTAAATATATATTCCGGCTTGTGTGCATAATCAGAGACCCGCTTATAAGCCTTCGTCAAGTAAGACAGCCACAAAAGGAATTTTTACTCACATAGAGAAAGAAAGTACACCCAAGGTGAATACGGGAATCGAACCCGTACCCGTTACACCGCGCAAAATGCTATTGTAATGGTCTGCGATCCAAACCACTCGACCATCGGGCCGCATATGCTGCCCTATATTGTCTCCGTGTTGGTCCATGGTGTGTGGTTGGTAGGTTCAGTCTCTACCCAACTAACGAACTCTTTGGTCCCAACACATACACATTTCGACAAACTGGTACATTTCTATTGCAAAACGTTTAGTGTTGATTAAATTTTCAAATATTCTGCTAAAATTTGAAACACCAAATCATTTAAAATGAATTCCAAACACAAAAATTGAATTTTCGTAGTTACTAATCATTTTTAGTAGTTTTAGAAACTGATGTAACAGAATCTGCAAATTGTAAAATTATTAGTCAATATGTCGATTAACCAAACCAAACTCAAAACGAATGCATCCCTTCTTCAACACATTCTCGTACTGCCCTACCTCAAAGATGCAACCACGACCAAAACGCCTAATCAATTGGCTTTTTACTATTTTTCGAAGGGGCCGGGTAAATATTTCGGAATTTAAATACTTTTCATCAAACTCATTCTATTTTTTTATGAACGAGTGCTCCGTAATTAAGAAAAACTGATAAACAGCTACTCTAAAAAGTTATAATATCATTAAATATACTGGCTATTGTTAAAAAAGCTAAAAGGGAATTGTAGGAAAGTAAAAAAAATATTATATACTATTATTTAATATACGTTTGGAGAGAAATTCATCTTTGCCAGTTATTCCCATTTAAAAGCAGTTTCCACTTGCACAATAAGCTTTTCTTAGACTTCAGACAGACGACCAACGATTCGTTTTACTCTAGCTTCATTTACTTTCTCTTTTCTATTGTCTTCAAGTTTTTTTATTGATTTTCTAGCCCCGTAGATTGAATTATACGGTGATAGGATATTGGTTTCATTCTTTTCCAATACCCCTATCTATAAACTGGCGTTATCGTAAAAGATTAATATTCTTATATTTCTGCGAAGATTGCAATTTTTACTTGTGTCATTTGGGGTGACGTGTCTAGTGGAAACGTTAAGATTGTAACGTCCACATAAAAGTGCAGTGAACTGCCTGATAATTGTTATTTATAAGCTCTTAAGTTCACATTTTTATATAGTGTATTTACATTATTGTGTGACTTGAATTGAAATGGGATTACCTAATTTTCAAAAATACTATTTTGTCTATCACTTAATTTACATCTCGATAAATGTTTCTTCAGTATCTTTTCCAATCAAGTAAATGAGCAATATTTTGAAAGAATTTTTGCGATATTCCATAGTTCCATCTCTCTCTTACTCTATTTTTTTCTTCGTCAAACTAAATCATAATAATCCAGTCAAATTTCAGTTCATTCCGACCAGATGATTTAATTTTTCACAATATTAAATCATATTATTAATTTTGACATATTTGTACATTCGCAAAAATAGATTTTAAAAAACCGGAAATTCTCTATTTTGTTCCTTTTTTCTTCATTTATTGACTACCTGCAAATGGAACACTATCCCATACGGTTCTCATTCTATTTTATTTCACTATCTCTTTTTGGATAAAATTTCACATGAGTACATGAATGATTTGGTTTTCGAGAATGAAACTCGAACAGGAATGTTGAAGTACTTACATTACCTTACTTAGTACCAACACTTTAAAGGTTTCAGTGAGTTCTTGAATTTTGATATACTGTTGTCATTCAACTTGCATTAGTGTAGTATAGAGAGACATTCCAAATCCAAAGATGTCTTGCCTCGCAAATTAGATATGATGTCTGCGATTTATTTCAGCTTAACTGTCAGACTGCTTGGCACTGAGCACTTGTCTTAATTTACGAATGTTCCCTTTTTATCTTCTCTTAGAGAATAAAATCAATAAAACACAGCTTTATAAAGTATTTTATCGTTATAAAAGTTTATTGAAATGTAAATGGTCAGCTAAAAACAAACAACTGTAAAAAATTAAAATCTTTAACTCATCATTCAAACATTTAGTTTTGACGAAAAGCAGTAACTAATTAAACTTTTTTTTAAAAATTAAATTTCAGTAATATTGAAAATTTAATTCATTAAAAAAACATTGCATACTTTATAACTATGCATATGAATATATTTGTTATTTACATATATTGGCGAAAAGCTTCAAATTGTCAATCCGTTTAAAATGAATCTATTATTGATGAGTGTGTGCTGTGCATTAGTATTCAATTTAACCAGTTCCTTTGCATATTTTAATGAAATCTGGTACGTAGGAATGAGATTGATGTTAAACATATCGGAAATTAAAACAAGAAGTCAAACTTAAGAACAGATTCAACATTGCTTTTTTTTCGTAACAGATTTTAATTAGTAAGTGTCTATGTAAAAGGCACTCAATTGTATATAAAAGAAAATTCCATATGAGTAGTAATCATTGTAGTCCCTGTTTAGTTGTTATTCATCTGTTTTATTCAATACTCTAACATTACCACTGTTTATTTTGTTAAAATATAATTATAAATTATATTATTCCAAGTTAATGTATGACTCAGTTGGACTGATATCATTAATATCTATAAATGCTACCATTTAGTTTGATTAATATTTCTGAAGTTATTTAGATTCCGTTCTTCATCAATCATTGTTTAAAACGAGTTTATAATAACAATGTCTTTCAAACTCGTATAAGTATTATAAATGAAATGTTGATATAATTTGATATTTTATTGCAAATAATTATAAATTACACATTTATAGAGGATGCAGTTACATTCAGAGAGTTTTGTGTAGTTATAAGTTTATAATGTCTAAGAACCACTTTCCTGTCTGTAGTTAAGAATCACGGAGGTCTATAGCACTATTTCAAGTCTGCAAATATTTGATTTGATATTATGTTAACAATAACATTTTAATTTAAAAAACATTAACACAAATAATTATTTACACTTCTTGCCAACCCAAGTTGGGTAAATAGAAATATGCCATGGAGAAGACCCTTCCACGCATGTAAAGAATTCCATAAATAATTTGTGAATCAACCCAGAAAACATGTTTAATGCATCAATTTTGTTTAAAGTCTAGCAGATTTGAATATTATTAAGAAAATTTGGCAATTTTATCGGAATGAAAATTGTATTTTGGTTAAATTGTATTAGGATCATTTTGTATGTAAATGTTACCTTACAAGAGTTTATAACTTACGGACCAATCGCGCTTTTCCCTTTTATTTCCCTTTGCCTTTTTACTCTTTGTTTTTACCCAAGTTAGGTTGGCACGGAGTTTAGAGTAAACTATCGTTTTACTCATAAATAATTATATTAAAATAACAATATTTATTATAAACCAAATTGGTACTTATATTACTACCTTATTAAGGATAACGCCTTGGGATCTTTTAAAATATAAAAAAAAAATTATGTTTTTAACTCATATCGCGGATTTCAAGTTAAAACTTTCTTTAATGGAACCCCAATTACCGACTTAATTAGTAAATCCCTAATTACCTCTTAATTAGTTAACTTATATCCTAATTGAAACCAGAGATCTAAGAGCTATTGTGTGACTTTATATAGAGATTACAGGAAACTTCGTGTTTTTCATGTCATGGGCTGCAAAACAAAGGTAAATTTTCCCAAATCACTCAGTAATTTCAGGGCCCTAGCGATTTTTGACGTGAAAACTTATTATAATTTGTCACGCAAAGTTTTATTAACATCCCTGCTTAAAAAAGCGTTTGATGTGAAGTCCAAATGTTTGAAAGTCTTATGACTTGATATCTCCTCAAACATAAGCATTTTATTAGTATATTTAAATAAATATTGCAATTAAAATTTTAAATAGTTTGGGAATTTTGGTGTTCAATAAATGCTAGTGTTCTGCTAATGATCAAAAACCCTTTTTCAAAGGTTTTATGCATATTTTAAATATAACCCAATCAAAGAAATTCGTCGCTCAACATTTATTTTAATTTTATTATAAGTGAATTTCTTTAAAGGAATAATTATAAGACTTATTTTCTTATTCAAACTCTATTTGCTTACACTTAGCGTTGGTTTTATATAGCAATTTGTTCAAGTTGTTTAATTTTCATACATAATTTAAGCTGATTACTGCTTTTAATTGTGTGCCGATCTCTTATAGTTTAAACAATTATTATAGATTTCTAAACAGAAACTTTATTATTTTTTGTAAATATCTTATTAATACTAAAAATGGGAGATTTTAATTTTAAATCGTTGAATATTTACTGGTTAAAATTTGAAATAAATTTTAATTTATGAAAGTGAAAATCTTGTTTTTGTCATGATTGTAAATACAAATTTTTTCCCCCATTCATAAGGCAAACGCAAATTTGTGAATTTGTCTTCAACTATTCTAAGATCATAACTATATGCAATAAGACACATATTTACCATAAAGAAAATATTGATGAGGTGTATTAATTCTATAATAGGTGATAACATTTATTTTGAGATTAACGATATTAAAAATCCAGTCCTGGGAATTGAAATTATCAGTAATTTACATTCAAAATGACCCATTTCCATATAAATTACTCCAATTTCGATGAATGAAGAACATAAAAATAATATAAAATCCTTAATAAATTTTTAGTGTAAAATTGTGTCCCATATCTCCTATTTTTGGACTTAAACTTCCTAAAGTAATTTATTCAAATTGAGTTTACCTAATTACAATAAATATACTAAAAATACTTTTGATATACGTGTAATGTTTTCAATCTTGCTATATTTTGAAATTGCGATTATGATGCATTCTCTTTTAATTCTGTTTTTTATTATTAAATCGTGCTTTGAAAGTATGTAACAAAATATGTATTTAATATAATATGACAGAAAAAAGGACAGAATTTTTTTTATCCCTAAATTACCTGTAGTTGAGAAAATTTATCAGCCATGTAAACTGCAGACATCTAAGTATAACAGAAAATCGCCTATATATACTTTCACTGTCGCAAGTTCACCTGCTTAAGAAATGAAAAAAAATTAAACTAGAATTAATCTCAAATCTCTTGAATGTAAATTGCATGTCAACTGCTAATATCTGTACTGCCATTGCCATCTAAATATAATAGCAAATCTTTTAATCGCCCTATACTTTCACAAGTTCACATACTTCAGAAATGAAACAAAACAAAAAAACTCAAAACTAGAATTAATCTATACATCTTGAAATCTCAACTCCTTGGCGATGTTTCGTGTGGCGATGAATGGCTGTCCTGGCGGGGGTATTTGGCGACACCAACCCTAGCGCGTGTTTCGGGATATCGGGTCACTTCCGAAACGCGTGCTGTATCTCCACTCCGGCGTTTGGGTCGGCGCGATCGCAACACATTCCACCCCGTCCTCCGAGCCGGCTTCACTCGCGCACGTGGATCCCCGCACTCCAGGCACATCATTTAGAGTTCAATGGATATGTGCAGCAGGCTGTAATTTTTGTGGTGGGAAGTATTTTAAAAGTGGGATATGTGAAAGAGGAATTTTGTTTGTGTGAAAAAGACTTCGTAAATATATAATTGCCAAGATTTTCGAACAGTACATATCAGCGTTCAAGTGTGTGGTGCAATTAAAAACTTTGTTTTAAAGCTAATTTGTAAGTGAAGGTTGATAACTTCAATAGCCGTCCGTGGACTAGTTAATATAAGAATACTTTCCAGAAAATATTCTCACAGAACTTTCGAAGCTTTTTAATAGTTAATATATGACAGGTTATTTACGTTTCACATTTCACAAATTAATTTATTCAGAAAACATAACATTCACCCATCACATCATCTGTATATTTAACAGCAGTGGATAAGCGGACAACTTAACTTTTCTGTTGAAGAAAGTGCAGTTTTTATAGTGTTGTAAAGAAGCTAAAGAGCATTACGAAACTTTTTCACACATCAACTCCTGACTTGAATTTTTATTTGAAGAAGAAAAGAGAACATCATGGCTAAAGTAGCTATCAAGTAAGTTCTTGGCGTTTCTTTTATTTATTTTACAGTCTCTCTAGAAAATCCTTTTTAGGACTGAAAAGTTAAACACTGAGCTAATCCTTGCTTTTGTACTCTTATGTCATCTGTTTTTAATAAGTATTAAATAAGATAACTTAACATCTCTAAACACTAAAACTCTTTTTGATTTTTTTTTTTTTGCTTAAACTGAAATTTTCCCGATTAATTGCGAAAATTTCTCCTCATTTCCAAAGTAAAGAAACTGAATGCATCTAAAGCATGAATAAATGCTTCCATCTGATTTCTGTCAACACGACCGGGAAGCGTAAAAGTCGTCAAGAAGGCCGTTCCGTGGCCTAGTGGTTAAGGCATCTCTCAAGATTGAACTTTTTCAGCAGCGTGGAGGTTCGTGTCCCACCTGCTTCCAATCATCCTATAAATCAAATATGTACTGGAAAATCGTAGTGGGTTGTTTTTTAAGAGGTTTTCTTTTTGAAATTCTCAAAAATATTTCCAAATACTACAAAAAGAGGTTTCTGATATTATATTCACTAAAAATGAAAATAATTAAAATATTCTGCAAATGTTTCTAAAAAATTACATTCACCGTACACCTAGCAGCTCCATATATTCAAAAACATTTCTTATTTTTTTTACAGTGTAAGATAAAGCTACCAAAATATGTTAGCGTTTTTCAATACACTTTTTTACATCTGTTCAATAGCTGCTGTATTTGTACGATAAATACAGAATACATTACAGCAAGTATTCTTTGTTCGTTAAAGGGTACACTAATATATCCGTATTATCCAAACTTGAGAGAAGACATTAAAAAAAAGTCCAGGCTTTTTATACGATATAATATTTCAAGTTATATTATTTCGATGAGTCTTTTTTTTTTACAAAGTAACTTTTAAAATATACTTCTATGGGGGGGGGGGGGGGGGTAAAAGTTATTCCTATATCAGAAACTTAAAAAACCTAACAATTGTCAATTTTGAAAAGATGAAAAGATATTACTCTGATTATGAGGGTGGCATTTTCTAGGCAATTTAATCCATACACGTGGAATAAAAATGCTGTTCGATTATATCTACGAAAATACACTATTTGAGTTTTTGGCTGAATTCATGCAAAATTGCTCTTTGTGTAGTGTAAGTCACTTGTGTAAAAAGTAACTATATCTACATTTTTCAACCATTGAAGGAAAAAAAAATATCAGAATGGTTGATTAACACATATAAAAACTAAACAAATTAACGTGCTTTATTTCATTTGATTCATTTTAAGAATTTAAAAAAACTTGCAAGCTTCTCTTAAATTGTGACTTACACTACAGTTACATAGAATTCGCCTATGATACTTTTGCCGCGAGGAAACTCTAATAGCCGAAAAAACAACCTGCCTGGGGAAGAGTCGATTTAACAGATTCATGTATTGTTTAATTTCCGTGGGCGGTGTTTGTTTAGTCGATGTTTATATGAATCAAATTTACGACCAATTTCAACACACTTGATAACAAAGAGAAAATAATTAATCGTTTATTTCAGAATTTGGAAATTAAATTACAATTAACCATATAATTTTCATCGCACCATAAAAATCATTTGCGCGTAAAATTCATTGAACATAATTGAGAAATCGGAGATTTGAGAACTCGAGTTTGCTGACATACTTCAATTTAATTAATCTTCACTTTGGGTGCGCGTGTGTGTGAAAATCTGAAGCTATTAAGCAGCACGCAATTTTATGGAGCTGCGTGAGGGTGATTTGTTCGGTTTTATTTAATCTCAGTTACAATGGGCTCTTGTGAAAATTATATAGGGAGTAAAATAGTGTTTGGCAAGTTAAGCGTGACATTCCAGAATAATAAAAAATTTAAAACTATCCAAATCTGTATTGATTATATTATTAAAACGCCCGTCACTATATTTAGTGATATACCACTGACACGTTTGAAAAATAGAAATTATATACCTAGAAATACGTTTAATAATTATTTATCGTATGATGCTAAAAGTATAACATAAATATTTATTTTACTTTGAGGAAAAGAGGCATTTAGGATATTAATAAAATAATTGGAATTAAGAAATAACCCGATTTTTTATAATACAATTGAACTTCTACGCCATTTGCTATGCTAATAGTTACTCGACGTTTTAGCATTACCCACAATCCCTGAATTAAGCTATAATGGCTTAGAGAGAATGTTGAATGTGTATCCTGGCTGCATTCCTAATAAGACCGCCTCTCTGAACAACGGATTCCGTCGAATAATTATCTGCCCACTGCATTTGGAATGCAGATGTTTAAACACCTCTAATGAGACCAGGATTGTAATTGTAACGCACGGTCTGGACTACCTGACAGATCCTAGGGCTTCACCGAATCCATGAGACAGTTCAATTTATGTTGGCTTTTAGTGTTGCGTTGTTTTACTCTAGAATAGGAGTTGTGTATTTAGTGGAAAGTTTTAAAATAATTTCAATTGTTTCTCGAATTTTATTTAAGGATGTACGCAGTTTAACTGTAGAATGTTAGAGTCAAGATTAATATTGAAACGCAGTTATTATAACCTTTGATGATTCAATACAAACATTTCATTAGGAATTAGTTATCGTCGATTGGGGTTAACGTTTGTCCGTCGGAAAAGATTTTTTCGATAACTTATCTTCATAAAATGATCCAATTTTTTAAACCTGCTTTATATTTTCGGAAAAGCTGCAACATTGCATTTCATTTCACTTAAAAAGTTTTTCGTTATAATTTTGGCAATACCAGAGATTTTTAGAAGATAGTGTCTATCCTAAGGTTTTTTTAATGATTTTTGATGTTTAAGTTATCTTGTCATGCAAAAAAAACTATGATTTTGGAACAAAGTTGCCCCAGCCGATGGTATATAGTAAATGTAAAAAATATTCCTTAATATTTAAAACGATTTCTCTTACTTAATTTCAGTGTAATTTATATTTTATATTTTTAAAAAATCTAAGAATGTTTTACCTTCGTTTATAGTTCTTTTTCATCAGGATAAGTCCAATTTTACAACTAAATAAGGCTAGTATTCACAGGTAACGCATACAACTGTTCAACATACATAACTTTTCTCTAAAAAAAATAGTAAACATGTAAATCTTCATTCAGACAAGTCCACATGACAGTAGAACAATTTTAAATTTTAGAGGCTCGTCCATATAAGAATATGAATGATATTAAATGAATTCCTTCTCGACTTTGTTTCTTTTGACTGAACAACACAGAATATACTTCAAGTTGGTAGTGACAAATCTTTCGTACTCTCACGTCCGTAGAAGCAAAATGAATTAATCAACAAGAAAGTTAATACCTCAGTTTGCTTCTGAGCAATCTTATCACAACACAAATTAACAAACTGCCCTGTTAGGAATGGTAAATTCTTCCTTGTGCTCTACTTCATCCTGCTTCGAAGCACCTCACATATTCCGTTATCGGTCAACATCCGCGGTGAGACACCGCTTTAAGTGCCGGGAGCATATTTCATGACATGGCTGGACTTTTTCCTCCACCATGGCGGAAAGTTAAATATACCAGCTCCGTGTCCTAAATAGGCGACGGGCAAATTAATTTAGTAGTGTGAAGTTTCATTTCGATCATATCTCTTTGAACCAGTTCTTTGTTTTACTTCCTTTATTCGACTGGTGTCATATTTTTGGACAATTCACTTATGTTTATTTTATTTTTCATCTATTTCTTGTCTACCTCGTTATCTTTTGTGCGATTTGAATGGGAGTAACCAGAATAATTGGTTTATTACGTAACCTCCGGGTAAAGCAAGTTATTAGGCGAGTGGTGACAATTTCCTTTAATAAAGTAAAAAATTAGTGTTGCATTGATTTTAAAAACTAACATAAATATATATGATATTTAGTGCATTTTATTTGTCTCTGTTACGAATATCTAATTGCTTAAGGTAGGCGAATACCCAAAATTCTAAAATTTGTACTATTACTTTAATCTTTTCCAAATTTGGCAAAGTGATTTCAAATATAATGAACAGTGCTTTTTGGGCAATTTTTTTTATTTAAATATAATTGATTTATTTTAAAAGGTGTTTTTCAACTAAAAAAGGGGTTTACGCCAACACTTCTAGCATAAAAAGTTTTACATTAATTTACCTGAAATTTTTCACAGATGCTATTTCAATATATATCAATGCCATGAACCTCTAACATCTGGTGTAAGTATACAAGTTTTTTTAAAAAAAATTTCCCAAGTGTAAGTTAATCGAAAAAAATCCTTTTTTGTGGTTAATTTATAACATTTTTCTTAATAACTTTTTTCTTGTAATTTGTATGTAACTCTAGAGGGTCATTGCATGTATCAGTTCAAAACGAAGAATTTAACACATAATAAATGTTCATAGGATGAAAATTCAATGTGGTAGACTTGTTGGCGTTAACCTCTTTTTTTAGTAGAAAAACGCCGTTTAAAATAAATAAATTATATTTAAATAAAAACAAAAGCCTAAATAGTATTATTCATTATATTTGAAATCACTATGCCAAATTTGGAAAAGATTAAAGCAATAGTAAAACTTTTAGAATTTTGGGAAATTTTGGGTATTCGCCTACCTTAACTTTCATAACTAATGGTTGTAATGTAATTTTAATAATTACGATTAATTAAAATTCTTATTAAAAGAACATTGTAATAACATTTTAATCTCGTTAAACTGAAAGTTAAATTATATAAACAAGTAATCTTAAATAAAAAATAAATATTTTGTATTTGAAGAGAAGAGTTTAAACTATTCGTTTATTTAAAGTACAAGGAAGCATCCAACACATAAACATTTACTTTATTTGGTATAACATATGCTTGTCTATCCTTTATCTAGACGAGATTGTTTTAAAACTATTTGTCACTGATAGAATTTAGTACTTCAAATATTAATTAGTCTATATGGAACATTGAGTAAGTTTAAAAGTCCTCTGATGAAAAGTTCTGGTAAAAGTAATAGCTCATATATGAAATATATTTTACTTGTAAAGCTAATGTCAACGAGTTTTGATGTTTCTACTTAGCTCCATAATATTATTACTAAAATATTTCATTCATGTGCTAATTTAATAAAAGCAAATTTCTATTTCTTTTCGAATGATACGGTCCAAACTTCATAACGTGGTGATCAGGCAAGAGAGAATGGTAGTGATCAGGGTGAAAGAGAATTCCTGACAGGGGTTCTCTTTTCACAGCCATGTTAAATCAAACTTTAATTATAAGCACCAAGTGCTTTAAAATTTACAAATAAATCTTGATCCAATGATACTCTTGTATCATTGGATCAATTGACCCTAAAGTTAAAAAAAAGCATTTGTTAATAAACTTTTGAATGAGCATCCGGAAATAGATGTTTTACTTCTTTACATCTAATATTTAATATTCATCGCCATCATTTTATCATATATAGGATGTACTCTTTGGTCGATAACTAATACTTCGCCTCATTTATAACTTCCCGCCTCTATCAGACTAATTAATGGTCGTATTAGCACTTTTCACTCCCCAGAAGATAAAAATAGCTAATTTCCATCCAGTTTTAATGAACTATCGCCTCTGATGCGCTCCTTCAGGGATAATAGAGATCGATGGTGCAACAGAAACAAAAATGAGGAAATCAGTGTGTTAGGGTTAATGTCATGTAACTTATTTTGTACATGAACTTTATATTGTTTATTTAGATTGTTATTTATAGAAAATGCTTGTAAGAACATGTAATTTCAGATATGTTTGATTAAAAAATGAGTTTGTAGAAATAGGTTTGTGAAACAGGCTTTCAAATCTTGTTTACAACAGTGTAGTATATGCATTAAATGAAAACTAAGTCGGTGAAACAAAATATATATTCTTATTTGTAAAGAAAATATAACTAAATACGTTGTATGAAATTCCTTTTTTCGATTTAAAAAACTGGTTTTATTACAAGCATTGAAAAACTAGGCCATTGTAAGTAAAAACTTTATCTCAAACTTACATCATTAAAAAAACAATTCATAACAATTTGGAACCCTTTTCGAGATCATTGACTTAAGAACAAATAATATAATGGTTACTCTAAATAAACGGATGTAAGAAACATAAAACTACTTTCTTCAAACAAAAAGATAAAAAAAATTCTCGTATCATTTTATACCAATCAATACACAACAGGCAGCAAACGTGCTCTGTACCATCTACTCCAGTAAATTAAAATGTCCTCTTCTTGACGGGAAATCCCTGCTTTTCACGCACCATGCCTTTCTCAAAAACATACTGTGTAATCCACCCCACAGATTAAACTTAATCTCTGCGCTATATTGACAAAGCTGCAACTGGATTTTGTGTAAAATGAATTTGAATTGATAAGAATTTTAAAAAAGGGGGTTAAGTGAGGAAGAAGAGTTCTGTTTATACCTCCTTTCATTCTAAAGCGGCAAACAACAGTTATTCTTTTGAAACAAACTGGAATTATTAGGTGGTGCTTTCACCTACTCTTTTGAAGAATAGAAACTTCTAGAAGTGAATACTGGATTAAGAACACATCGCTTAATTTTGGTAAACTTCTTACTTAAGGTACACTTCACTCAGTTAAACTGCCCAAATCTATACATATCACTTAAAAATAACGGAAGTCCTCGAGCACACTGGGAAAGACATGCTCGTTTTATCTGTAAGGTTTTCCTTACAGTGCTGTAAAATTAACAGCAAAAATTACATTTTTAGTCTATGAAGCAACTTTTTACATAAAAAAGGAAGTGATACAAAAGCAATAAATGCTTTCAAATTACCAGCATATTCCGCGGTAAAATTGCAGTGGTTTTTCTCGCAGTATAACAGTTCGTTCCCTTAATACACTTAAGTAAGGCACAAGAGCTATTAGTTGAGCAAAAAAATTTGTTAAATGGTTGATAATGTTTCCCAGAAAACGTACATTTGACAATAGTAAATAAATGAATCTGGAAAATCACCAAACGTAAACATTTTTTTATCAGGAGGTTGACACAAATATGAACTTTCGACACTAATAAGAATTTTCGGCAAAATTCAGTTACAACATTGCCGAAGCAAAGTAGAAAGATGCAAGGGAGAAGGGATGGAAAACGATTTCATGGGTGAGCGGCCAGAGTAAAAAGAAATCGCTTCGGATTGTCTCGCGCACCTGACTTCTGGAAAAGAGTATAACTGATGACGGGTCTGCTTCACCTGGAAAACACCCCGTGCTACGCAACCTGCCGGCTACTGTACCGGCCTCTGGCTCGAAACTTAGAATGGAATGCGTTGGATTCCTTAGAACTTCGTGAAAATGGAAGTAATGCATTCTTTAGAACTTCGTGAAAAGGAAAGTAACGGATTCCTTAGACGATAATAGAAATACTTAAAGCGTAACTAATTAGAAAATGGTGGAAGTTTCCTGATGGCTTCTAAATTGGGTTTATATTACTGTGAAAGGGTGTTATGTTATGGGTATTTAGATAGCAGAATACTTTGTTGTAGAAAGTTCTAGAAGGCTTATATGGGCTGTGACATAAATGGGTATTTTAATTTTTAAATGTTAGTAATTTATTTTGCTGCGTTTGAAAGTCCGACAGTCTGTTTTTTTTTTCTTTCTTTTTTTTGAAACTCTAAGATTGACTAGCCCCTACTGCTAAAACTCCAATCCCGAACAACAACAAGGTAACATGCCCGGTTCTAGACTCTAATGAACATTAGTTACAAATTTGTTTTATTGTAATTCAATTTCTTCGTTCAGTGTTTAGCAATTACTTTTATGCAACACATTTAAAGTTTTCATATTATACATTAAGATTAAAGGATTTTGTATCAATTTCATCAATTTATGTACAGTAAACAAACTAAGAAATTCGATAAAACCCTTTGTTGCTTTTTTAAGTATAATGGAAATATAAGAGTTTGTTTTGTTTAGAACAATTATGTAGTAGGTTTCTGGACATTTTGTGATTAAGCTAAAAGCATTGCTTTTTGTTAATGCTGTAAATAAATTACCGTTAGTTCATTAGATGTGGTTTTATCTTTACTTAACCTCAGGAGAAGGGCTATAAGAAACCGTTAGCGTAATGCTTTCGTGTATAATGATAGTTTAATGTTTCTTCGAAACACAGCAAATGTCGTGTAAGACTTGATCCCCGTCATCAACTGCGTTACAAAATTTATTTTTGGTCCAATGAAGCTTGGCGACACAAGCTTGTTTTTCATGAGAATACCAACTGTATAGGTTTATTTTCGCTTATAGTCAACTGTTCGAAATTTTAATTGTTTATTTTATCCGAGTTATTTGTTTAATGTTTAGCATTTTTTTTAAGTAACGATTATCAAAGCTTGGATACAGAGAAGTTAAAGTGCTGAAAGCGTAAACAAAAGCTATGTTGTATACAGTTAAAATGATATAATTTCCCCAAATTTGTTGCACCATCCCCAATGCTAAGTCCATGGCGTTGCCAATTTTTATAAAATAAAATAATTATGTTCCATTGCAATTAGGTTTTTAAAAATATTTTTTCCTTAATATACATTAGTATAACAATCAAAGATAAAAAATTTAATAACAATCAAAAATCATACGTAGGAGGGCTCAAGGGCTTAAATAAAACTAACTTCACCAGAATGTAGAAGAGAAAGAAATGGGCATGTTTCACGTCATGAGTGGCAACAGTTCCAGCGGTATTTTTTAATTTTTGGTCCATCTGGAATTACTTTTGTTGTAGTGATAACTTGGACTATTAATTTAACTTTAATATAAAATAAATATTGGAATTGCTAATTAATTTTGGACAGTGCATGATTTCATCTTTTTATTTTCTTTTACTGCCTGTTTTGCTGTCTTTGTTCTAGTAATGTTCTTTTAACGTTGTGCAATTTACTGAACTTTTAATAATCTGATGTTTAGAATAGTTTTATCTGAATGCTAAATATCCGCTTAGTTTTCCCATTGAGAGTGAAACCGAAACAGCCAATAAAATCTTGGAAGTCCAAAAGTGAAAATTGGAAAGGTACGTCACCTGAAACAACCCAATTAGCCAACTGAATTCCATGAAGACCAAGACAGACATTCCCCTCTCCACTATTTCCGACGTGTCCTTAAATGTGCCGTCCTTGTTTCCGTTCACCTCCTTCGAGAAGTGAACCGCAAGTGTTTTCACTCGGTCAAGTTGAGGCTCTTCTCGAGGAGGCCTCGTTACAGTTACTTGGACAAGGCCACCCGGTTAGAACAGCCCTTGTGCGCTTCCTATTCTTCTTCACGGTCAATTATTACGAGGCTCAGCTTCTTCCTCCCTATTAGGGAGAGAAATTTCGTGTCATTGTCTTGTTGAAGAAATAACAGCTTGGTAGGGTTTTTTTGTTTTGTTTTGAACGAGTAACTATAATGAGTCTGAGACTATTACTTAATGAGCCGTGAAATACCTGCTAAAAAATGGTTCTTCGTATCCTTAGCAGAACATCGGCCTCTTATACAGAGAGAGAGAACTGCGTCCTAAACCGGCCACACCCATCGAAAATATATGTTTACCAACCAACCGGCCACATCCTAAAGACAGATATTTGTTGGCAAAATAAAAACGTCTTAATTCGCGCCCGGGGTTTCTCAAGTACATTGGGACAGACGTCCTCGTTAAATCTGTGGAGTTCAAAGGCCCAAAACAGCGTCATTTTTGTAGGTTCTTAGTTAATAAATAGGTAAAAGAAAGCTTATTTTAGTTAATCACAATTTTTCCCTTATATGTTAAATAATTAGTAGATATATTATGCAATTTAAATTATATTGTATTTAACTGATACAAAGACAGCAATAACATGATTGTTTTTAGGACTGTGCTTGAGTGTAAATCCTATGTGACCGCTAAAGAAATACCATAACGTACAATAGTATTCTTAGCAGGAACTTTTTAATATAAAAATTCGTTTTACAAAATACTTTGAACTTTTCACTTGGTTCCAAAGATTAACTATAATAGTGGCAGAAACTTACTAGTGATTTTAAATTTATCAAACATTTTTTTATTATTTAATAATAATGTGTATTACTAAAAATACTGCAATTGATGTTCATAATTTTACGTTTGTAATGATCATAAGGTAAATTTATTTTATATTTGTATAAGGGGAAAAAATATCATTTTATGATGACTTTGCTTTAATATGCTCTTGTACACGAGTACTAATATAATTTAAAAAAAAAAACTGTGCACATTTGTAAAGTGTTTTCTTGTTGCATACCTATATTACTTTTTGTAGTGCTTCTATTACATCAGTAGTTTACTTATATATATCAAATAGTATACTTATATTATATCAAGTAGCTTTATTCAAATAATAAAACGAAAATTAACAAAACTTTAAAATAAAATTAAGTTTGTAACTCTAAGTGGAATATGTAACAAAAATCAGTTTAAATGTCAAACAATATAGGAGATACTTATTTTATTGCAAATAACTAACGTGGTTCATACCATTTAAAAATATTTCTAAAGTATAATTTTGTAATGAACCTCATATTAAAATATCTCTGAAGTCGTATACATTTTTATTGGGGTTATAAATAATGCATTATAAAAACACTTTTGTTAATTGGGTAGAATATTTGCAGTCTAATTATTCATCGAAAAGTTCTCTACCGAAATTCAACTGGAGAAAATTACACCTTCGAACTTAAACTTTTTTTTTACAAAGGAGAATCATTTTTTTCTTCTGTCTCTTCAACTGCCATCAAACAAAGTTATAGGACCTCTCTCTTTGTATGCCTTGGAAGCGAACCTTTGTTGAAAGCACGTAATTCGACAGCACATAAAAAAGCCATAAAGAATCTAAAAAAGTCGTCATTTTCCGTTTTTATTTGACGTCGAATCAGTTCTAGCCGTTGTACTGTCAAAATGCTAAGAATGAATAAAGAGAAAGTTATTTTTCTAGAAATTAATTAGAAATTCTTCTCGTACAATAGGGGTGACCCTTTGACCCTCACTTTAACGGCAACCTATCGCCAACACTAAAATGTGAGAAGATACTTCAGTAATATAATTCGGGATTGTGTTCCATTGAACTTGGCGTGAGAGTAATTTTTTTAGACAACACCATTCGAGATGTATTGGTGTGCTAAACTTGTAACTAGCAAATAACGTATTGTGAATAAAATTGGTTCGAGAAAACTTGTAAAAATAGTCGCATGGAGATCGAAAAAAGTTACTTTTTTGACAAATATTTACCATTTTTTAATTTGAAGTTAAGTGTTTGATAAAATTTTCCACTAAATTGATTAAAAGTTATTGTTATTGATTAAATTTAATTTTAAAAATTAATGTCAAAAATGAAAACAACTGTGCAAGCTGTTAATATTTATTAACAGTGCTTTCCAGTAGTTTTCGTAAGAGATTTTTGCCCGTGTGCTGCCTTTTTAAAAGTCATGTTTAATTCTTTTTCTCACAGTACGAATTATCATCTCAGATTGTTTAATATTTATGCAAAATCATAATTTATTTTTTAGGGTTTCATTTGAGACTTTGGAAAACCATCGAAGTAAAAAGATAATAAGAATTCAAATTTCGTTATTGATTCGAAGCATCGTCATCTTACTTTACCGTTTCATGAAACGTTTTGCAATCTGCAAACCTAAATTAATGACACTGAAGAAGAAACATAAAACAAATTAAGTCGAAACAAAAGCCTTCATTACAATTCCCAAATTTAAGGAACAAATAATAAAAATAAAATACTGTTATATAAAAATCATTAATTTTAATAAGATAAAAATTGTTTTCACTTCTTAGTATTGTTAAATAAATAATCGTACTTTTGCTACTTCATCAAAAATTTGTCTCTTTCTTTTTTCTCGTAACATTAGTTTGAGTTAATTATCATTTTATATTTTATTTTTTATAAAACTACACTTAACAAAGAAGCAAACTTGACATCTTTGAAAAAGCTACAAAGAATTATTTTTTTAACTGCATTCTTTTTAAATCAACTAAATATCTTTAGGCAATGGAAAACAATTAAATATTATTTGTCACCGAAAATGTACTCTTACTTTTCCTAACGTAACCTAACTAAATGATAAAAAGTTTGAATACATTCAGCATACACAATAAGTTCATAAAAACGTGACTGTTTTAGATGCACTGATAAGATTTTCCTTGCCAATTTGTGCCGATTAATATGATTCCGTGACGAGAACTATACACGCTTAGCGTAACAACTCACTAGGTTTGTTTTATATAGTTGTAACTGATATTTTAACCAACTTTTTCATCAGTGTTGAACGTGTTTTTTAATTAACAAATCTCAGTAGTTTCTCCTTGGGCATCTTAGAAATTTAATGCCTCTTCCAGTTGCCGATACTAGTTGCAGGATTTTTTAATGTATGAATAATTTATCTTGTAGGTTTCATCATGTTCTCCCTTTTTATCGTGGAAAATGTAGTTACAAATGTTTTCAACCGATTGTTCAAAAACTCGTGTAATTTTGCATGCAAGGGTTCATAATTTTAATTGTGTAATGGGATATCCATTTCAGTGAATTGAAGTGTGAATCAATAGAAAGTCTTAAGAGATTATAAAACATGTTTTTTTTTATAAAAGGCGTACTTGTAAAACTCACATTCCTTAAAGTATAACTAAAATACAGGGCCCGGTTCTTTCATTGCTTATTTCCACTAATTGAACTGACAACAGATCGCCAATGAACTACATGGCCCCTTATACTTAGTTATGCTTTGAAGAATAGTATTTACAAATACGCCCTTCGTACAATTAAAAAAATACATACACAAAAATGATACAAAATATAAAAATTCTGATTTCGAAACACATTTACCTAAAACCAGTTACTTAACAGTTTGTCAAACTGACGAATCCACCTTATACGACCTGATGATCTGGAAACGAATCCTAAGAGGAGAAAATAACCCTTAAAAAAGTATTTTTTTCTTTTTCATTCTTTTGTCTGTAGTTTCCAAAGAGTTAAAACAGGAGAGTACATTAACCTTTTTTATGGCGATGAAGGAATAAGTTGACGGGATCATCGTAGAATTCGCTTCAGGCGATAAGCATTTTTAATAGAAAAGCGTAGAATAGCAGAAAAAGATTGAATCTTAAGTTTGTTTGGAATACCATGGTTGTGTTTGTTTTCCGTTTCACCGGGTTCATTTCTGGGATTGACGATTAACATTTTATCAAAAACTAGTTTTTCAATGAATGGTTGTTAAGTAGCAAAATACTTTTGTTAGTCTATTAAGTCCTGCAAAATGAGATTGTCTAAGGAATATCTAAGATTGCAAGCGTTTTCAATATTATTTTATGGCTTTTTACAAATATATTGAAAAAATTATTAACTCTCAAAATAACATGCGAACCAACAATTTCATTTAAAATTTAATTGAAAAAGCATGACACTTTTAGAAAATCAAAAGAGTTTTGATATTTTTGTTGACAAAATATAAAATTAAACCTTATAAAAGTCGTAAAAGATGAATAAACTCTTTATTTACCCACGCACTTCTTTGTAAACTCATGGCCCAGAAATAATTAGATATGAAATAGGTCAATAAAATAATCAAATTGGAACTGTTGTGTATATTAAAAACTCTTACAAGCAAGGTAAAATATTTTATGAACTTAAATTGAAAATTATTGTGTCGAATAAATTTATTCATCATGCAAATATCAAAATAACGTGTAGTGAAACGTAAAAGGATGGTTCAATTTTGGATGCATATTAGTTTTCCGGGGAATCATTTATTTTAGAACACTTTATATATAAGAACTTATTTATAACTCATGAAAAAACAAACTTTTAAATGCATATTTTTGTCAACATCACTCATATGTAATTTTTTTAAACGTAGCACCGTTGCTAGTGTTTTTTAAACAATTCTAAAAATTAAATATTTCCTAATATGTTTCCTAATTAGCTTATTCATGCATTAAAGAAATTAAAAACTCTACAGATTCAACTTTAATGAAAATACAAATTTTCGATGCCAATAAGTAACTGAAAACACTTGACCAGACATTGAAATATATATTAATTGTCTACCTAATAAAACCTTATATTTAAAACCACTGTATCTATTTATTACTAAACCATTGATTCCGCAACATCCATTCCTATTGACTTCTTACTCAATTGCTCCGAGACTGCAAGTATGTGGTTCCCTCTGTTTATCGAAGCCCCATTCATTTTGTGCAATTCCTACCTTTACCGTCTGAGTGCTTCCGACGCTAATAAGCATCGATTTCATTTGGAGTGAAAGGAAAGGGCATTAATAACGAAATTAGGTACTGCCCGGGGTGCTGGATACTTTCTTTTTGATGTACACTGCAGCTGCTAACGAGCTACATGAAGAAAATAAAAAGAGTTCATTTTCACCTGTTTTTTTTAGGGTGAGGTTGGATTGCATTCACGTTAGAGAAACACGAGGGGCTATTGGTGTTATAATTTAGAGCCACAGTCAAGTGGCGAGTCAAACCTGAGTATACACCCAACGCAACTCTTAAAAGGGACATGTGGCTTCGGTATTTTGGAGCAAATATAACGTGGACTCCCTCTACACGGGGAATTATTCATTGGTCTTTTTAGCTGCACAGATCGTAAAAAGGTCGGCAGTTATTTTGGAGAATCTAGGACCTTTTGTATGTAAAGCAAGTGTCTTACCGACTGGGATCCTCAGCCCCTGATTTTTTTAAAAGGACAATGAACACGTGTTATTTTTAATCTATATCCAGTTTTAAAGTACTAAGTATTAACTCTTCGGTTTCCTTGGCATTGTGTCTGCACGCGCATTCACTGTAACAATTTTTTAGGAACGTTACTGAGAATATAGTGTTCTTAAAATATATCAGTAACTTGTATTGTAAGTTTGAAAAGGAAAAGGGCATTTGCGATAAGACGTTACTTTACTATTTTTGCAGTGTTTGACCTCTATTTCTTATAGTTTCTTCCATCTAAACAATCAACCATCATCTAAAATATATATGCGATTACCATTTCCGTACAAATGAACAATTGAGAAAATAATTAACCGTTAAATTAATAATTAATCGTAACTATTACAAATTCGTTTAAATTTGACTTGGATAACTCTATGCTAAAGATATTTTTCCTCAGTATTTTTTAACGAACAAGAGGAGAACAACTGTTCACAAAATTTACCATAAAAAGTGTACTCTTGTCTCGAGGGTTGATAATAGAGATGATATATACTTGTAAAATTAAGTATTCAGCTAGTACTAGCGATTGCTAATTGAGCTTAATTGACATTTTGAAGATACTTCGTGTAAGACTTGTAAATTGAGTTCTTGTAAGATGAAATACATTATGAATTCGTAATGATACTACTTTTATAAATGATTTCTTTATATTTAATTTGCATTTTTATTCCGAACTAATTATTTTCTTTTCAGCTTCGTGCATAAATTTAAGTGATAACTAAGTTGTGGGCTTGTGTTTAACTAAGTACTTAATATCAGTTTCATTGACCTCTGTCAAGTAATTCACGCTGTTAATAATTTTTGAAATATAAATTTCCGTATTTAAATTTTCATAAAGAAAAATCTACCCATGTTATAAATTCTTTCTAAAACGTTACATGCGATTTTAATGTTTAAAAGACAATTTGGTTCACCATGTATGTATAAAGCTATTACAAAGTGAACGATTAAAAGACATTTACATATGATTTTAAATAAATTTATTTAAATGCGGAAATTTTCTATGGCGTTTGCGTCATACATGACAAACAAGAATAATCATATCTTGTTAACTTGGTCTCTTTTTTTTGTATACTTCCTTCCACTATTATTAACAGACTTTTGGTTCATTTGTAATTCACACTTATTTTACAAATTATTCTGTAAGTATTTTTAACTTTCAGTCTTTCTCATAATTATCATTACACTAATTTAATTCTTTTATTTATTTGTTGTTAATATCACTGGTATTTACTAGGTAATCTACTACATCACTAACTATAAAATTTATTGCTTTATTCACGACTTATAAATATTAAGTTCCTACTATTATAAGCAACTTAAATTTAATTAACTATTTTATTGTCTCCTTAATCAATTTAGGCTTAGAGAAGAAACGAATAAGAGAAAAATATAGTTTTATTATTTTATTTTACAACTTCTAAATTTGAAATGACAATTTTGAATGTTATTGTTTTATGTTAAAGCTTCACTTAAACAAATATCATAAAATCAAATAAATAACAGGCCGTTATTGCTCTAAGATAATGCAAAAAATCGAATCGAATCAAATTAAATTCGTTTGTTGAAATTAAACTTATATTAAAAAAAATTATTAGAATATCGTATGTGACTTCTATTTTATCATATTTTTAATTTAATGTTCGTCCAGCATTACACAAAACAGTCTCCACTTTACTCATATGCTAGAGCTTGACATTCACTTTTCAATAATACTTTAATAAATAATGCCGTAATGTTTTTAAGTAACGTTCACTTGAATTTTTATGAGGTTTTATTTAATGAGGTTAATTTTTATTTTTTCTATAGTTATTTTTACTACTGAAGAAACCCACTTATCTCTCCAAATATTTAGCCTGATTCACGCTCAAAAAGACACGTACTGCCAACTTTCATTAAATATTGAGCCAAATCGATCAAACATAGTTTTGCCTATTCTTTTCTTTGATTTTATAAAGCTGTTTCTAACAATCTAGATTGCTTAAAAATGGTTTTATAATGAAGAGCAAAGAGGTCAAGTTTTCATTATTATCTCTTTTCACTTGACGTAATCATTCCTGCCTGCATTTCTGGATTGCATTGGTGGTTTCGGTAATTGGTGGTAAGGCATGGTAAGCTCCTCCCACTACATTGATTAACCAATCGAGACCTTATTTTCATTCCTGTGAAGCTGTTGCCACTCAAACCTTGTAACATGCAGATTGCTTTATTACTTAATCCTATAGTACTATAACCATTAACTTTTTTTTCTTCTTTGTCGAAATCGTGGGGCTACAAATTTAGATTTTAATTTGAAGCGCCTATGTTAACGTATTTATTACATTTGTACGTATGCGGTAGGTACGTACTATTCGAATATACTCTCTATATTTTTTTTAATATTTTTGTGCATTCGTATTTATTACATTTCACGTACTTGATTTTTTATTATATTTGTACATGGGTGCTCCAGGTAGATTAACATTTTGATTTGAACAGAAACACCAACTTCCTAATATCGCTCGATACTCAGAGAAGTGACGAAATTTACATAATAGACTTTTCAAGTACAATGATTATAATTTTTACAGTTAAGGTTTTAACAGTTAAGATTTTTACAGTTAAATTTATTATTACAATTATTTTATCACGTAATGAACAGATCCTACACTTTTTTCAAAATGAAATGTAATAAAAAAAAACGCTTCAAACTATTCGCAGTTTATTTGTCTTATTGCAGATAGTTTCCTTTCCATGTCCAGTACAATAGAAAACTTTCGAAAAATAGCAAGGAAAACACATTAAAAAGCAACTGGGACAAGTGAGTAGAACAGACACATGATGGAACAAGTTTAGCTACACAAAAACTTGCTATTTAATCAAATGTCAAGTACATCCCTGCCAAACCTACAGCGGCGTTATTCCCTTTGCTACCAATATAAATTAAGGGATATTGTAAGTTGCGTCTACCCCATATCGACTGGCTGCTTCCGGACCAAAAACGGGATTGAATTTTCTGGAAGCCTTCCAAGATTGTCGTGTAAGAGACTGGTGCAGATTTGGCTTTTCATAATTACACCAGGGCGCATTTCTCTCAAAAAGGAGGCGCACAACCGAGACAAGGGCTGTGAGGCGCCCTGTGGTCATAGTAGCGATCTACGGATCGGAAGGTCCCGCGATCGAAACCTGGTAGCTGAAAACTCACCGAGTATATGCGGAGTACGTGCTCGTTAAATGTGTTGGGTCCGAAAGTCCTGTGGGCGGTCATTGCGCAGTTTCCCACGGGTACAGGTCCTTGGAGACTATTTCCCTCCCCTTCAGGGACATGTCTAAATTGTGGAGGTGGCGCGTGATAGATGGCAGCATCTGTCACGTATATGTGTGCATGTGATTGTGAGTGTGTTGTGACTGTCTTACTTGACGAAGGTTTATAAGCGGCTCTCTGAGCAAGCACACAAGCCTGAAGATATATGTATATCAACCAATCAACCAACCGAGACAGTGACCACTCCGAGGGTAAAGGAGCAATTTTCGAAGATTGGGGCCGTTTTTTTATTCCATTTCGGATCAAGTGGTCCGTGATGAAGTTTTATGGTTTATTCTGTGGGCGGAGAGTGTCACGAGTAGTGTTGTTGGAATTGACAGGATGCGGTGCGGACATCCAGGGGTGTAATTAATGGCTAGTGGATTTAATGGTCTATTTTATTACGGCTCTTAGGCGGATCAGACATTTTATTTCTCCTTTCTTCTCTTACAAAAACATGGATCGACCGTTGGCACCGATATCAGGAAAAGAATTGATTTTATTATAGATTTAAATGAATTTGTTTGGCATTCTTCATTTTAAGTAAGTGCAACAGTATAAGTAAGTTCTTTTTAGTTCAGATCTGTATAATGGAACTGGCAGGTTTATTTCAGATAAGTTTGACAATCCTATTATAGAAAGTTTTGTAACAAGCGTGAGATATTACGATAAAAACTTCTCGAAACATTCTTCTCTCTATAATTGGATTTCCTTTCTAAATATGCCAACAAGACCACCTGAAACTACAATTGCTTTCCAAACCCTAGGCTAAAAAGAAACAATGTGCTAAATAGGTTTGGGTTAAATGAACGTAGCACTAGAGCTGCACGGGGGTTATTGACTACGGGCCTCATATTTAAAGAGTACAGGGGAAGAACCGATTAATTTATTAGGTGTCTTCCCGTACTTGTATCTGCTTGGCGGACATTGGCGACGGGAAACCGGTTTATCTTTCGGTTCTTCATTCGCGGTACAAACGTGGGACTAGTTTCCACTGAACTCTGCCGTGAATCAGGGTTGCCGTTTAAGAAAACAAAGCGAGTAACCGGTTTCTTTACACCAGTTTAGGCGATTTATCGCTATCAGCGCCAAAATGGCCTATTATGGAAAGCCATCTACGAAATCAAGCGTTTTTTCCTCTGTACTCTTCATCTAAAAGCCGCCGCCAAGTGAATGTCGCCGACACTTGAGCTGGCAACCAACGAGGCGTTATGACTTTACCCTTGGCCCACTATGGGCTCGAAATAAAAATTAGTTTAGTTTTTGTAGTAATTCCCAAAATAATTGAAATCATCTCGATTTATTTGAAGTATTCGTAAATTTCTCTGAAAAAAATTTCAACCACTCATTACTTTGATATATGGATAGTTTAATTATGTCTAGACATCCTAACCAACCCCATTAATTACACTGATTTTTGGCGAGTATGTTAAATTACAAGAAAATAATCAATAGAAAGAAAATTCTGCCAGAAAAAACTTTTTTTTGCTTCCAATTGTGAATAAAGAATTTTTATTAGACAGATGTATAAAAAGGTAAAAATAGTTCATAGCAATTGATTTCCAATAATGGCTTTTTTTATTCAAAACATTTTTTTATATTTTTAGTTTATAGATTATTGAATTAGTTGGTATCATTTTTTATCTGTAAACAGTGGACAGACGTTTGATTATTTTATTGAAAAGAGAATATCAAAGTAGTATTCCGTTCATGAATTGTATCTCTTAGTACACTCTTAAAAAGGCTCGTTACTTTCACGCAAAATATCCATACATTAGTTTAACCTAGTAACTGTGAGTTCACATTTTTAAATCGAATATTGAGCATAGCCCCCCTGATTCTTACTCATGAACTAATGAAACGTGAAAATTAACATTTATTTGATATATGTATATTATTAACCACATGGAAGAGATAATCACGTAAAAGAAATTAATTCCCAAATTTCCTCTAAAGAATAATTTGCCCCATTGTTGCTATCTCTAGCATTGGAAAAACGTCAAATACAAACGATTTAGAATATAATGTCAAATATAACGATTTTTTGAATTAGAGTTCAAAACGAAAAAATTTCAAATCTTTCATGTTACATTTGCTATTCTAGAAACAAAAACAAATATATTGTTGGAAATTAAAAATAAAATACAATGTTTATAAACTTCTTTTATGAAAGTTTTAAACATGTAAATACAGCAGCCAAGCCAAATTTGTCCTCAAGCAAACTTTTTAGCTAAATGCTCTACGGTATTTTCTTTGTCTGGAAGTCAATAGACTTTTCCACTAACTAAATGGAAATTCTGCACACTAATCTGCAAAAAGCCTTGAGTACCGTCTCTTTAATTAAAGCACCATGTACAGTGTACACAGCAAAACCAGTAATTGAAAAAATAAACAAAAAATTGTTTCGAAACAATATTAAAACAATTGATGTTTGAGAATAAACTAGGAAAAATAATACAATTTTCAATTATCCAAAGTGCCCCAAACATTTCGTCGCTTTTAAATTTTCATATTATTGTAAATAAATGATTAGAATTGATGATTGAATTTGAAACAGATAAATATTGTCTAGCCTTTTCCTAAATTTATTAGTAAATACTAACTTAATTCAGGCAATATAAAATTGTAAGCTTTTATTTACTTTTAAATAAATTCATTAAACATTAATTTGTTCGTATATTTATTGAACTCAAACATTTATTTGTAATCTTATTTCATTGTACTCGGTAGGACATCGATGACTTGTGTGAAAGTTATAGCTTTTTATTTTCAAGAAGATGATAAAAATGTGCTTAAAAATGGGAGGACGTGCAATATCATAGGCCTTGTTTCCACAAATAACAATGCGTGAATATCTAGGGAAAGTATGATGGGTTTGAGGGTTTTGAATAATCGCTAATTTTATGATTGTAGATCATAAATAAAACTACAAGCTTTATTTTATGAGCCATGACGTAGTATACACAAACGAAACATTCTCCTCCAGTCGATTTCTAAGTTACCTAAGATTCATCTTTCTGTCTATTAATTTCACTGCGAAACACGTCCCTTGGATATTGCAGCATCTTCATCTTCCGCATCTTTTGAAAGTCCAATGCATCACACCTGCAGCCATGTGCGAGACGGAGATAAGCAGCAAGAGGCGTCACTGAACTCCTTCCGCCTCAAAAAGTGGATGGAGCGATGTTGTTAACAATAACAAATTGACTTCTTCACATGTTACTTCTAGTTCTTAGCGGCTCAGTTGCTGAGAGGTTAAACGTGTCTGCCTCGTAAGCCCAAGATCGCGGGTTCAAGCCACGACTGAGTCGTCGGATTTTCTGGAAGGGAAAATCTTGGGCACGCATGTCATATGATTATGTTGCATGTAAAAAATCCCTGGAGAGTCCATTTGGCTTAGGTTCTCTCGGCATAATTAAACATCCACAGAGAGCTCAAATTCATTGTAATCTGGGCGTCAAAATTGGTAGCGATTGTCGTCTGGATAGTGCCACAAAAAACGGCTTCCAGTTCTGGGGAATATGCCGAGTCTGCAAAAAGCTTGACCACCAATGTTACAGCCCAATTACAGAAAAAAAAACCTTCTAGTTCTTATATGGAAATGGACAGCGGGTCTCCAAACCAAAGTTTCTCAGTGTTAATCCAAAAATATTTTTTCTTTGCCACATTTCTCCGCCTGTATTGAATATTTTTACAAACGTGTTTTTGTATGATAAATGTAGTAGACTTACAGATTTTTTTTTAAAATTTTCAATAAAATCATTCAATTTATCACATAAAACACCGTTTGTAAAAATATGCAATGCAATCGAAGAAATAAGGCGTGATGGAAAATATATTTTTCTCCGTCGGATTAACAATGAGGCCTTTGGTTTGAGACCCGTGGTCGATTGGGCTCACCCGCCTTAAGGTTAAAAATACTTATTTTAGACTTTTTAAGTTTCACTATTATTTGCTCTCTATTCAAAATTCTGAATTCTGATTAGTACAGAACACTTTGCCAGGTTATATTTGTCTCATTTTTGGACTGCGAAATTAGATGACAGACGGATGAACAGAACGTTGCACAACCTTTTGGACTTAACATTGAAAATATAATTTGAAATCCAAGACCACAATTAGGGTGTGCCAAAGGTGCCCTAGTACTTACTGTGGGCTTCGTGGTGACTTAGTATTAAGAAAAACTCTGAAATTTATTTTTTATCATTTAAAAAAAATATTTTTCCTTTAAAATATGCTTTAACCATCTACCGTGGTGTCAAATTTATTTCGCATTAAAAATGTAGTTTCCACAATTAATGACATTCTAGTTAACCAGTAGGTAATTTCATGAAAGTTATAAGAATTATTCTTACTTGTACTTACTTAGTACTTGTGTGAATGGTGCTTGAAGTAAGTTCTCTCTGAGCCTAGCATCTGCAAAAGGTTGCTATGTCAGAATCTTATAAAAACTCTAGCAGGGACGCGTTTACCAATAGGCGTTAGAGGCGGCCGCCTGTGGCCCCAAGATTGCGAGGGCCCCCAAATTACAAAATTTCTTACTATAATAAAATGTTCCTAATAATCCTAATTCTTTCAATTATTTATATACTGTTTGTCGGCCCCCGATTTGTTTGTAAACCAAAAAAAAACAAAAACACTTTTATTGTTTTTAAAATTCCAAAATCTGTTTTTGACGGGAGATTTTAGACAATGGATATCCATTTTTGAAAATCGACTTTTCAAAGTGTGGAAACGCTGTTGCATTTTTATCAAACAATTCCGATTGGCAATGCAACTGGAGAACGTTCTTCTCTGCACTAAAAAGAATAAAGAATGATATGCTGCAGAGAAATATGATTGGACAAATACGTCTTAGCGATTCTGAACATCGAATCAGATGAAACAAAAAAATTTGATTTAGACAAGTGATAAACGAATTTGCAAAAAGAAAATGCGGAAAGAAAAAGTTGAAAATGGAAAATAAGTATGTAAATACAAGGGCATTAAAAGTATAAGTGAAATTCTCGTCTTTTGTAATATGTAGCCAATACCATGGTTCTTTTTTTCAGCCCCGACTGCGTCACTAGCATTTCATGCTCCAAAAAAAGGGGAGAATCCCAATTTACAAAATGGTTCATCCTCCATTATGCTTTATTATTTGTACAAGATTTAATATTTTTTTAAAATTCTAATTTCGGTTTGGGGTGGGGGGGGGGGGTGAGGGGCCCCAAATTCTGAAGCCGCCTATGGCCCCAACATCCATAAACGCGTCACTGAACTCTAGGCTTAAACAGAGGTTCTTTTATAAAAACCGAAGCATAATATCTTCCTGGGAAGCTTGAACGTGAAGTGGCTCAGCCTTTGCTACAGCACAAATGTTGTTGTTATCTCTCAGTTTTCCTTACAACGAACGGTAGGTGACAGAAACCTCAACCTATGAAGTAAGTGTGAAGAAGACTTTGTGTCAAGGACACCACACTCAAGAAAGATAGGGGGCTCATAAGGGAAATTGATTTTTCTAGACTGGTTTGCTTTTTTCTACTGCCCTTGATTTCGAGATAGTTATAGCTTTTACTAGTGGTAACAATGCGAATGGAAAAGGATGTCCAGTAGTTTCATTTTAATAGATTAAGTAAACTACATTTTTGCCAGTTACTACAGCCTATGAAACTAAAGAAATTACTAATCAGATTACAATTATTAAAAATTCCTTTTCTTGAAATTAAATGAACGAAGTCTGATAATACATCAATAAGTTCTTTAAACAATTTTCGTACTTTTGCTTTCGATATAATTCCAAATCTAGAACATAATTAAATTAATAATTGATTAAAGTGAAAAACAAAGATTTCTAACTTTGAATTTGGCAAAGAATAAAATATTGAATTGCTTTTTATATCTTAATCTAGTTCCCATACAACTTCAAATGATCATTCTGTAAATACGATAGTAGGATGCCATTCTAATTAATTACCAAAGGCATAGAATGGACATTTAATTCACATTTAGTCTGCTTTAGGGTTTTGTTTTCTCTTTTGTCCCGTTTGAACTTAGCAGATAGTTAATTAACGCATCTCACTCCAACTACATTGTACGTATAATGGTGTGTCACTGCAGTCATACCACTTAAACATTAGTAAAGTTAATGAACTAAATTAGATAACGGCTTTCGGTTTTAATTAAAGACTTAATCAGACATCCGGTACGGTATTTCGCACAACATTTAGTCGACATATTTCTTTTTGTTTACTCAGTAGTTAATTATTTTTGAGCCTGATGCTTAATTTTGAAAGAGATATTATTTCATTTCATTAATTATACAAAACTGCAAAGAAAATTGTTAAAAATAGAAACAATTAGTTATGTTTTTTGCAAATTTTATTCAAACATTAAAAGACGTAAATGCTTTTGAATATATATTAACTAATATTTTTTTATTTATATTGTAAAAAGATATTTACTTTCACACCTGTAAATAAAACTTTTTTTTTTTGCTGGATGAACTATTGAATATTTAAAATTGACTAAGCTCCCAATATTATTGATTTCCAATTTATGCGGTGCGAAACCTTTCTTAAAAAAAAAACTTATTTCGGCTTTTTTTTTTTACTGACCTACTTGTAATTTCTATCACAAATAAACCTATATTGTAAAACTTAGGTGGAAATATGCTCCGTAAACACACTAAAAGTTGGCAAAAATTGCTGTAACCTCGTATTTGGAGTAACGTTGTGGGTCGTTACACCGCAAAATTGGAAGAAGCTTAACTTCCACCCCACTTACGGAGTAACGTTCCACTAAATTTGTACAGTGTAGTAAAGTATTCATAAAAATAAAAAAGTAAATTTCGTGCACTCAATGAATAAAAGCACGTTCCCAATATTATAACATTAAATTGACCTCGTTTCCACCAAAATATAAATTATTAATGCAGTTTCCAGCTACTAAATAATGTTCACTAGCTATACAATGATTGCTTTTAAAGAAAATAATTCAATTATTCGTTTTTAAAAATAGATTGCACCATATTATAGATACCATATAATATGATACAATCTTTAAATAAATATTGACTATTTTTTATTAACGAAAATTATATTAATAAGCCTTTTTGCCAGCATATTAATTCTTTAAAAAAATTGAATGATCTTAAATTATTAAACTTGTTTCTAAATTTTTAGTAATTATTTTATCGTAATAGTTTAGTTTAAAAAGTTTTTAATCTAAAATCTTTTAGCGATTTAATTTATTTAGTCCATTTACAAGTTGATCTCCAGATTTATCTAGCTACTCATATTAGAAACTTATTTCTCTCCTTATGACAAATTAATACCCTCAAAGCTATTATGATGTTTCTTGAATAAAAAAAAACAATGATAAGCATATTATATCATTAAAATATGACATTACATAAAACGAATAAGACTAACAAAACTACAAAATACTCTAAAAGACTATTACTAAGAAGGTAAAAACAAGCACTCGCTATTAAATCTCAGAACAAATAACCCGAGACATTCTCCAAAACACATAATCAAGGCATACAATCCCTTTAGAGCTATAGGGGGCCAACGCAAATTATGAGTGTTTTCTAGTTTTTTTGCTATATTTGGCAAATAATTAAATCTTACATATGACTGCAAGTTAATAAACTCTAGAAAATAAGTTAATGATGGTAATTAGGCACGAAAATTCTTTTTACAGCAAGATTTTGAGGGCTATCAGTATTTACCCAGAGCAGCATTTATCTGAAACTTTTACTTGCAAAATTTGCGAGGCTTATTGAACTTTTTAGACAAATAATTAGTCAAGTAATTTTGAAGAAACATTACATTTCTCTACTGCCATAAAACTAAAAAAATAGCACTTTTAATTTCAATAACATAAAATTTAAATAAAAATAATAATTAAGTATCATATAATGTAGTTATTCACCTACAATTTGGCATGAACTATTGTCTGATTCTTAGTTACCAGACTTACATATGGCAATAAACTTTGACTTTAAGTGTATATGATAGGCACACAGTTCCTTTATACAAACTCCCACTTGTTAAGTACAAAGTTTTACTAAAAAAAATTGAATTGTTGGACAATCATAAACAAGTACCAAAATAACAACATTGTTTTGTATTCTTGCCCAGGGGGGGGGAGCACTCGCTTAGCATTGCGCAAGGTCCCAGGCTTAGTCCCCGGGGTCCCCAAAATTTCGCCGGGACCTATAAATGCCCCCGTGCTGCAAAAAAAAAACCGCCGGAAAAAATGTCCGACGAATAATCCCCCCACGTTAAATATCCTTCGTTAAATATCTCTCAAAGTCTAACGCGGCGTACGGATGTCGCCCTTAACGGTTGCGTGGGGTGGCCTCAGCAGTGCTCGCTCGTCTGACTGTGGTTCTAAAATAATAGCCGCCGCCCGCCAATAGCCTCGTGCAGCACCTAGTGCGACGATAATTCAAGCCTAACCTATTTCTAGCCCCAGTGTTTATATTCCATAATAAAATGGTAGAAATGAGAAGAAAGGCTACTCTTCTCCTGAAGTCCTGGCATTTTTCTTAGAAAAATTATAATTATTTTACATCGACAAAAAGCACTAAGATATCCATAGTATTTATATTTTGTAGTAGAAGTTGAGAAAATAAAGATATGCGACTATCCAAGTCTTAGCATTGCAATAAAATGACTTTAAATAGTGTGTGAGCTTCTACTACTTATACTATATATAAAGCTTTAATATGTAACAAACTTACTAGAATTGCAATTATTCGACAGTCATAGACAAGTACTGAGACATCCACAGTGTTTATATTCTATAGTAGAAGTGGAGAAAATAAAGATATGCGACTCTTCCTCTAAATTTCGGGCCTTGTCCCTACTCCCATTCCATCGGGGATGTGGAGAAGACAAGAGCAAACAGAGAGAGAGGGGGTGGATGATTGAGAATCCTCATATCCACTGCCATGAGGATGAGGTGATATCTCGGTAGTTAGCGGCGGAGTCGGTTACACATCGTAGTTACGCCCTTGCGGTTAGGATCCTCATGGAAGGGCTTCTTTGATAAGGGACCGGTCACTTGTTGCATCGGTGTTGCAAACATTTCTATTTTGTATTATTGTGTTCGGTGTATGTGAGTGTCGTGGCCTGTTTGTACATATGTTGTACCATTTGTAGTGTTATAAGAGAGAGAGTTTTGTCTAATATTAAATCCAAAAAAACAACGGAAAAATCTAATTTTACCTAGCAATTTCGAATCGAGACGAAGGGGCGATGAGGGATCAACAATTTAAAAGGTATCCAGTGTAACCTGAATAAAAAGCGATATTTCCGATTGCTACGAAAATATTTAACCTGTTGTAGCACCAATTTCCACACCGCTTAAATTATACATGGTTTCGTGAGTTAAGTTGAAGATTCAAATGTAAATCAAATACTCCGTACAAACAAGTCACGATTATGGTATTTCATTATATAACTAACTCACCGATCTACTTCATTTTCAAATCATGGAAAACATCGTACGTCATCAATAAACAAAATTAAATTTTAACAAATCTTTAATTGATAACGTATTTATTTTTCTCATTGCTCTTTTTATTTTTAAACATAGTTTTTTTTTTCATTTTGATTAGTATAGTTTAAGCAAAACATATTTTAATATTAATGCTTTTGTACAGCGTTATGTTAACACATTTTCCTTTAAACATATGTATTCATAAAAGTAACGGATTACTTTTCATCCCTTCATCAAACATTTATTCGTTAACAAATATACTATTTTTGAAAACGGTCATTTCAAAAGTCCATGCAAGCGTCATATTTATGTCACCCCTAGAGGGAATAGCTGAATGTGTTGAATACTCAATTTCAAGGATGCTTACACTTTACTTACTATTATTAGCCCCAGGACCTAAATCTATATATCTGTAAAATATGTGATGCGTTGGAGTTTTGTCAGAATTCAGGCTTTGCAGAATTGTAAGGGGCTCAAAGGATATTTCATCCTAATGATTACATGCCGTTTTCGTTTCTAGTGAAGAAACTTTTTAACACAGTGGAAGAATTTTCGTTGTGTTTTTTACACAATCAGAAAAACTAAATTATTCCTATTTTTTTTAAATAATAATTTCCATTTTAATCCCAGACATTCTTTTTCCTTAAATTCAAGAATCATTTGTGGTTTTGCTGGAACGGTTTCACCATGCATGTTCAATTCGTCACTTTCAAAAAACGATTCCTTATATAAAGCTCAAAATTGCAATAGGTTGTATACAATGTATTATGTGTTTTGTAATTGAGAGTTTAAAAAAAAGAAAGATTTTTTTTGTCTTCGTTTCTTAAATATACGATTTATTTAATAATTTTATCAATATTGTTTTTTAAAACATGATCTTAGTTTTAAAATAGTTAATTTCGAAAAACCTCCCTTTTATAGCTTTAATCTTTTTTAGTATTTACGCTCAAAAATTGCTACATTTAGTATTAGATGAGTCATAATTTTATTAAACATTTACCTCCATTCCAATACCTTTAAAAATCATTAGACTCGAAAATTGAGCGTGTCTTTTGAGATAAAAAAAGCGAAACACTTTACTCAATGAATCCTTTTCATAAACCTGCAATATTAAGCACTCTTCAATCGACAATCTATTTATATCAACTAGTGAAAGGCCACAGAGCGTTCCAGATTGAATTAATATTCTGTATTTCTCGCTGATCAATGGAAAAAATGACAAAGGTGCCTTTTAATTTGACGCCTTTTTTTTCATCAGGAGAAACGTCACTTATCTCCGATCACTTGGACGTTGAAATTACTGTGGGGTAGTCGAATGTGTTTCAATCACTGACGGGTGTAATTTTTATCATTTATTTCCGATTCCCATTTCTATGAAATTAATCAGATTACCCATTTCTATGAAATTATTTTTTATCTTCAGAAATGTGTAAAAAATTACTGATGTAGAAAATAATAAGTAAATTATATATTTGATTGACTGTTAAAATCGATCTATATATAGTGATAATACAGAGCATAATTATTGTGAGTCATGCAAACATCAAGTTTTAAAGTTTATTTTTAATCATATTAGTGTATAACCGTTTTATTGTAAACTTAACGTTTAGAAAATGGTGTATAACTTAACTGAAAAAAATTTCTGAATGAATTTGACTTTTTTGTAATTTCTTGGGCATGCTAAACTATACAACTTAGTTATTTAAAATAAGATAACTACCAAAAAAATTAGTTAACCGTTAGAATAAAGACATTTGCAAATACTCTACGTATTTTTAAAAGTTGCTTTTGACATTCAAGTCTATTTATCATCATCACTCCTTGAGAGGAAAGTGAAACGTAAAAGTTTTCTAACGATCGATTTAAAGTGACAAAAGATAAGAGTTTCAAAGAGCAAGGAAATAGTTTGTTAATTACTTCAAAATTATTAGTTGTTATCTATAGTAAGGGGGAAATTTTGAACTTCTTTTCACGCAAAGAAAATAAATAAAATAAAGTTGAAACTAAAAAATTGAAAAAGGAGGATTTTAGTTTTATATAATTACACTTGTGCGAATGTAAACTACCGCATTTTGCAACCAAGAATTATTTTATTTCATACTTGAAAAATCGCTTAATAAAAAGTAACAAGCGATTTAAAAACATAATGCGGTATGTAGTATTTACATTTTAGTATCAATTATAAATCTCTCTCAGCTTTCGGGTACGTAGAAATAAGCATTGCGTGAAATTAAGTTAATAAAAAATGTGAGAAATGATAAAAAAAATATTTATTAATAATCTAGTGATACTAATACAAATTCTCCAAGATTTTTATGCTAACCTCAAAATTTTAGCTTAATAATACTTTTATTCATTCAAACGAACTTAAAGATCGAAGCATTAATCTGGTTTTTCCTTGTCCTTTTAAAGGTAAGAAATGCTGAAATTTAATTCTCATTTGAATCACGAATATGAACATCATAGGCTTCCGTGTTCCTGAACGTCAAAGCAACAATGTATAGCATTATTACACGACTTGCGTTCTGCAGCACCTGTGAAAATTGCGTCAGGAGCTTCCGATTGGCGTGCCTATATTTAGCCAAAAGCACTCTAAATAGTAAGAGGTTGATTTATTTCGCTTTTGTTGCTAAGCAAGGCGTGAAAGGGGTGGGTGTTCCAGATGTGCAGCTGAAGAGATGCGAGTGGACAGCTTAGATGTTCAAACAATTGGAATTTCGGCAAAAAATAGTTGGGGAGACAGGAGCTAGTTTTCTCAATGGGTTAGAATTTACACACAATTTAAAAAAAAAAAAATCTACCTCTAAACTGGTCTACTTAGCAACCCACCTGGCAATTAAATTTGTAATACCTGTCAGGTTGCCGAAAGATCTAAGGATTTAATTTTGTCACACCAATAAGTAACTTTTAGTTCTTTATTTGAAACTAACAATCTTTACAGCTAGCATTTATTAACTGTTTCAAATTTGTATGTACTAAAATCGGGTTCTTCATTACTTAGCCATGTATTTATTTAATTGCAAATAACTTACAATATGTTGATGGGGGATATATTCCAAAATGTATTTGAAGCAAGTTTTCCGGCAACATTTTCGTTCAAACGATTGTCTCGGGAAAAAAAATCAGCTTGTCTTTTGTTATCAAATTTTAAATTTTTGTGTTATAAAATCACCATAAAAGGAACTTTATTTAAAATAAATAGTAAAAATAATATTTTTTACTATATAAGTTAGTTTTGAATAACGTCACAATATGTACGTCACATTTTCAATTTTCTTAACTTTAAATTTATTAAAGCTAACTTCAGTTCTCTTACTTTATTACAACTTGTATCGTATGGTTTATAGCATATAATGTTTATATGGTTCTAGTTTTATTTTGTTCTATTTTTATTTAATTTTTAAAAAATAATGAAACTGTGGTCAAAGGTGCAACATATAGTTGCTCCTTTGACAATGGATTGTTACCAGTTTATAGATCCTTTGAAATTCAGGGAATATTTACAAAGGGGCAAGAAAATTAGAAACAATACAGTTTAGGTAAACAAAATTCTAACTATTCAATTTTATTCACCTTATTTATTCATATTTTAAGCTTATTACAATTATACTCTAGAAGTAGAATAAAATATTGTTTAAAATATAATAGTCAAGAATCTAAGAAGGAGGTATAGAATGGTAGATGGTAGTGACATTATATTATATTTTAAATTTTCTTTCGTAGAATATAGATTTTTTACTCGTCACCTAACTATCAGGTTTTTCACCAACACATATAATTTTTTTAAATATTAATTTAATAATTTTGTTGAATTTTAAAATTTAAAGCATGGAGGGGCTATCTATAACCATCTACTATGGAAATGTATTTTTTATTTTTTTAACAATTACGAAACTGAATTTCCCGTTAAACATTTCAATTTATATCTGACACTTCAACAAGTTAATTATCCCTTCCCAAAAAGGTTTAAATTTTAAATTTTTTATTTTTATTTTTTTAATTTTTTTCATGAGCAAAACATTTAAAAGTTTAACTATTTTAGTAAGTGTGTAAAGTAACACATTTAAAGTTAAGGAAATGGTGAGAGATTCACGCGTATTTATACCGGTTTGACCTGATCAAAGGGAAAGAACAAACATTCATGCCAACAGGAAAACAAACCACCATGACAATCCAATTAAAAGCATTAAACCAGTTTAAGGATTAAATAACATGCTCAACAAAATCCTTTTTTCTAACTAAAGTAGAGCTAGCTACTAAATGAAATTCCAATAAAAAAAAAAAAAATAACAAAAAAAAATATAGGCATAACCCTTATGAAAAAAAAAAATCCTTACATTTTAGGAGGGAAATGGATTGTTATACTTCACAGGAATCCTCTTTGGCTAGAATAATCCACATTATATGATATAGAAGCTCTCCAGTGGAGTAACTATATACTATACTAACCAGACTAATTTTTATAAAATATTGCTACAGGGCACAACAGCCTAAAGGAACAATATGGTCAGAGGTACAACACCTTCCCCTAACAGTTTAATACAATTTATTTTTTGATAAGTTTTTGTTTTAATTAGCATTTATAAATCATTCGGTTTAGTCAGGTTGTGACGGTGATAGATTGTTTTGAAATTGTTGTGTGTTGATCTTAAATATTTTACTTGGAATTAAGACTGGCTGAGCAAAATTTAGGTTGTAAATGTTTAATATAGAATGGAGTTGTTCACGTCGTGGATGGCAACGACTCCAACGGTTTATTGACATTTACGGCCTTTAATTACACATGTTTTGGTAATCAAAAATAAGTTTTCTAAGAATAATTCACTTATTAAATGTTCTATATGCCAACTTCTTACTGTGCTGTTGGTTGTTCAAATGATAATTTGTTTCATCTAATTTGTTGAAGAAACGTTAATGTATCATTTAGTGTAGCTTCGTAATCTCAAGATCGCGGGTTCGAGCCCCGGCTGAGTTGTCGGATTTTCTGGATGGGCAAATCTTGGGAACGCATGACATATGATTATGTGGCATGTAAGAGATCCTTGGAGGGCCAATTTGGCTTGGGTTCTCTCGGCAAAATCAAATCTCGGCATACTTTAACATCCACACAGAGCTCAGAATCATTGTAATCTAGGGGCCAAAATTGGAGAGTCAATCAATGAAATCAAGAGTCACCTATGATTCCGCAAAGAAATGGCTTTCAGTTTTGGGGAATATGTCGAGTCTGCAAAAGGCTTGACCGCCTATATTGCAGTCCATTAGAGAGAAAAAAGTAAGCTTTCATAGAAAGATTTTTTTTCAATCTATATCGGTCATTTTGAGAGGGAAACCGAAGCAACCATCGATAAATCCAGTACGGATAAAATTCAAGTATATCATCTAAACACACAATTCGTTATATCATCACAATTCGTTCGTCACAATTCGTTATATCATCTAAAAAATTCTAATTAAATTCTGTGCTTGGGCTCTGTTTTTTCCTTGGTTGAACTCAATTGTTATGTGAAAGCGGTCTAAGTGACAGCTATACCGTTATAAATCTACTTGTTTAAATTTTAAATTCAAAACAATCTAAAATTTTGTTTTAGGTTTTCACGTTGAACACAAAAGTTAAAATTGTAAAATATAATCTCAAACGATTTTGTGAATTGCCAACAAAACAAGTTTATAAAACTTTTTCCACAAAATAATTTTTTTTGGAATCTATCGAAGAATCACATGATCCACTGACCTTATTGACCGAGGTCACATGTTTACTGTTAAACTAACTCGACGGAAATTTTTCATGGGCTTTTGGTTAATCTACTGTGATTATTTCAAGTTCATATAATCATATCTATCTTAAGTTTTTTTACCAAATCAAAATGAAGCAAAATAAATAGAAGTTCACCTGTAATATCTGTATTATGTATACTTTCTATAAAATAATAAAATTAATAAAAAATCATTGCCGAAAATTCTAGTTGGTGAAAATAATACTATGATATTTTCAAAATTTTAGATTTTCTTGTGACTGTCGAAAGTGCTATTCCAGATTACAACGTTAATAGTAATATAAAAGCCGAGATAACTCATTTCCGCCTTGAGGTCTTGAGGATAGTTTTGGCAGACAGTAGGTTATCGAAGCCGCTACAGTGGTGACCCGAGGACGTGATCGTCACCCACTCCAACGACGCTCCTGCAACAATGCGCTCAACCACGGTTGCTCACTCGCTGCTAATGCACTCAACGCTGCACCCAACTCAAATGAACTACTCCTCAATTCGGTTACCACACACGCAACCTCAATATCCCATGAACAACTATAGGTGCCGTTGATTTATCGCTCATGTTCCTACCACTATTCCAGATTACAACGTTAATGGTAGTGTATCAGCCGAGATGACTCATCTCCGTCTTGAGGATCCCTTTGGCAGACAATGGGTTATCGAAGCCGCTACAACTCATTCAAATTATCTTTCTTTTCCATAGTAGTGTGATAAAAGGTCCAGTTCCTTTTAAAGATCAGTTCCAATATTTCCAGTTTCTTTTATGGGCCCGTTCATTTCAGACTAAGTTCAAGAGGATTGTGTTGGCGATAATTTGATCTTACTTTTTTTAATAAAAAAATGAATTTTAAATAATTGTGGCAAATAATGTTTTCATAACGATTTCTTATGATTTTTACTTTTTCTCTTGTTGTTTGTTTCTTCGCCTTGGTTCTCATATAGTTTTACGCTGTGTAATTTATTGTATGGAAGCTTTAAAGTGAAAATCGGAAAGCGGTGCGTCATTCGTAACAACCCAATTCTATGTTTTCAATAAAATAAAACCATGGATCCGGATCCGACGTTCCTTTTGCTGATCCGTTTCTTTGAACCCGTTTCTTCCAGAACGACCCACCCTCTTTAACTGTTTATTGTTTATTTCTTTTCTTCACAGCAATCATAGCCCAGTTTCATAATTTTTGGATTTTTTGTTGTCTTACCAAATTTCTTTATAATTCATTGTATATTAAATATTTCTTCTAACCTCAATAAAGATTTTAAAAAGTTAAACCGATTTAAAAGAGCCTTATAGATTAACTTATATAAGCTTACGCAATGAAACTATGACTTACCGCCCAGGTAATTCTATTTTTATCGACCTTTTATTCTCACATTATGTAAGGCACGTTAGATAACCAAAAACTTGCTTTAAAATAAAAGGAATTTGTGTTACATTTTAGATCTGACTAGCACTCTTTAATAATAATTTCTGTTATGATCATATATTTTCCAACCTTGATGTTTGTCTGTACGTATGCACCGTTTCATTATTAGTAAATTAATTTATTGTTTCTTTAAAGTGTTTTATAAGTTTATTAAGTTGAAAAGTACAAATAGTTTCTTCACCCCACTAAAAAAGTTAGCTTATAAGTGTTTAGGCCTTTTGCACATGAAAATATAACATATTTTGACAAAATAATGTGTGTTTTTTAATATGTCACTCTCCTAATCTTATTTGGTAAACGTCAAAATCAGCTGACTGTTTTAAACTTAGCATACAGTAATATAGTATTCAAAATTATAATTAAATAAATTAATATTGTATTTATGGTATGTTGTCGATCTGATGCACAAGTAAAGATGACATCATCAAAACCTGACAGCGAAATTGTTATTTACAGTGGATTAATTAACAAAACCAGCAAACCTGTTTCATTTCTCCTCAAGCATGTATATAATTTTACTTCCTGTGATTCTTTAAAAAAGTATTTTTAGTTGAATAATCTATTATTTTCCCATAACTCTGGTATTTTACCTGTGTGAGCACATTTTATGCAGGCCAAAACAGTTTGAAAAGGTAGAATCCATAGAAAAGTCCAAAATTCAATTAAGTAATTTTGTTCCTTAATGTAATTTTCTTTAATACCCTCCCCTTCCGAAATGCATTTTAGAGAAGAAATTTTCTACTTTTATTCTTAGAGATGCAAGTGTTTTTTTCGGATTCTTACCCAATTTATTAACCTTTCTGACCCTGTGTGTTGCAGATCCATTGAGCACCCTCTCAGTATGCTGTCCCACATGTTCTACCGCCTTGGCCGTACTTGTGCCTCGTATCCCTGGGAGATCATCTTTGCCTTCCTGATGCTGGTGGGCTGGCGGATCTCCAGCAGTGGGAGCCTCAAAGCCAGCCTCTATGATTGTCCAGAGGTGAGATTGGAGTAAGAATGTACTGCACGCTCACAATCGGCGAATTTTCCAGGAGCTCTCCAAAAGTCTGTATTTTGGCGACTTTTTTAATGACCACGATTTAAGTGTTTTTTTTTTTAAAGTTGACTTGAAGAGTAAATAAAGAATACCTTCATCCTAATTGCATTAACTAAGAGAATGAACTAACAGAAAAATAACATTTTTCGCTTAATGTCAAAAAATCGTGTCAATGTAGTAAATCTGATCTGAGATTGTTTAGACATGAGGTGTCTAGGGGTTAATTTACTGAACACTATTTTTGAGTTTTTATATTGTGAAAAATAATTATTGCACAAGGATTTATTGAGTAATTGAAATGTGCTATGCTCCAAATATTATATAAGAAATAATTTTTTAGAGTATATTAATCATGAACTCAATTGTAAGAAATAGTTTATAACTAAGTATATAATTTTAGAATTATAACTTTATAATATTGTTTGTCTTAATATTCTATATTCTATCATTTTAGGAAAACAAAGATGTAGAATTAGTCCTTTTATCTATAGCAAGCTGTGTTGCAATATTAGTTTATCAGTTTGTGCGACTCAACAATTGTGGTTCGACATTTCTAGTTGGTAAGCTTAAATTATTTTTTTTATCGATCATAAACATCTTTATCTTAACATTTAATTTTTTTAATTAAAGATATGTTTTCAATATCCAAAACAGTATTTATTTTGAATATTTTACTCGTCTCTGAATTCACTTAAGTCTTATGTATAACTTGTGGGATAATTAAAATCTAGTGTATTTAAGTAACTCACATACATGTTTTTTTTTTATTTCAGGTATTACTGGAAGTTTTACATTTTTCTGCTTAGTACCATGTTTTACATTTAGTATAAATATTCCAAATTTACTAGCTGGTGATTTTATCGAGCTTTAGTGAGTACCAATGCCTTGACATTTTATATTTCAATTATCGTGTTAATTTTTATGTTGTAAGCTGGTTGGCTGTCAAACTAACTGGTTGCTAAAAATAAATTTTTTAATTTATACCTTTTATATAATTAATCCTTTTTCAAGCTTATAATGAATTAATAGAAATTTTTAATTACTTCTTAAGAGTCATAACTACTTCAATCGTTAACCTGGGTCCAAAGATAACCTGGAATTGACCTGTGTAAATTTTTTTTATGTGTGTTTAGTTATACTTGTAGTTATTTGAATATTTTTTTCCTCAGCAAGGCTTTACCTTTTTTCTTCCTATTGATGGATATTAAGAGGGCTGGCATGCTTGCACAATTCGCTCTTAGTTCTTCAACCCAGGTATGCTAGATTATTTCCCCCCAATTTTTTTTTTTTTTGTTGTTTATCTTATAGTTAAACTAATTCTCAAAGTTTGTGATATCCAATGCGGCAACCTAACTTTTAAAAATGTGGGACGTATGTCTATAGACCTTGCTTCTACCCAAGTATGCGAAATTTTTGAGGTTCAAGCTTCACCAAAGTGCTGCCTATGTTGCGGAGCTTGCGGCCTGTAATTGGGTATTTCGTTTTGTAACATTGGAAAGTTCAACACGTACTGTTTCGATGATTCCAGGCTTGTTACAGTCCTTAAAAGTATCTTGAAAAGAAACTTCCTTATTTTTGAATGTCTCATGTGTTCTTAGCATTTAAGTTGGTTGTATCACAAGTTCATATTAATCAATCTGTTAAATTGGATGCTGGGCAAGAGTATTGAAATATAATGACTTAAACTATTATTTTCACATGTTTTTTTTTCTAATATGAGTTTATAATTAACTTTACGATTGCATTCTCTAATACAGATTTATAAATATAACTACTGCAAATTCCCACGCAATGCCTTTTAGTTATCTTGCCTAGTGTAATTAGTTTAGTATAAATTTAGTAAATTTATTCTAAAAGTGCAATTCTATGTTCCATTCATCAATATTCATACATTTAACTTGTTAGCGACGGTTGGCAAAAATGAATTGCCACAGAAGAATGAGCTTCCTGCTTAAGTTTATATTACTCAACAAAATATCAAACAACAGTACTGGATAATTTATGTCAGGCAAACAAAATTAAACAAATATGATTTAAAAATTCGTTATTTTTGCGGGTTTTTTTTTTAAATTCAGAAATGAAGGTGTTAATGGAGTTGACAAAGTTGTTGCCAATGGGTTAAAGATAATATTTTTCCATTAAAGATACATTTATTTTAATTAACTTTTGTTATTTAAGTAGTTGAAACATGAGTGTTTATAACATTAATATTTAATTTGATGCTAAAGATTATTTTCTATCTTGTAGGAAGAAGTTAGAGAAAATATTGCCCGCGGGATGTCAATTCTTGGGCCCACAATAACTTTAGACACTATTGTATCAACACTAGTCATAGGAGTTGGGACACTTTCAGGTTTATTTTCCTTTTTTTATCTCTTGTATTTTTATAAAAATATGAATACATTTTTAATCAAATTTAGATAATGAAAAACAAAGGTATAAAGATGAAAAAGTGTTTAAAAAATTCCACATATTCCTAGCAATAGAATTGCTCAATACTTCTCAATTAAATTCTCTTTATTGCAGTATTTTTTTAGAAAAAGTTCAATAGAACTTTGGTTAGTTTTGTACTCTTTTTAAAGTTAAATATATATATTTCATTTTTTTTAACGTGATAATTTGAAGATTCTTTTTTTTTCTTTTTTAAGTATATGGCACTGTAAAATTATTTATAAAAAAAAGGAATTATTTTCTTAACTATTTAATTTAATGCTCCAAGTTTGCAACAAGGAGGGTATTTTATTGTAAATGTAAATATTAAATAAGCTTTATTTGTTTATGCATTTGTTTTTTAGGTGTTCAACGACTTGAAGAGTTGTTCCGGTTTGCGTGTATGTCTGCTGTAGTCAATTATTTCATGTTCATGATTTTCTTTCCTGCCTTCTTGTCATTAATTCTTGAGGTAAAGTGGTCAAATTATAATCTATGGTACGGTGGATGAGTGTGTGTCTGAAATATTTTCTAAGCAATTTTAAGTATTTCAGACTTTCACTCCCAGCATATACATTTAAATGGAAAAAAAATTGATTTTATTAATTAATAGTAACCATTTATTATTGAGTGGCTTAACTGCATTTATATAATTGTAAAGTTGCAATGTTTAAATTATTCCTAAATAAGTCTTCCTAAAAAATGCAAAATTGCTTATATGATTATACAGTATATCTGTATAAGTTACTTTGGTAAAGTAAATTTAATCGTGTCATGGAAAAAGGTTGGATTAGAAAAATTACTTAGCTAAATTAATAATGGTTTATAATACTATTGAACTAAAAATTGCGCCCTATAAATTGTTCTTTGTTTAAACTGTTGTAAAAACACTGTTCTTAAGTAAGAAGCTTCTAGAGTGTTTTGTGTTCCAGCTCTATAGAGATCGAGATGAAGGTATTCCTGTGTGGTATTTCAGTACTTTGACTAGGATTTTACAGCAAGAGGAGGAACAGAAACCTAACCCAGTTCTGCAGCGAGTCAAACTCATCATGGTACTTTTTGTTCTATACTACTAACTTGCACTAATGAATAAAAGCAATCTTTAAATATGTTTTTCAATATCTTTTAACATCATTTTTTTTTCAGTCTGCAGGTCTTGTATTAGTGCATGTACACAGTAGATACCCTGTTCTCATTGCAAGTAAAGCTCTTCAACAAGCTTCTAAGGCCAGTCCAGATTTTCCTAACCAACCATCAAGCTGGGATCTCTACATGCAAAAGTAACTTTTTTTTAATAAATATCTTTGCTTTTTCCAAATTATTCATTCTTTTAATGTGTCTTTAAGGACCAATGTCAGAAATTTGTTATGTTGCATCGCTGATACTTAGATCACTTATATGAATCTTCTACTGGTAGAAGATCAGCCAATTTGTGTGATGTCCCTTGAATATACAGTAAAACTTCTACAACAGACCACTTCTATTAAGCGACCACCTCTGCAAACAGGCAATTTTTCAAGGCACCGATTTTTCCCCCTATACGCTTAATGTTAAAATACCTCTCGGACAGACCAGACCAACCTCTGGTTACGACCATATTACAGGTCTCATCCGGTGGTCACTTTTCCAAAAAGTCTTGCTTTCCCGCCGTTACTGGTCATTGTTTGCCCTTTTCATCCTTTGTTCACCAGCCTGAAAAGCTGGAACAAATTCAGCCCTCCCCCATCTCTCCTGTTTGCTTTTAAAAATATCATTTCGAAAGACCCTTCCATGAATTGTCCGAGTTGTCAATAGGATTGGACACGCGCTTCCAAAAACAAATCACTAGGGCTGATCGTTGTCACACAAGTGAGGGGCTAAGGTAGGTAGGTTTGAATAATCTTCGCACTAGGGCTATTGGCGACGGGCGTCGTAATTTACAAGGAGTTTAAGAAACTCGCAGAATGGAGGAATACCAGTGAATGTTAAATTTGCGATACACGACAATAAATAGTATTTTCAAAACTTAAAAACAAATTGAAATATGAGGTACTTTCGGGAAAATCAAAAAAAAATATTTTTTTTCTTATTTTAAAAGATTGTAACTTGCATTGGTAAAATTAGGACCCTGTTTTTGGATATAATTAAAATAACTAATTAAAATGATGAAAATTCTATACTTTTTAATATTTTTATTACTAAATCATTGTTTATAAAATTGATTTGAACTTTTATATATAAGCAGCTCAGTGATGAAACTTCTCAAAGAGACCACCCTCCCTCAACAACCGATTTTCATCAGAACAGAGATTGGTTGCTCCCGAGAAGTTTTACTGTATTTAAGTTAACTGCTCAGCCAGCAGGCTAAAATAATTAAATTCATTCAATCCTTCCATCCATCACATTTTGTCCTGCCTTCCAAGTCATGTTTTTTTTTTTTGCTTTTTTGTTGAAATAGAATTTTAATTTTAATATGTCATTGTTTTTTTTAATTGCTTTGTCTCATTTTTAGAAAACATTTAAAACTTCAGAAATGTACCAAGCATTTGGCACAGTATGGCCTTAGTTACCTTTTAGTCAACAATAACAAGCATCCATCCTAAGTTTATTACTTTCAAATTCAAAAATATTTTCTATGAAATAAAATCAATATGAGTTTTTTGATAATTATGCAATATAATGATAATCCTAAAGGGTGCATACGGGGTTTGGAAAACCTTGAGATGCTTGAATTTCAACTTTCGTTTTCAAGGTCTCGAAAAGTATGGAAAAATAATCCAACCATTTTAAGCGCAATTTTAACGCCTTGTCAGATCCTCGCCGTAAATAATAAAATAAATTAATTCTAAAACGTAGCGATGAACTGAAACCGGATTTTTTGCTTTGGTTAACAGGTTTTTTGTTAAACTGATTCGTTTAAAACCAGTTAAACCGCACTCGGTTCAAGCGGCTTTTAGCATGGAAACCACAGTTTAAAAAAAACCGTATGGCCAACGAGTTAGGAAGGAGGAGTGGGGGGGGGGCTGTTTGAAGCAAGGCTGTCAGGATTTTCGAGCTACTGCTCATTACAAACCCAACTACTGCTCATTATCCTAAGATGCACCGCTTTAGCAGTTTTCTTAGCTACTGTGCATAACATAGTAGCCGAAATTATGGAAACTGGCACAGAGGTATCCCAAAATGCACATCATTCCAATTCAATGCTAATTCATGTTTCTTCTACTAGGTTTGGCAGTGCTGTTATAATGGCCTTCTGCACCTTTGCATTGATTGTGTATTACTACTCAATGTCTCAAGATGACTTGAGTGAGCACCTGGCTTCTGCTGCAGTGTCCTCTCCTTCGAGGCTCGCTCCTACTTATCGGAGTAGCTACAGCTCAACAGTACAAAATAGTGCCCATGATGGTAAGTTTGAATTATTATTATTTTTTCATTTATGTAAAGATAAATATTAAACGGGATTTATATGCACCAGGGAAACCTGGAGTTGTCGGCAGGGATCAATCTGCAGGCGCATTTGTCGCAAAATGCGAAAGAAATATTAATGGCCGTCACGAAAATGCAATGACGTAATTCGGTGAAACTAAACTTAAATTTCAATAAACAACAAGTTCAAATAACCGATTCTAATAATGAAAATAAAAAATTTAATCAAAATGATAAGATGAATTCAGATTAGATTACACTAAGATGTCTTCAAATCTCGGCCAGCCCAGTGCAACCTACCATTTTAAAATCAGTCCAATTGTGCTTCCTGATTTACTCATATTACAGCCTAGTAATTTAAACGAAATCTACCGATGATGTCACATTACGTGAGAATGATTGACAGTTGTCTGGTTCTTTGTGATCGGAAGGAGTATCTTGTTACTTTTGTAGCTCCGGTTCAGGCCAACTCTGACAACCAGAATATATTTTCTGATCAAGTATCCGATTCACGATGTCTGTGAGTCGTGATCACCTTGAATGTTAAAATACTTTTGTTCACGTTTGAATCTTTTATTCTACTTCCGCCTGTACTGGGGTTTCTGATTTTAAACAATATTTAGTTTTTTTTTTTTAAATTGACTTAGATTTTATGTTGCGAGTTAATTTCTAGTCCTTGAATTTTTCTGGAAAAGTGCTTGGATTTTCTTTTAAACAAATGTTTGAACCATTTTAATAAGGGTATGACCAAAAGGTATTAGACCAAAAGTTTGGGATTTCAAACAAGCAAAACTTGATATAATACAAAAAATGAACAGCAAAAGCATGTTCATAGACAAATCTGAAGATAGTCAAACACCATAAATCAAAGTAAATACCCACTTACTCACTTGTACTTATTTAAAAATGTTTATAAAAAAGTTAAAAGTACTTTTAGTAGTATAGTTTTATATAATTATTTAAATTCGTCATGCCGTGATTCATAAAAAAAATTATCACTGTAGTATTGTTAAGCTATACTGCTTAACAAAATGAACTGCTTAACAAAGATTGAGTTGTATATAGATTCAAGTGGTTTAATTTTCGTGACGTTGATTTATTCACAATTAATTTTTCTTTAGCATTTTGCTACAACTTTTTTTTACATTTTAGCATTTTTGCTACAGCATTTTTTGACCCAGATTGATCCCTGGTTGTCCAGGTAAATGAAATGGGGGGAAAAGTCATGGAAAATCGAAAAGTTTTGCTATTTCTAAAAAAGTCATGAAATTTCTTTTAACTTGGCCGCTTTCCAAATTTTCGACAAAATCGTTTGCATGTCTCTTGGCGAAAACGAATTCTGATGACGTCATACTGCATTTTTTTTTAGCAGACTTGCAGTTGAAGGAAAATATTGTAGAGTGCTTTGTAACTCTGTGGCCGACACTACCATTCTTTTGTTTACCTTTTGATAATGCAAGTAGGCACTTATTTTGCTTAGGTGGGATTCAAAGGAGTCTCTTTGTTTCCACGTTTATGTGCTTACGCTGTGTTGTGTGAAGAACTCAGGGTTGCCAGTGGCGACTAAAAGGAGACTATTTTCGACCCTCTGTGACTTTTTTCGACAAAATTGAACCAAAGGAAACTTTTCTCAGCATTTTGCCAACTATTTTAAGAGATAGGCGACTTTTTTGAATTTTTATCCAATTTTAAAACTTATTTTCTTTAGCATATTTCCTTGAAAAATCGCTGGAAGGCCGCAATTTACATTCCCAGAATCGTCAAATATCTTCAATAGTGAAATCACCGGAGCTTCGTGGTATTACGATTGCTGGAGTTTGGGGATAGTAGGATTGTAGGAGTTTCGGGATATTAAGATCATCGGAGTTTCGGGATGTTAGGTGTGAAGCACACTGTATTTATACTGATGTCTACTAGTGTGGTTACAGTGTTCAGTATGCATGAATAAAGATGGCAAAATCAAACAAATTAGCATGAAGGTCATTTTTACGCAACAAATATTCTGGTAGAAAATTACCTAACAGCCTAATGCGTAGAAACTTAATTGCTGTGAAAACGTACTACAAGAGCTACTAAGAAATATACATTTTCAAACCAACAAATACAACCTAATAGTGGTGCTCACTAAATGCTTTTAAAGTGAACACACTCATTGTTTTTGGAGGTGGAATTTGAAATTCACTCATGCATAAGATGAAAACATAAACGAAATCTGATTAGGTGAAATATTAAAATAGACCAAATGCAGTAAGTTTAGCATTTAATTATTTTATAAGTGTATTTCCTTACAATGGACCACCTAATTCTCACTAAGCAGGATCACAGAAAAATTTCTGAAAGAATTTAACTAATAACATCAATAAAATTATTTTTCAAAACTAATTGTTGAGTGACTTTTATGTATTAAGAAAATTTAAATTTCTGCTTACTTAGCAATAGAAAAAACACTCTTTAACTACAGTCTTTACAAAAGTCTCTGATAGAAAGAGAAAACACATCTTTATAGCACAATACGATGTGTGTGTCCAATTGCTTGTTGAATAATTGGGCATAAAGGAACTTTTTCAAAACTGTAACTGAAACTAATGCTAATGTCATGCTCCAAAAAACACATATTAGAACATACATTAATTTACATTTCAAAAATCTTACCTACAACCTATCTTTATCCTTATCTTACCTTCGCTGACTTTAAACCAACTTTAGGCAAAGGTTTGGTGAAAAATCGGCTGAATTAGACTTTGTCTTAACATATTTTAATGTAAATAGATTTTCTAATACTAAATTCCTTAAAAAATGAGATTTAACATCAATGTGTTTAGTGTGATGATTTTCAATTGAGGACTTGGAAGAAATTTATTGCCGCCTGGCTGTCACATAATAATTTGCTTTCAAAATTTATATTCAACACAAATTGAAGTCTTTTAATTCATTTAGAATTCTTATGAAACCAGATTAACTCTTTAGATGCTTCTGTTAAAGAAACATACTCAGCCTCTAAGGTTGATAAGCTGACACTTTTTTGCTTGAATGTACGTCACATTATTGGTGAGTCACCAACAAATAAAATCAGACCTCCTAATGAAATGCGATCATCGCGATTCGCAGCAAAATCAGAATCACTGAACAATTTAAATTTGTTATTTATATTTGAAATATCCATCTTATAGTTTCTGGTTAATTGAACATAAACAAGCAATTTGAGTAAAGTATTCCAATAAACTCACTCAGGGTTTTACTGAAATTGGAACAAAACATTGAATGCATATGCATAGCATATATCAGTACAAGTCCGATTTGCTAGAAATGCAAGAAAACCTAAGATGTTCCGGTAGGGCAATTTAGACATTTGAGATACTTCCTCGTTATTTTCAGAACATTTCAATTTTGATAACGCTGTTCCTACAGCAATAGGTAGAGGTGAAGTTGGGTATTTATATTTACTATAAGTATCACACATTTTATTAATATAACTAGCTTGATGAATAGACAATTTATCGTCGCTTTGAATGAATTCAACTCCTAGAAGTTTACGGATTTCACCCAATATTTTGATATCAAAATTATTACTAATTTTATCAATTATTTCTTAAGCAAAACTTTACTTCTAGCAAAAATTACAATTTGTTAATTTACCTCACCAATATTTACATTACCGAAACCAGTGCTTTGACCTTGAAAATTAAGCCCTCACATAATACTTCTACACATCTTCATGTGATCATAGTCTGTTCATTTTACCTGGAATGCGATAATAAACATGGATTCTCGAGCTAGTCTTTATATTGGAACAGCCTCTCTTACAAATGAAACGCCAGGAGTAACACGAGGTGCTTCCTCACTTTTACTACAACCGAACTTCGGCTCTTAATCAGACCTAGGTTTTTCAGCAGTTCTAGATACACTTATAGGTTCGACTTAGGGTTCAGATTCGGAATCGGACATAGTTTGATCGGGCATTAAAATTAAAGGAAGATTTTGAGGCGATTTTTGGGGGTCCAGTACAGCTCCACTGCACAAGTTAGAATTGATATCCTCCTCAAAATTAACATTAATGGATTCTATGATTTTCTTCTTGTTTGGAAGCCAAATGCATTAGCCTCTCGTCCTTTTAGCATAGCCGACTATGATTCCTTTCTTGGCTCCCATGTCAAGCTTACATATTTGCTGCTTGGGAATACCCAAATATACATTTGCACCAAATGTTTTCGAATGTTTCGCAGAAGGCTGCTTGCCTCCAAAAAGTTGGAAAGGGATTACTTTCTGGTTACCATAGCAAGTGCGGTTCCATACATACGGGAAACAGAATAGAGCTTCCGCCCAAAACTGGTTTCCACGATCGCTATACTGAAGAAAGGTTTTTATACTGTCCACGACTGTATAATTGTAGCTCTCAGAAATGCCGTTCTGTTGGGGACTATGTATTGGTACGTTCCGACCTTATACTGTGCTCCTCAAAAAGTGCATTGAACTGTGAGAGTTACTAACAAAACTCAAGCCTGTTATCAGTATGAACACATAAAATTTTACTATTTAAAAATGTTCTACTTGTTACATACTCTGAACAGAGGAGGACGGGTTGTTAACACAACATACTTTAATGAGATCAGAATACAGAATGATTAAGAATACCAGGGAGAATTAATTGTATATCAAGAACATGGAGTTAAGTTGAGTTGCTACAAAATTACTGGTGTTTAAACTATTGTTCTTATTGTCTTTTTACCACTGACGTCGTTCGTGTAAATGTCTCAGATCACAACACTCCTCCCCATCAACTTTGAGGTTTCCGCGGTCGTAAGTTGTAGGAATGTCTAGGAGGTTCAGGAGCAAAGTCCGGGAGATGCGTGATGGATCGCTTAGGCTCTTCACTGGAACTTTGCACTGCAGGAACGGACTGTTGCTCTGCAGGACCCATCGGATCTGGTGAACTTGTCGAAGAAAGTGGTTCATCCGAGGCAGGATTGTCCGAAGTTATTGGAACTGGTGGTTCGGCTTTCCTCCTTAACATCTGATCCACATGGCATCGCTTGATCTGTCCATCTTCGGTGCGAGCCCGGTAAGAGACAGGACCGGTGGCTTCTATCACTGTGGCTGGAATCCAACGTGGGCCGGGATTGTAGTTTCTCAGCAAGATGGAGTCATTCTCTAGAAAATGTCGTAGGCCACGATCTTCACAACCCTGTCGATAGACCATCTCCTGCTTAGCTCTCCGCTCTTCTGTTAGATCCGGATGGAGGCTATCCAAAACCGTGCGAACCCTCCTCCCCATCAACAGCTCTGCAGGACTGGTTCCCGTAGTTGTGGTTGGCGTGCAGTGCTGCTGCAGGAGAAAATTTGCCAATCTTTTCTTCCAAGATCCTTGAATTATCCGAAGCAGGGAGTCTTTAACTGTTTGAACAGTTCTTTCTGCTTGGCCATTGGCAGCTGGTCGTCTTGGAGCGATCAAAACTTGGCGAATAGCGTTTCGTTCCAGAAAAGATTTGAACTCAGAAGAGGTAAACTGAGGGCCATTGTCGGAGACTACCACCTCTGGAAGACCATGAGTAGCGAAGATTTCTCGGAGAACATCAATGGTCGCACCAGCGGTCGTAGAAGGCATTCGTTTAACTTCCACCCATTTGGAGAAGGAATCAACGAGTATGAAAAAATCTTGACCCTGGAATGGTCCCGCAAAATCCACATGCAGACGGGACCAAGGACGACTCGTGATTTCCCAAGGGTGCACAGGTGCTCGTGGAGGCAAGTGACGAGAGGATTCACAGTCTGTGCAGTTCTTGACAAAGGAGTCGATGTCAAGATCCATGCCTGGCCACCATACATAGGATCTGGCAAGCATTTTCATTCTCTCGATGCCAGGATGACCAAGGTGTAGAGCTTTTAGGACACGGAACCTTCCCGATGCTGGAATTATCACCCTATTTCCCCAAAGCAAACAGTTCCTGTGAACTGATAGCTCGTTCTTTTTAGAAAAATATGTTTGGAATTCTGAATCGGGTGGTTTATTGGGCCAACCCTTCAAAACGAAATTTAGGATTCTAGAGAGTATTTGGTCACGCAATGTCATTTTTGCAATGTCCGCAGCATAAAGTGGCGGGTTCTCTAGTTCCTCAGTAAAGAGAACTTCAAGAGGAGATGGAACCTCAAAATCCTTACTTTTCATGGGTAGCCTACTTAACGCGTCAGCATTTTGAATCTTTTTTCCTGGTTTGTGAATAATTGAATAGTCGTACGCGTTTAGAAGTAAACACCACCTCAGCATTCTAGGGGACATTATCTCTTTGGTAGGTTTAGTATTATTGAAAATTCCTAAAATCGGTTGGTGGTCCGTAATAATGGTGAATTTATGACCGAATAAGAAATGATGGAATTTCTTTACTCCAAACACAATTCCCAATGCTTCCTTATCTATCTGGGCGTAGTTTCGTTCGGCAGACGTTAAAGTACGAGAAGCAAACGCAATGGGCATTTCTTTCCCATCGGGAAGAATATGACTCAAAACGGCCCCTAATCCGAAAGGAGACGCGTCGCAGGTTAGTACAATTGGTAGTTTTTCATCAAAAGGAACCAGAACGCTGTCTGAACTGAGTAGATTTTGTAGGGTTTTAAAAGCCTCGTCATGCTTTTTTGTCCATTTCCACTCAGAGTTTTGATCAAGTAGTCGATGAAGAACTTCTGCTACTGTTGCCTTATCCTTCAAGAATCCATTATAAAAATTCAACAACCCTAAAAACGCTTGTAGTTGCGTTTTATTCTCGGGCACAGGGAACTCCTGAATCGCGGTTACTTTTGACCTAGAAGGGTGAATTCCTTTCCTATCTATCCGGTACCCCAAGAAATCAACTTCACGAACTCCAAAAAGACATTTGTCTCGATTGGCTTTTAACCCGTACTCCATTAATTTAGCCAAAACTTTTTCTAATCGCGAGACCAGCTCTTCAGTTGAATTTGCCACAATTAATAAATCGTCAAAATATGGAACTACTCCTTCCATATTCTGGAACAAGTTCTCGATCAGATTTTGGAAAATTCCAGGAGCAACTTTTATACCAAATTGTAGACGTTTTACCTTGTACGCGCCTTTATGGGTAATAATTGTTTGGGCCTCAGCTGATTTTTCGTCAACTGGTAATTGTAGGTACGCCTGTGCTAAATCTATTTTTGCGTAAAATCCCCCTCCTTTTAAGTTTGAAATCAAATGGTTCACAGCAGGAACGGGGTAGGGGTGGTCAGCCATAGCCTTATTCAACGTCACTTTATAATCACCACACAGCCTTACTTCCCCCGACGGTTTAATCACTGGGACAACAGGCGTGGTCCACTTAGGATCTGCTATTGGCTCTATTACCCCTTCTTTAAGCAACTTATCTAAAGCATTTTCAATTTTAGGTTTCATAGCGAGCGGAACGTTTCTTGATTTGAATCGAATTGGGGGACATTCCGGATTCAACGGCAAAGAAATAGGTTTTCCCAAATAAGAACCCAGTCCCTCACTAAATACATCACGATACTTGTAAAGTAAATCGTTGATGCTGTCAGATTTGGTCTCGTTTATTCCACCTAAATAAATTCCCAAACCTTCAAACCAAGAATATCCCAGAATATTGGTGCAACGCTCCTTTGAAACCAATAATTCTAGATTCGCTTTACGGTCTTTAAAAGTCACTAGAACTTCGCAAAACCCCGCAAGTGGAATTTTGTTTCCCTGAAAATCCCGCAATTCTACACGAGTTTCACGAATTTCCGGTTTTTCATCCTGAAACACACGTTGAAAAGTGCTCATAGAAATTATCGAATAATAAGAACCCGAATCAATCTCTAAACTTAATTTTTTCCCTTTTATTTGTACCTCGATTTTCTGCTTAAACGACGAACTCTGTAAAGAATTAACGTATTCCTCCGGTGTCTGAATTTCATTTGTACGAGACGAATTAGAATTCTTTTTCCGACATACTTTTTGAATATGACCTTTACCCTTGCAAAAATGACATTTTGCGTTACGGAATTTGCATTCTGCACGAACATGATTTGATCCGCAGCTAAAACAAACTTTGGCATTTTCAATTTTAGAATTTTGCTGTTTACCCTTCGCGGGTTTTTTATGCTTTAAAAAATCCACTGACTGCTGCGAATTTCTAGTAAACGAATTTTCCGAACGCATCAGCCGCGACTGAGCAGCAGCAGATTCAGCGGCCAAAGCCATTGAAATAGCCATGTCAAGGGTTAACGTAGACTCAGAGAGTAAACGTCTTTGAACCTCTTCGTCATTTATCCCGCACACAATTTGATCTCTTATCCTATTTGATAAAGTATTCTCGAAGTTACACCCGTCAGCTAATTTCCTAAGTTCAGCAACATACGTATTAAACGGTTCATTCCTTTCTTGAACTTGTTTATGAAATTTGAATCGTTTAAAAATTTCATTCGATTTAGGTGAAAAATGAGTTCTAAGTTTTTCTATTATAGTATCATACGTAACCTCACTAAGTTTATTCGGAACAACAAGATTACGAATAACACTAAGTGTTTTCATACCACAAACTGCTAACAGCGTAGCGCGTTTTTTAGAATCATCACGAACATTGTTTGCTTCCAAATAAAAACCTAGCTGTTCTAAATACAACTCAATATTTTGCGGTTTAGAAACATCGAACTCTGAAATAGTTCCGACGGAACCAAAATATTGCACGGTAGTTGCCTGTTCTGCCATTTTAAAAACCGTTTTAAAATTGACAATATAGAATTCTTAATAGAACTACTTAAAAACAATGAAAATACAGAAAAGTAACTGAATCTAAAAAAAGCTTACGCATGACCCATTCCAGCAATCGGGAATACGAACACAGTGTCCAGGTGTCCTTCAGCCCAGCAGAAATTTGGCTAACACGCTAGCCGTTGAAGTCGCCCTTTTTAGTCATCTTGACTCGCAGAAACATTGTAAAAAATTTAACTGCATTAAATTTACTTTCTTTAGTACATAGAATCGTGGGCGAACCGCCTCGTCGCCAGAAATGTTACATACTCTGAACAGAGGAGGACGGGTTGTTAACACAACATACTTTAATGAGATCAGAATACAGAATGATTAAGAATACCAGGGAGAATTAATTGTATATCAAGAACATGGAGTTAAGTTGAGTTGCTACAAAATTACTGGTGTTTAAACTATTGTTCTTATTGTCTTTTCGTGTAAATGTCTCAGATCACAACACTACTCTTTTCAAACAACTAGACAAACATTGAAAAGCATTACTTTTTCCTTTACAGGATAAACAGTCACATTCCTTGAAAAATCATCAGTTTTTGTTAAATAACGATATCCCCCTATGGCCATGGTTATCATTGGCCCTCACAAATCCATGTAGACAAACTCAAGGGGTTTGGTAGACCTAATCTGGCCAATTGGCTTAAAGGACTTTGCGCGGGATTTGGCAATTTTACAAGGGTCACATTTTATGTTTCACTTTTTAATTCGGGCAAACCTCTGACACTATGGCTAGTATTAGCAACATCCCTCATGTCTCCGGGCATAGATGAAAAGTTTACAGCCAGTTTTATGATATACAGTTAGATTATTATTCTTAAAAATAAAATTATGGCCAGCTTTATCAATAACGCTACCGGAAATTAAATTTTATCTAAACTTTGGAGAATACAAAACTTATAAAATCAAAATGTCCTCTCACTCATCTGTGATGAATTGTATCAAGACGTCCACAGTTCCTTCGTCCATAGGGCAGGTGACTCCACCAATGGCGACTGTGTTGTTGGTGTCCTTTAGAGGCTTGAAGTTCTGCATCAAGTTCTTGTCACAACAAAAATGAGAGGTTGCAGCTGTGTCGAACACCCAGTTCCTGGTTTCGGTCCTGGCACTTCCCGATGTGTTGGCCTTATTTATGAGGTTGGTCTCTTGTCGTCTTGATGCATTAAATAGCCTCTTTTTCTGTGGGGCTAGAGCTTTCTTGTTCCCTTTTCTTTGTGGCTTATTACTTGATGCTTGGGGCGGAGTGGCCGACTCTGTAGGTGATAACTTCTTGTTCTTTGCTGCACTGCTTCCGAAGAGCTTCCTCAGCTTATAGTTCTGACTTGAATTGGTCATCAGACCACCTGTAGAGATTGTCTGTACGATGCCATTGAACTCCTGGGGCAGGTACTTGATCAAATGGAAGGCTTGATACCAGTCGTCTATAGGCTTTTTGACGTCGTTCAAGCTGCATAAGACTATCCTTTGCGAGCTGCATAAAACCAACCTCTTCATTCATTTTGATCCAGCAACTGAAGAAGTCGGCTTCTCGATGTGAGCGGTTTCCATTTTTAAAGGGGGGATGCCAGTTGTGGATGGACCGGCTGTCTCCTTGACCTTCTAAATCATACTTAAAATGGACCACCTTCCAGAAAGTAAATATCTTCAGCCCATAACCTTGTTATAGGTTAACTAGGGGCATTACAAAATGTTCCTACTCTCAGAGTTTTAATATTAACTTTATAAGTCCACAGTGGGGAAAATGTAAGTGAAAAACCTAAGTAATCATTGGAGACGAATTTTAAAACAATCTAAAATTTATTCAACATCAAATTAAAATCATATGAATAAATCATAACTAGCATCGCCATACACCACGGCAAGCCAATCGCACTAAAACTCATAAAAGTAGAAGCCACAAGCACACTGTATTTATATTAATAGTAATATCTTCCCGTATAGTGCCCTATTTGTATGAATATAGATAGCAAAATCAAACAAATTATCATAAAAGTCATTTGTACACAACAAATAATATGGTAGAAAAATAACCTAAGAAACTAATGCGTTAAAACTTAATTGCCGTGAAAACGTTCTACTTGAGCTACTAATAAATATACACTTTCAAACCAACCAAAACAAATACCCAATAGTAATAATGCATATAAAGTGAAGTGAACACACGCATTGTTTTTGTTTATGGAGGTGGAATTTGAAATTCACGCATGGCATAAGTTGAAAACGTAAACAAACGAAATCTGATTAGGTGAAATATTAAAAAAAGGCCAAATGCTGTGCAGTAAGTTTAGCATTTAAGTATTTTTATAAGTGTATTTCCTAACATTAGGATCGCCGGAATTTCGGGATATTAAATTTTGCCAGGGTTTCGGGATATTGATATCGCCGGTGATTAGGGACATTAGGATAGCTGATGATTTGGAATATTAGGTCGCTGAAGCTTTGGTATATTAAAATCGCCGGAGTTTCGGGATATTAAAATAGCAGGAGTTTCGGAATATTGAGATCGCCGGAGTTTCGGGATATTGAGATCGCCGGAGTTTCGGGATATTGAGATCGCCGGAGATTCGGGATATTGAGATCGCCGGAGATTCGGGATATTGAGATCGCCGGAGATTCGGGATATTGAGATCGCCGGAGATTCGGGATATTGAGATCACCAGAGTTTTAAGATAGTGGGGTTGCAAGTGTTTCGTGATGGTGATAGAATGACCAGATTCTTTTAAATATTAGTGCTAAAAATTTTGATTTAGACTCACTCACTTGTAAAGTGTATGTAGAAAGAATATAAAAAGGTTTTCATTAAAAATATTTCATTTGGTTACATTATCTTGTATAAAATGTATGAATTGAATAGATTTTAGTCTATAACTGTCATTTTTTTAAATTATTTTTTTCTGCCGAATTATCTGCTAGAAATGCAGTGCATTTTGTAATAAATAACATTTAAGCATTTAAATCTTATCGAAGCAAACAGAACATGGCATTAAAATATTGCACTGTACAACTGCAAAAAGCATGTTTTCCAGGTTCGAAATTCATGGTTGCTAGTCGCAAAATGCACCCAAATCCTGCAAAATTCAAAATTAATTAACTTACAGTTATTGCTACTAGTTTTCTGAAATGTCACTATATAAACTTTTTAAAATGGATTCCAAAAATTTTACGAACATTATTCGAAGAAAATTATCTTAATGTTGCGATTTTCAACAGTATGACATTTTTTCAAATTTCTCTATACAATGGGATACTCTGTTCATAAAATCCAGAAACTCTGGCATATCTACTTGGGAATATATTCTGTTGCAGTAAGCAGGAAATTGCTAAACCATGTGAATATGTCCTGCCAAAGATACATATCTGCAAACGCGGATAAAAAACAAGCTAGTGAAATATAAAAAGGCATTGGACATGATTAAGATTCTCCAGAAAAAGAAACTAACACTTGAGGATATTGTATCCGAAACTGTTAAAATTGACAGAAAGATAGAGAAACTAAAAAAATTTAATGTTTCTTGTTGGTTCATTTATTTTTTGATGTTTTTTTACACAGTAAGTAATTTTATGTACTGAAAAAGAGGGAAAAATCAGGGATTTTGGTTTTAGGTTTTGAGTGGGAACCCTGAATAAATGCTGAGTTTGAGTAAAATCTTTTTTTCAAATTCAATAATTCTTTGTTTTAAAATTCAATAAACATATTTAATTACTTTTTTTATATTTTGTTTTAGCAATCCAACATATTTTTGTAGATTTTTTTTTGGCTTATTTAGAAGCAACAAAAATAAAATCAAAGTCTGAAGTGATTAACATGTAAACAATCATACATATCATGAAATTTTATAAAAGAAATTAAATTTTTGAAAGTTATTAGTTTTGAAAAACAGCAAAATCAAGAATTTCAAGATTATTTAAGACAGAAAGCAGTAGTACACACATCTACAATCTTTTAAAAAAATTATCTGTTGTATTATCTACAGAATGTTCTGTCATTAAACTGTTAGTATTTCCCAAGAATATGTAGAACAATTCAAATGTATTAAGATACTCTTTCACATATTTTAATCCATTCCACTTTCATCCCACAGCTTCTTATCGTAATCCCAACGTGTCTTCCCCCTCCTTGAATACTCTCAGCCAAAGTTCACTTCATTCCCCTTTCACATTCACAATGGGTGGTGATGATTTTATTAGGACAAGCATTTCTACAAGCACAGCAGACAAGGCTGTCCAAACAGAGAGCGAAGCCAGTTGCACTGAGCCTGTTATCAGATCTGCAGCGGGAGAGTTGAGAAGTATTGAGGAATGTCAGGCGATTGTTAAGTCAGAGGTAATTATATTGTTTTGACCTAAGGATTAATCTGAGGTTTAGAAAGTTAATTAAGAGGTTTGACCCCTTTGACAGGATTTAATCTTAAGATATGTTAATCTGGAACTGTTCATAAAATTATTGAGAATATCCCCTTTAACTGATCGTAAAACAAGGATACGAATAGCCCATACTGATTTTCAAAGTCTCTACTTTGATGCTAATTTAAATGTTGAACAGTGGTACCTATTCGACTAACTTGGCTTCAGTAAAATGATTCAGCAAGTTGATTTATAACCAAGAGTAGTAGTAAAAACTATTAGCGGCAAAAGCACTTTAATCAATTAGTCCTTTTATCAGTAGTTCTTGTATATTTTGTCCATCAACATTGTTAAAATATGTGTTTATTTCTTGGTGTTTTTTATGTTAAATTTTACAAAATTTGAGTGTAGAATTTGTATTAGTGAACAATTACAAAATTGGGAATAAATGTTGACCTTCTGTAATTTTGTTATAGATTGGTGGTGCTGGTCTTCTAGACGATGAGCTCATATTACTTGCTGAAAAGAAAATCATTCAACCCCACAAGCTGGAAACTATTGTACAAAATCCCATGAGAGGAGTTCTAATACGAAGGAAACTCATCAGTAAAGATGCCAAGCGTTTTCAAGTTTTCGATTCCTTGCCTTATACAAACTACGATTACAGAAAGGTAAGTTATTCATAACTGTATTTTTTAAAAATACAAATAGTGACTATTAACATTAATAGTTAAGGTTATTTTTTCTTATATTTTTTATTACACAAAAACATTAAAATATAAAGAAAACTTAAAGCCTGCTTTTCTAAATAATTGTGTATTAGATCTACATTTATCTATTAAACATTCATTGAGAATTAATATTTTTGCTGATTGTGTTTTTGCTTGCAGGTGATGGGGTCTTGCTGTGAGAATGTCATCGGATATGTGCCAATCCCAGTTGGGATTGCTGGTCCTCTGCTTCTTGATAAAGAACTTATATATGTTCCCATGGCAACTACTGAAGGGTGCTTGGTGGCTAGTACAAACAGGGGGTGTCGGGCACTTTTGGTAAGCATCTGTCAATGTCCTAGGGATCAAGTGTCTAGTTGTAAAACTTGCATTCTCCAAAGTATAACTTAAATATAGGGCCAGGTTCCTTCATAGGGGACTTAAAACGGTCATACATTTAATTGGATAAAGTTAACCCGGATAAGTCCCTATATCTTAGTTATACTTTGGAGAGTATGAGTTGTGCAACTAGACCTTTTAATAAGTGGTACTTAAAAAAAGTTATTAAAACAAATCAAATGTTGGAAACGAACGATTGGATGCAAAGTAATAAATTTTAGCTTTTCTTTTTAATTGCCTATTGACTTCAATGCTTTATTTTATTGCTCATGACTTTTAAAATTACATATTAGTCAGCAGTTTAATAGCTGTATTAAATGATAATTAATTTTTAAAAAATGTCCATCCTGCATAGTTAAAATTTCTTTGGTCTGAGCAAAATGGATTGTTTAGTCACCTATTGTTTGCTTACAAACATTCTCATTTTCAATCATCTAACTTCAAAATCTTATGATAGTTGCATTATTAGTTGTCACATGTTTATAACATCCAAAATATTATGGTCCCTTGGATTTAACAATATCAATGTTCAACTGCACTTTGTGTGTATTCAATATTGGGATCTTTTAGTTATCAGGTGGTGCAGAAAGCATTTTGACGGGTGATGGAATGACTCGTGGTCCAGTTGTGGAACTTCCATCAGAGCGCGAGGCTGGGTAAGTTAAATTAATGTTCATGGTGAACGCAGTTTATGCAATTTTAGTGAAGACATTATGCAAACAAGTTAAAGATTTTCGAAATAAACATTTTATTACTTTGATAAATGAAACTGATTATCTATAATCTCAGGATTCTTTTTATTTTTAGAAAAGTCAAATTATGGGTGGAAGAAAGAGAAAATTATTTAATTTTAAAAGCAGCATTTGATTCTACTAGCAGGTTTGTATTAAACTTATTATTCTACCATTTATATTCATTACAAACATGAATCTTTCTTTGTTTAAAAATATACATTATCATAATTAAATTTTGTTCTTTATATTTAAATATGGTTTGTTCTTTGCATAACTATTGGTTACACATAATTCTTTTATTTTCTTACTCATATGAATTAAATTTATCTTTTATAGAAAAGGTGCTCTTAGCTTTTTACAGAACAAATTTTCGGTCGAAATTCATTTGAATAAAATTGTTCATTCAAATCAGTCAATACTCTTTTTCAGTTTATTTTATTTGGAAGGATTTGTAATTGTTACTTCTTTCTTTGAAAATATATTGTATCAAACCCTGAGTATTTTAAGTTCAGAATATTTGTTCTTCCCATTGATTAATATACACTGTGATTATAAATAATATTTAAAGCGTTATGCTTAGTTGAACTCAATAATTCCTTTAATTTTTTATCATACTTTGGAGTTGCTTGATCTACATATCCATGTGAAAGCAAGTAGCTTGATTGTTATGCTTGAAAAAAAGATATTGTATTTAATTTCTCCAATTAATACAGTCCCTGTAATGGAGTCCCGTAAAAAATTTTGTTCTGATTAGGTTTATCAACAGAATCGAGTTAAGCACATGTAGGAGAGTAAAAAAAACTTGGGTAGACATCACCATATGGTGAAAAACGTTTTTTAGACGCCATTTTCCAAAATGGCGGATGCCGATTTCGTTTTGCATGTATTTCTGGTTCTATGACCGTTATACTCATCATTTAGGTGTCTAATTATATGTTTTTAAGGTCAAGGAATCGACTAATATGAGTTTTAAAGTTACCTGACTAATATTTATCAAACAAAATAAGTTATTTGCAATTTTAAACAAAATATTGGAACAAAAGTAGTAAAAAGACAATGCTTTATTTGGAAAGTAATATTCACACTTCACGGCACTGTTGGATGTAAGATATTACATGCCAGCCTTATAAGTCCATCAAGAACCTGATGGGTAGGCAGATTTTCAGGATGGGAAAGTCATTGGCAAGCATGTCATATGATTATATGGCATGCATAAGATACCTTGATTACATATTTGGCATAGGTTCTCTGGGCAAAAACATATATCGGCATGCTTTAACATCCATATAATTTATTGTAATCTGAGAGCAAAAATTGGTAGCGAGTAGCACTAGTCTTCTGTAAGGAAAGTAGTTCTGCTATAAATTTAACACATATATTTTGCAAATCAAAGTAATTGAGTTACTGGTAGTTCCTGGTAATACTTTTAGTGCAGATAATTTCGTTATAATTGTACACATGACATCACAACCTCTAAGCATGTGTTCCTGGATTAAATTATTGTAACTTGCGACAGCGAGTTGTTCCCCAAGGGTGGAAACAAGACACAAAGACAAAGCATTTCAACACCGACTCATTTCGTCTCGTTTTTAATCAAAAATCTTACAGTACTTTACTGAATAGTTAAAATGAACATCGGACGATGAGAACAACATTGGTGACCATTGATATCTTAGTGATCAGTGTTTGTTTACACTGTATTTTATAACAAACTCAAAAATATGGCAGAGAGCAGAGATTATTATAGCTCTTCTACCTGCTTCTTCAACAAAGGCTTAAAGATCCGGGCTTCTTAACCTTTCTTTAATTTTGAGTTGTCAAACTTGTGACATAAATTAAACTATGTAAGCAGTACTCGTGGACATCATGCACGATACTGCATCTGATCAAGTTTCTCCTCTAGTTCAGTCAAACGTAGATGCTATAGAAGTTTACTTGAGCAGTTACTAGTGTCGAATGCTTGTAATAAAAATAGATCATATAGAAAAAAGTCTTCAATGTTTAACCTCTTGTTTTACTGTACAGCAGTACTATTTTTTGAGAAGGCAGTGTTGCCTTGACTATTATTTTCCTCTTTAGTTTGGGAATCTTGTGATGTTTCTGATGTTTTATTAACTCAAGGGTAAATTATTTTTTTTTTCATATCCGTCGTTTCCATACACTTCGGTATTCATCATATGGAGAGCATCTTATCTACAAATACATATTTGTAACGATAAAATTAGGAAAATGAGTTTGGATGTATGTTTCGTATGAATTATTACTCCTCAGTGTTTATAAATGTATGCAGAACATTAATTCTTAACTTTTGAGTTTACTAAAAAAACTTAACTACTAAAAATGTGAAAGTCTTTGCCCAAAACTTAATTTAGAATTGAGAATATTGAAGACTAACCGTATAGTTTCCTTGTTAAATTTCTAAAATGCCCATCTTAATTATAGCATCTTCAAAATTATCCATCAGCAAGTCTGACTAGGTATTGACATAGTGGAGTCTATTCTTAACTGATTTAGCTGTTTTTACATCAAATACATAGCACTCAATCAGTGTTTCCGTCATACTATTTCCTGGAAGAAACTTTCTAATATTGTACATAACTAAATTATCTATCATGTTAATATAGTCAGGGAATTCAGATTTCTTGTTTATTACATGGCAATGATATGGATATATATAGCTAGTCTGAAAATACCAGAAAATCTTGTCATTTCAGCTACAAAAAAATATTCTGAAAAAAAATTGTGAATAAAAAAATGTTATGCCTTATGTAAATGGCTTGGGAATGAATGAAAGATATAGCACATGCATGAGAGTGGAAGTCGCAGTTAATACCAGCGGACAATATCTAGGTTAGGTTTGAATTATCGTCGCACTAGAGCTACACGAGGGCTATTGGCGACGGGTGTCGTAGTTGAGAACCGCAGTCAGGTGACCAGCCAACACCTGAATAGGCACCCAACGCACCCTTAAGGGCGACATCGTACGCAGCGTTAGGACTTTGAATAATATTTAACGTGCACTCCCTTACACGGAGTATGATTCGTCGGACATTTTTGGCTGCACGGGCCATTTTTTGGGTCGGCAGCTATTTTGGCGATGCTCGGACCCGAACCTGGGACCTTCCGCATGCTAAGCGAGTGCTTAACCGGCTGGGCTCCCCAGAACCGCGAACAATATCTAGCTCATGTTGGAACAATTTACCGTCATCGCTCATCTCATTCTAAAGGTATTACAACGTCTAATTAGCGCGTTCGTCCCCCCCCAAACTTTGTTTTACCATATATCTTTTACTCTGTCTCGTTACAAAGCAGATCTTACTTAACTTTGAAATCTTACGAAACCCATACTTTTTTGCTGGACCTGAATGACCGTTATGAGCACGAAAAAATGGTGAAAATCATTTATGAAGAAATATAGTGTACTTACGTGTGATGACAATAGAGGAGTCAAGCAAAAATTGAATTTTGCCCAGACAACTCAAGAAAAATAGGAACTCAATGTATTTTTTACATGTCACAAAATCATGCAACAGGCTTGTCGATGATTTTCCCACCCTGAAAATAAACCGACTCAGGCGGAGCATTTAAATCCACAATCTTGTGCTTCTGAGGCGGGCACGCTATTCTTCCCAGCCACTGAGATTTGAAACGTGAATATTACTTTCCAAATAAAGCATTGTTTGTTTAGTACTTTTGTACTGATATTTTGTTTAAAATAGCAAATAACTTATTTTGTTTGACTAGTATTAGTCAGGTAACTTTAAAAACCCTCTTAGTTGATTCCTTGCCTTCAAAAACCTATAATTAGTCACCTAAATGATAAGTATAACTGTCATAGAAGCAGAAATACATACAAAACGAAACCACACAAGTTGCAGACTTCCATAAACTGAGAACCATTTTTCTGTAACACCATCCAGAAGTGGCTCTCGCTATTCATTTTATGCCATACAATCATATCTCATATGCCATATAATCATATCAATCAAATGCCATATAATCATATGACATGCTTGCCAATGACTTTCCTATCCTGAAAATCTGCCTACCCATCAGGTTCTTGATGGACTTATAAGGCTGGCATCATATAATATCTTACATCCAACAGTGCCGTGAAGTGTGAATATTACTTTCCAAATAAAGCATTGTTTTTTTACTACTTTTGTTCCAATATTTTGTTTAAAATTGCAAATAACTTATTTTGTTTGATAAATATTAGTCAGGTAACTTTAAAACCCATATTAGTTGATTCCTTGACCTTAAAAACATATAATTAGACACATAAATGATGAGTATAACGGTCATAGAATCAGAAATACATGCAAAACGAAATCGGCATCCGCCATTTTGGAAAATGGCGTCTAAAAAACTTTTTTCACCATATGGTGATGTCTACCCAAGTTTTTTTTACTCTCCTATATGTGCTTAACTCGATTCTGTTGATAAACCTAATCAGAACAAAAATTTTTACGGGACTCCATTACAGGGACAGGAGTAAATGGTTTAATTTCTCCTGTCAAGAATTAGCAGTATAAAATGAATTAAATCTTGTATACATTAAATCTTTTATAGACATGCCAATATTTATCTCAATGTCTACATTTACCACCCATTCAAAATGCAAGGTCTTGTTTTCTATATTGGCACTGTTTAAATGGATATCAATGGTGGAATTATTGAATTAGCTAATATTTATGTATACATAGATCTTAAACTTTTTTCCCTTATAATTTGATTTTTTTTCTCCTTAGGTATGCAAGATTGATAAACATTGGTGTTGAAACTGCAGGACGTTATGCTTACATGCGTTTTAAGGCTTTTACAGGGGATGCTATGGGAATGAACATGTTATCTAAGGTAAATGCTATGTGACTATAGTTTTCAATGCAATTATGCTTATTGCTTTTGAATTGTTGCCTGATTTATTTCCAATTGTTATTGTAGGGAGTTGACCAAGCTTTGAATAAATTGCAGTCTATATTTCCTGCTATAAAGGTTATTAGTCTCAGTGGAAATTACTGCACAGATAAGAAACCAGCTGCACTCAATTGGTAAGTACTTTTTGTGTGTGTAAAGTGAAACAAAATGTAATTGTACCATAAAATAACAATATTCATTGTATGTGTGCAAAAGGAAATTCATTCTGTGATAGAAAACCCAGATTTTTGTAGTTCATGTCCTAGGTGTTTATTTTGTGGACATATTAACTACTCAGTTTTGAATATTTTTTAAATATCCTAATCTGTATCTGAGGTTATTCCTTATATCCTTAATTGTAATTAAATGTATGAAATGGCAACGTAAAGCCCATCTACAAACCTATTTACAAATACTGTGAATGCCATTAACACTTTCCAAGTAAAAATACTAACTTTAATTTTTTTAATTTGATTTTCATGCAACTTAAATTGTCCCAAATAAATCATTCTGGATTATAAGGCTTTTTGCCGTATATTGTGCTTATTTAGATAAACTCAAAAGCAGAAAGTTTATTTAGTGACTGAAATGTTTTGTTGCCAATCGTAGCAATGAGTTAATGTTTTCAGTTTTGTAAAAAAAGTAATTGTTTATAGCCACAAAAATTAATAGATTTGTTCTTTCACAAAAACTTAACAAATTTTCAGGATTCAAGGTCGAGGGAAAAAAGTTGTTTGTGGAGCCACAATACCTGCAAAAGTGGTCAAAGAGGTAATATTATTAAGGATTTTGTTGAACTTGGAAAATAAAAACATAAATCTTTCATAATTTTAAAAAATTCACATTTCAGGTTTTAAAAACTGATGTGGACTCCTTGGTAAAGCTGAATGTTGCAAAAAATTACATTGGTTCTGCCATGGCTGGAAGCGTTGGTGGTTTTAACGCTCAGGCTGCTAATATTGTAACAGCTATATATTTAGCTACTGGTCAGGTATGTATTTTTTGAAACGCTTATGTAACTTAATATAGCTGTACAACCTTGATTATCCATACCTTTTTTTTATCCGGAACTCTGTTAACTGGCCGTCATTGAGTCAACATTCAACAATTTCTCTATAAGTCATCCTAAATAGTATATGCGTGAATTTGGATTAAAAAATTGTGAACATTTAGTTAATATGCCAAATAGTTAAAGAGCTGTAATAAGAGCTAAGGTGATGCAACAAAGTAATGATAAGCAAGTCGGAACGCTTAGAAATTATTAATTAGAATTATGAACACTATTAAATTATGTACAGTAATTCTAGTATTCTAATTTCTTAAACCATGTTCGGAAGTATTCTAATATTTTGAATTTTTTGTCAATTGCTATTTATATATATTTTCTATTTCATTTTAAGCTTTTTATATTTTTATAAATCCACTAAATATGCAGATTTATATTTGATATCATTGATTACCAGCGGGTGACCGAGCTCTGCTCGGAGAAAATAGGTATCGAAGCTAACTCGAAGATTTAAATTTTCAATTGTGATTTATCAAAACAATCATACCATAAGAAAATTTGTGAAACCATTGGTGAAAATATAACCGGTTAAAGTTAATGTGACCAGATTTTCAAAATCAAAAAGTGGGACACTCCATTACCCCCCCCCCCCCCCCCCCCCCCCCCGGTGTATTTTTTAAGTATTTTTTTAAGCACATCCTCGTTTTTCGGGACTTTGCGGGACTTTTACAAAAAAGAGGGACTGTCCAGCCAAAAGCGGGACGTCTGGTCACATTAGTTGAAGTGCACTACTGTAAACAAAGTAAGAGTTTGGAAAGGGAACTATTCTATACAAAGGTAAAGTTTTAAAAGTCATAGGAAATGAAATTGATAATTGGCGTTTCGTTGAAAAGCAACAAAAATGTCGAAATGTGGTAAACATTCCATTTCATACTTCATTCAACTCGATAGGTATAGCAACCATATGTTAAATTTTCAAGATCGCCAAAAATCGCCAGTGAACAGAATAGAACTAAAATCTCTGCTGATTGGAACTTAAAAAATATTCATGTTACCATTTCTGTAAAACTCAATAAAGTTTAAAGCAAGGTTGAATTTATTTAAATTTGAAAAATTAAAATCTTAACTAAACATTTATAGCTTAAGCAGAGGCTTATAGCTTTAGCAGATGGCATCACGAAAGTAGCCATTATGGCGAACTAATGAAGTTTGAAAATATCCTATCTGTAACTCCGAACTGCTTGACCGTAGCGCTTCAAAACCTGTGCCAATCGATTCGTCGTGGCCAAAAACCCCAGACCCCTAAGTTTACCGGAGTTTATTAATTCTGGGGCGATTTTCGACTTGGGTCCAATTCCTCGTATTATAGTATAAGATTTATTTGATAAATTAGATTTTCCATTTCCTTTACCATATTTTTTTAAATCTGAGTTGTACTATCTGACATACCTCCAGTCCCAATTAGATCGGTTAATCAAGATTCTACTGTATTTGGTAAAGATGCATACTACAAATGTCTGTCCTTTCAAACAGGATCCTGCCCAGAATGTGACCAGTTCCAACTGCATCACTCAAATGGAGCGGACTCCGGAGGGCGACCTCCACATCAGCTGCACCATGCCCTCCATCGAAGTGGGGACAGTGGGCGGAGGCACTTTCCTGCCCGCACAATCTTCATGCCTGGAGGTACACTTTTTATGCCCTGATACAGATATAGATTTGACCTTTCAGACAGCCTAGAATTAGACAGAAATATATGTTTTTTCCTGGATAAATTTTAAATTAAATTTATATTAAATAAAGCATCTTGGTTCTTAAAAAATCATTAGTTTTATTTTGGAAAAGATTATCTTAATTTTGAAAATTTTGAAATGTAAGGTTATTGTAAAACTGCGCAAAATACGGAAAAGCCAGGTCTGCCGCTCGGAGTGTTAATATATATAAAGATACTAGCTGTGTATTCATGAAGAGTGGTTGATTTCTTTCCCTGCTTAGTTTGGGTAAGGGCCTTGCCAAACGAACTGCTGTTCGCTGAAAGGTCTATGCAGCCAAAAGGTCTAATGAACAATACCCTGTGTTTAGGAAATAAATTCCAAACTCGTGGCCCTTAATGTTGTTGGGGATGTTGCCCTTAAACATTATGTTGGGTGCTTATTCAGGTGTCAACTTGTCACTTGATTGTGGCTCTAAATACCGACGCCCGTTGTAAATAGACCTTGTGACCTTTTATAGCTCTAGATTGCTTCTGTGTTTATGTAAAGTAACGAGGGGTTTTAATACATACAGCAGCTGTATTTGTTCTCAACTCAAAAATATCCTTAGAATGTTGAATAAATTATCTTTTCTCAGTAGTTTTTTATTCAAATAACTAAAATCATGATAAAAATTTAGAAATTACTTTAATTATTCAACAATTATTAAAAACCTAAAACATTCTACAGTGTTACCTCCCCTAACGGACACCTCTAAATAACGGACATTTTCTCAAGTCCCAGTCCCTTAACATAGGTTACTTTATGTAATCCCCTCTAAATAACGGACCCTCTAAATAGTGGACGCATTTTTGTAATTTTTTTTATTTCATTCGGCTATCAATCCCAATAAAACACATTTTTGCATCCAAATATTTTTGCACCCTCATTTTCTTATCGTCAAACTACCTATTGGTGACTGTTCTATGACCTTAGAAAGACCACCATAGCTTTACAAGGGTTTCTACACGCCCCATGTCAATTTCCCCCATTATTCTCGAAACCTTCTCTTTCCAAGAATTGAGAGGGAGTGAATGCAATCGCCCCTGTCCACTTCGCGAAACTGTTTGACCGCTTGCCTGCAGTTGTGTCCGATTTCTAATTGCTCATAATCCTAAAAAGTCGAGTTAACAAGTAACGAGAGCTGATTTAGATTAAGTAAAATGTGTTTAAAGAGAAAAAGGTTAATGCTAAAAGAAAAAAAATGGATGTTGCTGAAAAAGAAAAGCTAAGTGTGAGATCTACTGCAGAACGTTTCAAAGTTGGAAAAATGCAGATAAGCCGTGATATTTCTTTCAAAGCAGTAAGCTGCGAATAAAAGTCTGTGGAACCCACTCAAGTTGCCGACTGGATCAAAAGACTTAAACAATTGAATCGGTGAGTGCAGAAACAACGTCAGTCACAAATTTAAAACTTTTCAGGAGGTAGAAATAACGTAATAACTCCTCCTCTATTTCTGCACTAAACACTCGAAACAAACGTCCTGTATTTACGGAACTACTCAACAGGCTAATGTAGTTTTTGCACCCAACACGCATCTTGCCTTTCTACGCTTATTTTCATCGAAAACGGGTTTTCGGATTTTTTTTTACTGAAGTGGTTTCTGCACTCACCGAACCGATTCAATTGTTTGAGGGGCATGAGGATCGAAACATTTTTAATTGTGATAAGACTGGTTTATTTTACGGCATCTTTCTGGACAAGGCTATCAAAATGTACTTGTTTACTTATATTATAAATCAAAGCTATTAAATTTATTTCCTTTAGATTAAGAAGTAATTTTAACCTTTCGTTCAGTGATGTTTTTTCAGAGATAAAAATTTACCCCCCCCCCAATAACAGACACCTCCGAATAACGGACAAAATGCCCAGCACCGCGAGTGTCCGGTATTCGGAGGTTTTACTGTACAGTAGACTCCCTCTTAACCGGCTTAAACGGGACCGATGGTAAGCCGGTTAAACGAAAATCCGGTTAAACCGGAGAAATTAAATAAATTGAAAAAGTTTACTTGATTGCACTTCTGTTTATCGATGATATTTGCCTTATGAAATACATGTACAATTGAAATAAGATGTCATTTTTCAGGTTATTTTATATATTATTATTAGTATGTTGCATTTTTTATTACATACCTTTAAAAAAAATCTGAACTTTTCTATGTCGAAGTTTGGAAATTTGACGACTTGACGGTCGATTCCCACAGCCTTCCAATGTCAACAAGTGCCCCCCCCCCCCCCCCCCCCCCATTCTCCCGAACAAACCACGCGTTTGAAACATGTGTGACACTGAAAACCGATTAAAATAACCAAAAACTTGTAATTTCAGCAATTTTTAGCATTTTAAGGGTGAAAATTTTCAGCCCGGTTAAAGCGGAGATCCGGTTAAATGGAGGCCGGTTAAGTGGGAGTCTACTGTATTATTAATGTCTTGCTCCTGTGAAAATGACAGAATGAGGTTGACTTTTCCTAGAAATTTGTTTTTTTTAATTCATTCAAGCTAAAAACAAATAACAAATTAAAAATGAACATATATTGTTCATAAGCATAGTTTTTTCAAAGATGAAAAAAAATAGGTACTTTTTTAAAGTTATCCCATCCTTAAGGAGTAAACATGGCATGTGTGTATCAAAGTGTGTTCACTTGGCTTAAGGGAACCTAAAAAGTAATGTTTTCTTCCTTCCAGCTGTTGGGTGTGAAAGGCCCTTGTGAAGAGAGTCCTGGTAGGAACGCCTCCAAACTTGCCCAAATAGTGTGTGCCACCGTTCTTGCTGGAGAGCTTTCACTGATGTCTGCCTTGGCAGAAGGACACCTAGTGAGATCACACATGACACATAACAGGTAAGCAGCACCCTACACTTCATTTGTATTATTGATAATTGTTCACTTTGTTTGCATTATTAAAATTATATTAATCAGTTTTACTAAAAATGTAAATGATGGGAAAGTTAAAAAAAAAGATATCACTAAGGAAATTGTACTTTGGGAAGGACCTTGTAATACAACGTTATCTTTGATTTTTATTCAGAAAACAAATTTTTCCAACAAAAGGTTATCTAATTTTTGGAAAGTTTGATTCTTTAGGAATTTTTAATATAGAATTTGTTTACCATGATATTTTATTATCGTAAAGTATAATTTGTCATGATAAAAACCTTGAAAGATGTGATATTTATCACGGGAATGTTTCGGATTATATCGACCATCGACTTCTTATTCCAAAGAACTTAGATTTTGGTTGTTTTGCAATTTGTTCCCTTCTTTTTTAATGACTTTTTATAATTTTAGACTGCTTGAGAATTTATTTTTTAAGCACTGTAAAAGGAAGTACAAAATAAATATCAAGTTATGATCTGCCTGAACTATGGTGCCTTTTTCCAAACATTATTTTTTTTTGCCTAGTTCCATCCATCCTTAATATAAAACAGTATTGTTACAATATAAAATATATGGTGGTTTATTTTCTAGGTCTGCTGTTAATGTTCTATCGCCTACTGTGCAACCTTTAATAGACAATGCATTAGTAAATACGAATCCAGCTACATGAGTTTAGAAGTAATTTTATCCTCAAGTCAACTATCAAAGTATAAAGAATTGAAAAAATGTCAGTATTGCTCATTTCATCATCACTCCAAACTGGATCATTCAAATAGTGGGCATTATGACTTGATAATTCAAAGAAATGTCCTGATGTCAAAGTTTATCTTAAAATTATTTCACCAGTACACCTTATGCTGGAACTATTTGTAAATATAGCAAATGTTGATTGATCTTAGAGCTTAAAAATGTGCATTTTGTAAAATAAGTTTATGTATAGAACAGTGTGTAATAAAATATTGAGACTTTTCATAACTTGTTTCTTTATTTTTCATATTTACAGGCATATTTTTTTTTATTTACAGTGGGTCACTAAGTAGCATTACATGATAGATATTATATCCACTTAAAAATATATTATTTTTCTTCCTTCTTCAGACCGACCTAAAAATGAAATAGAAACATTAGCCTCTCATTGAACAGTTAACACAGTGTGCAGAAAATATCAATAAAAACTGTTTCCTAAATTGGAAGAACCTATGTGACAAATTGAAAATAAATTTAAATTTTTACTTTGCACTTAGATCCATAAAAAACGTGCTTAAGAAGTTTAATCTTTTTTTCATTACATTTAACGGTTCTTAGTGCAAAATAAAAATTTTATAGCTAGCAGTCATATAGGACATTCCATAAAGCTTTTAAATTCAAATTTCACCAGATCAAAACACGCAACAGGCAGGTCACATTAAATTGTATCAAGAACTAAGAACTAGCTTTAATTTTTCCAAAGTTTAAGAAGAAGAAATAGTTAAATGTTTTATTTTGGGATTTATTTTTTAAAAAAATAACAGTTAAAATTATTTAGGTGATTGTTTTAATTACATAAAAATTTACAGCTAGTAATTTTTAAACTGTTTGCAACCAAAACTTACCTCTCTTAGACTGTATCCAGATCCTATTACAATAATAGTCTAATTGTGAATCTATTTCTTTCTCTGTATATTGTTCTGTTTCAATAGGGTTGAAATTATCAAGCAATTCAAAGCCCTGTACAAGATTATATATTTTCAATAAATAAACAATTTTAAAAATGATAACTATTCATTAAAAAAATTATTGAACAATTATTATATAAAGAAAACAATCAGTTTTGCAGCCAACTTCTGTTAAATGAACTTTGTATTTTTTCTGATGATGGCCCTGTGCAAATCTTCAACCTATTAAGAACCCAGCAAAATCCTACACGTATATTCTTAATCTCAACATACTTTTTATTCAAATTTCTGCTAAAATGTGAAGACCTCTTAATATATAGACCCACATTCAACTTATTTTTTTTATAGAAATGAATTACTGATACCTGTAATCGAAGGCTGAAAAGTGATTTTCGGATCTTCTGCTATCGGACCAGGTCATTTTCGAAACTAATAAGCTAATTGTAGGGGTTTTTTTTAATGTCCCCAAATGGGGGGACACCAGGTCGCAAGAGGTAAGGGGAGTACTTGGGTCAAAAACTGTCGATTTTCTGCTTATCTTTTATTTTTAAAATATGCATAACTTCAGTCAAAATTGAAAACAACTCTTATAAACCATTTTCCTTAATTTGCAGTGTATCCTATTGCAATTGTTTCTGATCTGTTCTGGCATTTTTAATTTTCTTATTTTTGCTACATATTTCCTGATGTTCTGCAAAACTATATTTTCGATGCTTAGTCCAGGCAACGATAAGGCTAAAAAAAAGGTATGGAGCGCAAAATGAAAGCTGATTAAATTTGTCACAAGTTTCACCGCTCAAGTGTTTTAATGTCTTGTATAGTTTTCGAGATATCTACTCTTGGAAGTCTGTAATTTTGTAGAAAACATTCCCCCCACACACCAACTTTTTCCTCTTTTTTGCTCGGATAACTCCTCTAGAATGCCCCGAAACACGAAGTGCTGGCCCTAGAGTGGAAAATAATTTAATTATTGTCAATAATATGTCTTATTTTACTGTTTTATCTATTTTCCTTCAAATTTTAGGGCAGTTTCAGTGTTGATTTAAGGGGACTGTCAGTCCCTATTATAGCTAATGCATTAGTTTTGAAATAGCAACTTTAGCAAAAGAATTGCTTTGCCAAGTTATAAGATTTTCACTAGGTATGGGAATCATCATCACAACATCAATTTAAAAGAAATAATAGCATCCGGTTATTTAATTATTAATTAATAAAGTTTAAAGTAGGGGCGCCAACGCCATATCTGCTGTTTTTTTTTTTTTGACACTTTAAAATTTCAAAAAATATATATAATTAAATTAAATTACTAGATAACATTTTCGTTTCAAATTTGTTTCATTTCGATGTTATGTTGATTCCCGTACTTTAGGGTTTAGGCACGCTGTTACTTTAATATTTTATCTATTTTCATATTCTATTTCATTTCATTCGTGGAAACTCATCTAGTGGGAAAACGGTGAGATGATTTTCCTGTTCTAAATCTACGGAGTCACAGTCAATCGTGAGACACCATTGACGCAGTTCCAGTGGCAAGTTTAGCATTCTCTGGGGCCTTTGAGTTTGAGACTTGCTTTTTTTGCGGCTACACTTTGAGCTGGCAGTCTTTCATGCATCGGAAGAACATTATTTTCAAAATATTATCAGGTGCTGCTGCCCTATCTACTCAAGAAGTCGGCTGATATCAATTTAGGTGCACACGTAAAATATTAAAAGGAATCTATATTCTTTTGCGATCCACAGACATGGGCAATTCTACCATAATTTTTAATTTTATGTCCCTTGGGCATATCTTTTTAAAAAATTAATATTTCTTTACCATTTTTTCTTATTATACTAAAAGACTGGTCCTTTAATAATTGCAAAATGTAATTTTAAAGCAAAGAAACTCCCAAAAAAATTTAGAACACAAAACAATGCAGAGAAGTCCTTACCATCGTGTGTCCCGAATGTCAAATTTTTAGTTTAGGGCTCAATCTAATACTTTTTTTAGCTAAAAATTACATTCATTTGGATTTTAAATTGAACTAATACTGTAGCTTAACGATTTCCTTCCATTGAATTTTGGCTTTTAACATTTATAATGCGTTTTTCTCGTCTCTTAACTTTGTCCCTGGGTTTTGATACATTCACTGACCTCATTCCTAAAGTGGTGAAGAGCGGCACTGGATTGAGCTACAGTGATTCTTCAAACATGCAAACTGTATTGCAGAAAAACTGATTTTTCAGTTAATAGCCACATATTTTTGCTAAAATTCACCAATAAGCCCAAAATTTTAAAAAACTCAGTGAAATTGACTGCGAGGCTTTATTGCTTTCCTTACAGTCTCAGAGATTTAAGGTTTAATTTTTGCGTGATAATTGAGATTTTTTTCTATAAATATGTTTAAGTGGAGTACAAGAAGTAAAAAAATCCATTTTTTATTAAACTGGAGTTAGTTTCAACACAAAAAAGACCGAAAAACAGCGTGAATTTCCTTTCCTTCCGTTCCTGACCTTTCGATCCTTACCGTCGTAATGATCTAGGGATGGAAAACCGAAACCAGTTTTAAGACTAACCGGTTTTTTGCAATTTCGGTTTCATTGAAAATCAGTTAGTTTCGTAAGGCCGGTTTAGACCGGTTTCTTTAGAATCGGTGTTTTTAAAAAACTGCCGTCCCTTATTATATATTTTTTGTTTTTTTGCAAATGAGCTTTGCTAAACTTTTTTTCGTAATTCTAGAACCCTTATAAACCTTTTGATAAACATTTAAAGTGATTTTGAAAAAATAAATTTTACAAGTTTTAAATACCTGAAATTAAAAATTATGGTAGAACTGCCCACACACAGATTCTATCTTTAATGTACAGACAGTGCCGGACTTTATGAAAGGAAAGTTATTTGGAAAATGATAAAAGAGTAGGAAAATTGTAAAACTTAGTAGGAAAATTATAAAAGGAAATTTTATAAGACAAAAGTAAGAACACAAATCTCACGCTTTTGCACGTTATTATAAAAAATAATGTAAGCAAGCACGTGCCAAATAATACTTTATTAAGCTCTTGTCATTATTTCACTCCACCTAAGGTATCGTGAAATAAAAGCCACTCGCTTACTAAAGTGTTATTTTCGGCACTAGTTGCTTAAATAACTATTCTGTACACATGGAACCTTTCAGGCGCGCAGCCAGGGAGGGGGCTCGGGGGGCTTGAGCCCCCCCCCCCCTCTGACCGTGACAAAGTGCCCTTTTGCCACATTAATTTGCCCAAACTTGTGTAATTTTAAAAAATAAAATAACCAAAAATGTATTTTATGACAAAAAAAGACAATTTTGCACAATATTCCTGAAAAACGAAACGTTGCTCATAACAACTTTCCAAAATGCATTAAAACGGATTGTCATGCAAACAGAGCCTGATTTCTGGCAGGGCAAATGGGACACGTGCCCGCGGCACCCACTGCCATAAATTTACTTAAGAATAATATTGAAAGAAATGCGTGAAAAAATAGTTGCCATAAAAATTTATATGAAATATAATGAAATTGAATCCAGTTCCATTGATTTTTTTTAAAGCAAGCCACAATAGTAGTTATGTCACTTATTATTTCTCTAAATTATGCCCTGGTAACGAGAATAAAATTATACATGTAAAATATAATATGGCATGCATGATATTATATTATATGTTTCTTATGCTCTATCTTAAGTATGCATTAAAATTTATTACAAAAATGTTAAATATAAGCAGTGTGTACACTAGTATTTAAGATAATTGTTAAAAGTTTTACACGTTTATAAATTTGATAAACGTTGTAGGGTCCATAAATTCACTTGTGTCCTTGGCCCCATAAGTCCCAATTTTGGCACTGCATGCAAACTACTAAATAAACGGACGACGGCTTTAAAAAGTTGCCTTTGCCTGTTTCTAGGCTTCTGTAACTGAAGTTCTATAACTTATTCACACTATAGACTAGTGAAAGATTTTAATCGTGTTTTTTAGGCATGGGTGCGAAAAGGTATTAGAGCATTTTCCCTCTATCTTTAACTCTTTCAGTAGCAGCGATTCCATTTGCATCATCATGTTTTAGATTATAATTTTTAAAAATAATCGGGCTGACATCTATTGGGATTAATAAAAAATAATTTCTAATAGAAAAAAAGTTTGAAGATTCGAATGATATGCTTTTTGATATCATAAATGGCTATAGATGATCAGAAAAAAAAAATCAAAAATGATGATGCCAAATTGCCATTGGGACTGAAAGGGTTAAAAAGGCAGAAGCGCTTAGTTTAAATCACGATTTTGAAATCAATGTTCTCGGAAAGGCGAAACACAAAAATTTAGGGAAATCCAACCTGCTGAAACTGCCAAATCATATATCTTTATTTATTCCGTACATTGACCAAGTAATAACCCAAGTACTCGTGTCACGTCAAATATGACGTGAAAATAAGGTCATATTTTTATGAATGACGTCAACAAGTAAAAAATCACGAAAAAAATGACGTCAATTTTTTGTCAGTTCAGTTGACGTCCTTTAATGACGCCATTTTCGGCGTCGTTTTTGTCAACCAAATGACGTGATGCAGAAGACGCCAAGTAGTTGGTCGCAAAATGACCAAACTGACTAAAGTGACGCCATAATTCACGTCGATCGGTCGTCAACAAAAGTACGAATTTCCGGTGACGTCACTTCCTTCTATTTAGCGCGGGATCATTCAAGGCGTCGCCAATGCCATTCGCCATTTTATTTTGGTTGGCATCTCGGCCGAAGTAAGTTTTCGGAAGACGGTGAAGTAAGTTTGTATTTTCTAACTTTGTTTTCACAATACTCATATTTTTCTAATTAGTTTTTGTATAGTATTTAGCACTGAGTTTTTCGTTCCACCAACGTATGCGTTTTGACAAGGCCAACCTGAATGCATTTTTATTAGGCCTATTATACTGGCAAAAATGTATGAATCATTGTATTTTTATTACTTAACTCGTGTTTTACAGTGTTAGTGGTAATATAACTTTACCTTTCGAAGAATTCTTGTATAATAGATTTACAGAAAAAAAATGTTTTGTTTTGAAAAAATGCTACTGCATTGTTTACATAATGATTTAGTTAATCACTGAACATTTTATGTGTATTAGCTTGTTTTAAGTCTAGTAACTTGCTTTATTAAATGGTTAAATGTATGTTTGTGTTCTGGACTAATTTTAACAAGTGAAGTGAATGGTACCAGTGAATAGTTACTGGTAGCAATTAGTACCACTTGCTGGAACTCTGTTCAAAGGGCTAGTTTTTACTAAATACAAAAGGGCTAGTAACTATTGCATAGTACAATTTTCTGATGCCATATTAGATGTCGTTTCAGCGGCTATCCCAGTGTTATCCTTGTTACTTGACCGTGCTTCAAGGTGACAGTTTTTGCCCATAGCTTGTGTAATCAGTGACCGGTGGAATTTTTCAAGTGACCCAATCTAATTCAGTGATCACACTAATAATTTTGTGATTCTTATTCACATTTTGTTTCCACAAGGAACCAAAGAAGGACACAAGATACCAATAAAGGCTGCGCTTCCGCAGATCGACCGTTGGCAACCCTATAGCACGCTGCTAAGAGGACCTTTAAGATGCCTTGACTTCGATAAAATGTAAGTTGCATTTTTAATCTATTAAATGTATCAATCTTTTACACATGTCTCAAGTAAAAAAAGCATAATTTTTTAACCTATAGTATTTTTTTAACCTCGGCATGATCTCAGAAGCACATAATGTTAAGCTACAGTAAAACCAACTTTAAGTTTGCAGTATACAAATGTTCTATGAGAAAAAGGGTAAATAGTTCTCATTTTCGAGTGTGAGAATCGAATAAAAAAAGGTGCTTCACATTCAATAAACAATTTTATTTATTATTTCAAGACATAAATTTATTATTTTTATTAGTTTAGTTTCAGTTATAGTGTAATTTTAGTTATTTTTCCTTCGATTTTGAAGTAACAGGGCGCACGAATATCAGGATCAAAGGAGCAGCCAATCAGAGTAGGCGAAATTTCGGCGCCAGCTGCGTTGTTTACCCAATTTCTTCCGTGCAGTACATTTCTCTGCCGAAAACGTAAGGTCGGTTTTAGTATAGCAAAATTAACTCAACATAGGATGCAATTTCACTTTTTTTGTTTACAGATTCTTAGTTTTTGAGTAACTGACCTTAAAAATGATTCTCGTGATAATATTAGTTGTAGATTTTGGATGAATTTTCTAGCTAGGCTTGGAGTAACGTGTTACTCTTCTAATGGTTGCTGTTTTTAAAGTTACACCGTTGCATTTTAAAAAAGCAGTAAAACTGAACTGAGTTACTTTCAATGTTAACACTTTACCTACGGGCGTCGACTGACCCATAGACTAAGAACACTCTAAGTTTCAAACTCTCATTGGAGAATTTCTACATTGGAATTGACGTAGAAACTAGCGTGCCCCCTTTGTGTCTAAGGGAACTAATGTAATGGTTTCTGGCTGCCTATTTGCAGTCACCTTTAGGAGATTTAACAGAGCCAATGACATCTCGTAATTTGGAACCCTTATCAAGTGACGATAGGGATCTATTTTTTACTACAACTTATTTTCGACTTTATTTTTGAATATATACAGCTACTCATTGACTTTTATATCCCTCGTAGGCCCATCCTCAAGATATTTGACCTTGTGCTTCTTTTTCTCCATTAATAAACCTACAGACTGACTACGCTTGTCATTTTAGACATGGTCCCCCAAAGATCCAAAAGTGATTCGATTGAATAACTCGTCAAATATTCATCCAAATGTAACAAAAACTTAGATTTAGGGGTTTTCGAGGGTTTTTCACATTTCTACGTAATTAAAATTGGGTGTTGCTATTGAAAATATTAAAGTTCGTAACATTTTTAATATTAAGACGGACCCTTATGCAAATTTTGTGTCATGCAATTAACTCAAAATGTTATTTGTTCACATAGTCAAAAAGGTCCGATGTAAAAGGATGACTAACGGTTGAAATAATAACTAGTGGGTATTTTTTTTTAACAGAGAACATTCCGAAGAAACAGTAGCCCTACAGTTGAAAGTACAATTATGTCAATCAACAAATCAACCTTTAATAGTGTTTTAGTTGCTTTCGACACGTTAGAAGAGCTAGGCATTAGATTAAGTTGCTGGTCTAGAAGATTTTTAGTCTACGGGTCAGTCGACGCCCGTAGGTAAAGTGTTAACAAAGTAATGAAAAATTTTGCTACTTTCCAAAGGCTGCCATGAACTAATTTTGAAATCTAACTCCTTTGAACTAACTTTTCAATTGGAATAAAAAAAAACTTTGTTTTGTTTGTTTAATTTTAGTTCTCTTTGAAGAACAGTTAGGTCAGTGGTTCTCAACCGGTGGGTCGCAATCCACTGGGGGGTAGCGAAGGGATCCTAGGGAGGTGGCAAAATGTTTTTTTTAAATTAAAAAATATGTATTTAAGTAATGTTTTATACAATAATTTTACCAACTAGAATGGAAGAAAATAATCGGCACATATTATTTTACTTATTATCTTGGTTAATTTACATTTCAACTTTTTTATGATATTAATACATAATTTTAATTCTAGTATGGGTTTACGTTGCAACAAGCTAATGAGAAACTTGTGCTTGTTTTGATTTAACAACTTTTTGTATGTTTGGTTTGATTCTTGTCCGCATGCAAAATCAATATTTTACCCCAAGTTTATTGTAAAGTTTTTTTTAAAAAGGTAGTTATTTACTAAAAGTCAAGTCTAACCCCTTCTCCAGAAATTATTGGAAACCTCAACAAGTAGTTTGACTTGCAAGTAGCCTTGGTAAAAAAAAGTAAAGCTAGCTAATTTTAAACTTCAAATCTCTAATGTATGTCTTTTTTTTTCGGAATCATCGACAAGTTCATCGGTCAAGGACGAGAGGAACCAGGCTGGATGGCCAAGCCTTATGTGTCACAGGGCACGAAGAGGACTAAGTAAGTTGTTAAATAAGTATACTTGTTAAATAGTGTAATTTATATGTTGCCAAACATGCACCTGATGTTAATTTTTTCCAAATCCTTGAAAAGCTCCATCGATCGGGTCCAAGTTATTTTTTTTTTTACAAGATGGTCCACTACATATTTGCTATCAAATTCATAAATTGTTTCTTTTAAAATATGCAGCATGTAAGTTTGTTTTTTCCTCATAAATATATAATTTCCAGTGCCACACATAAAGAAAGAACTTAATGGTACTAATAAAAAATGCAACAACTAACCCAAACACTGTGAATTGCCAAACTTTTACTTTCTTATACACACTCGGTTTTTTTTTTTTTCAAACACAGAACATGGTTAAAGAAAGATTGTTTTTCTCAAATTTTATTCATTATGAATCTTAAGTACATATTTTTTCAATCAATAATTTTGAGGGTTTTTTTTTGTGGCAATTAACTAAACCTTTTATAGATTATTACTCTTTGATTGTGACTAAGTCCAAAACATTTTGTTTAAATAAATTATAAATACAACTTTAGAATAGAAAAAATCAATGTACATTGCATTAATAGAAGTTTTTGTGTTATATTTTTGAATTTTATTTAGGGTTTTTTTTGTGTTATTTGTATAAATGATACATTATGATTAAAGTTCCACAAAAAGAAATTTGAGTCCTTAAAAAATTTTGATATTTATTTTGAAATAATAGTGGGATTTATGTTATATTTAACACTTTTTTTATTATTATAAATTACACTTTATAATTTAAAGTGTGTTTTTGCGTTATTATTCTTTAAAAATATACTGATTCTTTTTAAACTATATTACTGTATTGTTAAATAAAATACTGAATGTCTGGTCATCCTAGAGATGCTGAAATCAGAGTTTAGCAAAATTTTGGGAATAACGCAGATATGTGATATTAGGAACATTTTTTAAGGTATTGGTTAAACTATGTGGTATTTCAGAAGTGCATAATTCTTAGTAAGTTAGTAAAACTAGTACACTGCTTCAAACAATAAAAGGAGCAAATGGTTTAAGGTGTCATAATAGTCTTAAAAATGTGCAAAGACGGTACTACAAAGCATAGTTTGATCTCTCATGTAATTTTTTAACTACTCAATATACAAGTATAATTTTTTCATATGTAAATCTACAAGATTTATTTATTATAAAGCAAATTTTAAAATTTATGAAACTTTAGCCAAAACTAAAATAAATGATATTAAACATAAAGCTATTTTAACACATTGGGATTAGGCTTGCGAGGCAAATTTTGAGGTCAAAATTGAAAAAATGACCAAGAAAATGACTTTATATTGTACAAATATGTACAAACAAAGACTTATACCTAAATTCTCAGCTCAATTTTAATTAGAAATTATTTTTAAAAAACATTTATATCCAAATTTAAAAAAATTATTAATTTTTTTAGAAAAAATTTCTTAAAATAATTTCTTATTAAAATTGAGTTGAGAATTTAGGTATAAGTCTTTGTTTGTACATATTTGTACAATATAAAGTCATTTTCTTGGTCATTTGTTCAATTTGACCTCAAAATTTGCCGCGCAAGCCTAATCCCAATGTGTTCAAATAGCTTTATCAGGGCGTCTACCGGTCAAGAAAATCAGGAAAGTCAAAAAAAGTCATGAAATCAAAAAAAAGGTCAAGAAAGTCCTTAAAAAGTCATAAAATTAGAGCAAAGGTCATGAAAATTTTAAAAAATGTCAAAAAAGACGAATTTTCCCCAGAATTTATATTGTCAGTATTTTTTAGTCCTTAATTTTTCTGGGAAAGTCCTTGAAAAGTGTTATAATTTTTTCCCTCTTCCTCTAATAAGCGTATGATGCAACAGCTGCTTGAATTTGCTCTGTATTGCATCGAGTATTTTATGGTTTGTCTTTGTAACTTTTTCTTTAATGGTTTAATCATTTAAACGGTTGTAAAAGTTTCTGAAAAGGTCAAGAAAAAGTCATGAAATTAGATTTGACAAATCTGGTAGACACCCTGTTTATGTTTAATATCATTTATTTTAGTTTTGGCTAAAGTTTCATAAATTTTAAAATTTGTTTTATATTAAATAAATCTTGTAGAATTACATATAAAAAAATTGTACTTATATATTGAGTAGTTAAAAAATTACATGATAGATCAAACTACTAGTAGCTTCTCTGCACATTTTTAAGACTCCTATGACCCCTTAAACCTTTTCACCCGATATGATTCCATTTGAAATCATCAGCTTGCTGTTTTTTCTTACTAACTTAAGCTTGCAATTATTTATCATAAGAAAGATGGCAGAATCATGTCTTTGGAAGAGTTAAATGACGTTTGTTTTAATTAAATGAAAATATGGAAAACATGGTAAAATAAAATTCACAATAAGCAATTTTATTAAATATATTGACCCTAAATTCTTCATGCTTGCATTTTAAGATGTTTGAAAATGATTTGAACTGAATTTGCAATATAAAGTTTTGAAACATTATTGGTATAATTTATTAAAAAATTATGATTTCAATTTTCCCTCCTTAAAATTTGGTTTAAAAAAATTAAGATTTCTTTTTACTCCTGTTTTTTACCATATCTCATTCTGGATGCATAATGAATCTATTTCATAAATTTTAGATTTTTCGAATAAAAAATAAAGAGTTGGACCTGAAAGGTTTATTAAAAATACTCAAATAGGAATTGTGGTAAACCATGCATGAAATATCATAATATTTTATACTGCCAATGACATGAATTTAATTTATATTTTGGAGGAAAACTCTTCATCTGTTCTTTTCGTTACATAGAATATCTATTTTGTCTTTTGCAAGAAAAACTTAGGTTTCGTAAAATTAATTGTAGTTATTTTTAAATAAAAAAATATTTGATTTAACATTAATGTAACTTCTATCTTGTAAAATAAATTGTTATAATATCTCGTGGTAAAATGAGTATTTTATTCACTTTTCTTTTTTTTTAATATATGATTTAAGGCCATTCAAAATTTAAAAAAAATAGTGAAATTCTAAGAGTTGTAATGTGTTAAATGGGTTTTTTCTCCCTAATACTTGATATGTATTGACTTTTTAACATTGTTAAAAAGAAGTAAAAGTGTTTCATTTTTGTTGACAGTATTTTTATAGAAGTTAAAAAATGCTTTAAATGCAATGATTTTTTAAAAATATTAAATATATATAGGTATTCCAAGATGAATTAAAAGACTAATATATTTTTTATAAAAAGTTATCCTTTTTTTTTTGTAAAATAAACAACAGTGGGATGTGAATAATGAAATCAAATTAGCATTGTATTTTTACTCATTTAAGTTTAGTATAAATTTATTATCAACTTTAATTCAGATCCCTATCATAATCTAAAACAGGGGTTCCGGGTGGTACGATGGGAAATTTCAGATAGTTCAGTGAGTGATGTGGCTACATGATACTATTACTAGCTTCTATAGTCATGAGCAGTCAGCATGCAAACATAGTAGGACAGGGTTCGTACGCCTCCTGAAATTCCTAACAAACTCCTAAATTTTATTTTTTAAGGGCCTTTATATCTCCTAAAAATTGTGTATCATCTCCTGATATATTGCCCTTTCCTGAATAAAATTAACATGAATCATTTTTCTCCTTTTTCACACGGTTTTCTCTCATACTTTATTCGGATGTCTGCCGGTCGAAAAAGTCATGAATTTAAAACAAGAGTCACGAAAATTTAAAACATTGCCAAAAAGAAAGGCGATTTCTTCCCCCAAAAGGGAGGTTGGCTTTTACACCGAAGTCTCAAATTTTTCACAACATTTACACCCCTTGTTTCCTTCATTCTCGGTCTAAGTCGCTAGACCAATACAATAATAAACACACACATATTCAAATTTATTTCCCGAAATCTCCTGAAGTTACATCGCTGTACTCCTTAGAAACTCCTGAATTTCACTATCATAGATAGAGTACGAACCCTGATAGTTTTAATTATTTAAAAGATATATCTTTAATTAAATTCTGGATCAGATGTAAAGTGCCCTTTGAACTCCCTCAAGCATTTTTTATGCCATTTGTTAGGAGTTACTTGTATGAAAGTGGATTTTCTAAACTCTTGTAAATAAACATAGAAGCATAATAAGTGTTGAAGATAAGTTCCACATTACTCCTAATGTTGATGTTTTAATCAAAGGCAAACAACAATTTTCGCACTAAAGACTATAAAAGTATATTTTGTATGATGATTAGTTTTTTGCTGAGTTTGCACTAACTTTTTATTTGTATGGTTGTAGACCTATAGGTAATAAATAAAACTGTAAATTAATACCATTTTTTACTTCTCTTTTATTAAAAGGATGTTATAAATAAACAAGTATCTAACCATTAAATATAATTTTTCTTGGGAATTTGATTCAAAAAGAGGAAATATTATATGTTTATTAAAATATTAAGATCAAGTGGTACGCCAAAATTTCTCAAAGTCAAGTGGTAAGCATGTGCAAAAAGGTTGCGAACTCCTGATCTAAAACATAAAAATTGGACCATAAATCAAATACTCGACACATTTTCCCGGTTCAATTCATTGAATTTTATGTCAGTCAAGCAGTTAAATAGTATTCTAATATTTTTTATTTATTTTGTGTAATCTATACTTTGCGGTTATAAAAATAAACTTTTCCATTTTTAAAATGAAAAGACAAAGTTATTGAATCTTTTTATGGAAATATAGAAAATATTAAAAAAAAAAAAACAACAACTAAATTTATAATCCTTTGAATATTTGATTAGATTTATTTTAGATGGGCAAGGTTATTATGTGAAAAAAAGTTATAAAAACTGTAAATATATATTCTCAGTATAATATATTTACAACACATTTTTTCTTTTTCAGTTTCTTCTTGAAAGTCTGTTTATGAAATCAGTTATGTCTTCAATTGTTTATTTTGTTGTTTTTTTTTCAAATAAAAATGTTTTGCTTCTAAATGATTTTGTATTTATTTAAAATATCAAGATTTATAATTGCCTATCTGTGGCTCTAAATGTTCATTAAAGTAAAAATAGTAAAGCAAATATAGATATAGCAAAATAGTAATAGCAAATAAAAATGAATATCATTTTAAAATTCTTAATTATGTACTAAATAGTTTTTGAATTTCAGTTTTCTTTTCTCATCTTATTTATATGCAATCTCAATCATGGTGTAAAATACAAATTTGTTTGAAATATTATTGAATATTTTGAAGTTTTGAGGAATATCTTTTTCAAAATAAGTAGTAAAATTTTTTTTTTAATTAATGACTTATGAATAGAATGTTAACAGTCATTAATTTAGAAATTTCTTTTTAAGGACAATATGTTTTGAAAATGATATATCTCTGTAATTCAAAATATTGTATTATATTTTAAACAAATTTTTGTTTTACACCATGACTAAAATTACATAGAAATAAAAAAAATCACGTGAAAATCGCGTCATATAGTCACGTGAGGTTAATGTCATTTGATCACGTGAACTTAACGTCATTTGATCACGTGAAAAGCGTGACATTTGGTCACTTAAAATTAACGTCAATTTATCACGTGAAAATCGTGTCGTATTGTCACGTGAAAATCGTTTCGTATTGTCACGTGAAATTCACGTCCACTTTTCCCGTGAAATTCACGTCCACTTATCACGTGAAATTCATGTCCACTTTTCACGTGAAATTCACGTTATTTGTTAACGAAAAGTTCACGTCATATGGTCACAAAAGAGACATTTATTCACGTCAGATTAACGTCATTATTTGACGTCGAATATCACGTCTTCAAAATGGACATTGTCACCAAAAAAATGACGTCAATTTAGGGGCATTTTATGACCAAAAAATCACGTCATATTCGACGTCACACGAGTACTTGGGAAGTAGCTGGAGCGGAGGTTTGCAGAAGTATGATCATTTCATCAAAATTTCAGTATTTAGTTCAATAAGGCTACTTTCGATGAAAGAAATGGTGCTGTGAAATTTTATTTCTAGTGATTGGATCAGCGATTCATTCATTATTATCAGAAGTCGATCTTTGGAAAAGTATTGACGAATTTTAAAAGTTAACATCAGTGATTAAAACTTTGAGTGTTCCAATCCTGGTATCATAACCCTTTTTATTTTGAAGCCCACAAAATAAATCACTTTCAGGCAAAAAATTATATTTATTATTTTGAATCATTAGTGATTATGAAGTAATAAAAAAAAAGAAAAAGTAGAAACTGTTTATCTTTTATAAATTATTTAATTGATTTATTATTTTGAATCATTAGTGATTATTAAGTAATAAAAAAAAGAAAAAGTAGAAACTGTTTATCTTTTATAAATTATTTAATTTGAAAAAAAGGATGCTTTTGAATTTTAAATGTATCTTTTTGAACGAGGGTTTGTTTTTAAAAATTGACGGAAATGGCAATGTGTAAAATTTTGCTTTTTCTTATAGCTTTTGGAGTTCATTCGATTTCTTGGTATGAACGAATTAAAGAATCGTTATTAGAAATTTCATAATCTTATGTCAAAAAACGACATAGATATCAGAATTTTTTGAAAACATTTCATTCCTTTTAATCTCCTTTCACAAAGTTGAATTATTTTTTTTTTTTTTGGGGGGGGGGGGGGGGGTTAATAATTTTTCCTCGGGTTCCAATTCCAATGTAAGAACTATTTTTGTACCAATTATCAGAATTCCAGTTAATTTATCAACCACTCTACAGTCTTAAGTGTTCTTCCCAGTAGTCTCGTTTGTAAATTTAGCATATTAAAGTTATTTCAAACATGGCGTTTTGGAAGATCAACATTTCAAAAAATTTCTCCTGGCCCCCATAAATTTGTGTAAAAGTGCCCTTCTGAAGTTAAGCCCCCTCCTTGAAAAAATCCTGGCTGCGCGCCTGGAACCTTTCCTCTTCTAACCAAGGATTCGGATCCAACTTTCCTTTTGTTGATCCGTTTCTTTGGACCCGTTTGTTCCAGAACGACCCACCCCTTTAACTGTTTATTTCATTTTATTTCTGTGGATGTCTGTGGATCGCATAGATTTAGAAAGTAGCAGATCTGCCCCTAGGGGAAAAGGTGAAGCCATTTGTGAACCAGTATCCCATAAGGCAGGCATATTAACTAATTAAGACTTTTAACTAGTTTTGCTAGCATAAGTTTATTAGCTGGATATGTATTGATAATTTCTGGCAGACATGAGGTATATATTCATAAAAAAAGCATATTAAAAATGAAGTTTTATTGCATGTAACTCTTCGGCAAAAGCTTTTTTTGTGAACCAATATCCCATGATGCACTGCAAAAACGGCGAAATGTGGATTCATCACACAATCGTTTGTATTGCGTTGTACGGGATTACGCAATCGATGGACATATCTGCTACTGTCTAAATCTATCGGGGGGAAAAAACCAAAAATGTATCCATATTCTGTTTACATTCAACATTCAAGTTCAATGCATTTAAAGAATTTAACTATCCTATCATGGTTGATAGACAATGTATGCTGAATCACAGCTGTTACTGGGCAATTTTCCCATAGTAATAAATTTTAAACTGAAGTTTAAGTTGTTTTTGAATAAAAATCTTTGTCCCTGGGCAATATTGTTGTACCCAGTGGATTAATTAAAAACCAGCTAACCTGTTTCATTTCTCCTCAAGCATATATTATATTATTTACCTCATACCTATAATTTTACTTCCTGTAATTCTTAAAAAAAGTATTTTTAGTTGAATAACACCCACATTTCATGTAATCCAAAACAGTTTGGAAAGGTAGTATCCATAAAAAAAGTCCAAAATTGAATTCAGTAATTTTGTACCTCAATGCAAATTTTTTAATACCCTTCCCAAACTACTTTTTAGCGAAGAAATTTTATACTTTTTATTGTCCTTATTCTTTTCGCTGCAAGTGTTTTTTTCTCCATTGCGGATTCTTGCCCATTTATTCACCTTTTTGACCCTGTGTGTTGCAGATCCATTGAGCATCGTCTCAGTATGCTGTCCCATGTGTTCTACCACCTTGGCCATATTTGTGCCTCATATCCCTGGAAGATCATCTCACCCTTCTTGATGCTGGTGGGCTGGTGGATTTCCAGCAGTGGGAGCCTCAAAGCCAGCCTCTATGATTGTCCAGAGGTGAGATTGGAGTAAAAATGTACTGTACAATTACCCTTGGCAAATTTTCCAGAAGCTCTCCCAACGTCAGTATTTTGGCGACTTTTTTAAGCCACGATTTAAAGAAAAGTGTTTTGAAAAAAAAAAATGACTTGAAAAGTGAATAAAGAAAATAAAGAATACCTTTGTCCTAATTGTGTGAACTTGGACAATGATAGCCAGAAAAAAAATTATTGCTTAATGTGGAAAAAGGAATCGTGTCAAGGGTGACTGTGTGGTAAATCTGATCTGAGATTGTTTAGACATGTGGTGTCTATCTGGTTATTATTTACTGAACCCTATTTTTGAGTTTTAATATTGTAATAAATAATCATTAAACAAGGATTTATTGAGTAATTTAAATGTGCAATGTTCCAAATATTATAAAAGAAATATTTCGTTAGAGTAAATTAATCATGAACTCAATTCTAATAGTTTGTAACCAAAATAGTATATAATTCAGAGTATAAGAGTATATAACTAAGAATAGTATATAACTAAGAATAGTATATAACTAAGAATAGTATATAACTAAGAATAGTATATAACTAAGAATAGTATATAACTACAAATAGTATATAATTCTAGAATTAGTTTACAACTAAGAATAGTATAACACTCTAAAATTAGTTTATAAATTTGTAATATGACATCAAAAGAAAAATACACATGTAACTAACTACTAGGTTATTCTGTAATTAAATCTTTGATTAAAAAAGAAAAAAAAACAGTGAAGTGTAAATCGCTTGACTACTGGTTTTGAATAAATTTTTTTTATTTGTTTAGATAACTAATGAATATAAAAGCTTATTTTAAACCGGGGTTGAAAAAAAAAGTTTTTAAAAAAAAAAGAAAAAAAAAGTTTTTTTGTTTAAAACATTTTTTTTAATTAGATTTTGGTTATTGAACAAAATATATGGGTTTAAAAAAACATAGTTTTTTTTTTGCGTTTTGGTCTTCTATATTTACTTCCGTCTCCAATAATTTTAGCCATATGCCTTACATCTTTCTTAGTCAAAGAATCATTGAATACAAGAAATCCTTTGATTATCTGGCAATTCGGTGTCTTCATTTGATTAAATCAGATGAGCTAATAGAAGAATTTATAAACTAATAATGTAATAGATTATGTTTGATATTATTTCAATTAACTAAAATTATGTACCACAATGATAATTAACATAAATCTCACAAATAGGGACTATAATAAATTGTAACAAGCAACAATAGTGTCAGGACCTAAAGTATTGCACGTGATACAAGGTCTGTGCTTCCATCAGGGTCTACTATTTATCACATTCTTAATCTTTAAGGTAATACGGCATGGTCATATATGGGTCATTCCACGTGAAATCACCCAATGAGTGTTGCCGACTAGTCACCGATTTTTTTCAAAAAATTACCACTTAAACTTGTTGTGGAGAAACCCTCAAATATCAATTTTTAGCGCATTTTGTCGATTATTTGCTGAGATACGGACTTTTGAAAAATGATCATTTTTGACGAATTTCGGCCATCTTGGATTTAACGCTGTGCACTAAAACTTCAATAACTTGAGAATTAATTGGTCAAATTTAACAATTTTGGTGTCCATTTGAAGCTATTTATATGAGAAACATAAATCTAGCGTTTAAAAGAAGTTTTAAAAATTTTTTACTAAAGTTTTAGAAGGAAAATTAAAAAAATATGTGTTAAAATTTAAAAAATTTCAATAGGCTGTAAAAAAAATAGGTATATTTTTTTTCCTTCAAAACTTGGTGAAAACATTAATCAATATGTGCTCTTTAAGTACAAAAAAAATTGGAGAGGTAAAATTTCTTAAAAGCTAGAAAAGAATTTTTTTGTAACCCGTGATATTGAGCGCTACGGCTGCAATAAATTGAGAAATAATTCTTGAAATTTCACAATTTTTGTGTTGTTTTGAAGCTAATTATATGAGAAATATAAATCCAGTGTTTAAAAAGGTTAAAAAAAAATTTATTATAATTTTAGAAGGGAATTGTAAAAAAAAAAAAAAAAAAAAAACGTTAAAAATTTTCTAAATTCAATATGCTTAAAAAATATATACCCATTTTTTTCCACCTGAAAATTGGTGAAAACATTAATCAATATGTGTACTTTAAGTACAAAAAAAATCAGAGAGGTAAAACTTCTTAAAAACTAGAAAGGAATTTTTTTTTGTAACATATGATATTGAGTTACAAAACTCACAGATGTAGGAATATGCCAATGAAAATGTTTTTAAAAAGTTAAATTTTCATTATCATGTTAAGTTAACTTGATTTTAAGCACTAAAAAGGTTTTTATAAGACTAAAAGTGTAATTTGATCCAATAATTTTACATAAATTGAATCTCACATTCCTGTCCTATAAGTTTTCATTTCCCTTACACTGTGTTTTGCATTGCATGAAGTAGAATAAAGTCTTTAATCAACATGGTAAGTTATTAAGGAAAAAGCTTTGAACATCTGCCTAATTTCTTCAAAGCCTATGAACACAGGAAATTAAATCATTCAACAAAACCTCAAAAATCAAAACAAGTCATCACTAAACCATGTCATTTTTCAGTAATAAAAACAAACAATCCATAGGCAAAAGGTGCAGGGATTGTTTATATTAAGTAATGCAGAAATGAAGTTTGTTTTTTCTAAGAGGCACTTCTAACTCTTTTGATATACTATTTGTCACTAAACTGCTTTGCCAACTGTGAAAATTCTAAAACTATATTACACACTATTATTTAGCTCTCCTTTGTTAGATTGTTAAATGTTGAGAACATACAATATCACCCCTGATGAAACCAAGTCAATTGAACACTTGTTTGAAAACTTCAGGGAGGAATAAATTATTTCTTCTCAATGTTAAAAATGGTATGTACCTAGATCTCATTTGCCAGTACTAAACATTATTTTTTAGAAACTTTTCAGTGTAATATATTCCTACATCTGTGAGTTTTGTAACTCAATATCATGGGTTACAAAAAAATTCTTTTCTAGTTTTTAAGAAATTTTACCTCTCTGATTTTTTTTGTACTTAAAGTGCACCTATTGATTAATATTTTCACCAATTTTCAGGTGGGAAAAAATGGGTATATATTTTTTAAGCATATTGAATTTAGAAAAATTTTAACGAAGTTTTTTTTACAATTTCCTTCTAAAAGTATAATAAAATATTTTTTTAAACACTGGATTTATGTTTCTCATATAATTAGCTTCAAAACGACACAACAATTGTGAAATTTGAAGAATTATTTCTCAATTTATTGCAGCCGTAGCGCTCAATATCACGGGTTACAAAAAAATTCTTTTCTAGCTTTTAAGAAATTTTACCTTTCCAATTTTTTTTGTACTTAAAGAACACATATTGATTAATGTTTTCACCAAGTTTCGAAGAAAAAAAATATACCTATTTTTTTTACAGCCTATTGAAATTATTTTAATTTTAACGCTGATTTTTTTAATTTTCCTTCTAAAACTTTAGTAAAAATTTTTTAAAACTTCTTTTAAACGCTAGATTTATGTTTCTCATATAAATAGCTTCAAATGGACACCAAAATTGTTAAATTTGACCAATTAGTTCTCAAGTTATTGAAGTTTTAGTGCACAGTGTTAAATCCAAGATGGCCGAAATTCGTCAAAAATGATCATTTTTCAAAAGTCCGTATCTCAGCAAATAATCGACAAAATGAGCTAAAAATTTATATTTGAGGGTTTCTCCACAACAAGTTTAAGTGGTAATTTTTTGAAAAAAATCGGTGACTAGTCGGCAACAAATTTTCTTAAATTTGGGTGATTTCACATGGAATGACCCATATCCTAAAATAAAACCCATATTAATTTTTGTAGAATTTTTTTTTCCCACAAAGTAATTTCCCATCCATCATATTTTACTTCTCCTTGCAGTAAAAAAAAATTGTTTGAAGCATGTTTTTTATTACTATGTTTTAAACATGTTTGAAACAATTGTTTTAAACATAACAACCCTGTTTTAGACTAAGCTAAAGTCTAGTTTAAATATTTCAAATTTTATTATGTGAATATCTTTTGGAGGTTTTTTTCTAAGTTTTAATTATTAAATTTTTAAACAATTTATAATTTTGTTTGTCTTAACATTCTATATTCTATCAATTTAGGAAAACAAAGATGTAGAATTAGTCCTTTTATCTATAGCAAGCTGTGTTGCGATATTAGTTTATCAGTTTGTACGACTCAACAATTGTGGTTCGACATTTCGAGTTGGTAAGCTTGAATATTTTTTTTATAGATCATAAAAATCTTAATATTAACATTTAATTTTTTCAAAATTAAAGATATGTTTTCAATATCCAAAACAGTATTTATTTTGAAAATTTTACTCAGCTCTGAATTTACTTGTATAACTTGTGTGATAATTAACATCTAGTATATACAAATAACTTATGTTTATTTTTATTTCAGGTATTACATTTTGCTGCTTAATACCATGTTTTGCATTTAGTACAAATATTCCGAATTTACTAGCGGGTAATTTTATGGAGCTTCAGTGAGTAGCAATGCCTTGAAATTTTATATTTCAATTATCATGTTTATTTTTATGTTGTTGTAAGCTGGTTGCTGTCAATTTTTGATAATTTCCTGATGTTTGTAGAGAAACTAATTTTTAAATTTATACCTTTTATCCTTTTTCAAACTTATAATGAATGAAATAGAAATTCTTAATTGCTTCTTAAGAGTCATAACTAATTCAATCATTAATCTGGGTCCAAAGATAATAGGATTGACCTTTGTACATTTTTTGTGTGTGTTTAGTTATGCTTGTAGTAATTTTAATATTTTTTTCTCAGCAAGGCTTTACCGTTTTTCTTCCTATTGATGGATATTATTATTAAGAGGGCTGGCATGCTTGCACAATTCGCTCTTAGGTCTTCAACACAGGTATGCTAGATTATTCCCTTCCACATTTAAATTTTTGTTTTGATTATATTTAAACTAATTCTCAAAGTTTGTGATGTCCAATGCAACAACCTCACTTTTAAAAATGTAGGACATATGTCTATAGACCTTGCTTCTACCCAAGTAAGCTACATTGTTGAGGTTCAAGCTCAACAATGTGCTGCCTATGTTGTGGAGCTTGAGGCCTGTAATTGGGTATTTGGTTTTGTAACATTGGGATGTTCTAAGTTCAACATGTACTGTTTGATAACTCCAGGCTTTTTACAGTCCTTAAAAGTATCTTGAAAGGAAATTTCCTTATTTTTGAATGTGTCGTGTGTTCTTAGTGTTTAAGTTGGGTATCACAAGTTCATGTTTTTAACCAATGTGTTAAATTTGATGTTGGGCATGAGTATTGAAATATAAATGGCTTAAACTAATATTTTTACATTGTTTTTTTCTAATATGAGTTTATAATTAACTTTACGGGCACATTCTCTTATACAGATTAATAAATATCACTACTGGATATTCCTATACAATGCCTTTTAGTTGTCTTGACTTGTGTAATTAGATTAGTATAAATTTAGTTAATTTATTCTAAATGTGCAATTTTATGTTCCATTCATCAATATTCATACATTTAAGTCATTAGCGATGGTTGGCAAAAAGGAATTGCCACACAAAAATGAGCTTCCTGCCTAAGTTTATCTAACTCATTAAAGTTATCCGACTATAGTAATGGACAATTTATGTCAGGCAAACAAAGTTAAACAAATATGATTTAAAAAATCTTAATTCTTACGATTTTTGTATTCAGAAATGAAGAAAAGGTGTTAATGGAGTTGACAAAGTTGTTGCCAATGGGTTACAGATTATAATACTATTTTTCCATTAAGGATATATTTATTTTAATTAATTTTTATTATTTAGTAATAGTTGAAATATGAGGGTTTATAACATTAATATTAAATTTGATGCTAAAGATTATTTTCTATCTTGTAGGAAGAAGTTAGAGAAAATATTGCCCGTGGGATGTCAATTCTTGGGCCCACAATAACTTTAGACACTATTGTATCGGCACTAGTCGCAGGAGTTGGCACACTTTCAGGTTTGTTTCCCTTCTTTAGCTCTCGTTGCTTTTTTTTATAAAAATATTGATCTATTTTTAATCAAATCTATATAATGCAAAACAAAGGTACAAAGGTAAAAATGTGTAAAAAAAATTCACAGATTCAAAGCAATAGAATTGCTCTAAGAAAAGCTAAGCCTCAGGTGCACACGTTGGTATCGAAGGGAACCAGGGCCGGATTTAAAGATTTGCCGCCAGATATAGGTTTCACAACTATTTTTTTCATTCTACAAATAGAATCATCTATGTGCACTCTATAGAGATAGCGAAATAATGTGCGAATTTTTTAACCTGTTCTATTTTTCTTCTACTTCCAAATCCGGGGAGAATCTACAAAAGTTGTCCTTACAGCTACCATGTTCAGTACTAAATATACGCTTACGATGTAAGCATTAATGTAAATTATTTGTGTGTGTTTTTTCTTAAAAAAATTATTATAAAGATGCTGATATTTTTATGCCAAATGCCGATTTTATTGGACGTACAAATTGCCGCCCCAATAAATTTGCCGCTCTAGGCTACAGCCTACTTAGCCTATTTAGAAATCCGGCCCTGAAGGGAACCTATGTTAAAAATTTCAAATTTCTGAGGGCAGTGTAAGTGGGTCTTTCACAATCCACAGACATACTCACAGACTCTTTCTTTTATTATTGTAGATATAAATATTAAATAGGCTTGATTTTTTCTGCGTTTTTTTTGTTTAGGTGTTCAACAACTTGAAAAATTGTTCCGGTTTGCGTGTATGTCTGCTGTAGTCAATTATTTCATGTTCATGAGTTTCTTTCCTGCCTTCTTGTCATTGTTTCTTGAGGTAAAGTATAAAATATGGTACTGTGGATGTGTGTATCTGAAATATTTTCTAAGCAATTTTAAGTATTTCAGACATTCACTCCAGCACTTAATGAAAAAAAAATATTTTATTAATTAATAGTGACCATTTATTGAGTTTCTTAACTACATATATATAATTGTAAAGTTGCAATGTTTTAAAATATTCCTAAATAAGTTCTGGTGATTAGTATGATTATTTAATTGTACTATTACAAGAAGTCATGGGAATTAAGTGTCTGAAAAAATGTCAAATGACAAGATTTTGTATTATGATTTGATATTTAATTTTAGTCTTCCTAAATAATGCAGAATTGCTTATATGATTATGCAGTATATCGGTATAATGTACTTTGGTAAAGCAAATTTAATCGTGTCATGGAAAAAGGTTGGATTAGAAAATTAGTTAGCTAACTTAATCATGGTTATTGAACTAAAAATGGCACCCTGTACTTTTTTTTTTATATTAAGCAGTTTTAAAAACAGTGTTTTTAAGTAAGAAGCTTCTTGAGTGTTTTGTGTTCCAGCTCTATAGAGGTCGAGGTGAAGGTATTTCTGTGTTGTGTTTCAGTACTTTGAATAGGATTTTACAGCAAGAGGAGGATCAGAAACCTAACCCAGTTTTGCAGCGAGTCAAACTCATCATGGTACTTTTTTCTATGTTACTTGCACTTATAAATAAAAGCCATCTTGAATTTTAAAAAAGAATGTTTTTCAGTATCTTTTAACATAAGTTTTTTTTCAGTCTGCTGGTCTTGTATTAGTGCATGTACACAGTAGATACACTGTTCTCATTGCAAGTAAAGCTCTGCAACAAGCTTCTAAGTCCAGTCCAGATTTCCCTGACCAACCATCGAGCTGGGATCTCTACAAGCAAAAGTAACTTTTTTCGAACAAATACCTTTGCTGTTTCCAAATTATTTTCATTCTTTTAAAGTGTCTTTAAAGATCAATGTCAGAAATTTTATTATGTTTCATCGCCGATATTTAGCTCACACATATGAATCTTCTACTGGCAATTTGTGTTAGTGATGTCCCTTGAATGTATTTAAATTAACTGCTCAGCCAGAAGGCTAAAATAAATAAATTCATTCAATCCTTCCATCACATTTTGTCTTGTCATCCAAGTCATGTTTTTTTTTTTTGCTTCTTTGTTGAAATATAATTTTATTCATTAATTTTAATTTGTCATTGTTTTTTAATTGCTTTGTCTCATTCTTAGAAAGCATTTAAAACTTTGGAAAGGTACCTAGTGTTTGGCACTGTATGGTCTTAGTTACCCTTTTAGCCAAACACAAACATCCATCCTAAGTTTATTACTTTCAAAGATAATCTTTTCTATGAAATAAAATCAATATGGATTTCTTAATAATTCTGCAATATAATGAATGATATCCTGTCTTATGACCACAGCTTAAAAATTTCCAGTTGCCAATTATCCTCATGTCATGTAGCTCTAGTGTGTAACTCAAGTTAACTAAACTTTACTATATTTTTTGAAAAATATAATTGGATAAATTATTTATTTGGTATACTATCATTCCAATTCAATTCTAATTAATGATTCTTCTACTAGGATTGATGGTCCTGTTCTAATGGCCTTCTGCACCTTTGCATGGATTGTGTATTACTACACAATGTCTCAAGATGATTTGAGTGAGCACCTGGCTTCTGCTGCAGTGTCCTCTTCTTCGAAGCTCGCTCCTACTTATCGCAGTAGCTACAGCTCAACAGTACCGAATAGTGCCCATGATGGTAAATTTGAATTTTTTAAAAATATTTCTGTATAGATGATGAGCATAGATAAATATTAAAGGCCAAGTTAAAGTAAAATATTTTTTTGGTGTGTGTTTAGTATAGAAAAAGTCCTGTTTTGCTTATTAAAAGTCTAGATTAAGCATAATTTTTTTTTACAATTCAATAATCATATTTAATAACTTTTTTATATATTGTTTTATCAATACAACATGATATTTATAAAGAATTTTTTTTGGGGTTGTTTAAAAAACAACAACAAATATTTATCAAAGTCTGAAGTGATGAACACGTAAACAATCATACATATCATGAAATTTCATAATAGACAGAAATTTGTAAAAAGTTTTTTTAGTATCTTTTAGCAAATAAATACCCGTTCTTTGCACGGACTAAAAAAAATTCAAATCAAAATAGTATCTGTATCATTTAATCAGTTGTAGGAGAATAAGCTTATGTTTATTGTTTCCGCTCAAGTGTAGAATCCTGTTACTTATATTACCTTGAAATTCAAAATTAAAAATACGCTATAAAATTCACGGATAAATACCACCGTTATTTCATGCATAAAACATAAAATCCTTTAAGCTCATTTGGTGCTTTTTGCTAATTTGGCGAGTAAAAGATCTAACAACAAACACAAACAGTCAGCTCTAGTGCGCTGAAATTCGCACAACCAACCAGTTTATAAGTTATTTTTAATTTTTTTTGTTTGGCTCTTTTTTGCAATAACTTGGCGAGTTTGGTAAAAAATGAAGACATAAAACCCTAATATGCAGCTCTAGTGTAAAGACCTTAAACAACCGTCATAGTTTAGTAATAGCTTAACTATGCATTTATTGCTTAAATACTCATACATACAGCCAATAGAACAATCAATGAAGAAATTATCAAATAAACAAATAATAAAATCCTAGAATGAAAACTGGTCAGAATTTTAAATATTTTCGTAAAAGTTTACTTAAATTTTTTCAGCCTATGGCAACATGAAAGGAAAAAAAATGTCCAATTTGAGTGAAAGTGGTGTACTTTTTTCAGAAAATTCAAATTTTCTTTAAAAATAGAACATATATGAAAAAACTAAGCCTCAGTTGAATTATCTACAGAATGTTTTGTCGTTAAACTATTAGTATTTCCCAAGAATATGTAGAACAATTTATCTGTATTAAGGTACTCTTTCACATATTTTAATCCATTCCACTTTCATCCCACAGCTTCTTATCATAATCCCAATGTGTATTCCCCCTCCTTGAATACTCTCAGCCAAAGTTCACTTCATTCCCCTTTCACATTCACAATGGGTGGTGACGAATTTATTACGACAAGCATTTCTACAAGTACAGCAGACAAGGCTGTCCAAACAGAGAGCAAAGCCAGTTGCACTGAGCCTGTTATCAGATCTGCAGCAGGAGAGTTAAGAAGTATTGAGGAATGTCAGGCGATTGTTAAGTCAGAGGTAATTATATTGTTTTGACATAAGGATTAATCTGAGGTTTAGAAAGCTTAATTAAGAGGTTTGCCCCTTTTGCTTCAAATGTATATATGCTTAAGATCTGTTCTTCTTTAACTGTTCATAAAATAATTGAGAATACTACTAACTCCTCGGCACAACAGCCCGTTAGTGGGCCAAGGCCTGCCGTGCCCATTCCAGCTTTCGTGGCCAAGGGCTCTGGAGTGCTAGGCATATGTCTCGGTAAGGTGGTGAGCCTCAAGCGTAACCCCCAGTGTTTAGTTCACAAGCAAGCTTTGTACTCATTTTATTGACCCACTTAAGAGATGAAAGGCTGAGTCAACCTCGCCTAACCCGGGACTATATCCCCAAACCTGTGGCGTGGCAATGCGAAGCAGTACCACTAAGCCACTCGCTGGGCCTCAAAATTATTGAGAAAATCTCCTTTTAATGATCATAAAACAAGGATACGAATAGCTCATACTGATTTCAACTCTCTTCTCTACTGATTTTTTTCTACTGTGATGCTGAGGAATGCTTTTAAATGTTGAACAGTGGTAACTATTCAATTAAATTGGCATCAGTTAAAAGATTCAGCAAGTTGATTTATAACCAATAGTAGGAGTAAAAAAAACTTATCGGCAAAAGCACTTTAATCAATTTGTCCTTTTATCAGTCAGTAGTTCTTGTATATTTAGTCCATCAACATTGTTAAAATATGTGTTTATTTCTTTTTGTTTTTTATGTTTAATTTTACAAAATTTGAGTGTAGGATTGGTATTAGTCAACAATTACAAAATTGGAATAAATGTTGACCTTCTGTAATTTTGTTATAGATTGGTGGTGCTGGTCTTTTAGACGATGAGCTCATACTACTTGCTGAAAAGAAAATCATTCAACCCCACAAGCTGGAAACTATTGTACAAAATCCTATAAGAGGAGTTCTTATACGAAGGAAACTCATCAGTAAAGATGCCAAGCGTTTTCAAGTTTTCGATTCCTTGCCTTATACAAACTATGATTACAGAAAGGTAATTTATACATAACTGTATTTTTAAAAAATACAAATGATGACAATTAACATTTATAGTTAAAGTTAATTTTTTCTTATATTGTTTATTACACAAAAACATTTTTTTTAAAAAATATTTTGTTGAAAGAAAAAGCCTGCTTTTCTAAATAATTGTGTGTTAGATCTATAATTATCTATTAAGCATTCAGTGGTAATTAATATTTTTACTGATTGTGTTTTTGCTTGCAGGTGATGGGGTCTTGCTGCGAGAATGTCATTGGATATGTGCCGATTCCAGTTGGGATTGCTGGTCCTCTGCTGCTTGATAAAGAACTTATATATGTTCCCATGGCAACTACCGAAGGGTGCTTAGTGGCTAGTACAAACAGGGGATGTAGGGCACTTTTGGTAAGCATCTTTCAATGTAATAGGTATCAAGGGTGTAGTTGTAAATCTTGCATTCTCCTAAGTATAACTAAGCTAGGATATAGGGCCAGTTTCTTTGGCGACTTTGAGGGTTGTTAATTGAATAAAGTTGCTATTAAACTGATCTTAGTTATACTTTGGAGAAATGAGTTTTGCAGCTAGATCTTTTTTATGTGGTTCATAAATAAATTTGTTTATTTAGTTTCATAAACTAGTAAATCATAATTTTAATGGTATGATGCATATAATCCTAATTGTAGTAAGATCATATACAAAGTCATACATTTTAATGGTTCGCTGGCTATTGATCTCAGTGTTTTACCATTTTGCTCATGACTTCCTCTTTTAATATTGAATCTTGGTCAGTATGTTAATAACTTTTACTAATTATTTTTATAAATTGCATTGTCAAACTTGTCATACTTTTGTTTTTGACCTGAGCAAAATTAAATATATTTGCTTACAAACATCCCCATTTTCAATAATCTATATTCAAAATATAACAATGTCACACTTTTAATCCAAAAAATGTGGTTCCTTGGATGTCATATGGCAAAGTTAAACTGCACTAGTTTGTATTATAAATATTGTCATCTTTTAGTTATCAGGTGGTGCGGAAAGTATTTTGACGGGTGATGGGATGACTCGTGGTCCAGTTGTGGAACTTCCATCAGAGCGTGAGGCTGGGTAAGTTAAATTAATGTTCATTGTGTTACCTGTATTTTAGTAAATGTATTATGCAGACCAGTTCAATATTTTGGAAAGAAATGTTTTATCACTTTGACAATTGAAGCTGATGACCGATAATCTCATTCTTTTTATTTTTAGAAAAGTCAAATTGTGGGTGGAAGAAAGAGAAAATTATTTAATTTTAAAAGCAGCATTTGATTCTACTAGCAGGTTTGAATTATACTTACTACTTTCCATTTATGTTCTTTAAAATGTGGATATTTATTTGTTTAATAATTTACATTAACATTCATAAATTTTGTTCAATTTTAAATATGTGTTTTCATTTTTGGCACAAGTATTGGTTTCATTAAATTCTTTTTTTTACTTATATAATAAATGCATCTATTTTTAATAGTAGAAAAATATCAATAGAATGGGCTCTTAGCTTTTTACATTACAAGTTGTTGGTTGAAATTAATTTTAATCCAAAATTAATACAGTGTTTAAATCAGTCAATTCCTTTAACAGTTTTTTTTTATTGGAAAGATTTGTAAACGTTACTTCTTTCTTTAAAAATGTTGTATCAAACCTTGGATATTTTCTTTAGTTCAGAACTTTGTTCTTCCATTTATTAATATACACTGTGTGAATATAAGTGATATTTAAATCTATTAAGCTTGGTTGAAAACAATAATTCCTATGATTTTTTTTTAACCATAATTGGGAGTTGTTTAACCTACATGTCTATGTGAGGGCAGTAGTAGCTTTTTTGTGGTATGCTTGAAAAGAATTTATTATGCGTAATTTCATCATTGGTATCTATTCAAGTTTTGATTAAAGTGAATTAGAGCTTGTACATACATTAAATCTCTTATAGACATGTCAATATTTAGCTCAGTGTCTACATTCACCGCATATTCAAAGTGCAGAGTCTTATTTTGTATATATTGGCACTGCTCAAATGAATATAAATGGTAGAATTATCTGACATTTATGTATACAGATCTTAAATTTTATTTCTTAATCATTTGATTTTTTCTCTCCTTTCTTAGGTATGCAAGATTGATAAACATTGGTGTTGAAACTGCAGGCCGTTATGCTTACATGCGTTTTAAGGCTTTTACAGGGGATGCTATGGGAATGAACATGTTATCTAAGGTAAATGCTATGTGACACTAGTTTTCAATGCAGTTATGCTTATTATGTTGAAATGGTTGCCTGATTTTTTTTAAACTGCTATTGTAGGGAGTTGACCAGGCTTTGAATAAATTGCAGTCTGTATTTCCTGCTATAAAAGTTATTAGTCTCAGTGGAAATTACTGCACAGATAAGAAACCAGCTGCACTCAATTGGTAAGTACTTTTTTTGTATGTGTAAAATGTAATCTATAATAATAAAAGAAAGAGTCTGTCTGTCGGTCTGTCTGTCTGTGTGTATGTCTGTGGATCGCAAAAGACCTACTTAGACAGCTCTAAAAAATTCGAAATTTTTAATATAGATTCCTTTTAATACCTACGTGTGCACCTGAGGCTTAGTTTTTTCATATTTGATTGTGATTTTTAATTAATATAATTAGTTTAAAAAAAAAGTCAACCACGTGGGATTGCGGGACCTAAACAGGGCTTGAAAATACATTGACCGGGCCGAAACGGGGGCTTGACGCCATCCTCTATTAGTTTGATTGGTTGAGATATATGCACTCGCCCTAAGGCTGCTTCATCCTCTATTAGTTTTGCTTTTTTTAAGTGCGCATGGGCCAACACGAATTTAATATTGTTTTGGTTTTGAGTGTATTTTCACAAGTAAGCATGCCTCTAAAAGGAAGCTATACGAAGTTAACAGGTTCCCAGTAAGGCGGGACCATACTGCTAGTCTATAATAAAAGGGAAGAGTCTGTCTGTGTGTATGTCTGTGGATCGCAAAAGACCTACTTAGACTGCTCTAAAAAATTCGAAATTTTTAATAGATTCCTTTTAATACCTATGTGTGCACCTGAGGCTTACTTTTTTCATATTTGATTGTGATTTTTAATTAATATAATTAGTTTTAAAAAAAAATGTCATCCACGTGGGATTGAAGAACATATTAAGTTCTTAGTTTTGAATATTGATTATGCATCCTTTGTCTGTATCGTTGAAGGGTATTCCTTATGTCCTTATTTTTAACTAAATGTATGAAATGGCTACATAAAGCCCATCTACAAATCCATTTACAAAGAATATCATTAACCCTTTCCAAATAAAAAAATATTAACTTTAATTTTTTTTAATTCGATTGTCGTGTGACATAAATTGTATTAAACAAATCATTCATCACTATAGTCTCTTTTGTTTTATATTTTGTTTATTCAGATAAAGTTAAAAGCAGTAAGTTTATTTTGTGTGCAAATGTTTTGGTCAATCGTAGTAATGTTAAGAAAAATCTTCCTAATTTTTTATAAAACAGTCTTCAGTTTTGTAATTTTTTAAAAAAATTTTAATAACCATAAAAAGTATTAATAATAAATATATTTGTTCTTTCACAAATCCTTTACAAATTTTCAGGATTCAAGGTAGAGGAAAAAAAGTCGTTTGTGGGGCCACAATATCTTCAAAAGTGGTCAAAGAGGTAATATTCATTGTCAAAGAAATTGTTGAACTTTTGAAAATAAAAATAATAAATTTTTCATAATATTTAAAAAATTCATATTTCAGGTTTTAAAAACTGATGTGGACTCCTTGGTGAAGCTGAATGTTGCCAAAAATTATATTGGCTCTGCCATGGCTGGAAGTGTCGGTGGTTTTAATGCTCAAGCTGCGAATATTGTAACAGCTGTATATTTAGCTACTGGTCAGGTATGTATTGTTTGAAAATTTAGACTTATATAACTTAATACAGACAATCTCGATTATCTGTTCCTCTTTTCTCTGCAACTCTCTGCTAACCGACCGTCCATGAGTTAATATCCAATAGTTTCTCTAAAAGAAACCAGTTTCAGAATTCTATAGCAATTCTAAGGTGAGAAGCCTCTAGCTATACTGAAATCTGTAAACTTCATCGACTCAAAAGTTGTGAATACTCTGAAACTATAAATCTGTACCTAGTCTGAAAGAATGAGTTTCTGAAATAGGTATTTTCTTGATTTTAAAATAGCAAAACATTGCAACTCTAAAAAATACGAGCACATTTCTGGGGATCCTAAACTTTTGGGAATCTCCGAGGATCTTTTGAAATCGTCTAACGCTCCCAAGTTTTATCTATAATAATAAAAGAAAGATTCTGTCTGTCTGTGGGTCGCAAAAGACCTACTTAGACTGCTCTAAAAAATTCAAAATTTTTAATATAGATTCCTTTTCATACCTACCTGTGTACCTGAGGCTTAGTTTTTTCATATTTGATTAATATAATTAGTTAAAAAAAAAAACGTCATCCACGTGGGATTGCGGGACCATAACAGGGCTTGAAAATACATGGACCGGGCTGAAACGGGAGCTTGATGCCATCCTCTATTAGTTTGATTGATTGAGTTTGGTTGAGATATGCGCTCGTCCGAAGGCTGCTTCATCCTCTATTAGTGTTTGCTTTTTTAAGTGCACATGCACCAACACGAATTTAATTTTGTTTCGATTTTGAGTGTATTTTCAAAAGTAAACATGCCTCTAAAAGGAAGCAATGCGAAGTCAACGGGTTCCCAGTAGGGCGGGACCATACTGTGCTAGTATAATAATATAAAGCGAATTTATATAGTATAATATATAAAACTTAGGTAAAGCTATTTAATTAAATTCTCTTTCATCCGACATACCTCCGGTCCCAATTAGATAAGATAATCAAGATTCTACTGTATTGGGTAAAGATGCTTCCTACAAATGTCTGTTCTTTCAAGCAGGATCCTGCCCAGAATGTAACCAGCTCCAACTGCATCACTCAAATGGAGCGGACTCCGGAGGGCGACCTCCACATCAGCTGCACCATGCCCTCCATCGAAGTGGGGACAGTGGGCGGAGGCACTTTCCTGCCCGCACAATCTTCATGCCTGGAGGTACCCTTTTTATGCCCTGATAAAGATATTAACTTTGCATTTATGAAGAGTGATTGATTTGTTTCCCTGCTTAGGGTCCGGGCATTGCCTGAATAACTGCTGACCAATGAATGGTCTATGTAGTGAAGAGTTTCAATGAATAATACCCCTTATAGAGAGATTTTAGGTTAAATATGTTTCAAATCCTGAGGCTGTGTACGATGTTGCCCTTAAAAGTTGCGTTGGGTGCTTACTTATGTATCGGCTTGTCTTTTGACTGTGGTTCAAAATTATGATGCCTGTCATCAATGGCCCTTGTGTAGCTCTAGTTTGAAGATAATGCAACTTAACCCCAGCACTCTTTTACTGCTTATGTAAAGTTACAAGTGTTTTAATATATATAAGGGCAGCTGTATTTGTTCTCAGACTCAAAAATGTCCTTAGTAGACTGTTGAATAAATCATCTTTTCTTAGGAGTTTTTCTTCAACTGTATCAAAACCTAAAACATTCTAGAAATTTATTAACCCGTTTCTTCTTGCTCCCATAAAATTGTCAGGGGTTGACTTTTCCTAGAAATTAAGTTTTTAAATTTCAAGCACAAAATAAATGAAATTTAAAAATGAATATTTATTGCTCACATGCAATAGTAAATGCAATTATTTTCATGGATAAAAAAATTGGATTTTCATGACTGTTTTCTTGAAAATTATGATTTTTAAGGGGTTAAAGATGACATTCGAGTATCACTTGGCTCAAAGGATCCTGAAAAGTAATGTTTAGTTCTTTCCAGCTGTTGGGTGTGAAAGGCCCTTGTGAAGAGAGCCCTGGCAGAAACGCCTCCAAACTTGCCCAAATAGTGTGTGCCACCGTTCTTGCTGGAGAGCTTTCCCTGATGTCTGCCTTGGCAGAAGGACACCTAGTGAGATCACACATGACACACAACAGGTAAGCAGCACCCTCCACTTCATTTGTATTATTAAATTTATATTTATCAGTTTTATTGAAAATGTAAATGTTGGGAATGTTTAAAAAGATATCATTAAGAAAATTAGTATTTTGGGAAGGACTACTACAACATTAACTTTGAATTTTATTCAGAAAAGAATTTTTAATATAGAATTTGTTTACTATGTATGATATTTTATTCTTTTAAAGTATAATTTGTTGTGGTAAAATCCTTGAAAGATGTGATAGTTATCACTGGGATGTTTCGGATTATGTAGACTATAGACTTCTTGCTCCAAAGAATTAGATTTTTGCCTAGTACCATTCATCCATATAAAAGCAGGATTATTACAATATAAAATATCTGGTGGTTTATTTTCTAGGTCTGCTGTTAATGTTACATCGCCTACTGTACAACCTTTAATAGACAATGCATTAGTAAATACAAATCCAGTAACATGAGTTTAGAAGTAATTTTATCCTCAAGTCAACTATCAAAGTATAAAGAATTGAAAAAATGCCAGTATTGCTCATTTCACCATCACTCCAAACTGGATCATTCAAATAGTGGGCATACTTGATAATTCAAAGAAATGTCCTGATGTCAAAGTTTATCTTAAAATTATTTCACCAGTACACCTTATGATGGACTTATTTGTAAATATAGCAAATGTTGATTGATTTTAGAGCTTAAAAATGTGCATTTTGTAAAATAATTTTATGTATAGAAAAGTGTGTAATAAAATATTGAGACTTCTCATAACTTGTTTCTTTATTTTTCATATTTACAGGCATATCTTTTTATTTACAGTGGGTCACAGAGTAGCATTGCATGATAGGGGTTATATCCACTTAAAAATTTGATTATTTTTCTTCCTTCCTCAGATCGTCCTAAAAACGAAATAGAAACCTTAGTCTTTCATTGAACAGATGTGCAAAAGATATCAATCAAGAAACTGTATCCTCAATTGCTTAAACAAAAGTTTTTTTTTGTTTTGTTTCTAGTTCACATGTCTCATTTGAGATTAAAGAGCTTATTGGAAGAACATGTGACAAATTGAAAATAATTTTTTACTTTGCACTAAGATCCATACAAAACATGCTTAAGAAGTTTTTTCATTAAATTCAACGGATCTTAGTGCAAAATAAAAATTTTATAGCTAGCAATCATGTAGCACATTCCATAAGGCTCTTAAATTCAAGTTTCACCAGATAAAAACATGCGCAGGCAGGACACATTAAATTGTATTAAGAACTAGCTTTAATTTTCCCAAAGTTTAAGAAGAAGAAATAGTGAAATGTTTTATTTTGGTATTTAATTTTTAAAAAATAACCTAGTTAAAATTATTTAGGTGATTGTTTTAATTACATTAATTCACAGCTAGTAATTTTTAAACTGTTTGCAACCAAAACTTGCCTCTCTCAGACTGTATCCAGAGCCTATCACAATAATAGTCTAATTGTGAATCCATTTCTTTCTCTGTATATTGTTCTGTTTCAATCGGGATGAAAGGATCAAGCAATTCAAAGCCCTGTATAAGATTATATATATTTTCAATTTATAAACAATATTGATTAAAAAAAATGTTTAACCGTTACTGAGACACATCTTGAGCTCTAAAAATACATATATTTTGTTCTAAAAAAGGATTTATCACCTATTTGTAGTTAAAAGTTTATTTTAAGATTGTTTTTAATGCAACAATGCCTTTAAAATTAACTACTAAAAGAACTTTTTGAAAATTTCAAAGAAAAAGCTAGTTTAAAGTTATTTTTTAAGAACTCTAATATCATATTGCTCCATGTTCAACTTCATTTTTTCATTGAAATAAATGACTGATACTGTAATCAAAGGCTGAAAAGTGATTTTCGGATCTTCTGCTATCGGACCAGGTCATTTTCGAAACTAATAAGCTAATTGTAGTTTTTTTTTAAAAAATGTCCCCAAATGGAGACAGGTTGCAAGAGGTAAGGGGACTCGGATGGGTGATTGTGTCAAAAATGTCGATTTTCTGTTGTCTTTTTAATATGCATAACTTTGGCTTTAATTTAAGACCAAGATTATCAATTTCTGTTTTGTGGTTTTCTTTTAGTACGTTTTTGTTTTTCCTGAAATATAAGGTTTTTCAACAACAGTTAAGAACATTTTTCTCAGGAACTATAAAAGAAATCAACATTTTTTTAAATTATTTCTTCCCCATTAATAGTTCTTTGATTTAAACTGAGTAATTTTAAATATCTGTGCTCAAAAAAAGTTATATAACTTTAAATTGGATGTTTTGGGTTGTATAAGCATATTAAAAAAAATCACTGTTTTAGAGCATTTTTTTTAATATTATGAAATATCCTCAGTTTAAATCAAATAGGCTATATGTCTGGAACAAACTATAAAAAAAATCATAATGATATCTCAGATAGTAAAGTTTCTGAGAAAAATGTTTCTAAAGTTAATAAAATTAGCATAGGCAAGATAGAACCATCCGACTCCCCTTAAAAGTAAATTTTTTTTATTGTTTATCATATGAAAAAAATATATATCTACAGAAGACATCTAACCTTTTCTTTTTTTTAAAAAATATTTTTAGAAAGTATACAAATGACAAGCTAGGCCACGTTTAGAAAAATTACTCAAAGCATAAATTAAAAAAAAAATGTAAGCTTTAGTAGTAAAAAAAAAACTCATTAAATGTCTCCACACACACGCACAACCAAATTATCTTTCAGTGTGTGATCACAAGCACATTTATCTAAACAGCCCAATGTAATTTATAGACACCCCCTCCCCTTTGTACTTAGATGAAATGAGCTACCCAGTTCTAAGAAGTCAATCTTCTATCAGGAGATATTCAACATTTTATACCTGTGCTACAACTAACCCACTCATACTTTAAAAAGTTTTTTTTTTTAAACCTACCTCTTTTCCTAGTAATACACGAGGTGTGTATGGATCTAGCATGGTGTAATCTCTATTGGCGGGTATTACATCAACTGATGCAATCACTGCAGCATTATTCTAAAATGAACCAAAAGTGTTAGCCAAACTTCTTATACATTAAAAGGACAAACTTAAATAGAAAGTAACAAAATGAGTGATTTGACATAATCAGAAAAAGACGTTAGAAGATATTCAATTTTAAGATTTATTATTATACTTAAATATATCTGTGGTCCAACATTTAAAACACCCCCCCCCCCAAAAAAAAAAAAAAAAATAGCAGTCCATGACAATATTTTAGGGACAAAAGATAAGTAGTAGGGAAATTTCAACAGTGTTAGGTAAAATAAAAGTCAGTCAGAATTGAAAACCCAATATTAAAACTCAATATAACCCAATATTAAAACTCTTATAAACCATTTTTCTTTATTTGAAGTGTATGCAAGGGTTTTGATCTGTTCTTGCATTTTTAAATTTCCCTTTTTAAATTTTTGCAGCATATTTCCTGAAGTTCTGCAAAACCATTTTTCGATGCTCCGATTATTGCATATAAAACAAACATGGGTCTTCGTCTTCTATTCCAATATACACAAAATCAATAAAACCTTCAGTACAAAAATTCTAACACAACAGGTTGTGAAAGGTATATTATACTTTTATTTTGGAAACTACAGCCTTGAATGTAAAAAAAGTTTAATTCACACTTGGAAATAACCTAGAATAAAAATAATGCTAGGCATATGAGCTTCTAGCTCTGCAAACCATCTCAAAGGTTTAATAAGGTAAGCTGTTTCGCAGTGCCAAGTAAAGTCTAATTTCACAAATCACACAAAAAGGGATTCAAAATATGCCTTAATTAAAATCTAAACGCTGAGTAATATGCCAACACAATTGGTCTCAAAGATAAAATGGCCTAAAAAGATTTTCAAGGAGTAAAAAATCCTATCTTTAATTAACTATAAAATAAAACTTGGGGAAAGAAGACAGTTGAGACAAAACTATAATAAACTAAAACTTACCCAATCATTTTGTAACATTTTCATAAAGGCACGGGTAATTGTAATTTCACTTGGTGGCACCTTAAAATAAAACAAGTAAGATTGTAACAAAAACTGTGCCAAAGCCATTTCTACACGAGTCATACGTCTCAGATAAAAAAGATAACAAGCAGCACTTAGTTAAATTTAGTTATTTTCATTTGTTAAATTTAGTTATTTTCATTTATTTTCTTTTAAAAATTCAATGATTATTACTTATTGTGTTTGTTAAGTTTACTTATATTCCGGAAGTTATTATAACATTAAATTGTTCAATCTCAAATCGAGGCAAAACATTTCATATCAACATACAACAACACTGACACAATCTATCACCTTCAAAACATAACTCCACAAAGTGATTTTTAAACAATTTTATAAAATTAAAAAAAAAAAATGAAAACTAGGGGTGTGTAACACCATACAACTTTCAATTACCACTCAAGAAATCAATACACACTTTTAAAGGTAATCTCAACAACTTTAAAGCTACCAGCTACACATGCACAATTTTCTCTAAAAACTTATTATGACGCCTGACAGGTACTGGGTACTCGTCTACCAAAGTCTATAGCCTTTTTGCTTTCCGAAAATATAAAAGCAAAAGGTTATGTGGCAGCTTTCCCTTTTGGATGCTAACCACATTCTAAATAAATAATGTGAGCCATCACCGAATCTTCTTATTGTGATATATATTATGAAGTCATTACAAAATTGCCAACAGATTTATAAAAATCAAAATATTTGTTTCTTCAATTTTTTATTAAAAATAAACAAGAATTTTTTAGTGAGATTATTCAATTGGCTACAGTATAAAAAATAACTTTATTCTGAATTTGAACATTATCTTCCCGAATTGAAAAGCGCATTTACCTTATAATGTAAACTGAATGTTTGTAACATCATAACAGGTTGGTTGCAAAACTCACATTCTCCAAAATGTAACTAATATATAGGGTCCTGTATGTTCAGAATTGACTTTTGATAATTGTTAATTTGCCAATAATTGGGCTAAACACTATTTCTCAGTTCTACTAACACCATATTTAGTCTTTTAAGTCATAGTATTTTAACTTGTAAAAAAACAAGATAAACCGCTAAAAATTGTCAATCCACACAGGGAAAATAACTAAAAAAGATTCATCAAAATTTATGGAGGACATAACTTACTAGGGATTTATCAGGCCTTTTAACATTAGTCTTGCACCAGAATGCATTTACACCATCAACCATAACCATTGCTTTGAATCTGAAATATGAACCAAAAAATAATAAATAAAAAAAAAACTACTATTTTTCTTTTCTACAAATTACAGTGTATGCATATATTTTATACAACATATTCTAACTTTCTGATCAGAAAAAAATATTTCAAATTTTTTGACTTAAAAATCTTATAACTCAATATTTTTTAATTTTGTTAATTTATATCACAATACATTCACTAGTTAATTAATTGCCTAGTGTTTATTGGTGGTGATTAAGAAAATAGTTTTTAATGCATTTTACAGAAGGTCCAAATGGAGTAACTAAATGAAAAAGATCTTTTTATTGTTATTTATTCACCTTTAATTTACTTTTTAATGTAATTAATATTTCTTTAATATAATTTTTAAACAGGTACTTGAATAGAAAATTAAAAAACTAGTTTTTAAACCAACTTTTTTTAGGAATAAGTTATTAATCTTTAATTTCTTTATGAGTACACATGTTTTTTAATAAAACTACCATGACATATAAAACTGTTTCTATTAATACTTTTTTTGGTTTGCAAAATAATAATTAAATCGCCTTGGAAAATTTATAAAATAGCAATATCTAGACTTTTAGCTATTTAAGAGATGCCTTTTAATTATTGTATGTATGAATATATTGTTTTCAATTACTCACTTTCCTGTTGCAGAGTGAATTTTAATTTCTTTCAGTAACACAGCAACACAATCTGAAGCGTGACGTACCCTTTGTATACCCTAAATGTAAAAAAACAAAACATGTTAAATAAAAAGATTAAATTTTTAAAAAATCATTTCACATATAGACATATGAAGAATACAGGGGAAGAACCGCTTTATTTCGTAGAAGGCTTTCCATAATAGCCTCTTTGGGGATGATGGCGAGAAATCGCCTAAACTGGTGTAAAGAAACCGGTTACTTGCTTTGGTTATCTTTCGCAGCAACCCTGATTAACGCCAGATATAAGTGGATACGAGTCACACGTTTGTACCGCGATTGAAGAACTGAAAGAAAACTGATTTTCGGTCGCCAATGTCCGCCAAGCAGACACAATTACGGAAATACTCTAAAGAAATCAAGCGGTTCTTCCACTGTACTCTTCATATATGATTGTTAAAAGGAATGTGCCTTCAAGAAATTTAACCTTGATAGTTATTATTAAGCATAGTCCAAAAATTTTTTTGAGGAAAACTTTTTGATTTTGAGCTTTTGAATCTTACTATCCACTAAATCCGATTTTTAAATACAAAGATCCAAGTGTTTACAACCTGCATTCAATGAAATTTCCTAATTTATTCCGAAATATTTTAAAGCACTGTCAATAAATTCCTAATCGATCAAATTTCCGGAAAATCAAAAGTTAGTAATACAAGGTGTTTTTTTTTTTCAAAGTCATGATTAACGAATGAAAGAGAGAATTGTCAATGAAATATCATGCACCAAGTGAGTTAACATACACATATCAAGATCACACTTCTGAACTGAAATGGGGAACACACACACATTTAATACATAAACTTCTTCAAAAACAAGTTTTGTTTTACAAGAAAAAGTTAGCCCCTGTATTGCCAGCAAATATGCAAAGAATCTCAGAGAATAAAAAAAAAGGAAAGCCCTTGTATTTGCCAGCAAATATGCAAAGAAACTCAGAGAATAAAAAAAAAGGATACAACAAAATCATTAATTGACTATTGAATACATAGAATGTTTATGTTAAAATTGCGCATTGATTTAACGTATTTAGTTACTTAAGCACACATACTAAATACTTACATGTTCAATAACATCTATCAGTGGTTCACCTTGTTCTGTAACTTCTCTCTTGCTCCATGAGTAAGTTTTAGTTGTTTTTAACTGAAAAAAAAATGTTAAAAAAAGGTCATTCAATTAATAGTAACTATGGAATTAATTGTGCTTTTACAAATTATCGAAAAATCCAATTGCATAAAAAGGTATACATAATAGTCCATCTTGAAACTTTTTATATTGAATTTAAAAAATACATATCCAATTTCCAACAAAGAGTGAAGATCAAATCTACTTTTCTGTACTTATATGTTGCGTAAAACACATATTTTTCCCTTTTGATATTGAAAAATGATGTTAACACATTTTCTATAAATCTTATAAAAAAATACTATCTTCTTAGATATTCCATAATAAAAAATAAATGAAAAGTATTAGATCCTAAGATACTTTAATAAAAATACATGTTATTTAACTATTTTTATACATTTAGTTACCAATAAGAGTTAATTCCTATTTTCAGTTTTTTTTTAAATATCAAATATACGTAAGTTGAGCACATAATGACAAAATATTTCTCTTTAAAAACTAAACAAAATAAAACACACACAAATTTAAAAGTCTTAACTTCAGACTGCATTTCAACAAAAATTTACTGACATATCAACTCAGGGTAAATATTTTAACATTCAAAAATTACTACTATCCAATTTAAATACAAACATCAACATTTTTAAAATAACAATTAACATCACCTGCAAAATTATTTTATGCACAAATTTTTGATGAAACTATTCATATTTTTTAAATAAAAAAAGCACATTATTGGATGCAGCTTACGTACATCAATTTGTTGCAAAATTTCTGAATTTTGTTGTTTAAAATGCTGCAACCAGATAGCGGATTCAACAGGCAGATCAATTCGTTGTTCATTATACTGCGATGCAACTACTTCTTTTGGCCGTTTAGTCCATATTGAAACTATTTGAAAAAGGAAAAGTAAATTTAACTTTTGCACGAATTACTCTAACTGACATAATTTATATTAAAAGTACATATTTATAATACAACATAAGTTCAATACAAAAGGATATTAAATAAAATAATTTTGAGGCATAATTGAAATGTGAAAATTTATCAGAAGCATGAATAATTTAATACAACCCCTGGCAAAAAGTATCCGATCACGAAATGTAAACCAATAATATGTTTAACATAAAACATTTTTTCACAAATTCAAGATATTTCTTCCAATTAAAATATTTTATTACAAAAGTTAGCTTATTTTGTGTTATAATAAATGATAATACAATAAATTGCAGTGACTTTAATGATGCAAAATTTAAAAAAAAAAAGTTTCCGACCATCACTCCGTGGGGAAAAGTATGTGATCATATCATGTGATATTTGTGGGTCCTTCCTTTGCTTTTATTACAGCATTTAAGCACCGAGGCATGGATGCAACCAAATGGTAGCATAAATTTGATGGAATTTTACCCCAGCTTTCTTTGATGGCTAGGCATAGTTCTTCCACATTTGTTGGTATCTCTTATCAATGTTCCTTTACAAAACATTACAAACATTTTCAATTGGATTGAGATCTGGACTATTCGCAGGCCAATCATTAGTCTTTATTGGATAATTTTCATTTTGATTTAAATTTTTTTTTTACCTGTTTAGTGTTTACTTCCATGACATTATGCATTATCATCTTGAAAAATAAAATAAGAGGAGTCAGGAAAACCTTTCCTCAATGAAAGGAATCAAAAATTGTTCTAAAATGTCGATATACACTTCAGAATTAACTGTTCACAACACACATTTTACTGACTCATATGGAAGCCATGCAACTCACACCATAAACAAACACTAATATTTAGTTTTGAGGCAATGTTTTCTGAACTTTTCATCATCTCTCCTCCGCACAAAGATTTCAACAGCTGAAGTCTGGCTAGGCAGATAAGAGATACTAAAAATAACTTTCTTCCAATCATCGGAAGATCATCTTTTATGTTTATTATGACTGATGTTAACGTATAGTAGGCACTGCTTTTGGTGGTCAGATGCTTTTTGCCAGGGGTTGTAGACAACTGTACTATATTGCATGTAAAAAAAAATTACAAAAATTTATATTTTTAGAAAAAGTGGGATTTTTTATACAGAATGTACAAGGAAAAGAGTCAACTTGTGGAAACACTTAAAAACAACACAAACATAGAAAGTGCTGTAAAGTCTCTTACCCCATGGCAAATGAACCAAAAGATATCTTGATGCAAAGCCATAATGCAACAAATGAGCCAGGGTAGCTGTTTTTCCAGTACCATGTCTTCCATCTGCTTTGAGTTAAAGACGCTTCAAAACCATACAGTATATAAACTGGTTATAGTGTCAGTCAAAGGACCGCGATTTTTATGGCATTTTAAACAAGTAGGTATCATTAATCAAAGTTGAATATGAAGAAGATAATCCAAAACACACATTATATACTAGTATGATAATTAAATTGATAAAATAAAATTTATTGAACAAATTTTAACTCTATGATATTATGAATAGTTAAATTTCTCCTAATTTTCTGGTAAGTACTTATTTTAGAAGCTAAATAAACTTTAAATTTGGCCACTTTTTGATAAAATTTTAACAGTGGTACCTGGATTTAGATTTAATAAAACTCATGTAAATTCAGTCCTAAACCTTACTAGAGAGAACCTGAACCAGGTATAATGAGTTCACGATGAAGTTTGCTTCAACTTTGAAGAAATTGACTAAAAGGTTTTACTTGGCATTCAAAAGGCAATTACACATCTCCCCATGTCACTTGAAGCTTGCTTAAGGGGAGCGGCCACCCCACCCCCGACCCCTTCACCTTTCCTCCTTTCCTGGGCTGGCTAATGCTATTTGCTAGTCCAAAAAAAAAAAAATTTTTAAAAAAATTAAAAAAAATAAAGAAATTATTTTTTTTTTTTTTGCTGTTTTTTTTTAATTCAAAAAAACTCCAATTTTTTTGTTTTTTTAGTTTTTTTTTTTTTAAACGCTTTTTTTTTTTTTCGAAAAAAAAAAATTAAAAAAAAAAAAAAAAAATTTTTTTTAAAAAAAAACCTCTAAAAGCACACCTTTTTTGGAGTTTTTATTTAAAAAAAAAAAAAAGCATCAAAAATATTCCTATATTTTTTTTTTTTTTTTTTTGAACAAAAAACCATTTTTTTCCCATAGACTTAGAATTAGCAGCCCGATCGATCGGTAGGGAAAGGGAATGGGGTGGCCGCTCCCCTTAAGTTACGCTGCAAATATATTTATGATTAAGCTCAGAAAAAAATAGAAAGTATTACCAAATCATCAAAATAGTAAAAGTTCCTCTAATAATTTAATTTGTATTATTATTAACTTTTGAAACCCTATATTGGAATAATTTATAATATTTTATCCAAAGCATAGTCTTGTATTTAAATTTTTTTATTAGGTTGCAAGTTCAGAAGTTAGACATATAGTTTTACAAGTAATGCTGGGTAACTATACAAATTTTTAAACGTATATTTATATACAATTGACTCAATTCCTATTTAAAAAAATCCTAAAAAATTTATCAATAAAACACCAGGATTCATACAAATTATAACACATAATGAAGAGTACACAGGAAGATCCGCTTGATTTCCTTAGAGTCTTTTCGTAATTGTGTCTGCTTGGCGGACATTGGCGACCGGAAACCGTTTTTTCTTTTGGTTCTTCATTTGCGGTACAAACGTGTGACCTGTTCCACTGATTTCTGGCGTAAATCAGGGTTGCCGCGAAAGATAAACAAAGCGAGTAACTGGTTTCTTTACACCAGTTTAGGTGATTTCTCGCTATCATCCCCAAAGAGGCAATTAAGGAAAGCCTTCTACGAAATCAAGCAGTTCTTCCTGTGTACTCTTCATATTCTATGATCATAATTAAAACTAAAGTCGAGTAATAAGAGCAACTGAGTTCTTTTTTTACACAATTTGCATAAGAGCTTAAAAGGATACATATCACAAAACGCACTGCTGGATTTGAATAGTTTATTTTCTTCAAATAAGACATCACTTCTAACGCCGGTTCTCGAACCATAAAAGCTGTTTCGTGAAATGTTTTCATCTGCAAGGAAATAAATATTTTATGCTGCAAGGGCAAGAAATGAGGATTAAGTAGGCTTAGGAACTAAATGCTAGAGGTTTCGATTCAGTCAGCTTGAAAAATCTGCTGCAATAAACCAAATTAACCCTAGTGCTATACAACAGAATGATGACAACAGCATTGGTTAGCATCAATAAGTTATGGTAGTCAATTTCAACTAATCTATTTCAACTTATGTAAAAAAAAATAGGTTTTACAGACATATAAAAGTGCTTAATAAGTCTAATGCACATATTTTGGTGTTTGATAAGTTTTAAAAAATTGCACTAGTCACAAATGTTATACGGGTTGTAAAATGATTACAGAGATGTAAAATAAAGGTTATGTGATGATTATACATCATCAATCATAACATACCTGAATGTCTAATGATCTGGGTACACCTCCACAAAAGAACAGTTTACTTTTCACATCCTCAGGCATTATATAAAATTTACCATGATGGTTTCTTGTGTGAAGAATCTAAATACAAAATGTAGGATAAATATATAATACAGTTTAAAGAATTGTAATACCTGCTTGCACGAACAAGATAGCCATTCAAAATAAAGTTACATTTTACAAATTTAGTTGTTAAAAGTTAGTGTGAAACTATTTAACTTACTGGATTACTTTCAGAAGTCCGGAACTGGGCAGGTGTTGTATCTTGAATAACATCTAATGCTTGTTTGGTGCAAAGTGTGGCTGTATTGATAATGCATTTGTTTTTAAATCTGAGGAGCATGGGGAGGGCTTTCAATGTACCTAAAATGTCATAAAGCTTATTATGAACAATCCAGCGGAATTAATGTATGGACCAATGGCATTATGGTCAGCAATGCATTTTTCCTCACTTATAGGATTTGTATGTAATGTTGCTGAATTTACAATTATATATAGCTCATATATCAAAAGGGGACATTTATTTGCATGTCATTTATTTTGTTAGATATTTATTTGCATTTATACCTGAACTGAATAATACAGATTCTTTATAACATGTTAAGAAGATTTTAAAGTTTTAATATAAATTTTGATCAGTTTATTTTAAATTGACAAAGTTAAATTAAGGTGAAAGTAATTTGTTGATTACTTTAATTTGCGTTCGATTAACAATTCATAGGTAATATCAAATAAAGTTCAAGTATCAAAATAAGTTGAAAAACATTCATTTTTCGATAGTAAAACTAACCACAAAAACATAAGATGATTCTATTGAAATCAGATCAATTTCAAATAAACCAAATATTGAAATACAAAAAATAAAACAACAAAAATAATATTACAAAATATAAATTTATAAATGCACAAAAAAAAAAAACATTTAAATAATCATGAAGCAAATACTAACTCGTAAAATGTGCCATTTTTTTTTGATTAGCTGATTTATCATGTAAAATTTTTTAAATTAAAAAAAAAAACATAAAATATAAATAAAGATTTGTGGTTTAAATACTGTAAGATGAAAAAATGTCATTGGCCATGTACGTGGTTAAATCACGTGTTACCATGTTAACTTTTTTACCAGTTAATCAAAAATAGTGCCAAACTGTTGGTGATCGCCAAGTATGATTTTTTAGTTTAATGTGATTTTTTTTATTGCATGGTTTTAATTTAAAAAAACCTTTAAAAAGATTTGACAAAAATAAGTTTAAACATCAAAATAAAAAACTTGAATTAAACAAATAAAATATAATGCATTTAAAATATCATATAATGATTTATATTAAAATTTAAAGTACATAATATAAATATTTGTTAAAAAAGGACTTGCATGTTGTTCCAATAAAACTTCCATTACGTTATAATTATTTGCAGCGCATAGTGGTTAAGGCATTGGCCTCTGTAGCTGCTGGGTCCGGCTCGAATCCCGTTCAAGCATGGGTGTTTTGTGTTTAGTATGGAGAGTACGTGCTCGTAAAATCTGTTGGGTTCGAAAGTCCTGTGGGCGTCATTGCGCAGTTTCCATGGGTACAGGTCCCTGGAGAAAATTTCCCTCCCCTTCAGGACATGTCTAAAAATGCGGAGGTGGCGACAGATGGCAACATCTGTCATAAGTGTTTGTGTGTGTCTTGTGTTTTCCTACTTGACGATGGTTTATAATGTTTATAAGCGGCCTTGCGACCAAGCACACAAGCCTGAAAATATATGTCTACCAACCATTTAGCCGGAAGCGGGAAAAACAACAACAAAAATAATCTGAAACTGAATTCAATCATCATCAAGTTAATTCAATATTATACTTATAAATTCTTTGTGATATTTAACGAAACTTTCCATTTTTAACATGGAGATCGATAATTTAACAGGAAATTTAGAGCTACGACCTGTAGATGAAATTCTTTTTCGAGAAAAAGAGGTAGAGTTTATCTCACACTTTATAGGACCTAATGAAAGCACTCCTTACCCTTCTTTGTTTATTTACGGACATACAGCGACAGGAAAGACATTGGTTGTGGGTAAGATACTCCAAGACTTGAATGTTCCCCACGTTTGGATAAACTGTCACGAATCGTATAATAGCCTGACTTTATTTACTAACATTGTTCAAAAGTTCACTTCCTCTGATGAAGATGTCAAGAAAGTCAGTAACATTTGCGAGTTTGTAAATTTTCTGAAAGCGAAGTTGAAAGATGTCAGTGAAACTACATATTTAGTTTTTGACTGTGCTGAAGTCTTGCGTAAAGAAGACCCATTTATTTTGTCTGTCCTATCTAGACTGCAAGAACTGACAAGGTTAAATGTATGCACAATATTCATATCCGAGTTACCATGGGTTAAATTCAGGTCCCAAATCAGTTCATTCAATCCTTTGCTACTCAATTTCCCCAACTATTCCAAAAGCCAGATGAGCGAAATATTAGCCCGTGAGTGTCCCTCCGACTATGACGCTGATTTCTATGAAGGTTACGTGAATGTCATCATGAAAACCTTTTTCACTGTCACGAGGAATCACTCGGAGCTTAGCATCTTCGGAGCTTAAACTTTTGAAAATACTGTGAACCACTTGATGAGACTCAGGATCAGATGGAGAAGTGAACAGTTTAAGGCTGAAAAAACATTGGAAACCTTGACCTTGAAAGAAGCGATGGGGTAGTTTATCACGAGAAATATCTGGATCCAAGCACCTTGAACTCGTTGCAAGTTCTGATGCCAATAATCAAGAGAACGGCAGCACTTTGCGGCGAGACAAATTCAGACAAATTCAGCGCCACGCGAGAATTACCATTTTACTCGAAATTCCTACTGCTTGCCGCTTACTTTGCGTCCTACAACCCCCCAAAAAGCGACTTCAAGCATTTCGTCGTCAAGAACCAAGGTAAACAGAACAAGAAAAAGATTACAAAAAAAATGGAGAAGAACCGGCATCTTTTGGGCCCAAGCCTTTCAACCTTGATCGCTTGTTGTCCATCTTTTTTACGATTGTGGGGGAGCGAGTGTTGCATCAGCTCTGCCATCATTCTCTCAAATTTCTTCAAATTTCTTCACTGCGACTGTCAGTATGCGACTGGAGACTGATGTCCCGTGTTTGCAGATCTGTGCAGATGAGCAGTTGGACTGTCCCAAGTATAAATGCCTTGCTGAGCTGGATCTTGTGAATCGGATTGGTAAAACTGTTAATATTGATGTCATGGGGTATTTAGATGATTTTTTGTGAGAAATTGTAATTTTATAAAAACCATTTTGTTTGAAGGAATGCCACTCTTCTGGTTTTGATTCTTGCAATTATGTAATGTATTGAATTTAGCAATTTTTTTATATGCATTTTTCCTGCTGCCACATGATATATTTAATAGGTAATGTTTTATAGACATAACTACAGTAGAGTCCCGCTTATCTGAAAGATACTGGACCGCAATTGAGCGGCAAAAATAAAAAATTACTGCACATATTTTGAGAAATAAATACAACTTTGTAAGTACGTACTTATTTTTTGTGTATTTATTTATACATATACATTTCTTTTTTTTTTAACCGAAAGGCTAGGGAATTTTTTTGATAAACTGATTTTTATGTAACCGTGGCTCCCAAAATAATTTGTACCTCATCTGTGAAAGTAATGCTCAATAGTTAAGCATTAAATCTTGCTATGCCTATTTAAGAAATTATACTTTGTCTTTATTCTGAAAGATTATTAATTGTAATTGAATATGTATTAGATTTATTTTTAAGTAAAATTGTTTTTATGCGTTTACAACATTTTAGCTTAAGTAACCAACAACCTAAACTGCAAAATTATGCAGTGACATCCATCTGACAGTGTTGTATGATGTAAAAAATACAGTTGGGTTTTATTGGTGTTGCATATATTGCCAAACTGGCAAAAACTAGTAAAATAACAACTAGTGAACCAAGAAAAAAATTCTGAATATTTTGTCCTTATTTGTTTTATTCATTTAAAAAAATAATTTTAAATAAGCCTTTTATCATGTTGTTAAATTAATACTTTGGGTCTATATAAACATGCAATTGACCAAATATCCTATCGCCATAGTTTCATTCGTTAGCATGAGGCTCTTTAGATTGACAGATGTATATTAAATATATAATATGCTTGTGTCGGAAGCCATAATTAAACAGTTCTTGTTTGGTTAACTAATAACATAAGTATTCTTTTCTTCTTAATAAGACATGTTTTGCCTTCTCGACACTTTAAAAACCTTTTGCTTCGTAGAATTTTTGTTTCCACGTAATATGTTATAGGAATATCATTACGGCCGCCTGGGCCGTTTCAGTAGTGGAAGGATTAAAAGAACCTGACTTTGCCTAAGCAATTTGAAGTGCAAATGAATTCTGTTGGTTTTCGAGAGATTTTGAAAAAGGTCCTCAACTGTCCTAAATCTTTAGAGATTAAGCAGGGACTTTGTTTGATTCAACCAATACACAAGCTAAGAATGTGGTTAATCTAACTTACTGTTTTGTTATGGATTATTACACTATTAAAGGATACATCAAGGAGATTTAAAAACCTTGTGTCACTGAGCAAAGATGTCGACTGAGGTTATAGTTGACTGGCACAGTACAGCTGGGATAGAGAAATCCTACTCTATTAAAACGAGCAAACAATATGTTTGCTGTGGCTGGCTCTTGGATGTTGGTAATGTACAAGTGGGTTTTGAAAGAATTCATTTGGTACTGCAACCTAGTTTAGGGGGTAGAAGTGTGCCCATATTGATCCTTTTCATAATTTTATATCATTAGCGCTTCGAAACATTCTGTACATATTTGAAAATAATAAAGAATATTTTCTTGATAATAAACATAATTTTTCTTTTGCGATTTCAAAAAAATTTTGAAATTTAATTTCCAATAAAGTTTTCAGTGCTGAAGTGGGATAATTTTACATTTACACTGACCTGGTACCTACTTTGTGCGAGTCGGAATGTCGTAGAAACTTTAATGCACAATTGCTTGGTTATTTCTTTTACATGTTTTTTATTTTTTCATGTAAAATTTCTCTTTTTGTTTTGTAAATCTGAACCACAGAGATAGTAAATCCATGTCTGTGTTCTCACACACTTTCCAGATTAGACAAAAAAATCGATTTTCTTTCTCCAGTCATGTTCAGGCTTTGGAGTCTTGAAAAGTTAAAAAAAAAGAGAAAAATAGTGCTTTTTTACCAGAGTCTCCAACTACAATTCTTTTTAATTACGTTGATTGTACTATTGACATTCCTAAACCATTAAATTAATTTTTATAGCTCTATTTCTATCGAGCGTATCAATTTTTTTTTATGTCAAACTCAAATTTTTGTGAAAACACTAAAATGGCCTGTAATTCAAACATATCATTAAAAAAAAATTGTTTATGAAAAGATTTTTTGAGCATATTAATATTTTTATTTCATCTTCCTACAAAATTATTAAATTTTAAATGCAAGTGCTTTTTCTTTAATAAATAATTTAAAAATAAGTAAAATTTTGTTATATTAATTTAATTATGTTATATAGTTTTAATCTACTAATACTTGAATACGGGCCATTTATAAGTGTTTGATTGAGAAAATTTTTGTTAAACACATTAAAAAAATTTGCTCAAGAAAAATGGAAACTACCCCAAAAATGAAATTCATTAATCACAAAAGTGAGTCATTCCACGTCAAATCGACCAGCCCAAAATCTTCATGTCACAGAATTCAATCTTGATTTTATTCCAAGTACTAGAGACAAATTTATTAGACACGTATTTTTTATTTTTTCAAAATTTTAAGAATTAAAAAAGTAATGAGTTTTTAAAACCGAAAAGTTAAGCCTAACTTTTTCTCATTTAGCATTGCGGTCTATGGGAAATTTAGTATTTTCGAACGAGTATAACTAAAAAGGGTAACCTGGGAACAACTAACAAATTTTTGTATGGAATACTATTACTAATGGTAACATTTTGGTAAAGAGCGCTGTTGTTCCCAAAACTCATTCTACCAAAATTATTTTTTTAAAAGTCAGAGGAGAATAACATTAGTTCCAATGGAGAAATTTGTACGATAGGTTTGTGTTTATGAAAGAATCTGTGCATGTGCAAGCGTGTTAAAATACCATACCGCGTTGAAATACCTTAGCAAATATTTTTAAGCACTTTGTATTATTGAAAAATGTAAATCCCTTGTACCTTTGAAATTTCAATTAATATTTAGATTAAATAAAAAAAATATTATAAATATAAGTTAAAATTTGAAAGGAGGAAAAGACTTAAATTTTTCAATAACATGAAGTATTTAAAAAATGTTTGCTATCATATGAGAAAATTTAATATTAATACTTCATTAAAAAAAATATAGTCGCTTGCACATATTCTTTCATAAGCACAAACCTATTGTACAAATTTCTCCATTGGAACTAATGTTATTATCCTCTGACTTTTAAAAAAATAATTTTGGTAGAAGGAGTTTTGGGAACAACAGCGCACGTTACCAAAATGTTACCATTAGTAATAGTATTCCATACAAAAATTTGTTAGTTGTTCCCAGGTTACCCTTTTTAGTTACACTCGTTCGAAAATACTAAATTCCCCATAGATCGCAATGCTAAATGAGAAAAAGTTAGGCTTAACTTTTCGGTTTCAAAAAATCATAACTTTCTTAATTCTAAAAATTTTGAAAAAACAAAAAATACGTGTCTAATAAATTTGTCTCTAGTACTTGGAAAAAAATCAAGATTGAATTCTGTGACATAAAGATTTTGAGCTGGTCGATTTGACGTGGAATTACTCACGTATAATCAACCAAATTAACCTTCCAATGCATACGGTTGCCATATAGCAACAAGTAACATAATCCACTTTATTCTATGAAAGTAGAGCTCCCTCTCAACAAATCTGTGTTTTTTTTTCATCTATTACATTCCATTTTGAAGTTTTAGTTACTAATAACCCCATAGATGACAGTAGTAAAAGTGTATTCAATATTAAAGAGTGAAGTTATTAACTGTTGCGAAATTACGTCCTTGGCAGTATTCAAAGTATAATAATATCAGTACTAAATACAAATAAATTGTTTTGAAAAAATAATTATTATAGTTCAAGAGAGTTTTCTGTCTTTTCATCAAAATAACTTTTACTTAATTAGAGCCGCGGGATGGCCAGGTGGTTTGGATCACAGACCATTACACTAGCAGTTTGCGAGCCTGCCTTTGCCCTTGGTGTACTTCCTTTCTCTGTGACAGTAAAATTCTTTTCTGTGTCTTTCTTAAGTAGGGTAGGGTAGGTTCATATATATTCAGTAGCGGATTTCTAAATAGGCTAGCTAGGCTAAAGCCTACGGCGGTAATTTTTCGTAGGAATTGAAGTTTCGTTCTAATAAATTGGAATATTTCTTAATATTTCACTCAAGCCCTATTTTATGTAGCATTAAAGTAAGAGATCAGAAAAATTACATCTAACTGATGAAAAACATACAGCATTTTATAAACTTAATTTAGGGGCACTAACTTTCATTGAACATCTGGTTATAATGAGATAAATCAACATTAGTCATTAGTGATCAACTTTTGAATAGATTTTTAAACCCCTCCCCCCCCCCCCCACACACCTACCCTATAGGCGGCAAATTTTGGTTCAGCCTATAGGCGGCACATTTGGAAATCCGCTACTGTATATATTCTGGCTTGTGTGCCCTTGATCAGCGACCCGCTTATAATCCTTCGTCAAGTAAGAAAATTGAATTACAAAAAAGTTTATTGAATTACATATGGAAGGGTTAAATGTAATGATAGATCATCATTATCTTCAACCAACCTATGACTAAATTAAAAATAAGAAATGAGTAAATTGTAAATCCATAATACAGTGAAAAATTAGTTTTATAAAAATAGTTTTATAAAGTTTTTTTTAATAATTATTAAATTTTATATTTTATAATTAAATATGAATACATTATTTTATTTTAATTAGGCAAGTATTATAATTCACCAACTCTCAATCTCCTATTGAAAAAAGTTATATCAGATTTGAATGAAATTCTTCAAGTATCAGTTTAATGGTAAAATGTCAGAGCTTTTTTAATTAAATTTTAAATTTGACCTGATTCCAATTCATGTTATTGAGAGTTAAGTATCCTATAATTAAAAAATATGATCATAGCATAGCTACTCTCGTGAAAACTATTATAAGTTAACATGAGTAAACCAATGAAAAAATGTTTCATTATTACATTTTAAATTTTACAATCAAATAAGAATAAATTATTCAATTTAAATAAAACTATTGTTAAATTGCCAAGTTGAGTACTGGAGTAAAACAAGTTGGCTTGTTACAGAATCTGTCACACCGCTTCCACACAACATTTTACGCTCAACAGGAAACACACTAACTCCTCGAAAAGAAATTCGCCAAACAGGGCCTTTGGCTAGTTCTAATTCAAACTTTTTTTTAACAAAAACTAATAATTTTCTTTAATCTTCTTTTGCAGATTTGATAATTAATCTTTATCGTTTGCTAATTTTTTTGAACTTAGAAGAATAGTGATGAATGTTTTTAATAAATATCTTTTGCAGTCACAAGTTTACATTTCGAAAAATAAATTAGTAAAATTGTTGCTTTAAAAATAAAAGCGAAAATTTGCATATTTTTTTGCAAATTTCGAATTTTTTATGCATCTTTCTTCTCAAAATTATAACGAACCATCAAAATAACTTTATTGTGCTATTACAACAATCCAAATTGAATTATTACACAAAAATATATATTTTTTTTACAAGAATTTTATTTTTATTTTAAACTAGCAAATTTATACCCGTACTTCGCGCGGATTAAAACAAATATCAAATCGATCCAAGTATATGTACCATATAACCTGTTATAAGATCATAAACTTAAGTTATTCTTCCCGCTCGTTATCAAGTATGAAATCCCGTTTCATTGCTTTATAATTCCAAAATCAAAAATACGGTGTAAAATGCACTCATAAATGTCATCACAATTCCCTCATAAATACATAAAACCTTTTAACTCTTTTGGCATGTTTTAGGAAATAATTTGGCGACAAAATAGATATAGCTACAAACACACCCATTACACAGCTCTAACACAATGATCTAAAAAATAATTTGGCGAGATTGGCATCATATTTGGCGAAAAAATAAAAAATAAACCCTGATATGCAGCTGTAGTGCGATGGCCTGAATTAACCATCACAGTTATGTGGCAACCAGAATGTAATAAACATTTTCAATTTTATTTATTTTCGTTGAAAGTTTTATTTAATTTTTTTCAGCAGATGGCATCAGGAAAGAAAAAAAATGAGCGGATTTGAGGCAAAGTGGTGTAGTTTTTTCAGGAAATTCGAATTTCCTCTAAAAATAGAACATTTTGAGCTCTGAAAGTTCCCTATTCGTAACTTAAGTATGAATTACGCATTTGTGCCAAGTTACGAGTCAAACAAATGTCTAGTCTTTGAATCTATAAGACACACACATATACATACATACATACATACATACATACATACATACATACATACATACACACACACAAAATCAGACGGAACGGTCGTTCCGCCCGCCAATCTCAAAATGACGCCAAGGGCTAAACGGCAGTTATGTATATATACAGAAAACATTTCGCTATGTTAACAGCAAAATTGATTTTATTTTCTACCAGACAATCTAAACATCGTGGAACAATAAAAAAAAATACAGTAGAGAGGTTTTGTAGATTACTTTAAATAAAAAAAATTGGATATTCTAGCACAAAAAGCAGCGGAGAAAAAAATTAAGGAAATTTTCGAAAATGAAATCTTTCGAGCAGTTTTAGTCAAATTTTGACCTAATTTTTGCCCAGAACTACAGCCATTACTAGACCATGAATATCGAAGCTTTTTTTACTAAACGATTAAGAATGCCGCAATTCAGCCCCTTTCATAGGTTTGAAATTTCAAAAATATCTCTTTCTATTTTTAATTAATTAAAATCTATATTACTATTGGCGGTATGAATGCGCGATAAACAAGCCGTCATAGCGGCCAAGTACCTCCAAAAACGCGGCCAAACGAGGTTTGCTATATTTTCATCAAAGAGCGTCAGAGTTCAAAAACACAACGAACAAGCCGCCATTACAGCTTTTAAATATATGATTAATCAAATATCTGAATCAACAGATTAAAAAAACTTTAGAATTGTAATTAATAAACGGAATAAGCCATTTAATTTTTTTTGCGTTTTAATTTAAAGAAAATATATCAACAACAATAATGGAATGAATGATAATGGAATAAATGTAAACATTCATATTTGGTTGCCAGATTCAGTTCATATTAACATTCAAACTTTTAAAACAATTTGCCTTTTCTATGAAGAGTAAGAAATAATATTTTTTTGGTTCTCGGAAATTATATAACTCTCGATAAACATTGAAATCTTGTCGTCAATTTTGTAGTCATATAGTGTCTGTATATTTTATTATTTAAAAAAAAACTACTGATATCCCCCCAAAAAACTTCGTAAAAGTAAACAAACGCCAACCTCAAAGAAAAAAAACTATGCATTTATTTTATAACAAAAAACAAGTCATTATGAAAGTTGTAGCTAAAAAAGCCGTGATATAAAATGAATGACAATCTCTTATTTAAAACTTCCTGGTCATAATTAATAGTATAATTCAAGTTTCGCTGCCATAAAAAAAATCTGTTTGAGGTTGGTGCCCCATCTTAAACACCCTCTATACCTTTATATAAATGTATTGAGATTATATATTTGTTAAAAAAAATTTAACAGTATCCTTCGTTATTTTGATGTAGTAATTCAAGTTCATTTGCGTGACTTAGTTTTTTTAGGGGGGTTAAGATGGGCACCAACCTCAAACAGTTTTTTTATGGCAGCGAAACTTGAATTATACTATTAATTATGACCAGGAAGTTTTAAATAAGAGATTGTCATTCATTTTATATCACGGCTTTTTTAGCTACAACTTTCATAATGACTTGTTTTTTGTTATAAAATAAATGCATAGTTTTTTTTCTTTGAGGTTGGCGTTTGTTTACTTTTACGAAGTTTTTTGGGGGGATACATACATACACACAAAACTTCATTTTTATTATTATAGATAAAGTTTCTCGTACGTTTGATGTCATGGTAACAGTGAAAATATTGAATAAAATGGAATTCGCATGTTATTTCAATGAAGATTAAATTTTTAGTTATTTAAATTTTAAATAAACTTCTAATTTAAATTTTTTTAATGAAATTTTTAATGTAGCCTAAACTGATTTTTTGCTTCAAAATGACGTATCCCACTTGTTTGTGAGACTTGCGGTTCGTTCTGTGAAAGTGGGTGACGGACAGACGGACGGACAGAGACAGAACGATTATAAAACCTTCCACTTTTTACGTTATAAACGTATTGTGGAAGCTTATAATCTTAAAACTATTTCATAGACTGATACCAAATGGTTTTAACACAATATGAACATCTTCTTATATGTAGAAAAAAAACTGATTAAATTTTTCATTTGGAACCGGTGTATTCCGCTTCCTACTTTATTGGAGGGGCCTAAGAAAGGTATTAGCTTTAAGGTCGAATGTGACAAAGATGACTTCGTAGATATTGACATCACAACGTGCGTGGAAAAATGACGCTTTGACAATGTTAACTGAATTAGAGATTGTTGCTCTTTTCTGCGTACGGTGCGGCATAAGCAGACATACTAAATCACATGGCTTTTCTTAGAAGGTAACACAGTTTTTTAAGGAGTTATGGACGTTGAAAAGAGATAAAATACTTTTCATTATGTGAACTTTATATGTGTGTCAAGAAGTTACACTCAATCAAAAATCATGGCATTTTTTTTTCAATAATAGTTTGTAATTCCTTTGAAAACTTGACTTATGCATTGGTTTCTGTCACTAAAAGTTGACTTATCAATTAGTAGATTTTAATTTACTATTATCTCTAATTATGGAAATTTTAATTAATTTTAATGGATAATTTATATCCATTTATTAAATTGTTCAAACAAGTCAGAGCCCCCCCCCCCCCCCCCTCCCCCCAAAAAAATCAAATCTGGATCCGCCACAGCAGACGGACGCACAGACAGTTGAACAAATTTGCAAAAGATAGGTTATCGATGTCATACATATCAAACAAAAACTTAATTTTTAAAATCAATAAGTAATACAAGGAAACAAGGAAATCTTCACGACTTCACCACATCAATACCCAACTAATCATTTTTGTAAGTTCTTTCGAATTTTTTAAAAAAAATTCATATCTTCATATCATATTTGAAATTTTTCAAGTAAAATTTCAATGATCTGAAATATATTTTACGAGTTTTGAAATTAAATTTGAAATTCGACATGATTACACTTCACATCAATAAGAGTAAATTCCCTATAATAAAATTCATGACAATGTCTACTCTAAAAAAGCCATTTGAAGTTTAAATTTGCCACTTGCCATTTAAATTAAATTCTAAATCATTCCATTGAAATCCTATTTTTTACTTAGATGGAAGTACGTGCACTACTCTAACGGAAGCATATGCTCTGAAAGAATTTCGATAGCTTTAGCAGTGATAGTTTCCTGTTTTCTTCTCAATTCCTGTCTATTTTATATAATTTTATTCTTCAAGGATTTCTTTACTAGATAAGTACACATAAAAATATATTTTGTCGCTCCTAATTTATTTATTGAATGGAATATATTGATAGTGCACTGGGTGCAGTAAATTGCCACCAAGAGGATGCAAAAGCCCTATGCGAACTACAGCGGCAGAAATATATTAAAATACTTATTATGAAATGACTTAAACTATCTATTATGACAAAAAAAATTTAAAGGCGAAATAAATTAATAAATTTGACCGCGAGGCGATGCAATCTTTAAAAGGTACTTGGGACCTACTCAACATGCGTTTTCAAACTTGAAACACGGTTCTCATTTTTTAGAATATCGTTAGTACAAAACAGAGTTCAAATGTAAAATATTGATGTATTTACTTTTGAGGAAAACCAGAGCTTATTTTCGAGAGTGTTTTTTACAGTTGTGGTTCAACGTAAATCTCTATGCTGAAAGGAGAATTTTTTCATTCCAAAATTGTATTTTTTAAAAACTCTTATGTGTATCTGTGAATATTTTAATTACTAATTCTAGTCCTATACAATTGCGGACTGCGCTTTCAGATTGTCGCCTGGTTGGTTGAATTAACACCTTAGTGAAGCAGATTAGCCTGGCTACGAAATACAAAATAACATGTGATTAAAAAAGTGACTCTTATTCTTTTCTTGCCATGCTAATCTAATTAGAATGACCAGAGTAACCCAGTTCGTGTTTACTTTGCGATTGTGACCCGATAGAAACACAAACAGTTTCGCCAATTAGCATTCGAATGTAAACACCAAAGAAGGTTATAAGTCAATACACTCTTACAATCGAAATCAAAATTTCTTCTCTTAACGTCATTGCCCATAATTAAGATAAGAAAAACCCATCGAATTAATGGTCACGCATTATAGAATTGTGGGAGGTTTTAGTCTGTGGGTGACAATGTAAAATTTTTTGTGCGTGTAACTAGAGGTAGTTCCTCCTACGTCATATGTGACGTTGTGACCTTGTACAACGACAGAAATGACTATTTGGTGACGCTGATCTCACTTCATTTCTTCCCCCAGGTAGAATGGTTGATTTTGGGGACAGCTCTATAAATTGGATATGGAACACCGGCTGCAAGTTGGTCACCTTTTAGTAAGTTACAATTCCTTCAAGTTTTGCTTAAGCTTTCACTTGTGCGGTCAAGTTCAAATTTATTAATTGCGACTGATGCTTTATTAATTGCTAAGGAAATATTTATAAAAGCGTTCAATTTATAACAGTTTTTATTATTGGCCATATTTCAATTAATATATTTGCACAAAACAAGTGCTTTGAAAAATTTGCTTTGTGAGAGTATATGAGAGAGAAAAGTTACTGTGTGCTTATTTAAAAAAAGATATAGGGATACAAATAGTATACTACAAACTAAATGGTATAAAAAATATATAGGATAAACAAAATTGTATTATTATTTTTGTGATGTATTTAAGCAAATAAACTTTTTAAAAATATGCTTCAAAATCGCAACATCTTATAAAAAAAGGAGTAAGATAAGGACGTGTTTTACTTTTAAGCAAAAGTAACTCTATGAACTTCTTTTATTAAATACATCTGAAAAAGAAAATTGAAATGTTAAACATACTAATCAATTGGAAGATTGATTAAAAAGCTATTGTTAACAATTTATTCATTTTTTAAAGAAAATAATTGCTTTATTTTGGAGGAAAAAATATAAGGAATACATTGATTTTTCCCCCTCACAATAGTTTAAGAAATATTTATGCAAGAAAAATGAGAAAAAAAAGTTGGAAAACTCGTTGGGTTTATCTTAAATTTAGGCATTCAATGAATTTACTAAGAAAAACATAAAAACAGTCCTTTGGTATAGATATATGAATTTAATAGCTAAAATAAAAGAAATGAATTGAATCTTAAGGATATTTAATTAAATCTTAGGGATATTATAGTTATACAAATTTTACAAATAAATCTAATAGGGTTTAAATTGAACAAAATATTAAGCTATGTGTGCGAAGGCTATGCTTCAAAGGAGGACTTTCAAAACTCACATTCTTCAAAGTACAACTAATATATAGGGCCCATGTTCTAATAATTTTACAACTTCTTATAATGGTAACTCAATCCTACACTTATAATTGTGGGTTATTAAGAAATAGCCAATTAACAGGCCATATACCCATATATCTTAGTTAATGTTAAGGGTGCTCATCACCCCATTCCCCGTCCTCCTTCGATCGGGCTTGCTAATGGTAAGTCTATGGGGGAAAATGGTTTTTGTTCCAAAAAAAAGCAATGAAATTATAGGAATATTTTGATGCGGTTTTTTATTCATAAAACTCTAATAAAGTTGTGCTTATAAAGGTTATTTTTTTAAAAAACATTATTTACTTTTTTTTAATCTAAATTTTTTTCTATTAAAAAAAGGTAAATAACGTTTTTAAAAAAAAAACCTCTAAAAACACAACTTTATTGGAGTTTTATGAATTTAAAAAAAAACGCATCAAAATATTCCTATAATTTCATTGCTTTTTTTGGAACAAAAACCATTGTCTCCCCATAGACTTACCATTAGCAAGCCCGATCGAAGGAGGACGGGGAACGGGGGTGATGAGCAGCCTTAAGCTATGTAGAAGGTTAGTTTTTTTTAACTGCAACCTTCAATTTTACTCGCTTTATCCCCAATTCATTTTATGGTTTTGTAGGAAAAGCACACTAATTATCATATGGTCATCGCAAAAGTAATTTGATGCAGCAGTTTCTTTAAAAAATAATTTTAGAAAATAAACAATTTCAATTGAATCAGTTTGAAAATTAAATTCCTTATATAAATGTTAATTATAAAATATTCATGTAAATGTTCATAATTCCTGCAAAAAGCCGAAACTTAAATTGCCAAAATAAAATAATAATTAAGGTATTTTTAACGTGTCTGGTAGAAATAAATGTCTTGTCTCAAGGTTGATTCATCACTTTTGACACTTCCTGAGTTGCGCAAACAGAGTTCATATTTAGACTGCGCTAATAGGCGATTAATGTAATGACATCATTTAATTATCACAAGATCGAAAGGAAGCATTTCTCATTGTTTTATCTGACATTTGTGGTTTTCCCTTTGTTATGGCAATTGATTGTGATCGTGAATCCATGGAAAGCAATACTGGAAAATTGCGGTTCGAATATAATGCACCGTAAAGGGAAAGGGAAAAGTTATATAGACTTGCCATAACAATATGTTCTTTTGTTGATTATTTTATTTTGTATTTAGCAGTATGATTATATTTTGTATTTAGCAGTAAGGCGGGACCATACTGCTAGTAGGAGATAATAAAAAGGGGCTATTCTATTCTGTTCTACCCCGAAAGAGATTTCATTGATATGAAGTAATTGTTGATGCATACATATAACTGCACAATGGTAAATAGTTGGTTGCAATAGCCTTTGTATTCGGAGATTGTAAAAGCGAGTTCTTTTACTTAAAAAGTGGTTGTTAAATTAAGAGTTTTCGGGGGATCGAATTTAATTTTGTAGATATCTTAACACCGAACACTCGCTGATTTGTTGTGCATATTCATCAAAGAAGCATACGCCCCTAATCGTTTTGGCTATATCTCATCCGAAAATTACATGCGAAAGATCAAGAAACGATTCAAGTTGATTTTGGTAAATTTTATTTCTTTGAGAGGTCATCCATTCATTAAAATAAGTACCGTTGAAAAAATAACGAAAATAGTTATTTTGAGATTGAAACTTGATTCTACTATGTCTCATGCAACTGATAAAATTTTCACTAACGATATTTTTTTTATATAAACTATAAGCTATGCACTCTATTCTCCTGCATTTACTACAGCAGAAATTGTTTAAGAAACACTGTTTTCAACATTTTCAGACGAGTACTTGAACTTTTAAGACTTGAATTTATCATTCGAACTTTAAGTATATACCCAACATTTGTTGCTTTTTTGTTTACTTTTTTTTAATTATAACAAAAAAAGTAAAACATTTAATACCCCATCTTTATCTTTTAAAGCAATTGGGCTGAGTTTGGACGTCAAATTAATTACTTTTACCCCGGTTCTCTTTATATCCACTCTCCATAAACGAATGTTGGTGGTGGTGGTGGGGGGATCCTACCAATAAATAGCGTTGATAGTTTTAACAATGGTTTTTGAAAAAATATACCGTGGTTTGAAGCTCAGACGACTTAACTTGTACTACTATATATGTGTCGTTATTGAAGTTGTGGTGTTGTGTGCTTTTTATGGGTTACATATTGTTTGTCTACTGCTCGGTTGAAAATTATGAGGCCCGTTGAAAAATGTTAGAATAGCATGACCGTTTATAATCCAATCAAAATCTTAAGCTTATTGATTTGATTGCAAGAATTTCAGTCGTTCTCTGTTTGCTGCAATAAACAACGCATGAATTTGTATATCATCATAGATTAAAGACCTTTATAGATATGTTACTCTGATTGAATTTTTATTGCGAATTTTTTTTTTCAAATTGTTTAAGACACTGGCACTTTACTTAGATTTTAGAACTACACTTGGCGATAACGCATCCATGCAGGCATTTCTTGTGGCCACGCGATTTAGTGTAATATTAATGTTATTAAAATGGTTGAAGTTGACAATATGTCAGTCAACAAATCAATCTTTAATGATGCATAACTTTGTAGCCAAACTTCAGGTGTGCTAGGAAACAGATTGAGTGGGCAGTCTAGATTATATCACATTCCTCCCCCTTTCAGATGACCCTGTTACTGCTGTGCCACTACTCCGTTGGCCAGCCTCCTAATCGTGGCTCTAGCAGACCAAACAAGACAGAGAAGTCAAATGTGGTGTTCCCCTCGGTCTCCAACGAGACATATCATTCCCTCCCGGTGTTCCCTGATGATCCGGTGGCGGCTTATGTTGGTCGCCAACTGCCCTTGGCACCTACATCAGACGAATTCGGACACCCGCTCTGCGCCAAAAAGCCCGGAGACACCTTCTGTGAGAACGTCGACAACTATCCAGTGTGAGTAGAATGTCCTTTAGCATATTTGTGTATTGGGTTACCTTCCAAAGCTCACAATTTGTTATGATTAGACTTTTAATTGAAAATAGGCTTCGGCTTGAAAACCAAGGAGATCGGGTTTATTTTTTAGTATTTCCAATTAACAAACTTAAAAATTTAATTTTACAGTATATGTGAATTGATGTTAATTTCATCTACAACTTGACTGTGGGTGAGGCGCAGGGTCCAGTTTTAAGTGTTAATTTTTTTTAAAAAAGATAATCGATATAGTAGCAGGAAATTTTTATTTAACACCCAATTTCTAACCATACTCTTTGTAGATTAGCGGATTGTTAGGTTGCACTTGTTATTTTGAAAACATTTAAGCATCAAACATCTTGAACTTTTATTTTCATAGCATTAATTATGCTATATTTCAGACTGTATTTTATAACTTTGTTCATACTTTTAAATTGAAAACTAAATCGAAACCTTTTCTCTTCCTTTGTCCAAGTTTTAAGTTCAAAAATATCACAATACAATTGGTCGGGAGTCATTTATTGTTACTAGAACTCCATTGTGCAAATACCAAAGTAATTTCTTCGACAGGAACGAGATCCGGCATGCCATCAACTACACGACTGACGAGTTCGTGGAGCTGTTCGGTACCATGTCCATCAGCTCTCGCAAGTTCGGCGATCTGGACGAAGACACTGTCTGCCCGCAGGTCTCGAGGCTCTTCTACCCGAAGGCGGCGGTCAACGAGAACGACCAGTGGGCATTTGTCGTCAACGAGATTGACTACGTGCAGACGGTTATGGCAGAGATATGTCAGTGAGTATTTACTCTGATTAGAGCCTCTAATTAATATCCATTGCTGGATACAGGAGTTGACTTATGGCTTTTGATGACTGAGAGAAATTGGTAATTTGGCGAGTGCGGTTCTTTTAAAATCGGCATGTTGGTTTGATGGTCTTGGGGTCGACGGCTCTGAGTCCTCACGGCCCATGTAGTAATCGCTTATAGAGAGAAAAATGCAGACACTGAGAAAAAAATACAATTGTTTTGCAATGATACAGGAATAACAAGTTACAATTTTTTTTTTTGTAAACTTACCCAGAGAAATCTCATTTTACTCTTTGTAAAACATATTCTAATATTTTTACAAAATATTTTCTTTCTTGTTTTCCCACGAAACAGATTGTTGTCACAGTGTCTGAAGTTTATGATTGAAGTTTAAAACACTATCTATATGTGTGAAATTTTGTATGATATTTCATTTATAGGGGTGACGACGACCAACCCTGCAACTACCTACAAGGCGCACTCCCCTACGACATGACTTCGAAATGCCGGCAGAAGTACGCATACAAGCGTATGCTGGCCCTGCACCCCAACAAGAAGCGGACCTACACCGACGCGTTTCGCTTCCCCTCGTGCTGCGTGTGCTACGTGAAGAAGTCCTTACTGCTCTCCAGGCGTATTAACATTGAGGTGGAGGAAACAGGTGCACCTAAAAGCAAAGAGAAGAGCAAGAGGGGACAGATAAGAACCAGGGAATAAAAGTTTTGTGTTGGATATGAAAGGTTTACAGGTGTACTTGAAACTAATTTTAATGATCTCATTTTTTTGTGTGTGTGTGTGGAATGAAGTTTTTTTTTTTTTTTTACGTCCGATGCAATGATACAACATCTCTAATTTTAAGATTAGAAAAAGGAAAAAAAACTTAGGGTATTTTGGCTCAATAGGGTAAATGAAGAAGTTCAGCATTTAAAAATATTTTTTTAAATCTATTCAAAATATTTATATAAGAATTCAAAAATTACAGAAATCCAGCATTCTTTAGCGTAGGCACGCGGAGCGATAGGCTCACATATATACACTCTTAAAACAAACACTCCTAATTTAACTCAGCCTGAGTGAATTTCACTCCTCCAGTCTGGAAAATGCACTTCTCCTTTTGGAGTGGATCCTCTGTGTGTTAAACCTCCGACAGGATCACTCCAAACGAGTGATTTTAGCTCAGTCTGAGTTAATATGCATGCCTTTACGGTGTCGAAAATGCACTTCTCCAACTGGAGTGGATTTCACTATTTTGTTTTAAGAGTGTAGTTTTTTTTAAACTTATGAGTCGCGATCGTGTTGTCACTAATTTAGAAAAGCTTAACTAAATCAAATAAGTTTACTTATAGTAAGAAATTTTTAATGAACAAAGTAGTTTAAAATTACTCAAGTGCTTTCGAGGTTTCCAAATTTACTTTGGAAGTATTGCTACTTAAACGTTTATACGCTTATACGTTTTTAATTTGATTGTACATTAATTTTCATAGTTCATTTGTATTAAAAATTTATTTTAATAAAGGATATATCTGTCAGATTTTGGTTGGGTTGCACAAGGATATAGCACTATTAAGTTTCCTAACTAAAATATTTTGTATTGAACTTTGTTTCCTCTAGTTACAAGGAAAATATAGTTTTTATTTTCATGAAAGATATTTTTGATATCGCATATTTTGTTAATATATTTGTAAATAAATAAAATATTTGTATATGTATAATATTTTGTCTGCTTGTAATAAAATACATATTGTTTTATTGTTTCTCGAATTGTGTTTATTTTCTTGAAAACCAAACTGGATGTTGACTAAAATATTTAAACAAATGGTAAATACGTGAACACTTTAAAGTCGTTATTGAGGCATTGCTTAGAAACCTTTGAACATCAAAACATTTGATGCATCAAATTGATAAATTTTATAGAAAGAAGTGTTTGAGTTTGGACAATAACTAAGATCAATTAATTTGTATGTTTGCTATCAATGTATTTGGGTAGCTTTACACATGTTCATGTCACATCATATATCTTTTTGTTAATAAGAGTCATATGATTATGTGACATATAAAAGATCCCTTGAGTACCGATCTGGCTTAGATTCTATAGGCAAAATTAAATCTCGGCATATCTTTAACATCCCCATAGAGCTCAGATTAATTGTAATCTGAACGCCACCAAAATTGGTAGCGAGAGTCGCCTGGATGGTGCCACAGGTTAGGTTAGGTTTTGAATATCGTCGCACTAGAGCTACACGAGGGCTATTGGCGGCGGGCGTAGTATTTTAGAACCACGGATCGTGCCACAGAAAAGTGGCTCTCAGTTCTGGGGAATATGCCAAGTCTGCAAATTCTTAGCCTCCCATAACGCAGCCCTGTTGGCAAAAAAGACCCCCCCCCCCATTTCTTCTCTACAGAAATATGCGAGAGCGCACGGATTTAATATGTTTTTTTTTTAACAATATGTATCAATAAGATTTTTGCTGCATTCTCAAAAGGATATAGAATTAAGTTTAAAATTAAAAATAATTTGTTTATTATTGGACTTGATTTTCCATTATTCACAAGAAAAAAGTCATTTTTATTTTGTTATTAAACTATCTTTAAAGTTTTTTTAAATATTTTTTAGTGTATAAAATGTTTCTGTGATTGAAAAAAAAAGTTTTTTTAAATGTATCATGTTTTCTGATTGTAATAAATATTTTTTCCACTCGAATTTACGTATATTTTCTTCGAAATAAAAAAAAAAGGGGGGGGGGGGGTTGACCGCGTCAATTATACTATTCAAACTAAAAGTAAATAGTGAAAGTTCTGAGTTCGTTATGTATGACTCAGTGCTTAGAAGCCTTTCAACATGCATTCGTTAAATTTTAAAATTTTATAGAGGGAAATTCTTAAAGTCTGAAATTGCACAATTCTATTTTTCTTTTTTCTCTTTTCTAAAACTTTTATTCTAAGATAATTAAATATTTATATTTGCCATTTTTGTGGGGTATCTTTATACGATAATGTAATTGTGCTATGATTAGTTCTAAATTCCTTATTCATAAAATATTTACTTTTCAATATTAATCTAAGAAACATTTTTTTATTTAAAAAAAAATGCAGAAATCACAACTACAAAGAGTTCTTGTATGAGTAAGAAACTAGACTATATGTTTAGAAATAGAAAATATATACATTTTTCTAAACGTTTTGAATATTGTGCTTCCCTCTGTTGGAATGTATAGAAATGAGAATCAGTTTGTTAAACGATGTGATTGGGCTCTTCTGTTAGCAAATGATAATTTGTAATTATTACTTATCCTATCATTTTGGGACTAATTCAAAAGCCTTCGATTGCACAAGGTGACAGCTGTTTTGGTGTCTAATATTTTATAACTGATATAAGTTATATTTTGGTTACTCATTATAGATATGAAATCGTTTTTCCCTAACAGATCAATTTTCTAGATATACGTATTTTGAGTCCAATAAATTCTCGAAATAAAATAAAAACGATATTTTATTTTGAAAAGTTTTTCTTCAATGTAATATTTGTTTCATACGCGATTTTTTTTAAAATTGAATACTAATCTGGTTTCCGTTTTTCTCTGTACCTCTAACGGTTTAAGTCACAAAACGAATTTTTTATCTGAAAAAAAGTTTGCATGTTCCCATTTTTACATAAAAAGTCATATTGTGACAAAACTTTAATGGTAAGAGAAAACGGGGAAACCTCATTCTTATTTAGCACCAACAGTTATATACAAAAGAAACACTAACATAGGAAGAAAAACTTTATTTTACAAACATAATGCAAACGAACATATTCTTTTCATAGAAAGAAAAATATAGAAAAGAAACGTTTGAGAAAGACGTTCAAAATTAATTAAAAAAAATTATTTTTAGTGTTCCTTCGACACTAAATAACTGGTGAATATTTCAAAAATTAAGACCGTTTAAAAAAACTTTTTTTTTATGTTTAGGATAAGGGATTAAATAAAGGTAGTAAAAGAGTGAAAAAATTGTATTCAAGTTGTATCGATTGCATTTATGCTGCTCCTCTAAAAAATTATCATTATTCCTTATGTCAACTAAGTACGGGAAAGTGATAAACCATTTGTTTTTGTAAAGCAAATTAATCAACACGAATAATATTTTTATGTAGCAATTTGCCAATTTTGATGTATCTGTGATGAATGGAATAAATGTGTGTTAAAATAGAAGAAGCACCAATAAGATGACAAAACGGAAATAAATAAAATACTCTTTTTCAAAGATAAATGACAAATTTTGATTTTATATGTTAAATTAATTAAAAATTTAGAACGTAGTACGATTTAAGTACTAAATACATAGATAAAATATTAATAGATATAGTAGTTTACATACTACATTGAATGATAATGATTTTGTTAACAAGCAGAATCAAGACTTTCCTTTCACTTAAAAATTAATGATTCTGAAACAAATACTTCAGCTCTTTGAAAAATAGTAGAAGTACTTCGTACAAGTTCCTATAAGTATTTTTTATGATTGAAGTAATTATAAAATAATGGCAAGGAAACGGTTGTGTAAATATAATTTATAAAAATAGTTACATTGTAAACTTATCCATCATAAACTGTTATGAGGTTTTGTAAATGTTACTTATTTCGCTATGAACATGAAAAGTAATAATACAAAAGGTATAACCGTAATAAAAACTAACGACACTCTGTGCACATGAAAATATTTTTAATATCCCTTAATTTCGAATTGTGTTTCTCTTTAGCCATTTAAAAGTATAACTTCTAATTGCGAAAAGTTTTAAATGCAGTCTCTATTTCGTTAATTAAGAATAAAGCTGATCCGCGAAGGAAAACTTCACAACGGAAATTGCAATAATTAGGAGAGATTTCTTTTTGACTGGTTTCGAAAACGAAAAGGAACTGTCGTATAATAATCTCATCAACATTGAAATTGCGACAATGATGCCTTAAAATTAATTTCGCTGGAGGTGAGTTTAGCATAATAAAAATTTAAATAAATTGTTTTAAATGAGCTTTTCGAGTCTGTGTATTTGCCGTCATTAAATTAAATTATTTATGACCATATAGTTTTAGGAAAATGCATTTATTTTTCTTGTAGTAAAATAATCTATTACTATTCAATTTCTTTAAAAGATAATAATTCCCAGAAATGTTTAGGTGAATTCAAGAAAAAACCCAACAAAGAAAATACTGCTTAATTTATTTATTTGTTATTTTTTTGTTTTATATAAGATGCAAAAAACAAAAAGGGGGGGGGGGTGTTAAAAAATTTTATTACTAACTTTTATTACTATTACTGAAATAAAATATTATAAAGAACTTAATGGAGCTTCTACTTTTTCAAAAGGCCTATTATTTTCAATTAAAAAATCCAATTTAAGATTGCCAGTATTCCATGAATTTCAGAAAAAAGCATAAAAGTCGTTATACTTATCTCAAAAATTGAAAGATCTTTGATAAAAACATAAACAACTCAAATTTCATTGAATTTTTATCTTGCTTTGATATTTCTTTCAAATGCAAGGTGATTTCTTTATAACAACGATTGGGAATATTGATTTCGTGCTTGTTTTAGTAAATATTGTAAACAAGAAAGTTGTAAATTATATCTTAAGTTATTGTTCTGAACGTTTTAAATAAATTTTATTAAAGGTAAAAAGTATTATAATAATCGTCATTTAAAAGTTTGAATATATATATTTTTTTCAAATTTTCTACCAGAGACATTGAACCCATTGCGTTTCACAATCTGTATTGATTGCACGACTATTGATTACAAAATTTATATTAACGGGTTGTTTATTTGTTTTAACCATTAACGAAGATTATGTGAATACCACTAACACCTTCATTTCCGAATGAAAACGATAACTTAAGTTTTTTTAAATGAGTTTCTGTCTAACATAAAATTGTTCAGAACAATATGTTCTTCATTTGTCTTATATTTTGTTTATTTAAAAACTTAAACATAAAGTTTATATGCGCGGGGCAAATTCCTTGCCAATCGCCGTTAATAGGTAGATGCAAATCCATAACTAATTTGTTTACCTCTCTTTTGAATCCGAGTCCCTTTCAACATTGATTTACGGTTGAGTACTTTATTCTTATCGTTTACTTCTCCGCCACCTGCATATGATCATCCTAATTACGATTCCCCGTATTGACACGTCACAATAGCGGCCACGCGTTCTTGTGTACGCTAAAGCTCTGTATAATCGGTTATTATTTACGATATCATTGTCGTGTTTATTTTTATGCGTTTTTAATGGGGATTCCTTTGTTTCCTGCTCGGACATTGTGACAGGGCGAGGGGGGACTGTTCGCTCGAGAGGCATTTCGAATGGTAAAGATGTGCAGCTGAACTGACGGAAGAAAGTATGAACTCGTGAAGATTGTATTTTTGTTTAAAAGGTGAGGGGCACTTTTATTATTTATTATAGTGATTGATACTATTAGATTCTTTAAACGATATTAAAAATAACTTAATGTTAAAATTTTGCAATGAAGTATAAAATGATAACATCTCTCATTTGTCAGTCCCAATTTTAGAGGGATGATCAGTCCAAAAGACTAATGCGTAAGTTTTGAAATCGACATCTCTTCGAAAGTATTTGGCATGCAACCATATTTTCAGTCGGCATGTGGAGGAATGGTCATAACAATAAAATAAAACAAGTTTGAAAATATCATCTGGTTCCTTAAAAATTGATTCTTTAATTTTATTTCCACCAATATTTTGTAGACGGCAACTCTACTTTTTTTTAAACTGTAACAATTAATTATTATATGACCAAATACTGTCATTGCCCTAAAAAAAATTTTCTTTTTCTGCTTTGACTATTCTTATACAGGTTAAATCATACTTACATGGCAAAGCAATACTTTTTAAGGAGTTGCGATTTTAAAACTAACGAATTAGCTCTATGAGACTGAGCAGCTGAGCATCCGTCTTAAAAACCTTGCCAAAGCATGTCATCTCTACTAATTCCCAATGCTTGTGTCCCAAAACTAGTTTTTCTTATTTCGGCGATTAAAAAAATCATATAAAAATTTTCTTAAGGCATATAATACTTATCAACACTTGAAATAAAAAAATATAAAGTTAAATTTCAAGTGTGACTCTTCATTGACTTAACTAAAGCATATATTATAAAGCTATGCACAAAAATTTTCTTTCTATGTTTACTTATTCATTTGTTAATTTTTTAAAAAATAAATTACATTTCGTTTAAATAATATTTTATAATTAACGTATGTCATAATTTACTTTTAAAACAATAAAAAAACATTTACAATTTAAGCATAAGGATGCTGATTTGTAGTCAAAGTTCTTAAGAATTACAGTTGTAATAATTACGTCTTTTATAAACATAAATTTATTTTAAACGATGCCCAACTAATTCTACCCATTTCTAGATGTCTTCTTAGTTCGTGAGATGGGACAAGATATCAGCAAGATCGAAAAGAGCGCTGCTCCTCTCTCCGAATTTCGCAGAAATAAGCTTCTCTATGAATTCAACACTTTTTACGGTGAATTCAATTTCCTGTTTTTTGTAAATTATAATGAATTCGACTTTCTATTAAACATTTAATTGGTTTCTGGGAAAATTAAACGATTATTAAAAAGAAACGGAAATGTCAAACAAATTTCTTTTCTTGATTTCTTTAATTTATCCCCTGAAGTATTGTGGGGGAGGGTGGTGTAAATTTTTTATTATATTTCTCTAATTGTTAAAGTGTTTTTTAGATTTGAACAAAGATGGGGTGATAACGGAATCTGACTTTTTTATGGTACAAGAGGTAATTGCTTTTGAATAAATACATGATTTTCGCAAAAAACAGTTGTTTAATATGAATGGTGATACTTATATACATTGCAATTAAACTTGTGGAAGTGATATTCTTTATTAAAAAAATATTTTTTATTTAATTATTATTATTTTTCAGTACATAGTTTTCTTACAAATTTATGTTTCATGTTGATGTAAAAAATTTCAAGTTTACTAAAGAACTATAATTTGTTTCAGAATTTACGTAGTTTAAGATGAAAAAAAAGTAGGTTAAGCCTATGATAACTATCATTTGTTTTATACATTCATTACAAGACATAATAAATTACTTTATACAAATTATTTGAAAGATAAATTTACCCCAGAAGACCATATGATTTTATTGTTAAGTTATTCTATTTTGGTAAACTTGTATAGACAATCGAAAATGGATAATCACATTAGAAAAGTGACCGTTTGATAGATAGTCACGATTTTGATTACCTGTGTGTAGGTTGCTTTCAGTCTACGATTTTATGATTACGGAAGGTGTGGTAGACAGAAAAGGTTAAAGGAATTGGAAAACAAATTACAGATAAAATTTTAAAGTATTTTGCCAATACATTGAAATAAATTCAGAAATATTTTTTTTGCCCATAACTAAAATGTTTTTGTATATAAGAGATCTTTCTTCTATTAATGACAAGTTTCTGATCAAATGGGAAACGTTTCTTTTATTTTAAAAGTTAAGAAGCTGAATTCATCTGATGCTCACGCTAATGATTCTATCTCATCCCTCATAACATGAAAAAGATGTGAGAAAAATTCCATTATAACCATTTCGTTAAATATTGGGCTATAGTATTTGCAATAAGAATAAATCTTCTCTTTAATCCAACACCTATTTCCAGTAATCCTTTGAATCGGACATATATTCGAACATTTTAGAAATGCTCAAAAATGTGTTTGAATACTACAGAAAGATTTTTCCGAAATACTCGGAATCGTTTCTGAAAACTCAATGCACCGTAGCTGGCTCCATACATTCAGAAACGTTTCCTAATCTTTTTTAGTGCAGGTATGCACTCACAATGATGTTAGTTTAGTATATTTTATATCAGTACAAAGACTAAGAAACTTTTTGAAATTAAAAGTGAGATTTGTTAAATATTTTGTTAACGAAACTAATCTAATTATTGTCATGTACAGTATGTGTGTAAGCTCAACGGTTGGCAGCCGGGCTCTGAGAAATATGAAATGACAGAAGACCTCTTCCGTTCCATATGGGGATCGCTAAAGACGGAAGCCGATGAGGACGGTGACGACGCAGTCACAGCAGACGAGTGGGTACGAAAACTTTAAGTAATAGTTTAGTTTATTAAAAATTAATTTAAGGTAAGATTTTGGCCTCCTAACTTTACTGGTAATACATACAAATTTGAATATAAGTTCTATCGGATTCCAATAAATTATTTGTCTCAATATATTCATGTTTTGAAAATCAATAGTTAACTAATGTCAACGATTAATGTCTAATTGACGATTAATCACTAGTTAATTAAGTCAACGATTAATGTCTGTAATTTAGACATTTTGTCATTGTATCTTACATTCAAGGGCTGATTTAAGCACTAAAGATAGGAAATAGACATAAAAAGGGAAGATTAAATGGCGAATGTTTATCCTTTCATTAAGGTGCTATATTACGGTTTTCTTATTTGATTTTTAATTCAGATATAAATAAAGATTCGAAAAAAAAAAGTATTCAAATGTGCTGAAGATATTGATGTTCCACTGATGGAATGAAAAAAAAAAGAATCTTTATAAAACATTTTGGTTTTGCAGGTGAAAATGTGGGAGCAACTGGATAAGACATTACGTGGAGGTGCAGGTGCCTTACCTGAATGGCTGACCACATATTTGTGGTGCAGGTTTAACATATACGACAGAACAGGTGAGAGAAACTGTTCCACCGAATTCATAAAAACACATTGTTGAAAAAAAAAACTGTGCAGAAAACTTGCAGCAAGTAGAAGCAAAATTAAAAGATTCATCAGATTAAATTTCAAAGCATCATAAACAAAAAATTTAATTGAAATACTTTTATATTTAAAGAAATTAAGTTTTAATGAAGCATTATATAAATACAAGTTTCACACGTGTTAATAAAATAAGTTACTAAAAGAACTAGAATTCCATTAAATATCGGAATTCAATAAAAAATGTAAGCTGCGTCAAAAGGAAAATTAATCATTTATTAAAATAAAAGTTAATAAGTCCTTTACAAAACAACTTGAATTATGATATTAATTAGCTATAAACTAAAAATAACGATGTTCAAAATTCTCCAAAAAACTGCTTCTATAGAGTTAATTTCATGAACACGCTTCGTTTGTTTCTATGCATTTAATAATTTTTCGGTTGTATAATTAATTTTGGTTGGGTAGATTATGAGTCTATTCGGTAAAACAACAACTTCTCTTTATATTCATAAAAGATATTAAAAAATAAAATAGTTGTCTATATAAGTTCTATTAAAAAATAACAGTTAAATTCATGCACACACAATAGTTCTGCAAAAGTTCGAGCAGCATTTTTTATCATTCATGTTTTTTACTTTAAAAATGAAATTTAATGTAATTGAAATGCAATTTTTTGTTAAATTGTTTTAGCGGATGGGGCAATAGATGTAGAGGAATTTTCTTACATACTGGAAAATTTTGGCATACCTGAACGGCAATCAAGACAGTGTTTCATAATGATGACTCTCGTACGTAGAAGAAATAATATTTTTTTGTGGAATGAAAAGAAATTAATCGTTGTACTTATTTTGTATTTTATTTTTATTAAATATTTTCATTAAATTTCATACTTTATTCAGAATGCTTCGATAAATAATACAGATTAGACAGAGTGGATTTGTGTGCAAAAATGTTCTCCAAATTCGGAAAGTAGTTTAAAAATCAATTTTTTTTAAAGGAGTCAAAATTTCACATGCATGGAGGTCAAGGTAATAGTTTTTTTTATTTTTTAAAAAATATGTATGTCAAAAAAGGCCCTTTTATCTCTTATTGAATATAATCCCAAATAAAAATTAGATTCAATATCTATTTTTTCTTGTTATTATATTTAAAACAGTGTATTTGTTTTTGAATCATAGAAATATGAAATTTTGGTGATAGTTCGTAGAAGTCGTACGAAAAACTTTTAGTTTTAGTGACATTGAGAGTTCTGCTTGATCTTAAAACACAAAGTGCAATTTTAAAACTTCATATTGAGTAGTACTGCATTTATTTAACAATTATGAATTATCAAAGAGTTTAAAAAATAAGAATAATTCGATAAAGGTTAAAAAAAGTTAATTTTCGAATTGCCTTTTACTAATAACTTTCGAATTACCTTTAACTTCGCGAAAATTTTCAAGAAATTTGTTGTATATCATGCTATTTAATATTTTTTCTTTTTACTTGTTTCAGAATGATACTAAGCCTTTGGATTTCGCCTATTTCTGCGAACTTGCCATTGAATACTATACATCAGACGAGCCGAGTGCGCTTGGCAACTTTATTACAGGGAAGCTCAATTTCTAGATTCAGAGAAAGAAACTCTTTATTTGTTTATTTCAAAAATAAGCTACTTATAAATGAAGAAAAGTCTAGTTAACTGGTAATGTTGTATTTCACTGTTTACAAGAAAAAATGTTGACACGTTAGTTTACTGAAAACTCTGATATTGATATAAATGGCTTCTTACCCCGCCTACCTGTATATCATTTTTGGTATTTTAAGCTATCAAAATAAAATGAAAGAGAAGTAATTTGATAGCTCTCTCTCTACTTAAAAACACTTTTTTGGTAAAAATATGGATCTAGCTAATTCATATTTAAATTAATATTGTTTTAGTCTGTACTGTTTTACTTAAATAAAAAAATATATCTATTTTGTGTCAATTATCATGATTAACAAACAAACAAACACTTTATTAATACAGAACAAGCATATAGAAAAAAATGTTCGTCACAAGGGGGCTAACTGTAAGCAGTGCAATAATTTCTTTTTAGTTTGTTAAGGGGAAATAAGCGAGGGTCTCCGAATCGAAGTGCCTCTGTGTTAATCTAATGGCAATAAAAAATGATAAGCCACATTTATCCATCTGTATTGAATATTTTACAAACGGCTTTTTTAATATTATTAACATATCTATCTTACTATCCATCATCTCTATTTTTGGTTCCATCATCTCTATTTTTGAAATAGGTTCTAATATTAAAAAAAAGTATTTTACAACAAAATATTTGTACCAATTTCAAAAAGTGGGATTTTTTTAAACCTTATATGTCAGATACATTTGTTATATATAAAAAAAAACGTTTGTAAAAATATTCAATACAGTCGGAGTGATATGGCTTAGACTATTATATTTTCCTATTGGATTTCCTACCTCCAGGCCTTCTCATATTTCTGCATTAAAGACATAAATTGGAATTAATGACTAAACAAGGTTTTAAAAAGCTGTCAAATAATAATGCCGTGGGTGGATAAATCGTCTTATCTAGTATACTTTCTTATTGGTTGTCGTTATTCAGTGCTTAAAAAATCCAGTGAAATGTCAGATACGATGGTTCACCTGCCCATGTGAGAATAGTCGATGGAAAAAATGTTGAAAAGTTTACGAGCATGGTTTTTAGAATTGCAAATATTTATTTAAAATTATGATGATCCCTGTTTAAAGCACTGTTTAAACAGTAATTCAAGGCGAATTCAAATGTACGCAAACCCATTTTTATTTTCTTCTTTTGAAAATAAGTTACTCTGTAATCAGCATAAGCTCATTTGTATTCTATTGTAAGTTTAAACTAAAGTTGAAGTTAAAAATGGCTCGAAAAATACCCTGAAGATGACAAAAGAGCCCACATTTATTGGTATTTTGTGGCAACCGAGAGATAATTTGTTCCTAAAGAATGGAATTGTGAGTAAAGACGTTCCATTCTCTTGGGGAAGCATGGAGAACAGTTTCAGGTTGTTAGACAATGGAATTTGCATTCGAATTTTCCATTTGAAAGAACCTTCGAGTGAAATTGAATTCGAGTATTTGGAAATTGGATTGCGGAATACGTGATTGAAGATCAACTCTGATCTTTGCTCAAGAGAGGAGCAAAAGGTTTTCTGTCTCTCCTTACAATAAATTAACTCTTGCAATTTTTATGAGTGGAGGGAGATTTAACTGTTTGGTTGACTTTTTAACTGTTATGTTCATTAAATTGAGTCTAACCTGCCTGAAAGTTTTCTTATATTTACTTGATTCAAATTTCATTTTGGTAGGGTATATCAGAAGAATTCAATGTAATTAAAATTTTAAAGTGTTATTCGAATTCATTAAAAATTTATGTGAAAGTGAAACAACATTTAAAAACATTAAGTAACGTTAAGTAATAAAAACTTAACGCAATTGAAGAGATTTTTTTTCAGGGCAATGTACGTGTAGTCTATACAATGCTTAGATTTAAGAGAAAAAAATCTTTTTGAAATATACTTTTTTCCAATACCATAAAATAAATATTTTTGTTGTTTAAAATTAATCAATTTTGAGCTGCTAGGGAATAAACTTTTTTAGTTTAAGAAGAAGCAAGAGGTAATCACTTCTAGTAGTAAGGACAGAGAAACTCTAGTCTTAAAATATAAGATTAGGCATTAAGCTTGTGCTCAGTTAGCTTGAGACTTAAAGGAGTAATTTCAGTCCTACGTCCATATTTGAGCAGTAATTCAATATGAAAAAACAAGACGACATGAAATTAGAGATAAGTAAGAAACATTTTTCTGAAAATCATCACCAAACATCCAATGCGCTGCGATATTGGTAGGAAAAAAATTGGAATACAAGTTGGAAAATAAGTTGGAATTTCTCAATTTATTTCTGGGATCAAACGTCATAATTTTTTAAGAGAAACACGAAATTTCAATTCAAAACTGTTCAAAACCAGGAATTATTTCGAATTAGGGTTTTCTATTTTTGATATTTTATGAAGCATAACATCTCCATTTAATTGAAATTGTTGAAATAAGATTGCTAATACTAATGCATAGATAAATATAAAGAGATTTTCTTTTTTGAATATTGATTTTTTTTTCACCATAAATTAGGTTTTATACATTCAGCGACAAGTTTTTTGTTATATGAGGTGTAAAAAAAATTTTTAAGAAAAAAATCTGATTTTACCACTTTGTCTTGACAACTAAGGCTAACCAAGGATAGACCCTTTTATCAAACCTTTTTTTATCAACATAAAAAAAACCGAAGAAAATATTTGCACATATCAAAAAGTATGTATTTTAGAATCCAATTTATATATTTGACTTACATACATCTTATTCTCAAATGAATTCGCAGACATGGTAGCCTGGCTTGATTGGTAGACACAAATTAAATTTCCCCCGTATCTAACCAATGACTGGTTGGAATCGATTGAATTTTTTAAGGGAACCTCACAATTACTAGAATTAAATTACCATAGATTTTTTTCTTTTTAATACTATTATTGAATTTTCTGAACATTTCAAAAAGGTAACTCATTGGTGGTCGTTTAGGAGGAAAAAATATTAGAAAGCGTTGCTATAATATACACTCATATTTACCTTAGTTTATGATTTTTTAAAATCCCCCAGACCATTGCAATTAAAAAAATATCATCTTTACATTGATAAGCCAAACTTTTTTTTTGTTTTGCCCGTCACCAATAGCAGCAAAGCCAAGCCGACTACCGGTCAACTCGAAATGACAACCAGTTTTCCCCAAAAGAGGACAAAATCTGTTGTCATGTTGAATTTGGTATGATATGGTATGGTATGATATGGTATGATACATATATATTCCAGCTTGTGTGCTTGTTCATAGAACCGCTTATAAGCTTTCGTCAAGTGGGACAGACACAGAAAGAAATTTTGCAGTCACAAAGAAATGAATAACACATAGATTTTTTTCAAATAACAATATTTATTGACTGTCAAAACAAGTGTCCATGCTGACCGTTAGGAGGATTTTTTTTTGCTTATGAACCCGACCTCAGCAGCTCCAAAGGCTAGTACACTAACCATTCAGCCACCGAGGCGGCTGTTGAATTTAGTAGATGCGGTAATTTGATAATCGAATCGTTTCCGACTGTCGATTTCTAGCCTCCTTTGGGAACTTTAACGCAACCAATTACGCCTCGTATTTTAGAAATCTGTTCAATTGACGATAGTAGATATTTAGTAATGACATTGTGCAGCCATATTGAGCCTTATTGAACGAACGAAACATTTAAAAATCAATAATAGTTAAACTTTTATTGTCATTCTTGTTATTCAAACGAGGTTATCAAAACTGCTAAAATATATTCTGCTTATCTATAACAAATTTCGAATACATGCGGAATTCAAACATCTGTGAACAATTTCGTAGCTTTGATAAATCCCATTGATTTGAGTTTTAGTACAAAATATATTTGAAAGTTTATTACAGAAGTATTATGTTTTAGGTGTGCAAATCTTCATAACCATGAAGTTAATTGCTTTATTCCTATTATTTTCAGTCAAACTGGTAAAACTTTTTTCTTTATGTGTTGACATTATTTTAATTCAATTTTATACTTATTAAGAACTTTTATTTTAAAGCAGCATTTTCATAATCACAAAGTTTGCAGATGATGCGTTATTTTGCGAGCAATTTAAAGGTGCGATAATTATATAGAATTAATTAATTTTAGTTAAGTAAAATAATAAAGAAAATATTACAATACTTATCCTACAATTTCAAGGGTCGTTAATAAGAATACAAAGTGAAAACTTTCCTTTCTTGTAAATATGTAAGCTCTTTATACAATATATAGAATTATTGGTTTTGCTGTCCAGATTCTTAAAGAGTTTGTTTAAAAAATACCTCAATAAGTTCATTTAACAACAGTGGCTCGCCAAAATACGAGGGAGATGCGCCATGAATTTTATGTTTTCTTTTTCAAAAGCAGATGGTGATGTTGTTATGTTTTTCACAGTTATCTTATCACACTTTCATATATCGTTCTAAAACGATACTTATAAATGTTAGGAGTTCAAAGATATGAATTGATTTTTTATAGTCATAATCATCTCGACACTTGACAATTAATTATTATTTAAGTGACTTAAGATGTGTGTAGATTTAAGATATGTGTAAACTAAAGTGGCCTATGTAATTTTTACGGAACACTGAGTCTTATTTTTAAAGTTTGATTTATATTTTCTTGTAAACATTATAATTTTCTTGAAAACATCTAATCAAAATTTAGGAAATGATAACTGCATAAAAATTGTTAAATTTAAAAAGTTGAGAGAAGATCCTTTAAGAAAATTTCTAAACTACCTATCTTTTCTCTTAATGAAAAAAAAAAGTAGCATAGTAGAATTTTTGATTACCTCTTTCGTATAGCGATTTATGTGGAGTTTTTTTTATGATATGCAAACACATGCTTGTAGGGACATTTAAGAAAATTGCCGTAAAGGGTACGAAATGAAATTGTTTTTTTCAATATATGTTTCATGCTAACCAAGGCCTGCTGCCAGATGAAAGAATTAAGATGCTTCAAAACTACTGATTGTGATGTTGGACAATGCTGCGTTGCTCGAAGCATATTTGGTTTCGACAGAGGCGATTGCAAATATTTCAGTAAAATAGGTACTGTAACTCTTCGCCAAATAATATTTTACATTTTCATTATTTCGAAAGTATAGATTGATTGAAATATGCTAGGTTAAAAAAACATACATTGTATGTTGATAACAATTTAAATTGTATGGTATGGTATGATACATATATATTCCAGCTTGTGTGCTTGTTCAGAGAACCACTTATAAGCTTTCGTCAAGAATTTAAATTGTTTGCTTGTTCATTCTTACGTCTCGGAAATTCGTCGGGCGTTCTTTGAAGTTTTACAGCAACCGTGCAGGTCAATTATGGGCTTTTATTTAAAGCAGTTTTGATCGAAATAATTTGATTTGAATTATTTTTATGTGCTACAGAGGAGACACAGAGTTTTATATAAAACGAACAAATCAGACTAATAATAAATTATAGTTGCATTATAAATATTATTATTATTCGATTAAGCTGTTTCGGGCTTTCCAGGATAAGTTAAATTTTACACGTAAATTATAAGTAAATTTACTCTACCTGACTGAAACGGAACACATGTCTAAGATATTTAAAAGTTTTTAAATTTCCATACATGGATAACAGAATTTAAAAGAGATACCATTTCATTTGGAACATTCAATTAACTAAAACTTTTTTCAAGAATACAAAATTATAGAATTAAATTATACCACAAAAGTATTAAAAACTTATTTTTTAGGTCAAAATTGCAGTTCCGAAAGCCTATTTAGACTAGATCAGTATTTTCTGTTCTGCCCATGTGAGCAAGGACTTTCTTGTGAACCAACTGAAATAAAAGAACTGCCTAAGGTAAGCAGATCGAACCGTTTTACGAATTTACAAACATTTCTGAAATAGTTTTTAATTAAGATATCCATATTGCAAAATCATTTTTTTAAAGAAATAAATTATTAATTTCTGATTATTTGGAAAAAAAATTAGATTTTAGCAAATGTGCCTAGAAAGTGTGTTGCATGATTGAAAACTGCATGTGTACTTTTCAATGTAACAAATATGATGTTTTTTTTTTTTGCACACATGTAAGTTATATTTACAGCAAATAATGAATTTTTTACCATTCATGTTGTTAGTTGTAAATACAGCGATTTTTATACTTGCTGTTTATTTACAGCAATAATTTTCCATTTTAACAGTAAATCTTTTATATTTGCTTGTTTGCTTTATATTATTTAAGCATCATACGCTTTCCCAATATACTATCTTCCAAAAGTATTTTTTGCCCGTATCGACCACTTAATTACTTTCAGAGACCGATATATTGGGAAAATAACTGCTGGTGAAATAGCTGATATAAAGGGATAGTAATAGAGTGAAGTTATGTCTTCATAATGTATTAAAAAAACATTTTAAAATTAATTTAATCCCTGACTTATTTTGAAATCAAATGCTCATGAAATTTAAGATTATCGTAAGGAAGAATAATGCGCACAATACGAAAAAAAGCGAAGTCCAACGCTCAGAAGGGTTTAAGAAAGGGTTACAATTTTAATTTTTTGTATCACATACTAGTCAATTGAATAAGTTCATTGTTGAAGATATTAAAATAATATTTTTTAAAATAGATTGGAACAATTAAAATCGACGAAAGATGTGTTGAAGGACAACAACAGTAGTACCTATTCCAAACCAATTCTTCCAGAAGACTAAAGACTTCTAGAGGAGATTTATTGAGTATTATATCATGAAAATCCTTTATTTCAACGACTATATATTTGCACATTTTATTGATGAAATAATTGTATTTTTTTATGATTGTGTATGCTTCAATAAAAAAATAATTTTAAAAGTTTCTAAGCTTTTAAGTAAATCTATGTATATTACAAAGGAATAAAATGTTTGCATGAAAATACTTGCAGTTGATTATTGATTTTTAGACAATCGAACTATATTTCAGCTGTGGGGCATAATTGTCTCATTGAAACCCATTGCACTAATTGAAATTTGGTTTCCTTGTATAGTATGTCACTGATTAAAAAAAAATGTTTGCCTTGCAGATAATTGAAGTTTTTCTACTTATAGAGTCACAGCGGGGAATGATGGATACCGGGGATTTCAAATCGAAGTCTTCTCTCTGTGTTAATCAGAGGGAAAAATAATTTTCTAAGCCAAGTTACTATTACTAGTATTACCAGAATTAAGTATTTTTATAAAGTAAATGTAACTGATTTACTAGGTTCAATATTTCCAATTTTTGAAATTGGTTCGTATACATTATTTTAACTTTTAATGAATAAAATATTCGAACCATTTTTAAAAAGTGATATTATAGAACCCAGTAATCTATTTATATTTATCATATAAAAAACCGTTTGTAAAAATAATCAATACAGCCATGTAATTTGGCTTTTAAAATAATTGTTCCCCTTAGATTAACGCAGAACGTAGACTTCGACCTGGCTGGATTTATTTGTACATTTCTAGGTATAAACATGTTTAGAATTAAATGTTAAAGCTTATAAGCGGTTCTCTGAACAAGCACACAAGCTGGGGTATATTTGTACCATACCATAGAATTAAATGTTCTGTACAATAATATAAAATAATTACAAACTATGAAATAAGTTAAGGGAATGTACTAATTTGTGTTTGAAGAACTGCTCTTAGGATATATATTTATTTTGGACAACCCAAACATACAAGTCAAAATGGTAGAATTCTGTAAGATCTAGGACAATTTCATATCTGTCGCCAAGGCAACCACGAATTTTATACATTCTTCAATTCACTACAGCTCAATTATGAAAGTCAGTCATTACAATAGATATTTATGCAACTAGTGCGAAAAGTAATGCTTTTTAAAACAAGTGGATTTTATTTCACGAGCGAGGTACGAGCGAGTGAAATAAAGACACGTGTTTTAAAAAGTTTACTTTTCGCACGTGTTTCATACACTATTTTTTATAATTGCGTGAAAAAAATCAAATCTCATTGGTTCAAAAATAATTCACGTGCTAATTAGACTAAAATAGACTAAGAGATGTCAAGGAAAACAACCAATGATCTCGCAGTTCGGAGCGCGTGACGCTATAAAAAACCAATAAGCGTGTTTCAACATTTTGTCAAAGAAAGCAACCAATGAACTCGCAGTTCGAAGGGCGTGACTTAAGAAATATTCCCATCGCGAGAAAAAATAATTTATTGATTCAAAAATAATTCACGCGCATAATATTTTTAAATACAGCAGATCGATAAATCTTTGGAGTAGTATGGTTTGGATCGGTTTCCAATCAAATCGAAAAACATGACGGTTTTCCGATCAGATTGGAACCCCATCCAAACCCGCCAACCATACTTCGACTCGATTCAAGAGTAGGACCGCTTCCGTCTCTCATCTACAATCCACACTTTGGATCACTCTCCAACAAACCTGAAACCAGTTCATAAAACACTTTCCTTTTTTTTTTTCTCTATATCAACTTCCAACTCACGTATTTCCGACAGCGTAGTCATTGAATATCTGATCTTTCCTAACTTGCTGTAAAAACGCCTTTCGGCAATTTCACCCGACCACGAAAGAAAAAAGATCTGAAATAGAATCTTGCTTTAGATGTTCAGCTCCGCTTCGTTGATGTGTGCGCGCCTAATGGACCCTCGCGCCTCATGGACTGTCGAAAGGTGAAGCTGTAAGTAATTTTCTTTGTTGAAGGAATCAGTCAATTCGTGATCTAAAATGTAGTGGATAAAACACATTTTAAAGCATGATAAATCTAATGTTACTGTTTTTTTTTTCGACATCTAAAACACAGAAAAAATTATAATATTTTATGTTTTACTCGGGATTTAAGTTGGATGATATTATTTCTGAGCAGGCATCCAAAGCAATTAGGAAAATAATTGATTTTTGTCGTTAAGGCGAATATTATTTCTTAGACTGTTACTTACCTTGTATATTGGTCTTACCTTGGCCATGATTAGCTTTGATCTCAATTTTTTTTGCAACCCATTCCAGTCCGCCCAGGAGGCTGGTTGCTCGAGATCGCTTTTTTTATTTAAGAGAGGTATCGCCGTCTAAAAAAATGGCCCTAGGTCCTCTCTCCCCAGGTTTTTTCAACCTTAATGGGGTCTTACCTTCTGAGTTAGATGACTCTGGTAGACATATGATGCGTGCGCCTCCGATAATTGTGACCTGGATTTGGATTTGTTTGAATTATCGTCGCACTAGAGCTACCCGAGGGCTTTTGGCGACTCTGTGACCTGGAAGTAAATGTAGCATGTCGTTAGCAATCCTGAAAAAAGATGCTTGTTTTTACACAAGAACAAGGCATAGCTCAAAGTAAAGCTTAGCGGTTTTACTACAAGATTCAGATATTGAAGAACGAGATGCTAACATTTACTTACTTGATCTGAAAAAAGGGATCCATTCTCCATAGCTCGTGGTAGGAATCTAATATTCTTTTAAAAAATATAAAATAAATGATGTAATGATAATATTATGTAGTCTAAGCTTAAAAAAAGGAGAAATACATTTTTTTAAATGCAAAATTAACATTTATTAATATGAAAACAGTTACAGAAATGTATTAATATCAAACATGTATATAAAACTACATTTTTTTAATTGAAAACAGTTACGAAAATGTATATATAACTACATTTTTTTAAGAAAGGACAAGTTCACTAAATTTTGAACTTTCACAGTTCGTTAAGAAAATCACACATGTACAATACAAAGCCATCACCACATTGAAGAATAACATATTTTTCCGGTCGTTATCTCGTTTATGCGATTCAAAGTAGAGAGAGGGTAAAAAACAACTTTCGAAAAAAAATCTTAATGGATTGTTGATCTGTTGATAAAATTATATAATACATTTCGTAACTTTTACTTTTTTACACGATGAAGTGATGTTTCTTTTATACAAATAGCATTGTGAACTACATATTTTTAAAGAAAAAAAATTAATGTTTAGACTTTATAGTTCATTAGGAAATCACAAAAATTGTTCTTATTATGTACTATACATAGCTGAGTACTTCATCACAGAATATACATTTTTTAGCGAGTAATATCTCTTGTAAATGATTCAAGGTTTGGTGAGAGGGTTATTTACTTTAACTTTTTTTAGTCAAAGTCATCAATAAGACAACTTCCAAATGTTAAGGTATCTATACCGTTATCTAAAAGGAATTTTTTATCGAAAAAAGGACTTAGACTTATTTTATTTTGGGTTACTGTTTTAATTGATTGCGGGTTAGAAACAATATTAGTTTGTTCATGTTTCATTAATTGTTGATCAAATAAAACTGATCGATAGGTCTCGACATCAATGGTATTAAGCGATGACCTTTTTACACCTTTTGCTTTTTTTTTCTGTTCATTACCGAACGCCATAACATACATTTTAGATTTTAAAGCAATTATCTCTTTAATTGGATGAATAGTTTCGGATTTTAATTTACCCAATTTGCCATGGTTTGTATTGTCATACATGAAATGATCTGGAGGGAAGTTTGATAAATCCAAAATATTTCCGAATGATTGTTTAACATCTCTATAAGCGTCTCTACAAAATAATTGAACGTAAATTGAGTCGGTATCTGAATAAACCAATATACAATTATCTTTGTATCTCTGTTTAAATTTTAAGTAGTATAGTTGGTACATACGTAGACGTGCTAATTCCAGGACGGCAAACCCTACCGAAACCGGGTTATCAAGTCGAATGTTTTTCCTTTTCATCTTAAAGATAGTAAAGTTTTCGTTTATATTTTGAAAATATTCGAGACGCGGAGACGATAGTTTTTTCTTACATTGATCGATATTGAATACGCCCTCGACATTAACTCGTTTTCGAGGATTCATGAGCGTTCGACCATAGAACGAATTCACCATTAGTTTGAACATATTTTTTTCTGTAATATTTTGAGCTACTTTCCGTTTTTCAGTATTAAATGATACGTACGGTTCTATCCACTTTGCTTGACGAAAACATAGAATACGATGTATTTTTGTAACAATTAAACCCATCTCAATATAGAACTGTAACACCCTGTAGTGAAGGACATAGTTTTTTTTATCAAAGAAATTTGGTGTCAGTTTTTTATTCTGTTTTGGATAAGTGAGATTGAGCTTTTTTAAGAGAGATTTCTGATAGTCTGATAACATATCAACTGTTATATTAATGTGTTGAGGGGCTAATGGGAACTCGTCGTGATCTTTATGTAATTTAGACGGATAGGTAAGATCAACTTCAATAAAAAAGCCAGTGGTGGAAGCTTTACTATAATTAAAAACATTAAATTGTTTTATTTCATCATGGTTTAACCATTTGAAGTGATCGATAGCATGGTAATCAGACAAAGCCTTACCGTACAAGTTGTTAACATCCAGAGCAAATATGTAACTGTGCTCTTTTTTATCATCGAAAGTTTCTGGGATATAAGGATTATTAGCAACGGCGTGCCGTTTATTTAGCAAGCAAAGCCCGCCTCTGATATTTTGCTCAAGCCACACATACATTGTGACGTCGGTAAATAATTCAATTTCGGCTTGAGTATAGAGAAGTGCAGCAGACCATGATAAATCCGAGGCAGTAATAAAATATACAGGATCTAAATGATAAAAATTTAAGGTCATATCGCGATAGCAAGTGAAAACTTCAGCTAAAAGCACGACGTCTAAAATTTGGTACAATCTTAAATAATCTGAAAATGTTTTACATTGAAATTTGCTGAAGACGTTAAGAGCGTGATTATAATCTTCAATAGAGATGTGAGAATTAGTTAGCTTGTTGAAAAACATTTCTCTGGGAGGAAGTTGCGTATGAGAAAGCACATTAATGTTTGACAAGAAAGAATATGGAAAAACGCCTTTCCTTTTTAAGAGATTTTTATACTTTTCTTTTGCATAAAATTCATTAAAAATTGGGAAGTCATGATTTGATTCAATTAAGTTTTCTACTAGGGTTGCAAGTGATTCATTTAAAAACTGGTAAGAATCAATGAATTTAACATTGTCTACAGAAAATGTTGTAAATTTTTGGGTGTTGGCTGGAATGATTTTGATATTTTCCCCAAATTCAGGACCCAATTCTCTTAAAATTAAGCATCCATCGAAAGATTTTAAGCAATGCGCGACCACCACAAGACACGGTTTGACTCTATACATAAGATTACAAAGAGTATGAGCATAGCCCATAATATTACCAAAACTGTGACAATGATCTCTCACACGTGCTTCCCCGTTTTCGAACTGCTTTTTACAAATGCAACACACGGAATAATCGAAAGTTTGAAGCGGGTCAAGTTTCATAGGTGCAATGTCACGCATGACTGCTATCAGTTTCCGTGCAAGTCTTTTTAGAACAGAGAGAAAGTGTTTGATCACGTTCTCACCCGAATAATAAGTATGATAAACAATTTCATTTTCTTTACCGAGAACGATTAAAGCATAGCTTATAGGTACGTGGGATTCTATGGGGTTAGAAAAACTAGTTTGAGGATCTGGCTTCGCGCTCTGAATTGGAACAAGCATAGTTTCGATATCTACATAGCAGACGAAATTGTGTTTTAATTGCTTATCACCGTTTCGAAATTTTAAAATATTTTTGTCTGGAGATGGCATTGTTACTTTTTGCGGCGAATTTTTTAAACAAATATTTTGGTGTGAAACTAAAGTTAGTTTTCTTTGGAAACCAATCAAACAGTTGTTACAATACCAATGCAAGTTTTTTTCATTATGTAACAATTTATTAAAGTTACGTATGCAAAAGTAATGATTTTTGTAAAGTAGCAATTCTATTTTAGTCCCACTAGACTTGCTCGAATAAATAGGATAGATCTCAGACTTGTCATAACCAAAAAGTAGTATTTGCAAATTGTTTAAACGTTCGAATTTACTAATTTGATCAATAGTCACAGGAAATTTTAAGAAACTGAAACGTATCCTATTAAGAAATTTTTTATAAGAGCATGACCTATTTGCATTTTGTACAACGGGATAAAGTTTAGCCAATACCGAATATATAAAACATAAATTATTCTCACATTGAATGTTGATGAGCGCGCGCCTTTTAATCAAGTCATGAGGAAGTCTGACACTATTACATCCACCTCTCAAGGGCCTATAATTCCCCACGCTCAGATCGATAAATTGAATTTTTTCGAGTACCCAACCTGATCCGAATCGTATGAAGTTTGAAATGTTGAGTGTTATTTTTTGAAATGCGCGGTCAATGCTAGCATACAATTGATGTCTAGAGAGGACACGTTCAGTCTCAGAACAAAAGTAGAATGAACGTCTCAATATTTCATTCTCACTTTCTTTTACGAAAATTACACTTGCACAAATTAGTAATCTAAGTCTTAAAATTAAAGATTCATTTAATAAATTGTAAATATTAGTACGCGCATCACGATGTAAAATATCGATATCCGAATAATCAGTTTCGGCGCGAAAAGACCTAGAATAACCTCGAAATGCACTGTTTAAAAGATTAAATTGAATCATCTTTGTTAACCACTCTCTAAAAACTTTGAAATCATATACAAAGACTAGTTTTTTAGATCAACATGAAAAGTTCAAGACTTCTTCTGACCTGCACTATTAATTTTTTAACCCTCATCAAAACTTTTAAAAAACACATGAACATTATCAGTTGTTTAAATGGTCGGTAACTAGCTCTAGGGCTTTCTTTAAGTTACCCAGCTGACTTAACTCGAAGTTAAAACGGTTTCTTATTTCATTGTCGGGTCCTACTTTAGCAAAGCCTAAGTAATACACTTTGCGAAACTGCTTTACTTCGATTAGCGCTCCCTTTCCAACATTCACACAAAACGGTTCGATCTCACGTTGATTAGATGTACTCTCTAAGTCGACATCGAATTTCGGGAGTGGGGAGGGCTTTTTCTTCAGAGGAGCGCTCTTTTTCAAGTTAATGGGACCGACTTCATCCTCATCTTCGCTCAGAACTGAAACTGCCCTTTTCTTGCCGTACTTGGACACTCTGATTATTTCATCGGATTCCAATTTGGACCTGTCTTTTTAAAAAGGAAATTTAACTTTAAAAAGTCTACTAGAATTAACTTTTGTAAAGCGTTGAATAATAAAAAAAACTTACCACTGCTGGACAAAGACATGGCTAAGAAGAACTGGAGAATACTGGTAGCTAACGATGAGTTGTTAACTAAGAACTACACTTGGTTAAAAGTGAGAACTGTAATCGAATACCCAACTCGTTATGGTTTTATACTATTTCTGAAGGACGTTTTTTTTTATTATATTTTAATAGAACGAGCTCAAACACGATTGTTACCCAGTCAAAAGTTACTTTCACACGCCCTTGAAACGGTATTATCGTATAACTATCTATGCTGTCTGCAATCGAGATTCTTTCTTTGTCTACTTTAGTCTACATATATAACTATTAAGCTGTCAAAGAATTCGAAAAAATTGGTTTCTCATCCTTGAAACGCCCCCCCCCATCACTTGCAACTGTTCCTAAGTAAGGTAACGAGGGGGGGGGGGTACATTTGCATATGAGATCGTTTAAGACTAAGCTCCACAACGCTAGGGAAAAACCATAAGAATTATTTAACTATTCAGTCAGGGTGTAACATATAGCCTTGAATGCTTTAAGAAAGGAATGAGTCTGCTCTTTTTTTTAACCTTTTATGTCTACGTAGTTAAAAAAGTGAAAATAGTCAGATTACGTAAGGGAAAATTGTATAACAAGGTTGCAATACTCGATAAAAAGCTTATCCATCACATTGCCAAGGTTGCATTTTTTTTAAAGAGTATTCAAAATGAATGCAAAAATAGTCTTAAAAAAACACATATTATTTTGTTAAATACTTTTTATTAATATAAGAGTAACATACAATAACATTTAAGTGAATTGTCTTCGTATTTTTATAATAGCACATTCAAGTAACATCAATATATGACATTTGTTTTTTATAATCAAGAATGGTGAAGTAATTGTACAATTTCTGCATCGTTTAAAACCTTGAAATAACCAATTTTCAGTTGAAAATTCGGACTGTCTGGAAATTCGGACGAATCAGCTTCAAACACTTTAGCTTTTTCAATACAATCCAACAGACTATCATACAATGTTTTGTGAGTTGTAAAAACGCCAAATCTTTCTGATGGGTTCATGCGTTTTAAGTGACAAAATCCATAAAAGTAGTTGTCAAAACAAGAGTCATCATGTATATACCTCATGATTTCGCAGTTTTGAAGAATTTTAATGTAAATTATGCGTTTTGGCCCATCAACAATTTTTCGTAAGAGAGCACTTTTAACACAATCCGTGATGTTATCGAAAAGCGTATTGTGAATGTACAAGAATTCACCGCTATCGTTAAACGGATCAGTAATTAAATAACAGTATTTATCCATGTTTGGTTCTCAATTAAGAAAAATACAGTAGTACAATCCTTTTTATGCACTTATTGACCGTGTGAGTTCGCTAATGCCACACAACTTTGTTTTCTGTTATAATGATGTGAACAACATTTAGAAAATTTTAATGTTTTAATAAATTTACGTATAAATTTTTCATTGTGTGGTTTGTTGTCACGTTTTAGTTTTACAAAGGGCATATTTCGAGAAAAACAATACAAAAAGTATAGACAGAAAGCTCCACAAGTTATAGTTGTGTCGTTTTGGTAAGAAATAGGATTATAAAATATCTCCTTAGAATTTCTTCTCATAAACTGCACAATTGTTTTGACTGTGGGCGGACGACCGTAACTATCGATGAAAATAGCTTTCCCTCTTTTAAATGTAATTAAGCACCAGTGTGAGCCGCTCAATTGTTTCCCGTCTAAATTTACAATAAATTTAGAAAAATGTTGCCTGTATTTCGGTAGCGTGTCAGACGCAAAAACACCACCAAATTTTTTTTTCATTAAATTATCACCACACGCTAATTTACACAGTGTGATGGTGTCCATATCCAATTAATATGAACAATATACGTTTCGAGAAGAATCAATGTCAATTGTGTCTCGAAACTCGCTATACACGATTAAATTAACAGTTTCCGTAAGCGTGGTAGCAAATTTTAAATCGATTGCAATGTTTCCTGACTTATTTATACTTTTATGTGCATCATTTCCTGCAAAATCGGGTGTTAAATCAAATACATAAAAATTATATCCGTTTGGATACTCATTATAATTAATTGGAATATTTTGTGATCGATGATAGCGACCTAAATTGGTAAACATGCTCAAATAAGATCTGCTATATGCCCCATCGCCATAGTTAGGTTTATATGGAATAGCAGGAATCATTCTTCCATTGCTTACTAGACAAATATAATTTAGTTTAAAATGTGCAAAATCAAATGGATTCTTCGTAATTTTTCCATTAAAGCTTTCATTCAGAACCAAACCGATAATTACTCTACTTGGTAGTTCTGACAAAAATGCATTAGGCAGAGTATGACTTTGCAAACTCTTCGACAAAGCAAATGTTTTGACTTCAACTCTGCGGATCGGAATCTTCATTACACCTTTGCTCAATGCTTTTTCCTGGGCTAATATTACCGATGCAGCTACGTCGACCTTTCGAACATAAAGACAAGCCGAGAGTAATTCCAGTTTGAAGTCATCGGTCGCAGCCATTAAGACAAAGCTGTTCTTCATTCTTTCCAGTTTGATGCGAACGGAAACACCGTTTGGGATTAATTTCTCTTGTGAACCGAGGTCGAAGTGAAGCGGACCCATCAAATCCATTACTTTGCTTTTTGCAGCTAATGATTTTCTTTGTGTAAAGCCGTGATTAGCAGTCGTAAAGTCATCGTGCTTCGCTGCAGTGTCTTTATAGAAACCTGCTGCACTTAACATTGTTTCTTGAGCGGCTTTTGACGAAAAAAGAAGCGATTCGATGATCGCTCTGAAACCATAGTTTACTTGGTTGCTCACGAGTTTATCATTTAGGTAGACACTGCATTCTGAGAACATGGTGTTTAACACGTAATTTATAGGTGCGACGGCGTCTGTATCTGCTAAATCATCTCCAGTGTTCTTAATTATTTTAACTTGAATGTTTAGTATAGTATGTGCTAAATCGAGATATCTTTCCCCGCTTCCACTGATATGAAATTCTAAAGGTGAGTTAGCGCTGATTGAGGCCAACGGATGTACTTCAAGTATACTCGAATCCTCAATCGCCAACTGTATTGGTGTTGACGAAAAAAGATCCAACTCACTCTTCAAGCAGAGAGGGGCTTTATTATCCATTACGAAAATATATCTTCACGCTTTGCTTTTTTGCGTTTCGACTGCTTTTTCTTAGCAATGCGTTTCCTTTTATAGCCTTTTCCTTGTTGTTCCAACTTACGAAACAGATCATCTTTAATTTGCGATGTGGCTTCCTTAAATCTGCTTTGTACAGAACTTCTTAATGGCGTTCCACTAGCGAGATCAGAAACCACGTCAGCCCCGCTACGCAACATCTTCCTTCCCAAATATTTAGCCGTTTTAATAGCTATTGGCCTAACTGATCGCATTAAGTCTCCGAAGAAGCCATATCCCCTTTGATGGTTGATTCCAGAAAAATATTGCCCCCCACCCACTTGGGTGCAATAATAATGTTCACAGTCTTTCTCAGTTAGACGCATTGCGGCTACTATCAGAATGAGATTCTTCGTTGAGGTGTTCTTTATTTATAGACGTCTTCGTCTGAACGAAAGCAAAATGTAAACTTTTCCTCCATTAAATATTATATTATTACCACTGCTGGTTTTTATTTGTATAAATATAGATTCGATAAAGTTTTGTGAAACTGGAAAGTACAGTGGGTTCTGATAATGGCGTACGATCTGTTCGCCACGTTCGCTCATACATGGTATAACACAAAGGCATTTTCCGAATGTATCCCCAACGTGGTATGCTGATATTATATCTGTATAAACATATAACTCTGTAATTCCGCCATCTAATTCAAGTGGGTATTCGCTAACAAACGTTCCTGTCTCAAAATTTGCATTAACGAACCCTAACATATCTGCTAAGCCCTTACTAAATGTTATTTCTACGGCAGGCGGCACAATCATCTTCACTTTAGAATTCGGTAAAAGTAAAAGTTTTACACCTTTAATGGAATCAAATAAATTTTGCGGTGAATTGTATATTCCAACATTTAACGTTAAATTCTCAGTAACCTTTCTCACTTCTGTAGTAGTGAAAGGCTGTTTAATTTCTATCTTTATAAATCCTACAACAGGAATAGGTCTTCCCTCATTTAGTACAAACTGCTCTTCTTCATAATATGTCAATCGTTCGTTAATATTAAAAGAGTCAAGGAAATAACTTGATTCCGTGCGATCAAAACTAAAAAAGACATTATGTGTCGTTTTTAGTTTGAGTACATTTCCATCACTAGAAACTTGTATGAACTTTTCTAGTTCCAGTAAATTAATATTTTCATTTATGATAGCAACAAGCTCGGCTACGTCTTTCGGTTCAGTTCCAGCATTTATTGGGGATATAGGAATTTTTTTGTGAATTATATTTTTCGGATTTTTGTTAATAATAGAAAAAGTTTGACTTTTTAATTGATTACTAGGTCTAAATTTAAATAAAGATGATTCTGTTATTATAATATCTTTATTTGGTAAATTTAACATGAATAACAGTTTCGGGGCTAACTTTTCCTTAATGACGACTTCAAAACCCTTTCCAATGGTAAGAGTTAGACTCGAGTTTGCTTCGTTAAACGCAAATTTAACACTTTCGTTCACACCGATTGTTTCCAAAATGCTATCATTTAATTTTTTACAAAATTCAGCGGTATTCTCGGCGTTCGTATATTGAAAATCTATTTCATATTCCTTGAAGTCTATAGGTATTTCTATATCCTTGTCAGATGTTAGTGAATATCCGTTGTTGTGCTCTCCCACATTGAAATAGTTTCTTGGGATGAATATTTCTTTTACACCACATTCGAAATTGTCTTCGAGCACGAGCGCAGAAGCCAACTTCGTGCGGTAACTAGACTGAGTATTGTCGGGATAAAAGTTAAAAGATGAGTTGGAGGGAAGGGCCACGTAGAACTCCTCCCTTATTTCATCCATGACGACTTGACCCAAGAGTTAAATCGGTCGTCAAATCCCATCCACTTCACAAAATATTCTGTATGCGAACCAACTCCTCTTTTCTTCAAAATTTTTTCGATTCGCCAATAATCGCTACTTTTTTTTATTATTTTTTGCAATTCAGGTTCGTAGAACCTCCCACTTAAAACTGAATCCTTTAGGTCCTTCAGTATGTATGACGGTGGACTGGTTGAAAACCGTTTATATACTGTGAATATTTCGTTTGTCCAATTCATTAAATAACCTCGCCTAAACACTTTATTTGTTTTCGAAATTCTAACTTGATCCCCAATCTCAAAATTAAATTTTACTATTGGTTGAAATCCGTACAATTTTTTGAAAATTTCTAATTCATTTTCATGACTTACGGCAGAAGGAGCAAAGCCTGTACTAGAATGTACCCTATTGTTTAAACCAGTGACTACGTCTTTTAAGACGTCAATATACTTATAAGAATTTCTATGTGTAAATATCCTATAGAGACGGTTCTTCAGTTCGCGGTGATATCTTTCTAAATTCGCACATTTCATTTCAGACTGAGTTGAATAATGGTTCATTTTTAGTTTGCGAAATATAGTTTGAAGTGTTTTGTTGTAAAATTCCGTTCCGTGATCCGTCTGTACATTCACCACTGGTCCTGTTTGCTTTAATAACTTTTTAAAAGCTTCCGAAACAGTTTTTGCTGACTTATTCTTAAGTGGATAAACATAGGCCTTTCGCGAAAAAACATCCATAGCTGTTAACAAATATTTGATTCCTTTATTATCCTTAGAAAATTTTGACATATCGACAAGATCTGCTTGTAATAAGTCACCGATACCATAGGCAATTATTGGTCGCCTTTGAAACTTATATTTAACAGGTTTATGTAACGTATAAGTATCTTGAGATGCTAACCACTTTTTGACAACGGTTTTGGAAAACCCGCTTGCTTTCATGAGGTGGTGTAACCCTCCAAACGAGGCAGGATGTTTCACATCATAATATATTTTACTTAATATTCCAGCCACTCTTGATTCGGAGAGTGGCTTCTTGCCCTCCATTTTCCTGGAGGGGTTTCACCTTGAAATGAAAGGTTTTGAAATGATCTTGATTTTCTTCTTTTAGTTGGAGAAAACTGACGATCTTCCGTTCTTCTCGGCGTCGCTTCAACTGGTTTCAACTCGTTTGCTTCATTTATACGTTTATATAAGCGCTTATTCGTAACCCACGTTACCGGAATTTTGATTTCTCTTATCGCTTTTAGAAATTGAGAGAAATGTCTCGGTTCCGTCTGCTCTTTGGAATTTCTCATTAGATATGAAAAGAAATCTACCAAGTTCGTGTCTTTCAATGTTTCTCCATCGCGTATCATCTCTCCGTATTCATTCCATGAGATTCCTCTTGTTCGTAATTTTTCCAGTATTGGCATTATAAATTTTGCAGTAGGTTTCGGAACTGACGTTAAGATATTACGTACTATTGGATCCAAAAGAGGAGATTCGTCTTTTATTGATGATTGCGGCGTTTCCTTTTCTTCTTGCATTTTTACTGGTATCGGTGGAGGAGGTTCGTTCACAACTTTGTGATATCTAGTTATAAGTTGACTTAATAACTTTACTTTCATGTCATCCGGCATCGCATTACGATCTAACAATTTTGTCATTTCATTTTCGATACGCGTTTCAGGATTATGAAATTGATAAGATGAAAACAATTCTTCAGGCACTAATGCCATTCTCTTACTCATATTGCCCTTAAAAAAATAGTTCTTTCTACAGCCTCAATAAATTGCTTAGAACTGAAGCTACTGTAGGTAAAATTGTGCTTAGAAAACCACCTGATTGATTAAGCATTAATTTTTTCTTTGTGGAATTTTTTGTGGAGGAATTTGCTAGTTTTCGGAGCGTGTTTTTGAATTTTTTTATTTTTCTTACATTTACAGGAATATTTCCACCAAGAATGTTAAGACAGATTTCACATAAACAAGATATTTGATCTCCAGTTGCAGTGTGTATTAAAGCCCGTCGCTGCTTTGGAGTTGCTTTTAATAGTAACTGTAAATAATTACGATTTTTTTGTAACCTTTTCATTATGTAGGTGCGTAGAACCAATGTATCCCATTAGCGTCAGGAAATAAACTCTCAGATAAACGAAATGCTGGCTTCGTCAATGGATGCAAGTTTATGAATAAGTATTTGTATGGTTCACGCGTTGCTTTTATATACGAGTCCATCATAAATTTCGAGTTTTGAGGATAAATTTGTCTACAAAGCGTTTGCACCTGATTCACGTCACGTGAATTTTTAAAAAGAATTAAATATTGTGCGTTCAAGCTAATATCCCTCATAACGGGAGAACGGGGAAATATATTCTGTAGAATGAGAATAACGCTCACTCCACAGTGATGGGAAGCAACAGTAAACAAGTGGGCTATTTTTTTGTTCAGCGACTGCATAAAGTCATCAATAACAATTAAATCACCGCTTTCATATTCTTCTGGTAAGCCTTGAACAAATCTAAAATCAGGTTCTTCGATAAACCATGGTGAAGCGTAATTGTAACACCAAACAACTTTCTTAATTTGTTTTTCATAAACGTTAGATTTGATAATTTTTCGTACCAGTGTCGATTTTCCCGATTGACTAGAACCTAGTACGAGGGTACAACTTGGAACTTTTAGCTGTAGCATTGCCTACAAATTTTGTTAAATTCTGCCTGGTTTAATTGAATACCAATCACGTCGGCTTTCAAAGTTTCATTAATTAGATAAAAATGGCGAATGTCGTAGACAGGGTGGTTGTCTAGAAAACACTTATGAAAAAAAATTCTTCTCCCAATATTTTGAGAATAATTGCAAGCAGCTTTACTTAAATCAACTACTTCTTCAGTATGACTTCCGTAAATAATCACACTTACTTGAATCAAGCATATTAATATAAAAATTGAAAAGACTATAATTTTAAATTGCATGCTATTAAGAACTAATCGGATTGTGAGCGCCATTCTTTTCCTACAAACCTATTCAAATTTCAATCTTTTACATAAAATTCTTAAAGATTCTTCACATACTAAAAACTTAGTATGGGGGTGCTTTTCTATCATCAAAGTAACAAATGCTAAAAAAAAACCTATTTTAACTAGAGTTACACCATCTACAAATAAACTATCTGACACTGCATGGAGAGCACTTTTAGTGGGAGGGACTTTATCTATAAGAAGCCTAATTTCTTTACCACTGGAGCGAATAATATCGTCCATCATGTGAGCATTTACCTATTTGTAGTCTCTTTATATAACTACGCTTTTTACATTTAAAAAAAAGGTACAGTTCACAGTTAAAAAAATATTTATTAGACAAAATATATAAAGTAATATAATTTTAGTAACCATTAATATAACTTACGCACACAGTCAAGAACGTGATGAACGTCTAATCCATCAAAAAAAGCTTCAGTTATAAATCTTACCAATCCCTTGTTCTCATACACAAAATCAAATGCAATTTTTTTCAAATCGAAAGTTACTAGGGCTAAATTAAAGTACTTTGATATTTTTTCATCATTAGTCATCATTAGGCATTCATGACCAAGTTGATTAGCATAGTTGAGCTTACATCCATGGCATTCAAAAACGATGTTCATCGCCTTGTCCAAATGAATTTTTAAAAATTCACAGAAAGAGACGTGGAGTACCATTTCAGCATCAGTCTTCTCAACTGATTCATCACAGTCAGACAAAGTTAGTTTATCGGATTCGAACAAAATCAAGGATTTCAGCTCATGTTTCAACAGAAAGCGTAACACTATTTCCGTAACAAGAGAATGGACATCTTTCAATCGTGTCCATTGATATTCCGAGATTACCAGCAGCTCAGGTCGAAAATATCTCGCAAAATCCGGTCTCATAAAACATTTCTGTAGAGTTACACACATCTCATTGTTTCTTTCCACTGTAGCAAGAAACAGTTCATTTTTTACCATTGAGACAGATTCGAACGAAGTGGGCAAATCAATAAAGGCAGGATTCTCGAACGATGCACAAAGTGACTGCCATATGTATGGCGACAGGGCAATCCCATTGCTCGACGGTGACAATTCGCCTTCTGCTGTTTTAAGGAATTCAATTATGTGAATGTAGACTTTACCATCGTCAAAACTCACAATAACGAAAATACCATTTCCGATATGAACACAGTTATCAGGAAGCTTGGTGTAGGCATCACAAATATCAATTTTTTTTAAAATTTTCGAAGTACCGAAAATGGTGATGGATTCTGTGTTATCCATAGCGAGTTTCGAAGAGAAATGAGCGCTAACTCTTATACATCTACCACATTCTTATGCATAAAAAAGAATAAACTGGTTTTTGCTAACCTTGTAATTCCATCCAATGATTCTGTTCGAAACATGTTTCAACGTATTGAAACAATACAACTTTATCACATTTTTTTTTTTAAAAACCTTGAACTCGTTTTCCGAGCTTGGTTGAGTTGAAAAACTATATTGAACCACTATTTTTTTTGAAATGGAAAATGTTTTTGTGAACTGCTTTCAGGTTTGATCGAGAGTGATCCGAAGTATGGTTTATAGATGCGAGACTGAGGCGGTCCTGCTCTCGAGTCGACGGGTTTGGATGGGTTCCAATCTGATCGGAAAACCGTCATGTTTTTCGATTTGATTGGAAACCGATCCAAACCATACTACTCTTTGGATTTTATGAGTATTATCAAATCGAAATTTTACTTGAAATGCTGGCATCTTATAAAAAGAGTGCGACAAAGTCTTTTTTTCACTGCTTTTGGGTGAAAAAAAGTACTTTTTTTCACTGTTTCAAAAAGTCTAGCTTTGTGCACGCGTCTGATATTGAAATTATAATGTAAAAGTCGGCTTTTTTTCACGCAATTGTAAAAAATATATTTGACCATTTATATAACCATATACCAATACGAGTTTAAGTATGATTGATTTTGAAATGATGTTTCTTCATGTCTAAATAAATTTCGTTCGTCCAAAATGTAATGAAGTGACTTTCTCATAAAAATAATATTTTTTTATAATTGCGTGAAAAAAAGCCGACTTTTACATTATAATTTCAATATCAGACGCGTGCACAAAGCTAGACTTTTTGAAACAGTGAAAAAAAGTACTTTTTTTCACCCAAAAGCAGTGAAAAAAAGACTTTGTCGCACTCTTTTTATAAGATGCCAGCATTTCAAGTAAAATTTCGATTTGATAATACTCATAAAATCCAAAGATTTATCGATCTGCTGTATTTAAAAATATTATGCGCGTGAATTATTTTTGAATCAATGAATTTTTTTTCTCGCGATGGGAATATTTCTTAAGTCACGCCCTTCGAACTGCGAGTTCATTGGTTGCTTTCTTTGACAAAATGTTGAAACACGCTTATTGGTTTTTTATAGCGTCACGCGCTCCGAACTGCGAGTTCATTGGTTGTTTTCCTTGACATCTCTTAGTCTATTTTAGTCTAATTAGCACGTGAATTATTTTTGAACCAATGAGATTTGATTTTTTTCACGCAATTATAAAAAATAGTGTATGAAACACGTGCGAAAAGTAAACTTTTTAAAACACGTGTCTTTATTTCACTCGCTCGTACCTCGCTCGTGAAATAAAATCCACTTGTTTTAAAAAGCATTACTTTTCGCACTAGTTGCATAAATATCTATTTTACAATTGCGTGAAAAAAAGCCGACTTTTACATTATAATTTCAATATCAGACGCGTGCACAAAGCTAGACTTTTTGAAACAGTGAAAAAAAGTACTTTTTTTCACCCAAAAGCAGTGAAAAAAAGACTTTGTCGCACTCTTTTTATAAGATGCCGACATTTCAAGTAAAATTTCGATTTGATAATACTCATAAAATCCAAAGATTTATCGATCTGCTGTATTTAAAAATATTATGCGCGTGAATTATTTTTGAATCAATAAATTATTTTTTCTCGCGATGGGAATATTTCTTAAGTCACGCCCTTCGAACTGCGAGTTCATTGGTTGCTTTCTTTGACAAAATGTTGAAACACGCTTATTGGTTTTTTATAGCGTCACGCGCTCCGAACTGCGAGATCATTGGTTGTTTTCCTTGACATCTCTTAGTCTATTTTAGTCTAATTAGCACGTGAATTATTTTTGAACCAATGAGATTTGATTTTTTCACGCAATTGTAAAAAATAGTGTATGAAACACGTGCGAAAAGTAAACTTTTTAAAACACGTGTATTTATTTCACTCGCTCGTACCTCGCTCGTGAAATAAAATCCACTTGTTTTAAAAAGCATTACTTTTCGCACTAGTTGCATAAATATCTATTGTTTATCGATAATAAATTTCACATGTTTCACATGTTCACATGTTCCCATGGAACTAAAGACATCTCTAAAATTTCTAGGAGTTTTGATAAGTCCTATTGTATTAAGCTTTCGTATGAAAGTGTCATACGTATAAAGATATTTGACCATATATTCTTAAAACAGTATACTCTAGGTCTTTGGAGCACTAATAACCATGAAGTAAATTGCTTTCTGCCTAATATTTGCTGTTAAACTGGTATAACTATTTTCTTATATTAAGATTTTTTTCAATTATAAATTAATTAAGAGCTTTTTTTTTAATAAAAAGAACGTTTCCGTAATGAGTAAGTAAACAGAAGATTAATTATTTTTGTGAGCATTTAAAGTCTGCAATGATGACCTAAAGCAATGTTTTAGTAAACTACCATACTAGAAAATACTGCAATACTTATCAATCGCTTGTTATGAGTTTTGGTGGAGGTAATAAGAAAAATACAAAGTGAAGACTTTCCTTTTTGTAAATGTTAGTTTTTATACCTTAAAGCAATATTGCTAATGTTCTATGTTCTAAACGTGTATGCTGACGGAATGATAATTGATTATAAATTATTAAGTGTGAGGGGACCTTCCCTTTTAGTTTAAGATGAAACAAAGTAACTTGACATAAATTCCATTTCTTTCTTTTTTTTACATGCAATGATGCATGTAGAATTTTATAGCAATGCAGATACTTGTTTGTAGGGAAAGGTAAGGAAATAGTCATAAATGGTATGAAATGAAACTGTTCTTGCAATATATATTTCATGGGTTTTTTTTCCCAACCAAGGCCTGCTGCCAGATAAAAGAAGTCAAGTGTAACACAGTTGTTGATTGTGAAGTTGGGCAATGCTGCGTTGTAAGAAGCATATTCAACGATATAGGCGATTGCGAAGATTTCAGTAAAATAGGTAGAATTACTTTCTAATAACAAATTTTAAATTTTTTCGATTTCTTTGAAAGTATAGATAGGCCAGAATAAGTTTAGAGAAAAGAAAATGCATTTTTTTTTGCAGATTCATAATTTTTTTAATTGTTTACTTGTTCGTACGTAATTTTAAATATCTCTTCGGCGACTGTTTTGAAGTTTAACTACAGCAGTGCAGTCTATTAATTATCTTATATTTATTCTATTTTCTATGAACCAACAATAATTGGGAGAAATTTTATGTATCACACAAGATACAGAACATTCCTACAATTCCGAGTTCAATGGAAAACTAACGAACCAGACAACTAAAATTCGTGTTGCAACTTAAATATTACTCTCATTCGAGTGAGCTGCTTAGTGCCTTCGAGGATGTACATTACATTATCATGTCAATCAAAAAGTTCCGTCTGTTCCCGTTTTCACCAAATTGAACAATGAAAAGTCAAACAAATTTGGAAAAGATTCTCTTTTTTTAGAGGTTGTATACAGCGTTGCTGAAGATCACCAAAAATATGAGTTACCACATGTACTGAAGTTTGGTGGAATTGCTTTCCCTTCTTTTTTGTCAGCCAATTGGGTACAAACTTTGAGTTCAACAGGACACATTATTATTTTACGGTGTAATTATTCACGATACATGGGAAGTACTTAAATTCTTGGATTCATTTCTGATACTACATCCATTCCTGATAGTAATTAGAGCAACACGTATTGTTTTAGAAGTTATAATTCTTTTTATCATTATATAAACAATTTTGAACCTAGATAAAAAAAAAACTACATTCGAAACTTGTATTTCGAATATTGTAACTTTACGAACATGTTAAATCGCTGGAAAAATACAAAATCTTGGCGATTTCTCTTTGTATTTAGTATATGCTACCTATTTCATTGAGCTGTACTTAATCAATAAGAGGTTCTGTTTTCAAGTTTTTAAGTCGAAGTTGGCTTGATGACTACAAGTTTTGTCAATATGGCGGACACCACCAACTATAAAATAATCTTGGAAAAAAAAGTAGGACCTATGAAATCGTAATGCCATATGTTTTCCACTCTTCATAGGTATGGGAGGGGTGTCCATAGCCAAATATCATCAAATCTCACTTGAGATATGATGGGGGGGGGGGATGTCTCGTCATATATAAAACAATTTTTACACGCAAAGAATCGCAATAAAAAAGAATGTAAAATGTGAGAAAATAGAGTTAAATTTCAGTAAAATTGGTTTCTGAATTTAAAAATCTTACATGATAATATAATTAGCATGGCTTTCCTTACAAAAATTAAAAGTGTTAGGAACGAAAATACGGGTCCGTTCTTTTGTATAGATTTGATTTGAGTTCTTCCTGCTGCCTCGACTAGTTTTAATTCAAACCAAAGGACCGCGTTCAAAGTATTTTCACACTTCACAAAGAAAAAGTAGACCGAATGTGCATGATATATTTTTAAGTACCTTATTCCACCCTCTTTAGATGATGCATCTGATGTTTGGACTATCAAGTTTGGAATTGGACGCCACCGATTAGTACGTATTTTGAATATTTCGAGAATCATTTCGAAATAAAAAAAAGTTTCAAATAAAAAAAAACAAATTCTGAAAAAAGAAAAATCTCCGGAGATTATGGAGAGCTTTCTTTTTTCGAGCCAAATATCACGAAATCTCACCAAGGAAAGCGATATAGGGTAGTAGCGTAAAAGACAAAGAAAATCATGAAATATATTGATTCATGAAACTAGCGATACATGATTTATGAATAACACGATTCAATGCTTTAATTTTCGCATATATTTCATTCTTAAGGGTAAAAAAATATATTGCAATGTATTGGCAAATTATTGACCTTTGACGCTGGCTCTCACTGCTGTAAAAACTCTCCTAGTTACAAATGCATATTTCGATTTGGACGAAATATCGGTGAAATATTTCTTGGAAAAAGTTGCTTATTTCTCACGTTATCTTTAGCAACAGCTGGTTGTTGATAATGTGAGCCATCATAGGATATAAAGTTTTAGATAACACGAGTGGTTCTATTTAAGTCAGACACCAGATTGTATTGTAGTCGATTTACGGAAATTAGTCCAAGATGAAGTTTATTGCAATCACTATTTTAGCTTTTGCCACTGTGGTAAGAAAAAGTATCTAGTTTTACGGAAAATAATAAATATATCTTTTCAATTTATGTATGCATTACTTTGATTAAAAAAATTCTTTGATATTTGCGCATCTAAAATACAGGTTAAATAAGAAAAAAAATAATGATTATAACTGTCTATAAATACTTAATGTAAATTATCTTAACTGCAAGATTAATACCCATAATATCGACTGAACATTAACTGAATTTTAAAATGTTCTTTAAAAGGTATTCACCCAATGTATGGTTGTAAAATAAGCAATCGTTTCTTGTCCGTGTGAGTAAGGGAAGTCACCAAGAACATTTATGACATGTGCAAGTGTGTACACAAAATTTAGAAGTTTCTGTATAATTTCCATGCTAATCTTATAGATTAATTCTTTTCTATTAAATATATAGCTGTGTGAAATAGCTATATTCTTTATTGCTTGCCCTGCATAATAGATTTACTTAATAAACTTCTTATGTATCTCGTTTTACTCAAAACTTACTAAGGCATATTATTGTCCACCACCTTGACTTGTTTTGCGCAAATCGGTTTTAATTTCTTTCCATGACGTGTTAAGTTCTTTAATTGATGTGGACTGTTGTTTGAAAAGTTTTTCTTTCTTTCTTCTTTTTTGTTCACACCGTCGTGTGTATATTTCTATGGGAAAGTAAAATGCAATATCTAGACTTATGAATTGTACTATAGTTGTAAGTGCTCAATAACTGTTACCAAAAAGAACGCCAATGATTATCTTAAGGCCAAAACAGACCAATTTATTGTTGTGGTTACTGAAGTGTACCCACTTACGGCAGTATATAGGCCCATTGCTTAACCCTCTAATGCATGAATTTTTTTTTCATACCGAAAAAATATATATGAATCTTTAATACTCATGCATTATGGGAAAAATACTGAAAAAAAATTTAACTGCATTAGAATTTAAATAATTTCAATTTTTAATTTTTTTTTCCATATTACAAAAACCAACTACAAAATTCCAATTTTGATAATAATGACTAGAAAACTACTCAATATATTTCAAAATAAACCTCTTTATCTACAATTAATTTTTCAAAACAATTTATTTGTATTTTAGTGTATTAATATTATTATACTTTGAATACTGCCAAAAACGTAATTTCGCAACAGTTAATAACCTATCTCTTTAATTTTGAATACACTTTTACTACTGTCATCTATGAGGGTTATTATTAACTAAAACTTCAAAATGGAATGTAATAGATGAAAAAAACCACAAATTTGTCGAGAGGGACGTCTACTTTAATAGAATAAAGTGGATTATGTAACTTGTTACCAAACGGTAACAGTATGCATTATTAGACGGTTAATTGACTCTGATTTTTTTTTGTTTATCACGTGCTTCCTTTACGCGATACCCAAAGTAAATGGTAGTTGTTCATCACATAAAAGTTGACTTTTCCACTAGACTTCGGTGTTGGCAGCAGAGGACAGGATTAAGTGCTACAACGATGATGACTGCGAGAAAGGCGAGTGCTGTGTTCGTCGAAGCAGCTTCATCTTGGACTTCAGGAGAGGATTCTGCACCAAGTTGGCACAAGAGGGTAATCAAGAAATTTTCATTTCCAGGTTGAGTCAAAAGTTTTCCGTATTTCACCTAACTTTGATTGGAAGGCCTGAAATTAACATATGCCCATATGCCTATGAAATTAACATATAATAGAGTTGCCCCGTTATGCTTACAGCTAACACCTTGTAGCGTCGGATTATTATCTTTTTGAGTCCATGGATCACTTTCTGTCCAAACGGCAGTTTACCAATGAGAGTTATGTCGAGACGGGGTGTATCATGATCTTTGCTTCATAGCCAGTACACTTCATAATGGAATGTACTTTAAGGAAAAAAAATCCTTATTATTGCGTGAATGTTGTACATTTCTTTTGTAGGTGAAAATACGAAAAAACCTTGACTCAGCCGAATATAAAACATGCAATATCTTTTAAGTTTAATGTCATTGTGGTGGACTAAACCGTGATGCCCTGATGAGATGCTGCCTGTGCCAGCTCTACTGGGAAACCAGGACTCACCATCTCAATTTCCAGCGGGGGATGCCCTAACTGTACAATTCTTGATAGCCTTGTCCTCATGATGTTTTTTTGATATTCTCTTGTTTTGTGCACATAAATGGATAATTTTCCCCAAAAAGACCAAATTAAAAAAATTAATGGCATTGTTACATAAGATGTTTAATTTCTACAGAAAATTTTCTAAGTTGGCCAACACGATATCTATTTTACTTTTTCGTTGTTCAAGATGCATAGAAGAAAAACATTCACCGAAGTTCCCATAAAAGTAATTAAATACAATTTATGTAGGCATAGTCTCAATAAAAAAATTCGCCCTGACAAAAACCAACAAAACTTTGCAAAATATTCAGGGCATCAAATAATAAAACAGCACAATTAAACCATTTCAAAATTACCTACTCTGTCATGCACCACTCACCCCATTTTCAAACATCAAGGCATCTTGCAAATTATCCGAATTGGCTGGTATTATCGAAGTCATACAAATCTTAATGTATTACATACTTATATGTACACATAATTATAAGTTTAGTAAAATAACTTTTATGAAGCACTGACTCTTTTGTTTACGATCATTAACCCTTATGACTGTATACAAGACGTTTTCAGAACCAGAAAGCTGTTTCTCTTTTGCCTGGATGAATAATGACTAGCGATTGAAATGTTTTCCTCGAAGTATTACCATTGAAGTCTATACCTTTATGTTTATAGGAGAGTCTTGCAGTGAAGAAGGAGATAATCTCTTAGGTAAATACATTGAGAGCTGCCCGTGCGCCGAAGGGCTAGCCTGTGAGCCAACAGAAATCGAACAGATATTCGGGGTAAATATATATTTTATTTGTCTATTATTATATAGTTGTCAATGTTTAATAGTGTAACGTTACAATTTAATTTTTCGAACTACAAACTTACTTTGACTACATTTAATAAATAATATTTAAAAAATTAAGAAAAATCAATATTGGAAGTTAAATTTCTTACTTACATATTTTTTTATTCAAATTACGTAGGTAACGCCAGTATGAAATTGCTAATCTCAGGGTTGTATTAAGAATATTTAGTTTAAGCAATAAAAAGCAAAACAAGTGTAAAGAGATTGTTCAGTAAAATTAAGCAGTAATAAAGAAATTTATGTATTGATTGGAAATTTGTAGTAACCTCAAAAGCAGTATTCGTTACAAAAAATATTTGGATTAGAAAACCCCTCCCAAAAAACTTTTAAAGAACACTTTCAGATAGGTGAAAAAAATGAGATTGATAATATCCAAATCATTATAATGAAAACCTAGGTGACATTAATTTCCAAATTTAATGACATAATTTATTTAGACTAAAACAAGTTTGAGGTAAGATTTTTCTATTTATACTTTTAAAATATCTTAGCGTTAAAAAAAACTATGGTTGGCATTACTGACAAAGTAATATTTTTAATGCTTTATTGTGTATGTTAGAACATGAGTTAATCCATGTTTTTTTTGTTGCAATACCCTTTCCGCCTCGAAACTGCACATTAGTATGTATTAAATGTGTTGGAAAACGTCGAGATGAAAATGTAATTACTTTGAATTTATTTATAGCTTATAGAACGAAATTCATAAAAACATTTCAAACGCAATACCTTATAAATAATTCAACTTTACTTTACAGTAACTGGAAAATTCCCAAATTTAAGAAAATCACTAAAGAAAAAAACAACAAAAAAACTTTTTTAAGTTATAAATATTTTTAATTGCTAAACATCATTACCATCTAGCCAGAAAAATTATATCCCACCCTGTCTATCACATTCCATATTTTGATCCAAATTCCAATACTTAACTAAAAATTTAATATCCTTTATAAAACAGAGAAGATTAATTTAAATTACTCGTGAGTCAACTTTGTTTTATACATAAAATAGCGTGAGTTATTAATATGTACTTTTTTCAATGTGTAGATAACTATGAAGACAAACGAGAAATGCGTCGTTGACCATACACACATTCCTGATACTACTACAACAAACCCCGAAGAACAAACAGAAGAAGTTTCTCCTGATGAATAAAAACCCTGTAGGAACCATGCTGATGAAATGCAAGAATGAAAAAAGCAAATAAAAAATTTCGTCGATTTTAAAATCCATGATAATAAACAAAATGAAAATTTTTTGTGTGTTAATACGTTCGTACATGAGCTTGCATACTTAGAAAGTCTAAGTACTTTGAGGGTTTCATCACTACATCACTTTATTTTAAAAGATTATATAAAAAAGTAACGCGATGTTGATGTGTGTCAAATTAAATAAGTTATGTAAATAGAGGAAACGATAGTTAGTCATAAATAAGTTTTGAGCATTGCTAAAAATATCTTTATGTAAATTAAACAGTGCATTAAAGTTAATGTTAAGCTAAAATGTGTTTTATAAGTAACTTGTTATAATACAGTGCAAGTAATGCTCACTTATTCTCAATAACTGGGTGTAATTTTTTTTAAAAAGAAACTTGAGTTCAAAGGTAACCTTTACCACAAATGCGTACAAATATTTTTTCGCACTGTTTCATCTTATATTGCAATATTTTTTGCACAAGAAAATAAAAAAAACATTAAGAGCACATGGTAAATTATACTTATGAACTTTTGAAATTATTATCTACAGCCAGACATACACTGAGGGACAGGACCAGGGAGAGGACGTGTGAACCTTCTCCAAATATTGAAACTATTCCATTCACTAAGACCTTACCAAAAGTATTTCCATTCGTCTGTGATTTGTTCTGTGTGCCCACCTGATATGTCAGACCTATTACTACCTAGTGAATAGGTAGGTTGGTACATGTATTTTCCAGCTTGTGTGCGTTATCAGATTCCGCCATATAAACCTTCTTCATGTAAGACAGACACAGACCGAATTTTTACTGGCACATACATACTGACACATAGAAAGGACGTACACTCAATGCGAAAGAACCCACTCCCGGTACAGTGTGTAGATTATTAGTGTAAAGGGCTCCTGTATGGGAATCTTAATATTTAAATCCTGTAGTTAAAGTTAATTTTACTTTTTGCCTAACTTTTGCAGAATTTTTACTGAGAAAGAGATAGAGAGAGAGGGAGGGAGAGAAAGAGAGAAAGTACACCTAAGCCGGACTCGGGTATCAAGCCCGCAACCGGTACAGAGCGCCGGTACTGTTGATCAAATTTATTATAGGCCACCCGGGTTCCAATGTACAGGTTTTTAGTGTAACGCCTTGGAGGAAGAGTGGCGATGTTTTCTGAAAGTCCACATGTGTGTCCCTGTTCGCGTCCTGTGTATGGTAGATTGGTACATGCATAACGGTTTGTGTGCTTGATCATTGACCCGCTTATAAACCTTTGTCAATTAAGACAGACACAGACTCAATTTTTTAATAACAATGGCGAAGAGAGGGGTAGAACACTCAGGGCGAAGGCGGGAATCGAACCCGCACCTAATACAGTGTGCAGATTGTTAGTGTAATAAGCTCTGCGTACGGGAAGCTTAACATTTAAATTATGCAGACAAACTTAAAGTTACTTTTTGCCTGCGATAAAAAAAATGATATATGCAAATAGTACATTTGTAAATAAAAATAATTGTGGAGTAACTATAAGAATCGCGCGTGCCGCTTCCATGTCAAACAAACACAACTCCTTCATTTAAATAAGTTTACTTAACGCACTTGTGGTAAAATAGTTATTTATGCAACAAGTGTGAAAAGTAAGACTTTTTAAACGCTTTGAATTTATAGTTTAATAAATGAGTATACTAATGACATGCTTAAAACAAGTGTCATAATTAATAGTAACAGTTTATTTTCGCACTTGTAATGTACACTATTTTTATAATTACGTAAAAAAAAATCAAACCTTATAAGGTCAAAAATATTTCACGTCCTTAATATTTTTAATTAAAGCAGATTGCGTGGCATTACACAATAAATCAGTGAAGCAGTAAAAACAGTAAGTAAAAATAATTTTTTCACTGCTTTTGATTCGAAAAAATTAATTAAGGTGTAAAACGTAATCAAAACAGTTAGAAAAAGTATTTTACGCACTAGTAAAAAACTTAATTAATTAATTAGAAATTTAACTGTAAATGAAAATATTTCTTTCTTGGTTGTTTTGATTTAATCACGCTTTTCTGATTTCGAATTGAGGATTTATTGAACTCGAATATGTTATATGAAAATATTCTTTTTCAATTATCCCGATCAATAATAATGCCCCATGTAACGAAAAATGCATAATAAACAAGTTGATATTGTCGCGTAGTCTTAGGAAGAACACGAGATATATGGGAACAGTCGAAGCTTTATTAATTCCGTAGAAGAACAATCCCACTTGGGATAAGCAACTCGCTTATATACAGTGTGAGGAATTATGGGAACTAAAGATATCTGTATATAATATAAAATTGTAATTGTCGGATGCTTGAGAGACACGTGACTTATGCGGCTTCGGATAGTCAAAAACGCTAAAAGTGTGGCGGTGTGCTTGTTTAGTGCCGGGGCTGCTCCAGGTTGCGTCCCATGGCCTTGGTAGAGATCGTTGCTTAGCGCTAAAGCTACTTGATGCCCTGGAGCAGTCCCACGGAAACCAGTCAGATTGTATAGATGAGCATTCCTGCATTGGCACTATCCTCATATTAGTCCTGCATGTTTGTTTGCTGAGCAAACAAATGGGAATTGCGTAGCAATTCGAGGGGGTTGGCGAGTGGTAGCGAGCAGGGGGCTTTGCCCCTAGTTTGTCTATAAGAAAGATTGCATGAAATAATAATTTACAGAATTTAAAAAAGTTAACAAATAATAAATAATGTATAATATACATCAAATTAAAGATTCAGAGGATCTGGGTATTGAACCGAGGTTAGGTTTTGAATTATCGTCGCACTAGAGCTACACGAGGGCTATTGGCGACGGGCGTCGTATTTTAGAACCACAGTCAGGTGACGAGCCTGCACCTGAATAGGCACCCAACGCAAACGTCAAGGGCGACATCGTACGCAGCGTTAGGACTTTGAAGGATATTTAATGTGCTCTCCCTTACACGGGGTATTATTCGTCGGACATTTTTGGCTGCATGGGCCGTTTATAGGTCGGCAGCTATTTTGCCGATGCCCGGATCCGAAACTGGGACCTTCCGCATGCTAAGCGAGTGCTTAACCGACTGGGCTCCCCAGCCCCTATTGAACCGAGGGAAATCTGTCCATTTTCCAATTACCTTCCGATTGCGCCATCCAGCTTTATGTCAATATTAACAAGTTTAATATTTCCAACACAATAAAGCAGTAAAATATTCAGCAATCGAAAAACAACGTTGCACGTAACACTTCATAAGACATGGCCAACATCGCATGGAGAGACAGCTCAAAACCAATGTTAAGAAAACATGATGCGATATCGGATTGCGGCGGAATCCCTACTCTGCATTAAGTAAATCCCTAAAACTGTATGAAGTAAAGTTATGCTAAAGTTATAGTTATTCCATAAAACTGGTAAAAACCTTGGTCTTGGTCCTTCCAGTTTTTTGCAGTAACGTTGCACTGAATTCATATTGTTAACTTTACGCAAGTCGCAATTGAAATGGTATATTTCTATTTTGCCCTTTAGCTTTACACTCTTAAAAATGAATGCTCAAAACGACGAAATTTTCCTTAATTTTGACGATTCCATTACTGGCAAATGCTCCGAGTTTTCGTTTCCTCAAAGTGAGGAAATTTGAATCGTCATGTTTATGAGGATTTGAATGTCGTCTAATCTAAAGAAATATTTCGTCACTTTTGAGCATGTGAGTACAACAATGAGATTCAGTTTCCTCAAAATCAAGATACAGAATCGTTAAATCACGATTGAAAAAGTGAGGATTCGCGTTTACTCAAAAGTCACGTGATAGTTTAACGAAACATTCCTCAAAATTAACGAAATGAGGCTTGAGGATTCATGAATCGTCAAATATGAAAGTGTTATTTCTGAGTGTGTACTCCTTAAATTTGGTGTAACGTTCTCTTAAAAAGCTAGAGTAACGTTACACACAGTTTTACAGTGTATGCTTCGGGTTGGAGTAAAAGAGGTATAAAGAACAAACGATAACACATATTAGAGAGTATTGTGAAAAAAGATTTAATTTGGCTTATTTTATGTGATACCATACACTCTTAAAACAAAAGAGTGATCTCTACTCCTGTAGGAGAAGTGCATTTTCGACACTGTAAAGGAGGGAATATTAACTCAGACTGAGTTAAATCACTCGTTTGGAGTGATCCTGTCGAAGGTTTAACATACAAAGGATCCCCTCCTGTAGGGGAAGTGCATTTTCAACACTGGAGAAGTGAAAATTAACTGCGAATGAGTTAAAATCGCTCGTTTGTTTTAAGAGTGCATATGTTATAAGAATTGGGCAAAACTCAAGTGAATAAATTTTTAACGGAATTTTTAAAAATTGGGAAGAAGAACTGATAAAATTTGTATTAAAATAACCCCAAAGGCAAATGAAGATATTTACTTAGGTCAACATACTTGAAGAACATAACACTAAAAATAACATTGTCAAACTCAGCTATTTAAATGTATATACTTCTTTTTGAAATTTTTTTAGTTCTTAAAACCTTGCCTTGCAACTTTTCTTTTACATTTATTTATTAAGTAAAACTTGACTACAAGTGAAGAATGTATGATTGTTTATACTAGAATGATACTTAATTTATAGGACTATAATATCAAAATTTAGGTTTTAAATAACAAGAGAAAGCCTTAAAATCCTTTTAAGTTTTGTCATTACACGATGATAACCAATTGAAAAGTTATAATTCAAATTAACACAATCAAAAATGTATATTATGAAGCGTAACCGAAGGAAATAACTGTAATGAAATTACAGAAAAACGTGCTATATAACATTGAAATTTAAAATTTTGTACCCATTCAATTCGCAGGCGCTATAAAACATGATTTCTTATGTAAAACTAATTTCAGCATTTAGGAAACAATAACATTTTAAAATCAGATCTGATCAGGATACAAGTTTGCCATTGCAATAGGTACATTATCATATTACGTTATGAATATTTATGTGTATATATATAACTCATACATACTAAAAAATTTATAACTATGGATTTATAATCAATGATGACAGATTTTTCAACAAAAAAGAATTGAAATTGTATAAATTCATGTTATTGAAAGGTATTTCTACAGATATAAAATTAATTCTATAAATACATGTTATAGGAGAAATGCAAAGCCTTCAAGAACATTTTACGAATTTTTCACAAATTATGAATTTGCAGATAAATACTTATACTATTATGATTGGGTATTCGTGTTTATCAATGTTGTAATTGGGAATTAGAGACTTTGTACTCTGCGTGTAACTCATCCAAAGGTCAGAATTTTGATTTAGAAGAGATCTAGCAAACAAGTTGCCTGCAGTAGTTTTTCTGAAAAGATTATATATTTCACACGCTATCTTTATCAACACCTGGAAGTGGAAACTTTGAACAATTAAAAAACGTTAGATAAATTTGAAACTTAAATAAGATATCTTTTGCGTTTTTGAAGATTTAGAAGAAGGAGTTAAAGATGAAGTTTCTTTTTGTAACCCTTTTTGTCATTCTGGTAAGAAAAATTACGATACATTTATGAAATAGATTTATTAAAATAAATCTAGGCTATTATTGAAAAATTTAACTCAAAAATAGATATATTTTTTAAATGTTACCAGATATTTTTTTTGGTTATAAAATTAAGTTCTTACTTTTCTTCGAAAGTCAGCACAAAAAAAATGTACTGAACTCATTAATGCCAAGCTTTCTTATTCGGGAAAATTTTAGAAAATGCCCACAATTTTTACTGAATACTGCTTAAATTAAAAAAAATTCCAATGTACTTTTGCTTCAAATTTCAATTTATTCTGAACTTTAGTAGACTTTTAAAGATAATTTTGATAACATCGCTAATCTTTTCAATGTTACTTTTGAGAAATCTTTCTTGATATTTCTAAAATATAATACAGATATATTTTTATATTTCTTCTTATTTGCCTTTTAAAAGGGTTCTATAATTTTTTTTTGATAAATTAAATTTTTTAATTTTAATAGTTTGATGGAGTTTTTGATCCATACCCAAACCCTTTTAAAAAAGGATAAGCAAGCACGAAAAGCCTCGCATTCTTGGTAAATACGCTGTTTAATTCTTTTTACTATTCATATTAATATTATTCAAGAAATAAATCTAAAATTAACAGTACTTAATGACTGTTTATTTTAATATATTGTTTCATATTATTTATTAGTGTTATATTATTTATTGATTTAAATGCAATAATATGTTTACTTTTTAACAGAAAAAAAAGTTGATCAATGCATTAGTTGTGACAATTTATTCTTATAATACTCTACTTTACCACGCTGAATTTTAACATTAACTTGAATTTGAATGAAATAATTACAATTTTTAAACACTATTATATCTTATTTCAAATTATATTATTTTATAAAGTCAGATCATTGCAGGAACTAACAATGTTCTGATTAACACAGTTTCATATTAAATTTTAAATTGCAAAATAATAAATGAGTCGTTAAAAATAATTTCACAAAAGTTAACCTCAAGAAATTAATTTTCATTTTCACTGCAACTATACTTTCTGAATTGTTGTTGCTCTTCGTAGAATGTTTTTATGAAAATTGTTAATGTTTTTCTTGAATATATTTCATGATTTATGGAAGATTTTCGATTTTATTTTTTCCTCAGTTGGTATTTTCTCTGTATAAGCTTTTCGGCAATCCGGATGGATGTTACTTTGAATAATGAATTAACCCCAAGAAGTGATTTCCTTATTCATAGTAGTAAGCTAACCTGCGGCACATGTTTGGTATTGTTTTCTGCCGGATATTATGCGTATTCATCTAAAGATAGTTTTAAGGCTAAAAAACGAATTTCAAAACGACCTTAATTGCCAATGGCTTTTTGTTAACGTTATTTATTAACGAATTTTAAATTATATTGTCAAAAAACCAATTTAATTGTATAAATACTCAATTCAACTGTGGCTTCCCCAGAACGTTTATAAAGTAAATAATGGAAGCTTTAAAAATGACTCGGTCCGTTTTCCATCCTTCAGCCATTCTCATAGCCAAAATTAAAAATTTAATAGACTAGTATGATACGTCAAAAAAATTCAGCGCACTGAAACTAGAGTACACTAAATGCTTATTGATTTCCATAAAACACACTTCGACCGTTAGCCTGATATTTGAGCATTTTGTTTTATAATTTATAAGCCATCTATCTATATGGAGATAGCCATTTTTCAAGTATTCTTACCAACTTTGATTTTAGTGAAACAATGAATGAAAATAAACATCCGGACCCCTAGAATTTACTTTCTTGTTATTAATAACAAGAAGGTAAATTCCATGAGAGACCAGGGTAAGATAAACTTATTGCTTAGCCCCTTAGTGGATGCTTCTACACTTACACATGCTTGTGGACCATGGGCAAGTTTCACGTCGTGAGTGGCAACAGTTCTAGAGTTATTGTTTTCATTTTTGTCCATCCTAGAATTACATTTCTTTCAGTAGAAATGAAGCTTTTCTCTGTTCATGAATCTCGTTAAATGGCTCTTCCACAATTTCGTTTAATATCTCCTCATTCCACAAAATATCATGTAATGTAACGTTTTCCAACACCATAAACGCTTTGGTAATGCCTTGCATACATGATATTAAACGAATTTATACCAATAAAATTTAATAAATAGCATCATCTGGAACAACCTCATTGCGTAAATTCTTTAAATTGATTAAAACTTCCCCTAACTAAAGTAGTTTCTCCACAGACTTTAGCGTCGGCCGAGAAGAGAAAATGCCGCAACTCGAGCGACTGCAGAGATGACGAATGTTGTCTTCATAGTCCTATCCATGTCGTATACGGATACTGTACCAAGCTTGCTCAAAAGGGTAACCCATTTTAGAAAAAATATTATACTAAAAAACAAACTGTTTTTTTATTGATTCTAATTATGACACAAAGTCCCTTCATTGATAGTTCATGGTACTTCGGCATAAAAAAATCTTATCGTTGCAGTAAATAATTAATTAGAAATTAATATTATTTTTATAATGAAATTCATTAACAATAATTAAGCGTTTTTCATCAATTATTTTTTAGTCAAACAAATTAAAGCAAGTGAAAGACGATTTTACGTAGAGATCTTTCAAAAAATCGAGAGATGGTCAAGCAAAAATTTTATATTGACTACTGAGGTTTTTTATAGTTATGGGCAGTAACACACATTTTCGGTTCGAAATCACCTTTTTTCTACCCAGATTTCTTGCTGAAGAATATTGAATATATTTAAGCTGGCCAGTAGTCAATCGCAAATTTTACCTTAGCCATATATCGAGTTTTGAAATATGTTGTTGTTGCTTATTCTCCATGATCTAGATAAACTAGATCATTCCAAGAGATTGAAAACCCTCAAAAAGTCCATAACTTGCAAAGGATATTGTAATAAGTCGTTCTGTCCAACCCCATACAAGCAAGGAAGTGTGTGTGGGAGGTCGGTGCCGTACTACAGTTTGTACAGAATGAAAAGTCTTGCAACCCTATTCAAATGAAAGAGATTTTATGTGGCCACTAATAAATCTAATAAATTGTTGTCTGCATTGCAGTGTAGATGGTCGCAGTAGACGGCTTGTTGTCTTTTTCTAACTTGAAGATTGTTGAAGACGGTGATGGGACTGTGAATCTGTTTAAATTTATTAGCTGCTGCCGGGTTAGCATGATAATTAAATGCTTATGAAGATTAATAGGTTAGGTTTAAAATAATATTCCAAAAAATTGATGATGGATTTATTAATATTCTTATAGGGGAGTCTTGTGTCCTTAAAGAGTATGCTGTTCTCGGTCGTTATGTAGGGGATTGCCCATGCGCTGAAGGTCTATCTTGTGATGCAACTACAACTGAACATCCATTTTGGGTAGGTCGAAAAATCTTTATTTATGTCGATGATAAATGTGTGATTCCTTATATTTTATCTCAGACTTCTAAAAAAGGAATAAGATGTATTTATTTTTAAGTTAAAAGCAATAATTTTTTAAAAACTATTTATAGTTTTTAGATACTCTCTCCATTGAAAGTCCATATCTACATATATATTATAATATCTATCCACTCCATAGCTACGTATATTGGGTAACAATTTTGTTTCGAGCTACAAAAAAACAAGAAATCTCCGATTAATTTTACAGCTCAATTGAAGCGAATTTTGATTTTAATAATTGATTATCATAATTTTTATAACGCTATTATTTGTATATCTATCCATATCTATATTAGGTAAAATTTTATTATTATCTATACTATCCATATCTGTATTAGGTAACATTTTTGGTTCGAACTACAATAAAGAAATGAAGAAACTTTTGATTAATTTCAAAGCTCAATTAATGAGAATTTAAATTATTAAGATTTACAAGACACTTGATTACATTATACTTATAGTAATATTATAAGTATGTGTTTGAAAGTGTCATGTGTATGTGGTTCAAAATAGGACTAAATGTCTCTGAAACAAAGCACCATCTCTTTTGTATGTTAGCAGTATTAGTTAAATGTTTATTTTCTAGAACTTAGTGACATTTATTCAAGATGCCTAATTCAATATCTTCGGAGATTATTGATGCCATCCATGGCCATTAAGGTATTTTCGGTCCTATCTTATTAATTTTCACTAACGGTTTGGAAAAAGACCCCCATAGTTTTATAAAGATACAATAAATTTCTTTTATCTTTATTGAATAAAGAGCTCTAAATTCTAGAAAATAAGCATTTAACTAATATTAGTACATCACCAAGGAAATGCCGGTTTATTTCAGACATATGCTGTTCTATTTTAACCACATACACACGAAGCTTTCAAAAGTAGAGGAGAGGTGGGTATTATGGAATAGTCGGGGGATATGGAATACCGAAGTTTCAGACCTCTCCCGCGCAGCCATTACATGAATAAGTATTATACCGAAGTCGTATTTTAGCTATCAATGTTTTATCCATCAGTAAAATGGCTTATAATCCAAAATGATATACCGGGTATTATGGAATACTCGACACACCATTTTGAAATTGAAATCTGAATTTGCCTTCAAACCATCTGATATTGCCTTCCTGCAATCAACTAACGAGTCTTCTGAATGTATCTTTTGTAACTGAAAATTTCCGAAGATCAACGAAACTTGGATTAATAATGATTAGCTGTTATTTATGGGATCATTTTGATTGTACTGGAGCAGAAGGACATTATGTTTGTAATTTTCGAAATTCGACTTAAAAACAAAACTTTTTGAGCGTAAATTTTCAAATATTTTTTTCAGTTTAAATTGACTTTGTTTAAGAAAGTATGACAAAATTTTCAATAATTGTAAGACAAAACTATTCCATATTACCAAACTATTCCATATAGCCCTCCACTTGCAACTTTTTTTAAAGCACATTCATTATTTTTTCATAAAAAAAATTCTGTTTTTTTTTTCACCATTGGCACTTCATTAAAATAAGTAGTTATACACTGGGGGCCAATTGCTAAGGACGATACGGTTTTTTAATATAAGTTTGTACAAAAGCTTTCCAAATCAACACATTTAATTCCGTAAGATTCCCAATACTTAAGGACATGAGTAATAAAAGCAACACTTACTAAAAGAGAAATCAGAGGGATAAAACGAAGCTTTATTGAAAGAGAAATGGAATTCCATTCCATGCATCTCCGATTTGGAGATGAATTTTGGATTTTCAATTACGGCAATTCTGCGAGTGCGCCATGAATATCGATAATCCAGTAAAACATCAAATCTACGACATAGTTTTAACCTTAAAAGCTGGATCCATTGACGACTGATCATTAAATGTCAGAAACTTCTTTGTCGTACGAGTGTCGTCTTGTTAACCATTTAATGAATATTCACCGATATGGACTTCTGGAGCCGTATGTATCACGTATCCGCAATACATCATGCTTAATGAATTTCCTCCGTCATCGATGATCCGTTTTTGCATGGTCCTTTTTAGGCCGCAGTGCGTAGTAGTTTTAATGTTTTACTGGATAATCGATATTCATCACACACTCAGGAAATTATTGTGAATTAAGTGAAAGTTCAAAATTCATCTCTACTACGGAGATGCATGGAATGGAACTATATTTCTCTTTCAATAAAGCTTCTTTTTATCCCTCTGATTTCTCTTTTAGTAAGTGTTGCTTACATTACTCATGTACTTACGTATTGGGGATCTTACAGTATTAAATGTGTTGATTTGGAAAGAAATTGTACAAAGTTATATTGAAAAAAAAACGTCTCGTCCTTAGCAATTGGCCACCAGTGTAGTACGTGCTGAAAATGTTTGTGAGGATTTTTATTTATACCATAAGGGTTTTGCCTAAAAATGTAAATGGTATTCCATAATAACCTCCTCTACTTCCTATATAACTACAATGGAGAATTATCACATGTTTTAAATGTTGTTAAAAATGGGTTAATTTTGTAGATTAAGATGTCTGGAGTCCAAAAATGTCATTAATTTTTTTTAACGAAATATTTTCTGAGTTATTCAAATTTGAAAGAACCAGAGCCGCGGCGCAATCAAAAACGGGCAGTATCACTTTAGGAACGTCGTGACGTAGAAAGGTCTTCGTTATTAATCCCTACGGAACCACTTGAGAACCGTGCAGCGAAATTGCACGTGCGTTGAATTTTGTATTATTTTGAGTTTTTAAAATATTTTTCTCCAATGGTGTTGAACAGGGTTTTACCAAAGCACAGAGAGATATTTTGCCAAACATTTCCGAAGATATGATAATCAATTTTTTCAAAGAAAATTTGGATTTTTTGTCAGCTGAAATGAAAGGTATCAAAGCTGAAAAGTAAGATGTTTCCAAGATATTTAGTTAATTTATTGTTTTATAGGAAATAAAAAAAATTATTACATATAGCAATAGCATAAATAAGTTTTATGACTATATATTTTAAGAATAAAGTTTATGTGATATTTATGATATAGTAAAAGTCTGATAAAAAAAAAGACTAATATTTCAAATCAAAACTTGGTATTCATACTAGTAGATAATTCTTTTTCTCTATAGTGAGTTACATGCTTAACTATTTAAAAATATATATTTTAAGGGGCTATTTAGTTAAATTAGTGTTAGTTAAATTAGTATTAGTTAATTAGTAAAATTAGGTATTCCTACTAGTAGATAATTCTTTTTCTCTATAGTGAGTTACATGCTTAACTATTTAAAAATATATATTTTAAGGGGCTATTTAGTTAAATTAGAAGTTATTGTCGTATTAAAAATAAATTTTTAAACGTAAATTTTTGTTACCTTACCAGATAACTTGAATAGTATACTTGAGTACTCTACTGATATAAGACTTCTATTTTAATGTTCTGTACAATATAAGGCTACATTAGAATGTAAAATTATATAGAAGTGATTGTTCTATTAAAGATGAATATTATTAGTTTTAAATTAAAAACCATAGTCATAGTTTTAAATTAAAAACCTTTATTTGTTTTAGAACCTCACCAAAACTAAATAGTACTTCAATACTAATCACCAACTTTGATATTTCTGTTTCAATATTACATTCCAAAGGAACGAGGCCAAAGGAACGTTCTTTTTGGGATCCCTTTTCACAGCTCTGCACCATCTCAGTCTATCTTTTTTAATTCCTCGGTACATTTAGAAATAGTTTGTCAGGAGTATAATATGGGAAGTATATCCGCACATCGGCACAATACAGTACTTTTTAGAAGCCGTAATATTATAAAAATAAGCTTTGAAGAAAGGATATAAGAGAAGCGAAAAATCGAATACAGCAAAAGCTGTGTTCGCTTCTTCTCGGTGGGAGAAGACCTTCTACGTCATATCACGTGACTCTCTGTATCGAATGAAAACCGAAACTGCCCTTTTATAAATTTAAATTAAAAGTAAAATACGAATCTGTATGGGTTTTAAGTCATTTAGAATCATTTAAAAACAAGAAAAAAATGTGATAATTATCCATTGTTATCTATCAGCTTGTTATTCGGTCGTATTACTTTCTACCCCGACATCCAGAAGAACATCTATAGTTTCCTTACAAAACAGAAACATTTTCATAAAAATGCCCTTTAAAGTAAATATTTATTTTACCAACAAAATTGTGTGAGTGGTTTAAATGTATATTTTAATATACAGGGAACTATCAGGATAAACGAGAAATGCGTCGATGATGTTCCTGATGTTACTACAACTACCAATCCTGAAAAATAAATCATATTGGAGAAGTAAAAACCTGGAAGAAGCCTTGTCTGATGAAATGTAAGAAGGAAAGGTGCACGTAAAACAATACTTATGTAAATTTTAAAGTGCATGATAATATAAATTAAAATATTTTTTGCACGTTACATGTTTTTATTTATAATAAGTTTATATTTTGAGAGTATTTGCTTGTACATTGTACGTATTAACGTATCATAGTAAGGGCAACTATTTCAAATAAAAAGTTCAAAATATTATTATTATAAAATATTTTTTACGATATTGCAGCTTTTTAATCTTTGGGTCATTAATCAAATACTCATTTAAAAAACAATCGAAATGCAAAATTCAGTTTTTGTCTAACGTTTAGATTACTTTCCTTTTATATACATTTGAAAGAATTGAAAAAAAATGGAAGGGGTATTTACAAGGTGGTCCGTACCTCTCTTCCGAAATCGGTTCTACCCTTCGGATATTAAAAAGTTCTCATTTTTTTTGTTTAAAGGATACGACATCTGTGATCTATCTTTTATACCCTCTGTCTTTCTTTCTGTCACTGTTCACTCAAAAAATTAGTAAGATCTAAAGTAATTACTTGGAAAACAAAACTACGTATATATAAAACTGTAATAAGACCAACAGTTATATGTGGGCCGAAGACCTGGACCTTGAATCAAAAGCAAGAGAAGATGTTAATAACTTGGAAGAGAACCATTTTAAGAGCCATATTTGAGCCAATCAAAGAAGGTGATGTTTGGGGAAGGCGATACAATTTTGAAGTGGCTAAACTATTTGAAGAGAAAGACATTATTAACATCATAAAAACTAGGAGAATTATGGCATGGCTCCCAATGGCCTGGACATATATAGAGAATGGACGATAGCAGGGGCACAAAGAAAATTTTCAAGGGGCAATGTCAGGGAGAGGGAAGAAGATGAAGACCTAGAAAAAGATGGATAGAGGATGTGGAAAGATATCTAAAGGCCATGAAAATTAAGAACTGGAAAGTGAAGATCAGAGACAGGCGGCTTTGGAGTCGGGTTGTAAGAGAGGCCATGGTCCAGTATGGACTGTAGTGCCGGGGAGTTAGTTAGTCTTTCTTTCTGTATCTTTTACACCTTAAGTCTATTTGTACATTCGGAGGGACACCTGTATACCTGTCAATAGACGAATAACTTTTTTAAAATAACGTCGAAGCGTGTATCTTTGGCCATGGAGGGTAACTTTGGTCCAAGCGTCGGACAAACATTTTTTCTTAATTTCTCTTCATAAAAGGATCCCATTGTAATTTTTTTGCATTTTTTGAAATGTGAAAACATTGTCCTTCATTTCATTGAAGAACAAATTTCATTCTAATTTTGAAATACTACACTATAAATGACGTTTATACTCCTAATAGCATTCAATGACAAAAATCTATTTCTTCCAACTTTTGTCAACTTGTTAGGTGTTGGACGTCGTCGATTAGTATGCATTTTAAATATATCGAGTTTTAAACTACTTTGAAATAAAAAAAAATCAACTAAGAAAATACAAATTCTGAAAAACAAAATAACGAGAGATTATAGAGAGGGTATTTTTCGAGCCAAATCTCACAAAACCTTACCAGGGAAGGGTCAAAAAATAGTCAAAACCACCTTACTTAATTTGTGAAAGTCCTCTTTAAGTAGTAGTAGCACTTATTATTACACTCACATAAGGGATAGAATAGTAGCGTAAAAAACGAAGAAAATCATGAAATATAATGACATTAGAGATATATGATTTATGAATAATACAACTCAATGGTTTTAATTTTTGCATATATTTAATTTTTAAGGGAAAAAATATTGTAATGTATTGGCAAAATTTTGACCTTTAACGCTGTTTTTTTGCAGAAAAACAAAATCTGGCTGAAATCTTTTTATTATAGCGAAATATTGGTGAACTATTTCTCTGAAAGGATTGCTTATTTCACACGTTATCTTTAGCAACACCTGGTTGATGATAATATGAGTCGTAATAAGATATAAAGTGTTAAACAAAACGCGTGGTTCTATTAAGTCAGACAGCAGATTGTATTGGAGTGGATTTACGGAAATTAGTCCAAGATGAAGTTTATTGCAATTACTCTTTTAGCTTTTGCCACTGTGGTAAGAAAAATTAGCTAGTTTTACTGAAAGTAATAAAAGTCTTTTTCCAATTTATGAATGCATTACTTTGATTTAAGGAATTCTATGATATTTGTACATCTAAAATACAGGTTAAATAACAAAAAAAAATAATGATTACAACTGTCGATAAATACTTAATGTAAATGATCTTAACTGTAAGATTAATACCCATAATATCGACTGAACATTAACTGAAATTTAATATTTTCTTAAGTAAAAGGTATTCACCCAATGTATGGTTGTAAAATAAACATTCGTTTCTTATCCATGTCAGCAAGGGAAGTCACCAAGAACATTTATGACATGTGCTATTATGTACACAAAATTAGGAAGTTTTTGTCTACATTCCGTGTTAATCTTATAGATTAATTTTTTTTTATTAAATATATGGCTGTGTGCAATCGCTACATTCTCTTTTGCTTGCCCTGTATAATAGATTTACTTAATAAACCGCCATCATACTTACGTATCCCTTTTAACTCAAAACTTTACCTTACTAAGACATATCATAGTCCACCACCTTAACTTGTGTTGCACAAATGGGGTTTTAATTTATCCATGACTTGTTAAGTTCTTTAATTGTTATGGACTGTTCTTTGCCACGTTTTTTTTAAATTTTCCTTCTTCTCTTTACACTGTCTAGGTATAGCTCCGTGGGCAGGTAAACTGCAATATACTATTGTTATAAGTTCTCAATAACTGTAACCTAAAAGAAGGCATACTTAGACACTAATACTTAAAGGCGAAAAAATGCCAATTAATTGTATTGGTTAGTGTAGCGCACCCCCCCCCCCCCAAAGCAGTATAAGGTCAATGCCAATTTGACTTTGAATTTTATTGGGTATCAAGTGTTTCCTTTACACAATTCCCTTTGTAAATGGTAGTTGTAGGTAGTGGGGTCAGAATACAAGTGAACCAAGTCCATAAAAAGCTTCTTTGTGCTACAGACGTTTTAAGTTAAAACCTATAAGCAACGGTAATTATAAAAAAATTTAGTTGCTGCTGCCCAACGATTATTATCTGAACTAGGATTTGTTTTATTACTGCATTGAGATTCTACATAGTTAGTATATGCAATTGCGCTGCCATCTCGAAAATGACAAAAAAGTGGACTTGGTTCACTTGTAGTCTGAACCCTCCATATAAAAGTTGAGTTTTCCACTAGACTGCGGTGTTGGCCGCTGAGGACAGAAGGAAGTGCCGCGACGAGCATGACTGCGAGGAAGACGAATGCTGTACTCGTCGAAGCACATTCATCCTGGACTTCAGGAAAGGATACTGCACCAAGTTGGCGCAAAAGGGTAATCGAGTAATTTTCATTTATATCAGGTTGAGTCAAAAGTTGTTTGTACTTTACCTAACTTTGATTGGAAGGCCTGACATGTGCCCGTATGCCCATCATATCAACATATAATAGTGTTATATATAATAAGTGTAAACATATAATAGTGTGCATACAACCCACACCTTGCTCCGTCGGATTATTATCCTTTTCAGTCCTTGGTTCACTTTCTGTCCAAACGGCATTTCACTAATGAGAGTGATGTCGAGAAGGGTGTTCTTTGCATCAAAGCCGGACAAATGATAAAACCATGGAATTGAATTTTCGGCAGAGAGATACCAAAAAACTATGCTTCATAACGAAATGTACTTCAAGGAAAAAATCCTTAATATTACGTGAATGTTGTACATTTCTTTTGTAGGTGAAAATACGAAAACACTTTTGACTCAACCTAGTAAAAGCATTGCACTACCCTTTATTTAAGATTAATGGCATTGTGAAAGAACCTTGATGCCCTGATTAGAGGTGACCTGTTCCAGCCGTACGGAGAAACCATGACTCACTATCTTGTCCTGCAGCAGGCTGTCCGTACCTGAACAATCCTTGATAGTCTTGTCCCCATGATGTCTTTTGCTTTTCTCTCGTTTTGTGTATATTCAATGGATACTTTTTCCCTAATAACACAATATTTAAGAAAAAAATATTGGCATTATTTCGTAAAATGCTTCTGTCATGATAAATTTCGAAATTATCGATTTTCTAAGTTGGCCATCATGATAGTTAATTCATTTTTCATTTTTCTCTATATGCATCAAAGCCGAACATGCACCACAGCACAGTTGGTATATAAGTAAATACAATTTATATTGGTATAATGTCGAATAAAAATTTCATAAAGACATAAACCTATTCAAAACATTGAAAATAATTCAGTACATCAACCAATAAAACATCATAAGTAAAAATAATTTTTAAATTAACTCCCACTTGCCACTCACCCAATTTTCAATCATCAAGGCATCTTGTAAATTATAAGAATTGGCTGGTGTTATTGAAGTTGGACCTCTCTTAATATATTGCATACTATTATATACATACTACCTCATACCTTATTACATACTATATATACCTATTTACATGCTTATAACTTTAGTTAAATGTTTTTTTTTATGAAACGCTGACTTTTTCGTTTATGATCATTGACCGTTGTGATTATATACGTTTATATACGTTTTCAGAATGTTCTTTTTTGCCAGGATGAACAATGACTTAGCGATTTAAATGTTTTTCTCAAAATGTTACTATTGAAGGTTGTATCTTTATGCTTATAGGAGAGTCTTGCAGTAGCGAACCAGATTACGCAGGTAAATACTTCGTGAGCTGCCCGTGAGCTGAAGGATCAACCTGTGTGCCAACTGAAATCAAAGAGATATTTGGGGTAAATATACACATTGGGTTTTTTATTTGTCTGTCATTAGTTGACAATTTTAAATAGCGAAAGTACCAAAGCCCTTTTTCGGACAACTAACTTACTTTGACTGCATTTAATAACTAATATTTAAAAAATTAAGAAAATTCAATATTGCAGTACAATTTCTTATTTTTTTACTTATATATTTTTTTCATCCAAATTAAGTTGGTAACACAAGTGTGAAATTAAAATTGCCAATTGTATTAAAAATATTAAGTTTAAGCAATAGAAGTGGAAAGAGATTGAGCATATTAGCGAAATTTATGTATTGATAGGAAAGTATGAAATTCGTTGTAGCCTTCAAAAGCAATATTCGTAGTAAATAAATATTAAAAAGGGTTGTTAAAAAAATTTACGCAACGTACTGCCAGAAAAATATTTAAATATAATAAAAATAATTTCGATTTTTTTTTTTTGGAATTCAATAATACTTTAAAAAACACATCTCCAGTAGCTATGATGCTTTAATCGATACGTACGTATATTAAAGCTTTTGAATAAATAATAAATAAAAGAAGAAAAAACTTTTATTTTCAAAAACAGAATACATTAGTTGCCAAAGGACTCCCGGGCCCTACCAGACGACCCTTAAAATTGTACAATCGAAATCATCAAGCAACATTTCGGATTATGCCTAAACAAAAGAGGAACAAAACAAAAACCAACAAAATCTGGCAAATGATCGGACACACCATATACACAAACATATGACAGAACGGTCAAATACATAACTTCATTACTGGTTTTACAAAACAAATAACAATAAATATATACAATTATTTGACAGGACGTGATATAACTTATTTTTTAATTTTATCACAGAATTGAAAAGAATCTCTTCATCAGCATTTAAGATGTGATGCTTAACTTCTTTTTTAAATGTATTTCTATGAGTTAAATTAACTATTTGTTCAGACCGAGAGTTAAAAAATTTGGATGCTAAATACATAAAGCTTTTGTGGAAGATTTCTTTATTTGCTTTAGATTTATTGTAAATCGTTGTATTTCTTAACTTGTAGCTTACAAGGTCTTTAAGTGTGCAAAATGATCTGTTTTTATATAAATATAAAGACTTTTGTATATGTACACTCTCAGAAACGAATACTCAAAAGCGACGAAATTTTCCTTAATTTTGACGATGCCGTTTACTGGCAAATGCTCCGAGTTTTCCTTTCCTCAAAGTGAGGAAATTTGATTCGTCATATTTATGAGGATTCGAATTTCGTCTAATCTAAAGAAATATTTCGTCATTTTTGAGCATGTGAGAACAACAATGATATTCAGTTTCCTCAAAATCAAGATACAGAATCGTCAAATCAAGGTCGTTAAAGTAAGGATTCTCGTTTACTCAAAAGTCACGTGATAGTTTGACGAAATAATCCTCAAAATTAACGAAATGAGGATTGAGGATTAGTGAATCGTCAAAAGTGAGCGTATTATTTCTGAGAGTGTATAACTGTCTTATAGTTAAAATCGGGGTTTCAAAATCTTCTGGTTCACAGTTTAGCATTCTAATCAATCTGGAATGACTATTTATTTTAGGTTTGATATTATTTAGGTAGTCACCACCCATGAGGCTATGCCGTAATGTATTATTGATTGTATAAACGCAAAGTATAATTGTTTTTAAAATGTTTATAATTGTTTTTAAAATGTTTATAATTGTTTTTAAAATGTTTATAATTGTTTTTAAAATGTTTATAATTGTTTTTATATTGTTTAATGACTATATATACTTTTTAAGTAATAAAATGCATAAATACCAAAACGTAGCTTATCATTTATCTTTTTTACACGCAATTTCCATTTAAATGTTTGATCCACATATAGTCCAAGGTATTTTATATTTTTCACTCGGTTTATAAGAGGACATTCTCAATGTGAAACATTTCCTTGGCATAAAATATGATATTTAAAAGTTAAGGTTACTGCATGACCAGTGATCATATTAAAATTTATATATTTAGTTTCATCACTATTAATAATTAAGTCATTTTGTTGAAACTACTTTTTAACTTTTATTAGATTGGAGTTTATAATTTCTTTCAATAGGTTGTAGTTTTTACTTGAATATACCAGAACAGTATAATCTGCATTTGTAATTAATTTTTCGAATAGAGACGGATTACAAAAATCATTTATTAAAAAAAGAAGCAGTAACGGGCCCAAAATTGAGCACTGATGTACACCTTTCTGAATAAATAAGCAATTACTATTAACATTATTTAACTTTAATTTTTTTTCCATTAGTTAAATAAGTTTTAAACCATTCATGCTGTTTTCCTCTAATACGCTGTTTTCCTCCTGCTGCGTACAATTTGCGTAGCAAGATGTTATGATTTACTGAGTCGAAATCCTTTAAAATATCTCTAAAAATAGAAACTGTTTTTAAATTATCATTTAAAGATTTATAAATTATACTATAAATCTTGGGAGTGCATTTTCGGTTCTAGTCCCTTTACAAAACCAAATTGGTTTTTCGAAAAGAAATTAATTGAATTAAAAAAAATTATAATGTCTATTTTTCATTGCTGTTTCAAACACTTTTGAAAAAATGGGTAACACAGAAATCGGACGATAATTTCCCAAACAATTAATTTCTCCCGCTTTATAGATAGTCGTTACTGTAGCTGTTTTTAAGTTTTTTGGAAACACTCCATCTTTAAAAGATAGATTTATTAAATTTACAATTATTTCGGGTTTACGCTTAAGAAGCATTTTCAAAACTTTTATAGAAATTTTGTCGTACCCGACAGAATCTTTTTTTAATTTAAATAAATACAAAACCCTCTCATTCTACACTCCCCAAAAAACATTTAAAGATCGCTTTCAGATAGGTAACAAAGTTGGGATTGACAATAGGCAAATCATTATAATGAAAACCTAGGTGACATTTTTTTTTTGATTAAATACACTTAATTATATAGACCAAAACAAAATTTAGGTATGATTTTTATATTTGTACTTTTAAAAATATTCTAGAACTTGATGTTGAACCAAAAACTATGTTTGGTATTATTGGCAAGCAATATTCTTTAATTTTTAATTGTGCTTGCTAAAACATGAGTTGAGCTCTGTCAGCTACGTTGTAATATCTCGCTCTGACATCGAATCTATATGCTGGAATATAAATTTTAAAGTGTTTTGGAAAACAGAGATATTAAAAATTTAAATGCTTTGAATATATTTTTACCTTATGTAAATAAATTCATAAAAACATTTCCCATACCATACATTTTAAGGTAGGCGAATACCCAAAATTTCCAAAAATTCTAAAATTTTTACTACTGCTTTAATCTTTTCCAAATTTGGCATAGTGATTTCAAATCTAATGAATAATACTAGTATTTAGACTTTTGCTTTTATTTAAATATAATTGATTTATTTTAAACGGTGTTTTTCTACTAAAAAAGAGGTTTACGCCAACAAGTCTACCACATTGAATTTTCATCCTATGAGCGTTCATTATGTGTTAAATTCTTCGTTTTGAACTGATACATGCAATGACCCTCTAGAGTTACATACAAATTACAAGAAAAAAGTTATTAAGAAAAATGTTATGAATTAGCCACAAAAAAAATGGATTTTTTTCGATTAACTTACACTTGGACATTTAAAAAAAAAACTTGTATACTTACACCAGATGTTAGAGGTTCATGTCACAGATATATATTGAAATAGCATCTGTGAAAAATTTCAGGTAAATTAATGTAAAACTTTTTAAGCTAGAAGTGTTGGCGTAAACCCCTTAGTTGAAAAACACCGTTTAAAATAAATCAATTATATTTTTTAAAAAAATCCCAAAACGCATTGTTCATTATATTTGAAATCACTATGCCAAATTTGGAAAAGATTAAAGTAATACTAAAAGTTTTAGAATTTTGGGTATTCGCCTACCTTAAGTAATTTGACTCACATTGACAGTTACTAGAGAATCCACAAATTTTAGAAAATTGTAACGAAAAACAAACAAACGCTTGAGTCATTATAAAAGCACTGTCTCCAAATGAACGAATACTTTCAAATCTCGTTAAGTTACTAAATTTCTTAATTATTAGATTTTAGTATCATCTAGCCATGAAAGTTCTATCCCATAGATCCCGCTCTTAGATTCCGTTGTCATCCAAATTCCAATACTTAACTAAAAAATTAAGTATCCTTTGTAAAACAGGAAAGGTTGCTTTAAACTACGAATGAGTCGACTTTGTTTTAAATTCATAAAAAAGTGAAATATTAAAATGTACTTTTTGCAACGTGTAGGTAACGCTTAAGATAGACGAGAAATGCGTCGTCCTCGATCCTACACCCGATCCTGATGCTACTACAACAATCCCCGAAGAACAAACAGAAGTCTCTCCTGATGAATAAAAACCCCGTCGGAACCATGCTGATGAAATGAAAGAATGAAAAAAGCAAATAAAAAAACTTGTGTCGATTTTAAAATCCATAATAACAATAAATAATTAAAGAAAAAAACATTAGTGTGTGTTAATGCATTCGTACTGACTTTGCATACTTAGAGCATCGAGTTACTTTGAAGATTTTAACACTACAGCACTTAACTTTAAATGATTAACGAAAACTTTAGCAGGATGCTTACGTCCTGTTTTCCAAATAAGTTATGTAAATAAATTAAACAATCGTTAGTTATAAGTAAGTCATAAGCATTAAGCAAAGGATTTAACGTAAATTTAACAAGTGCATTAAAATTAATTTTAAGCTAAAGTGTTTTTAAAAGTAAATTTTTATAAAACAGTTTAAGAAATATAACACTTATTTTCAGTAATTGTGTGCAAAATAACTTTTTTAAAAATTTTTGTTTATAGGTAAACTACGAGCGAGGGTATAAAAGTATCTTTTTCGCACTGTTTCATCTTACATGACATATTTTTTGCACTGGAAAATAAAAAAAAAACGTAACGAGCATATGGTAAATTATACTTATGAACTTTTAAAATTATTATCGAAGGTTAGGCATAAATTGAAGGACAGGTCCAGGGACGGGACATACGAAACTTCGCCAATCATCGAAAATCTTCCACTCGCTAAGACCTTGCCGAAAGCATTTGCACTCGTCAGTGATTGGTTTGAGTACCGACATGACATGCCGAACCAATCACTACCGTTATACTGAAAACGTTTTCAGTATAACGTCTAGGAGGAAGAACGGCAAAGTTTGGCGAAAGTTCACATGCTCCGTCCTTGGTCCCGTCCCTCCCATGTATTATGGGTAGGTAGGTTGGTACATATATTTTCCGGTTTGTGTGCTCGATCATATGGACCCGCTTATAAACCTTCGTCAAGTAAGACAGACACATACGGAATTTTTACTGGCACATAGAAAGGAAGTACACTCAGGGCGAAGGCGGGAATTGCACCCTAACCCGGTACACTGTGAAAATTATTAGTGCAATGGGCCCCGTTTATCTTAACATTTAAATTCTGCAGACAAAGTTAAAGTTACTTTTTGCCTGCTATTAAATTTGTCGATTGTGTCTTTTAACGTTACTACATAAATTTTGTGTACGCCAAAAAGCGAGTAACTTTACACCAAAGTTCTACAGGATATGCTCCAGGTTGGAGTAAAAGGTATATAATTAACAAATGATAATATATGGTAGAGAGTGTCGAAAAAAAGTATATTGAGTTGTTTATATTTAGTTTGTTTCACACGAGCGACGCAAGAGGTAACAGTAGAACAAAACTTAAGTAAAAAATTTATAAACAGTATAAAACTTTTGTTAAAAAATATTGAAAAATGGGGGGGGGGGGGGGATTGACAAATTTTGGAGAATAAGAGACACCGAAAGGTAAATTAAGACATTTATTTCGATCAATATAATTTCGCGCATAGGGGAGAGAAGGGGAATGGCGCCACCTTAAGGGAAATTGAATTTTCATGCAGAATTGTGATGCAATTAATGTAAATTGTAATGAGCATAGCATACTACGGTTCATAACCTACCTTTTGGTGATTTTTTAAAATTTAATTCTTTAATAGAAACTGAAGATAATTGTTTTTTCTAAAAGCTAGCAGAGTGGCGGGATTTTCCTGTTAATTGGGGTAGTGCCGCTACACCACTGGGGTAATGCCGACACATCAATAAACAAAGCAAATAATCTATAAATAATGGAAAATTGCTTAATAAAGCAATACTTATAGAACTAAAATATGTTTAATTAACTTTGTAATGGTAAATTGTACATTTTATTAACCGTTTTTTATTAACTTTTTCTTTTATTAACCGTTTTTCCGTTTGCAACTAACTATGAAGTGGTTTTTTTTTTAAAGTTTCGTTGGTCTATTTGGCCATTTCAGTTATTCTTTTTAAGATACGGGGCATCTGAAACGAAAACTAATAGGTTGTAGAGCCAATATATGAAAATTATATTTTACGGATTATGCCGCCATCCTTTTGCATGTGGCCACATAACACCAGAGTGATGTGGCTTCATTACACCAGTAAGACAAAATGGAATAGACGGCTTGTTTAAGGAAAGGTAGATAGCTTAGCATCCAAACTAACAACGTGATAAAATAGCCAAATAATTACTCTTTTCAATGATATGTAACTGATTTATCTAACTTAGAGATAACAGTCACTTATCCCTTAATTTCAGAAGGACCAAAATTAGATGAAAATCACTAAAAACGTATTTTTTAAACAACTTTGCACCAACTCATCGCACGGCCATTAGCGTCCATACTACAAATTACTTTGTTTCCTGCTACAGGTCATAGCTCACAGCCCCCCTCCCACACACAAAAAAAACCGCTGGCGAGATACAATGGGTGGCGGCATTTTCCGTGCGGTGGTGAGATTCCCTTGACCTCCCCTATAGTAAGAACAACATTACGACAATATTCCGCAGTAAAAGGGATTTGATCTCTATAAGTTCTTGCAAATAAAAGAACAATAAAAATGATTAATTAAAAAATGGCGTGAAATTTGCAATAGTGTGAAAAGTTACCTTATGTTATTGCTAGTATAAGTGAATCAAATTAGTCAGTTTTTGAAATATTTTTTGTTTTCAATTATCTAATGTGAAATATAGGGCAATGAAAGTGTTGCAATGAAGTCAAAAATTCGAAATACATATTTTGTGGTTTCTACACGTAGGTCTCTACTCGTTCACTCTTTGAAATAACACTTTCACTTTTGACGATTCATGAATCCTCAAGCCTCATTTCGTTAATTTTGCGGATTGTTTCGTCAAACTATCACGTGACTTTTGAGTAAACGCGAATCCTCTTTTTTACGATAGTGATTTGACGATTCTGTATCTTGATTTTGAGGAAACTGAATCTCATTGTTGTACTCACATGCTCAAACGTGACAAAGTATTTCTTTAGATTAGACGACATTCAAAATTTCCTCACTTTGACGAAACGAAAACTCGGAGCATTTGCTAGTAATGGAATCGTCAAAATTAAGGAAAATTTCGTCGTTTTGAGCATTCATTTTTAAGAGTGTAAATCTAAAGGGGCAAAAGAGAAGTATGCCATTTCTATTGCGTAAAGTTAACGTTAACAATATGAATTCAGTGCAACGTTACTGCATAAAACGGGAAGAATCTAGGTTTCTACCAGTTTTATGGAATAACTACACTGTAAAAACAAGGGAGTATTATTACACTTGTTTTGGGTTTATGAAATGCTATATAAGGTGTAAATATACACGACTTGTGGTGTTCGCACCAACATAGGTGTTATCATTCACTCAAAATGGTTTTTATTCAAACTTAAAAAAAATTGGTGTTAACAATCACCAAGAATATAGCCTTTCGGCGACATTTTGAAAACGAAGCACCAAATTTGGTGTTACAGATGGAGCCAATCTAGCAATTTGGTTGTAACGGGAGAATTAGAGCTGTGTTTTGATAATTTATTCGCTATGTGCATGGTTAAAGTCTTGCTTTAAAAATTGCTAGATAGAAAACTTATTTCAGCGTGCAGTTATTTCTTTTACATGATTGTCTGTGTGTTTGCGATCAGTTAGCCCTAAATAACAGCATGAGTTTGATTTTGATGATGGTAAATCGTGTTTGTATTTGCCGAAAATGCAAAGTAAGCGGAACAATTATATTTATTCTTTATAGATAACTGAATTACTACTGAATAATTTAACTAAAACTTCAATATCAGCAATTCTGGTTAAAACGAGAAAATTAGGGTTGTGTTTATATCTTTGTGCGCTAGTGTATATGATTAAAAGATATTGAAATGATAAGTATAATTACAGTATTTTCCTATAAGTCAATTAGCTCATTGATATCGGAATTATTTCAGTAATTAACTTTTCGATTATAAAATCATCATTGCACTTTCATAAATGATATTTTATTTACGTTTTGTTTGAAAAAACTATAAAATAGTTAAACTTAGTTTAATTGCACAATTTTATAGCTATATAGATAGTTGAGTAACAAATTGAACAATGTCTGGCCACCCTGATAGCTTTAATTTACTTTAAATATTCCTAAATATTAATTTTGTTTAAGTTATGTTTTTGTATAATTTGTGTAATTTTTCATTTTACCTTTTGTAGCATGGATAAAGGTATAATCGTTGAGTTCAACTCAAGTCGCAAATCAAAACATGTTACAAAATGAGCTATTTTTAGCGTTACAAATATATCTATTGTTCAGGATTTGTAAGAAATCAGTTTACACCAAAAAGTGTTTTTAAAAAATAACCATTTTACCCTTTTGATTCTGAAATTAGTACCAGAACATCCTGTTAGGTCGTTAGGTGTTTAAGTACACCAAATCAATGATGGAGTTTTATCACACCAAAAATGGTGGCAACAGAGTAGCCACCAAATGTGGTGTTTCTACACACCTGTCAATTATCGGTGTTTCATTACACCGATTTACTGGTGGTGTTTCCTTACACCACTTTTGGTGGCTACTTTGTTGCCACCATTTTTGGTGTGAAGATACACAAAAATTATTTACAGTGTAACTGTAACTTTAACATAACTTTAACTTTACTCAATACAGTTTTAGGGATTTACTTAATTTCTTTCTTTATACCTCTTTATACGTTCTTTATACCTCTTTCACTCCAACCTGAAGCATACATTGTAAACTTTGTGTAACGTTACTCTAGCTTTTTAAGGGAACGTTACACCAAACTTAAGGAGTGCACTCTCAGAAATAACATTTTCATTTTTGACGATTCATGAATCCTCAAGCCTCATTTCGTTAATTTTACGGATTGTTTCGTCAAACTATCACTTCACTTTTGAGTAAACGCGAATCCTCACTTTTACGATCGTGATTTGACGATTTTGTATCTTGATATTGAGGAAACTGAATCTCATTGTTGTACTGACCTGCTCAAAAATGACGAACTATTTCTTCAGATTAGACGACATTCAAATCCTCATAAAAATGACGATTCAAATTTCCTCACTTTGAGGAAACGAAAACTCGGAGCATTTGCCAGTAATGGAATCGTCAAAATTAAGGAAAATTTCGTCGTTTTTGAGCATTCATTTTTTAGAGTGTTCGTCTTCTACTCGTCTTCTCTAGGTACCATGTATGAGTGGGAGGGACAGCCCAGGTTTTAGAAATTACTTGGGTTGGCGATGGAAGATATCTCTGATGGTGTTAGAGTCATGTGATCAACCGTGTTCTCAGGATTTCTGGCAGCTGCCATTGCAAGGTCGTAGGCAACCTCATTCCCGGACAGACCAACATGCGAGGGGACCCACTGAACATGGATCGGGTGTCGATCTGAAAGGCTTTTCAACGTGAGTATTCTATATCATAGGATTTCATAACGGAGGTAATAAAATTTACAATAAAAAGTGCTATGCCAAATAGAAATTTAAAATTTTTTATCCGAAATATAAACTTAAATTCAAAGACTCTATAAAACATAACTTCTTATGTAAAACTAATTTCAGCAATTAAAAAATAATAACATTTTAAAATCAGATCAGATCATGATATAAATTTGTCATTGCATTCGGCCAATTATCATATTTCATTATGAATATTTATATATGTAACTCATGCATGCTAGCACTTTTATTGTTTGGGATCTACACTGTAAATAATTTTGGTTTAACTTCACACCAAAAATGGTGGCAACAAAGTAGTTACCAAAAGTGGTGTAAGGAAACACCGCCAGTAAATCGGTGTAATGAAACACCGAAAATTGACTGGTGTGTACAGGGGCGGCGGCAGCGGTTGGGGCTAGGGGGCTCAAGCCCCCCTGTCGGGGAAATTTTAAATTTCGTCGGGGTAAAGCTAACTTACGATATCGGAAAAATTTGAGTCGGAATTTTTTTTTTCAACGGTTTCAAAACTCAACACTGTTTCGCATTTTCCAAAACTGTCATTCCAAGTCGTGGTTTGTACGCTTCTTCAATTGACCTTGAGTGCATACCCCTAAGCGGCGAAATGTAACTTCTCTTTCATCGTCCCACCACCCCAAACAGGGAGGGGGGATAGCTGTTGAAACCCTCTAAACGCTGGGAAAACAAAACCCCACTACTGACAAATTTATGGGTTCGGAGAACTTTTTGGTGGGGTGTGCATAGCCTCCTTCGCAAGAGGGTTCATTACCACTAAGAGATTTCTTCCGAACGGATTTACTTAGTGCACTTTTAAACGATTTGCTTTTTCGTCAGAATAAATAATAAGAATGCAAGGGAACACACTACTTGTGGTAAGTTTAACCTCAATTAATTTTATTGGATTTTTTCGGAAGTATTTTAATACATATTTTTTATTTTAAAAATAATGGATTTCCTCGATTATTGATATTTTTTGAGCTAAAATGGAAGAAAAAGCAGTAAATTTGTTGTTTGTGCTCGTCTCCGCACGTAAAAAATACTACGCAATTTGAAATCCATTTAAATGTTGTTTTCAAAACTGAATTCAAATTTTGTACGGATTTTTTAATATAAAATATGAAAATCCCAATTGTTTAATTACTCTCCATTGTCAAAGTGTAAATAATGAGTATATATGGCTCTTTTTTTCTAAACATTGAAATAACACTCAGTTTAATGACTCTTATGAACTAATCAAAGTAAATAATGCCCTATTTTGACAATTTATTTAGACCATGCAGCGTTCGAAGAATAATCGACTGTACGTTAAATGATCTGAACAACTATTCCTTTGAATAATTAAAATATTTGAAGCTTTTTCAAAATGGGCTAAAGGCGGAAGCTCAAGTCAAAGCCAACTTTAACAGAGATTCCAATCCTTTAATTCTTCATATTCTAAAGGTTTTCATTCCATGTGTACAACTACCACGGTATTTTGGAGATAATGATGCAAAAAAAATATAATCTGGGAGAATCTTAGACTAACTTCACATCGATTTAGTCGTCCAATACCTGTACAGTTTCGTAAAGGAATTAGCACTAGCTGAATTTACCAACATTAGGGAATAATTGGAGCTAAAAAATGTAGTAATTTTAGCCTAAATTAGTTTAAAAAAAGAAAAATGGGGCTTCATACTTCTAAAAACAGGTAAAACTAGACGTTTTTAGTCCATTGGAAAATTTCAGAGCCATGTTTGTACCCCTTTTGGCAAAATGTGCATCCCTAAAAAATTATTTGGCAAAGCATCCTACTGTTTGTTTTATGGAAATTTTTGAGGATTTGTATATAGTTGAAAAAAAATCTGAATAGTAGCGCATTTAGCTTTAAAAAGATAGTTTGAAATCGAATTTTATAATTGAACAAAGGTATTAATCGATTTATAAATTTTTTAGATTTTGTTTTTTGTTTCATTTCTGAATATTTATAATAACCGTGCGAAGTGTTTACGGTTTGATGTTGATTGTTGGTTATATTTGGACCAATTCGAGAATGAATATGCTAAAAAAAACTTTAATTTTGAATTATACCGAAGCCCCCCCGTCGGGGTAAACTAGCCCACCCGTCGGGGAATTCCTAGCGCCACCACTGGGTGTGTAGAAACACCACATTTGGCGACTCAGTTGCTGGTGACTCTGTTGCCCCCATTTTTGGTGTGATGAAACGCCACCAGTGATTTGGTGTACTTAAACACCTTACTCATGCTGTTATTTAGGGTTAACTGAGTGCAAACTGCAAACACATACAGACAATCATTTAAAAGTAATAAATGCTCGCTGAAATAAGTATTCTATCTAGCAATTTTAAAACTAAGACTAAACCATGCACATCACGAATAAATTACTTATCAACACAGCTCTCATTTTCCCGTTACAACCAGAATTGCAAGATTGGGATTTTTGAAATCCTCAAATTCAAATTGAAACGTAACTATACAAATCTGAAAATTTAGGGATTTAATTAAATTACTCAGTAGTAGATCACTTATATATATAAAGAATAAATGTAATTGTTTCGCTTAACCTTGCGTTTTCAAGGAAGAACTTTTCACGAAGAACTTAGTAAAAGTCTGACCGCGAAAGTGTTTGCAGTTTGGCTCGATTTGTAACACCGAATTTGGTGCTCCGTTTTCAAAATGTCGTCAAAAGGTTACAGTTAAACCATTTTTGGCGTATGTTAACACCGATATTTTTAAAGTTTAAATAAAAACCATTTTGAGTGAATGATAACACCTATTTTGGTGTTGACACCACAAGTCGTGTATATTTACACCTTATTTAGCATTTCATAAACCCAAAACAAGCGTAATAATACTCCTTGTTTTTACAGTGTAGAAGCAACGATGACATATTTTTCGACAAAGAAGAATAAAAATTGTTTAAAGTTAAACTATTGAAATATATTTTGACTTATATAGAATTAATTATATAAATACAATATAGGGGAGAAATGCAAATCCAATAACAACATTTTACGAATTTTCACAAATTATAAATTCGCGGATGAAATACTTATTTAAAATTGGGTATTAGTGTTTATCATTCAATGTTGTAATTAAAATAATCATCAATAAGATCATCATTATTAGATTAGATTGTTTCATTAGAAACTATCGATTTCAGCTGAAATACAAGTTTTTTTTTGTAATCAGCAGATCATAAGTTGTCCAAAATACCTAGTTTTTCAATTTTGCCTGGTCTCTAAGACTGATATCGAAAACCTCTTTTTTCCCATCTGTCCCATTAACAGTTGTTCTTTCGAACATCATAACACATGAGATAATTCCTTAAAAAATCCTAATCTTTACGGTTCAATGTTCTTTAATTGGTTGAATATAAAAGGAATCTTTAGAAAGTTACGATAAAATTGTAACGTCTACAATTTTTAAGTGCAATAAAAATATTACTACGATTTGCCAGCTGTTGAAACAAAATTTCAATGAATTTAAATTATCTTCATTTCTTACCAAAAATTAATACTAATTCTGAAGTCCTTTTCTTATCAATGACCTAAACGTTTCTTGGAAAAGATTATAATAATAAAAAGGATTACATTTATCATTTATGCTATCCCCTGAAAACTAACACATTTTCACTGATTAGTGATATGATGCCTTGAAATATGTTGATTTAAAAGGTGCATTTGGAAAATGCTTTTTAGTAGAAATAAACTACCAAATTGGAATTAACATGAAGCTCCTTGCAGTCACCTTTTTATTTGCTGTTGCAATCACGTTGGTAAATTTTTTTAAACTTATAAAATAATTATGCTAGCATTTAGAAAAACATGTATGTATATTTTTTATTTGTAGAATATAAGGTTTTTAAGGGTGTTGTTGAAAATTTAAGGTAACAACTTTAATATTTCGGTAAATATATACATTAAAAATTCCAAAAAATCTTTTTTTGGTAATAATCCCGATTTAGATTAAGTTTCTTATTTACAAAATAAAAACTTTTGACGACAGTTACCTGAACCTTTGGGAGACCGTGCACGCTACTCGGCATCAGGACTTTGGATTACGAATATTTTTAACGTCATTGAATGCTACCCAACCGAACTCAATTTGAACAATTGTTGTTTGAATGTAGAGTTATGTATTCTAAAAATTATCTTTTTATAGGTCCTGGCACAGGACAAACCCAAACCCATGAGATGCGAAAACTCGAATGACTGCGAAGAAGGAGAATGCTGTCTAGCTAAAGGCATAATGTTCCACAGACAAGGTGTTTGCACCCGTAAAGCAAGAGTTGGTAAGGTGTCTCGTGCTTTGTAAAGATGCATTTATTTTAAAATTTAAAATTATTAAACTAATTAAAAAAACTTTCTATAATATTAAAAAAAAAAGAATGTGTAGTGTTTTTTTTTAAATCTCCTCATTGCCGCTTCTTAACCATCAATTCACTAATCTCTGTTTCAACTTGTTTCTGTATGTGGCCCCTATTATTGGGATTTTCTCTTGTAGTTGGGGCAAAATAAAATAAAATAATTATGCGTCGAGGAATAATTTTCTCTGTAAAATTCAGACGATGTTTAAGTCGTCTACTGGACAAAAATGACAGATGACAGTGATTGCGCCCTCTATAAGGGAAGAGTGTAGGCTTTATTGCCCATTACCCCGCTCGCCAGAAGAGACAGTCACAAGAGACACACAAAGAAGGATGCCACAAACACATAGACAAACAACAACATTTATTGACAAACACAAAGATACATGCCTATACCGGGATTCGAACCCGAGCCCAGCAGCTCCAAAGGCTCTAGCACTCTAATCATTGCTCCAGTGGGCCGGAAGTCGTCTACTTTGTCGTCCACAATAATGTCCAGCTAACTTACGTCATACTCAGTCGCCAAAAGAGCAGTGGTTGGCTCAGTTCTTACTGGCCGAACCTTGAAATGTTTTTCGTACATTGCACAGAACTTAAGTGATTGATCCATTAGGCGGCTTTATTAACATATACGTTGACTTAAGTTAATTGTTAACAATAAAAATTTACTGATTCAGACAATTGTTTAAAAAAAAACTTATATTCATAGAATTCCAATTTCATACGAAGTTTACTTTTATAAACAAAAATTTAATATATATTACATTTATTTTTATTTGATATATCTTTGCATTGAATATTGACTTTCATTTTATAACAAATTGAATTACACACTCTCCACAAATTGGAAACACACTAGTAAAATACACCTAAAAGAAATTCTCCAAACAGGGAAATTAGCAGCAAACTTTTAAACGCCAAAATGAACTATTTTTATTAATCTTTTTCTCAAATTCAATTCAATTAATATTATTTATCTTTTGTAAAATTAATTTACAGTTCATAGAATAAATAATTAGTAAAATTGTTGCGTTAAAAATAAAAGCTATACTTTACATATTTTTATGCAGAGTTAGAATTATCTATGCAACTTTCTTCATACATGTATAATGCATCATCAAAAGAAGTCTATTGTGATACGTGCCTAGACATCATTCCAAACTTATTTATGTCAAATAAAACTATATTTCTTCAAAAGTTTTGTTTTTTATTTTAAATATAGCATGTTTTTAGTAGCTTCTCGTACGTGTGAGGAATTGGCAACCATGAAAATATTGAATACAAATGAATTTTTCAAGTTATTTCAATGTAGATAAAATATGCAGTTATTATAATTTTAAATAAAGTTCTAATTAAATTTTTAATGGAATTTAGGACGTAGCCTCTTTTGATTTTTTGCTTCAAAAAGACGTATCCTACTTGTTTGTGAGACTTGCGGTTCTTTCTGTGAAAGTTTGCGACGGACAGACGGACGAACTGAACGATATAATACCTTCAACTTTTTACATTATAAACGTACCTAATGTGAAAGCCATGATTGAAAAATCCATATTATCGAAATATAAAGTAATAAAATTAATTAACTTGTAAAGAAAATAAACAAAATAAGATAAATGTAGCTAAATTAAGGAATTAATAGGTGATAATACACGAAAAAATTTAAATGAAAACTAACCAGCTTTTTATTAAACACAATGGAACGCTGTGTACCGCTTTCCTAATAAACAAACAATAAACAGTCAAGAATCACTTTGTGCTTAATTAATTCATCTTATGACATCGTACCAAAATAATTTGTATGGCAAAAATAATTTTTTATTCAAATACTTATTTTAAATAAATGTTCTGATTGTAGGGTTAATGTGACAATAGCGATATAAATGGATAAAAGTTAAAGTTTCGAAGCTATTCAGATGAGAAACGACAGTCGACAGATATTTAGAAAGATATCCATCCGGACGTGTAAAAGCAGACGAAAAAAAAGTGTAAAAAAATAGGTCTTTGATGCCGTAACTTTATAACAGATCCTCTAAAAGAGCCGCATGACGTCGACTGAGTGACGCAATGGTTAGCGTACTTGCCTTTGGACCACGACAGTGAGGGTTCGAGTAACCGTAAAGCATGGGTGTTTGTCCCAGTCCTCGCTTTGTTAAATTGACCCCTCTCTCTCACAACGGGTGCTGCTCTACAAATGTCCATCAGTCTACCTCTTAGCACCAAATACTTAAGGTAAGTGGTCGAGTTAGGGAAAAAAAGAATAACTTTCATTTGGCTTCAATAACTGTTTCAGATAAAAGATGTTCTCCTGAGGGTATGGAAGTGTTTGGAAAGTTTCTACTTCGTTGTCCATGCGCAGAAGGCCTCACATGCCAGCCAACTGGATTTGTGGAATATCGTAACGTAAGTAAATCAATTATTTGGCAAATATACCACTTCTAAAGTTAGATATCTTTCTTTTGTAAAAATTCACCTAAAATAAATGTCTTTAAAGAAACCAACGTTATTTTATGACATTCACAGAAACCGTAACTTTATGTAAACAAAATTTTCATATAATTCTTAATTTTACAAAATGCCTTAAAATGTTTTTAGAGGAACTTTGCTTGATTTCATCCTTCAGTAATAATAAAATAATTAAATTTAACTCAAAAATAAAAAACCCTTATCTTAAAATAAAGTGTTAATAACCATCTAACTTTTTTTAAACGCAGATAACTATGCCAATAAATGAGCGATGTAGTGACGGGACAACGACACAAGCTGAAGAATATACCACAATTGAAAACACTACAGATTAAGACCCTGATTGCACACAATTTGCCATAGAATTCTATAAATGAAAAATGAGATTTAAATAACATGTATTTAAAATATCAATACTAATAAAATATTTATTCATCTTTGTTATTTTTTTTATTAATAACTATATTAATAGTTAAGTTGACCCGTAAAACGTATTTGAGTCATTCGCTATACTGCCTGTTTTTCTTCAATTTGATTTACTATTTCTTGTCACTGCTCGAGTAAGTTGACCGAAGTTTATGTTTATGAAATGCAGTTTGAGAAACTGAATTGTATATAGTAGTTAACATTTGTTAAGCTATACCAAAACCGACCTTAAGTTTGCAGTATACAAATGTTCTACGAGAAAAATTGTAAATAGTTCTCATTTTTGAGTGCGAGAATCGAATACAAAAAGATATTTCACATGCAATAAACAAATTTATTTGTTATTTCAAGACATAAATTTATTATTTTTATTAGTTTAGCTTCAGTTAGAATGTTATTTTAATTATTTTTTTCCTTCGATTTTGACGTAATAGGGTGCACGAATATCACGGTAGAAGAAGCAGCCAATCAGAGTACGCGAAATTGCGGCGCCAGCCAGTTTGTTTACCCAGTTTCCTCCGCTCAGTACATTTCTCTGCTGCAAACTTAAGCTCGGTTTGGGTATAGCAGGTGTGGTCTGATTTTTGAAAAATGGGATGAGTAATTTTATTGGGGTATTAACACCGTAAATATATTAAAAAGTGTGTTTTATCACGATTACCTTCTTATCAACTCTAAAGATTTTAACTATTGTGCAAAAGTGATAGTTTATATCTCAAGTATTATACATAATAAATATTTAAATATTTCGATAATATATTTCCAGCCGGATTCCGAAACAATGATCTGAAAAGATTATATGAGCACCGAATAAAAAAGAAATACTTTTATGTAGTTCAAGGATAAATAAGTTCTGAAAATTATTCACCACAGTTAAAAGCTTAAAAATATATTGGGAGACTCTGAGGACTTGATACCGTTTAAGGTTTTTATCCATATGCAAAAAAAAAAAAACTTTTTGAAAAATATGTTAGCTACATTGATCCACATTGTCTCGATTATTGAAGAATATGAGTATTTAGTTTTTTTGTTATTGTTGTTTTCTTGTGCCTCCAGGCCATAGCCAGGAAGGCAAGAGGGGCACAATTGCATCCGTTGGTACAAGGCTTATTTTTTTAAAATCATTTTTGAAATTAAAATGTACTATTCTTTAAAACTTGATGGGATAAATACTAACTAATTTAAAGGATATCTGATTTAACAAATAAATGCCTTTAAATAATTCAAATTAAATATTGAAATATCAATATTAGTTTTTATGTTAGCGCTACAGTTTTCTTTATGTAGTATGTTTTACTATTATAATTCATTGAAGAAAAGTTTTACCGGAATGTAAAAAAAGCCTTGTCAAATTCTAGGATGACTTGATCCGTTGAAGGGAGATTTGAGCTCTAAACAAAGGCTTTTAAATCAAAATGAAAGTAATTTACATTGAATAAATCTTGTTCATTACTAAAATGAACATTAAAATGTTAAAATACATTGGATGGTCAAAATATATAGTTGACATTTATTTTTAAATTTGCTAAGTTTTATTCCCCAGGATCAGTTCCAACCATTTGATTGTGGTCAAGTGTCCCCAATTGTCACGTGTTAGAAAAAAAGTTGTTAAATTAAAAAGTAAACAACATTTTCTATTCAAACTACATAATTACCAGTAAGGAATGTTAATTACCATATTAATGCCATCAAGCAAATGTACCTACCTTGGGTGAATTGGAGTATACTTTGAGAAAACTGAACCGAAATAGAGCCGCTGGCCCAAATGGCATCAAAGCCAAACTTTTAAATGTAAATGCACCTGAGTTGAGCAATGAACTTTAAAAGGTTACTTGTGAGGTGTGGAGTAAAGAACAGATGCCCATTGAACGGGAAGAGGGTTTGATTTTTACTATACACAAAAAAGGAGACAAAGTAGACTGCTGCAATTACAGAGGCATTATACTTTTGAATGTGGCTTTTAAAATTTTTTCAAACATACTTTTTCGTAGACTCCTTCCCTATGTTTCAAAAATTATTGGTAAATACCTGTGGTTTTTTGGAAGGAAAATCTACTATATATCCAGATACACTCACTTAGACAAATCCTTGAAAAAGCAAAGGAATATGGAATTGATACTCACTATCTGTTCGTCGACTTTATGGCAGCCTATGATTGCATTAATATAAATAAACTGTTTGAGGCTGTGTGAATTAGGAATACCTGACAAACTTACCAATCTTGTCAAAATGACATAACGAAGAGTTAAGCTCATGTCTGATGCATCAGAAGTTTTCTACACTGATAGAGGTCTTAGGCAGTGAGACTCTCTGTCATGCATACTATTTAACATAGCGCTCAAAAAAGTAGTAAGACACTCGGGGGTCAATACTAGAGGCACCATTCTGCAGAGATCTATACAATTACTAGCTTATGCAGACGATATTGACATTGTTGGGTGAACAAAACAGGATGTGATCGAGGCTTTTACTGCCCTTGAATATGCTGCCAGAAATATGGGATTGGCAATAAACGAAGAAAAAACTACATTTATGGTTGTAATCCCTAGAGCAAATAATGTACAGCCAATCAGGATGGGAGATTATGTTTTTGAAGGAGTAACTCAGTTTAAATATCTGGGTACTATTATTACAAACAAAAATGAAATAAAAATGGAAGTTAAGAACATAATTTTGATGGCAAATAGATGCTACTTTGGCCGGAAGAATCAATTAAAGTCAAAATTTATCTCTATTGGTACTAAACTAAACTTATATAAGACCCTAATTAGACCGATTATTCTGTATGGAAGTGAGACATGGGCAATAAACAAGTCAGAGGTGAATAGACTGCTCATCTTCGAAAGAAAAATTATTCGGTCAATTTTTGGGGCAATCAAAGAGAACAATGTTTGGAGAAGTTTGTACAACCATGGTTGGAGAGTGTTGAGAGGGACCTGAAAGTGATACGAATAACCAGATGGAGTAATCTGGCTGTAAGATGCCCTGTCTGGAGAAAGCAGACTGAGAAAGCCTTGGACTGCACCAGGCTTTACTGCTGTTAAAGAAGAAGAATGCCATCAAAACTGATTTTATAATCAGACCTACATCGAAATATAGTTAAATGATTGAATTCTTTTTATAGTACTGCTATAATGAAGGATCGCATTATTAGGTTGTGAATTTTAAAAAAAAAGCTGCTAATTTTATAAAATTTATTTTCTAAGTACCAAGTTACCTATTGAATCATATGAACCATGAGGGTGTCCCCTGATATTTCGGCTTAAAAATTAGATAAATCGGTTTAAAACTTTATTTTTAGACACTAATTCCAAGTTACCCGTATAAAACATGTTCAAGAAATGAACCTACAAGCAGGAGCTTTGTTGCCATGTATGATACACTTTCTTCGTCCATTCCGAGTTGTTAACTATTGTTACCCTTTTTTCGCAAGGTTTGAATATTTTTCTGCTTAATTCTTACCTCAGTTCTATGGTAGGATCAAGGCACATGAATTATGAGCACATGAATACCTACTCCTAACATTCTTTCGGAATGTACTCTACTTTAAGTCACGTAATTGAGTGGTGCAACATGACTTCGTACTTTATTTTGATTGATGCTTTCTTGAAGCTACATTGACGTATACTGACGTAAGCGTGACATTCCTCTAAATGCAAGCTACATCGTGATACTGAAAGACACTATAGAAAAAGACTATAAGAAAGAATACTTATGTTGAATGACATCATTCAAGTTCCATGTATTCAGAATTTCTCAAATTGTAGTTATCTAATTTTTAAAACAAAATTGTTCAAAATAAATATTGTAAAAAATTCCAGTTCACTCTCTAAAATTTTAGCATAGAAAACTTAACAAATATCAATAAAAGTTATTTTCATCTAAATTCCTATGGTCTAAAGCAAATTGTGTGTTTCCACATTTTGTGGAACAATTTCTAGAGGTTGTCTGATGTATTGCTAAAATTGGCAAAACAATTCGGAGTTACATACACTCTTCTTTGGTGACATTGTTTCCCATTTTTTTTTACCTTTTTGGCCTTTGTATATTACCTCAGAAGTATACGAGAATCTGTCAGATTTTTAAAAAAAATTGTGCAGAGAAATTTTAGTCTTGAATATACAGCCTATATATCCGGAACTGAACAGCGCTTCTTACATCTAGATATAGTTACATTTCTTGATCATAATTAAAAACCAATTACATTATAAGAATTTAGAATAATAAGCTTATTTTATAAAGATATGAACACTTTCTTTTAAAGGAAATGTTGGAATGCTTCACCGTAAAATTATAGAAGACTTGTCCCGTCACCATATCATGACTTTAATAGTACTTGGACTAAAATTTGTGAAAATTATTGAGAACAAATACGCAGTTACGCACAAAGAGTAACCACACTTTAGTGAGCGCACTGATAAAATTGCAAGTTATTATAAAAGTATTTAGTTTGGAATGAAAGCATGGAAAGTTACTCAACGTTGAAAAAACCCCAAAAACATTTCTAAGGCTATATTGCAACTACAAATGAAGAAAAATTATTGTGGTTGATATATATGACTTGTTGCTTCATAATCTAAACTGCATTAGTACGCGTGTTTCCAGTACCTGAGTAGAACGGCATAATAATAATAATCTCTGTTCAATTAGTTTAGCTGTCAGGAAACTTTTTGGTATAAAAGGTATTAATGAAAAGCGAAAGAAGCTACGGACTTCAAATTTGGTACACAAGTTCCTTTATTTTGTCATCATAAGGTTTACGAGAAAACTGTGCATGAGCAAGGCCTAGTTGCCATAGAAAGTTTTCGGTTTTACAGTCATTGAAATTACCTTATAAGGTAAATAATTACCGTTATATGGGTGATTCATTGAGCGTTAATTGAAAATCATGCAATGTTTCACACACCTAGTTTGATTTTCAGTGAGCAGTTCAATTTACATCGGTCTTTATTGGATATTAGCTAAATTACAAAATCTTAAAATTTCGGTCATTAGTTGAGTTTTTTTAAGCAAAATATCGTTTTTATTTTTGAATAAGTTAGAATTTGCGAAATCTGATATTTTAAGAGTAAATTCGATGAAAATAGATCAATTCCAGTTATAATTGGAGGCACTTTTAAGGGGAGTTTGAAGGTTCTATCTCACCCACGTTAATTTTAGGAACATTTTTCTCATGAACTATATTTTTTACTCATGAACTACATTTTCTATATTTTTCATAGTTTGTTCCTTACACATAGCTAATTAAATTACATTGATGACCTATCACAGTATAAAAAAATACTTTAACAAATTTTTTTTAAAATATGTATTAAAAAAAACCCGAAAAAATCCGATTTAAAGCTCCATATTTTTTTTTTAACAGAGATACTTAAAATTCCTTAGTTTAACCCTTTCAGTCCCAAAAATTTACTACACTACAGAAACATCTGATATTCACAAAATAAGCTTATTTTAGGTCAAATATAAGATTTCCATAAGAAAAAAAATTCATTTGAATTTTTTATATGATTTTTAAAATAATGCCAAAATTTTTTAATTGTGGAAAACAACAAAATAAAAAAATATATATTACCTAAAAACCCTTCGAGTTATATATTTTGAGGTATCTGACCATATTATTAAAAAAAAAATTACTAATTATTTTAACCGAAACAGTTTAAATTGTGTTTTAAATATAAGGAACTGAAGTGAACTTTGCAAAAATCAGGTGAAACGCTTGTTAGCTATTTTCTGAATAAAAAAAGTTGTAGTTCTGATTTCTATTGAGATGAATGTAAAATATTGTCCAATAGGACAGAGTGTGTAGAATCGAATGATGTGTGTTGGGTGTCATAACGGGGCATAAATATTTAGAAAAAAAATATCGAAAGTGATGATGCCAAATGGCATCACTGGGACTGAAAGGGTTAAATCAAAGAGCTATTAATGGGGCAGAAATAATGAAACAAAATATGATGATTTCTTTTATAGTTCCTGAGAAAAATTTTCCTAACTGTTAAAAACCTTATATTTCACGAAAGGCAAATGAAAAGTAAGATATAGGTAGAAACTAATGTACAGTTTCTAGAAAAATCTTATAAAAAGAAAACTACTTAACAGAAATCGATAATCTTGGTCTTAAATTAAAGCTATAAATATGCAAACTAAAAAAATAAAACAAAAATCGATATTTTTGACCCAAGTACCCATCCAACTCTCCTCAAGTCAATATTTTGATTAGGCCAAAACTTTGGTATCAATGCACCATCGTGGCTTTCAATAATAGATTTACTCGATAAACTATAGAACCAATCATGTTTCTACGTCATTTACTTCGTAGATAAAAGACCATAGAATTTTAATAATTTTTCCAAAACATTTAAGAAAAATATTTTAAGAAAAGTTATAAAAAAGAAACAAATATGTTGCATTTGCACTAAATTTCTCTAAAAGATAAGTGTAAATAATTTTGTAGAACGACGAAATTCATTTATTGTCCATTAGGTAGTAATTTATAATTATTTGTATTGTTTATTTTCGATGATTTTGTGAGGTAATAGATTTTATTGCTACATGAATATTTCATTTTTCCTCACAATTGGTACCAATTGGTTTCCAGAAATCTGATAAGAAGTTTCCCACACTTCAGGAAAAACATTGCACCACCTGAAGAATTTCTCACAAGTATCATAGCTATTGACTGCACGGGATCAAAGGTAAAACCTAAGTTTAAAAGCAGGTTTTATATAACATCTTGTTGTTTTGTTTTCAAGTTGTCTTTGTCAGAAAATCATCATGAAGCTCGCTGTGCTTACCCTTGTTTTAACTTTTGGATTGGTAAGTAATAAAACTTTTAAAGTTTAGAAACTCAATGTTTTTAATTTATTCTTATATTTCAATTAGACAAATACAGAAATTAAGTTTTTTTAAATTATGATTTTTTTGAAAATTTATCTAGTAATATGAACATGGCTAATTAAGGTCTTGACTTATCAGATACGATAGCGTGAATGAAATCGCAAGGTTAGGGTTTATATGTATGTCTGAAGTTAACAGAATGATGGCTTCAATATAGCCCGTGCTATAAAAAGAAAAATTATTTTAAATAGTTGCTTTTTTGTGTAAACAGAAAGAAGTATTCATTTTTTAAAAATATACATAGTCTGATTCTGAAAGAGTTTGAAACTGTTTTCTAAATAATTTGTAGTTTTGATGGTAAAAAAATTGTCATTTCGGAAAATGTCATCTGTAAGTATAAATACATCCCATAAAAACTAAACTTTTTCAAAATATCCCTTAACATTCCATGCATGGTCTTGGCAAAAAAGGAGTAAGTGCATAAATTGTCCTATTGTTTGGCCTATGAAAATAATTAACTGATTTGATACCTGCAAAAAAGGCTAAAAACTGATATTTGGATCTTTTCTATCGGAACTGATCAATTTCGGAAATAATTAACATGTTAATTGTTTATGGAGAGGTTTTAAAAAATGTCTCCAAATGGGTACGCCAAGTTGCAAGAGGATATATATTGAGAGATGATATAAATTTTGTAACTGAAAATTTGTTTAATAACATCTATTAACTGATTATGTTCCTTTACATAAAGTCTTAATTGTATGTGATAAACTTGTCCTCTTATTTCTCACAGATGAAGTTGCAATACAAATTTGATTCACTTACTTCCTTATAAATATTTTTAATTCCAGAAATTCTACGCAACATTTCGGAAAAAAAATGTCCATCGTAGTTTCTGTTTACTAGTAAATTTTAATCCTGCATATTTGTCGAATACCTTTTTTTGCCGCCCCGGTAGCACAATCGTTAGGATGCTGGCCTTTGAAGCTGCTGGGGTCGGGTTCTAATCCCGGTCAGGCATGGCTATTTGTTACCGTCAATAAATGTTGTTATTTGTCTATGTGTTTGTGTTGTCCTTTCTTTGTGTGTCTCTTGTGCGTATAAAAACTCTTTCTGTGTCTGTCCCACTTGACGAAAACTTATAAGTGGTTCTCTGAACAAGCACACAAGATGGAATTACCATACCATACCTTTTGCATTGTCTTACAGATGGTTGCAGCTCAAGTTAATCGCTGTGGTTCATCCTCTGACTGCAGTGAGGACGAGTGTTGCATTGTGCAGTATTTTGGTCTTGGGAAAGGAAACTGCAGAAAGCTAGCGGCAAAAGGTATATGACATGTTTTTTGGCACCTTAGAGCTTACAAAACCGTGAAGATACGTAAAGCCGTGGAGATACGTAAGTGAAGAACTTCGAGTTGATTTTGGGCCGGAGCGGCCGCCATGTTGAGGTCTGTTCGAGAAGTTGTATAGAATAAAACAGTAGTGAAATTGTGCTTTTTAGAGGATGGTATATCGCAGTCTATGACTATCAGCTTTTGAATTTTTTTTAGACTTTGATTATAATTTGTAATTCATGAACTCGGATTATTATGGGGTAATTCTGTTTTTCTTCGACGAAATTTTGTTTGTATGCAAACTCGATTTTTTCAACAACTTTGAATTTAACACATGTAAATGCCCCATAACTAAGTATTAGTATTTATAATAATGAAATGGTAAGCAAAATGCAGTGATAGTTATTATGTATATTTTATTTAAAAAGCCTAATTTTACTGCACTTTTAATCGGAAATTAATAAAAAATATTTTTAATTAATAACTAGTCCCGAAAACATTTTTAACTTTGTACATGTATTTGAGAATATTTACGTAGAAACTACTTCGAGTATTGGAGCAAGTAGTTTATTAGTACAAAATTACATGTTTCGGTTAGCATGTAACTTTGCACTAACAAACTATTTGCCGCAATATTTTATGTTGTTTTCTCCGTGAATCTTCTCATTTAACTAATCATTTAATACTAAAACGAAATAAAAATTTAACTATACTCAATAATTTAAATTTTCAATAACACTCGTGCCATTTTAAATACTAATTGAGAAAAATTTAAGTTGGCATAACTTTTTTTTCATGTTTTTTTTTCTGAATACAAATTTAACGATACAAAAACTTATAGTGGTTTTATAATCACAAAAGTATTATCAACGTCTAAAAACATTCAAAAAGCTAGTAACCATAGACTCAGCTATAAAATCTTCTAATATAGAGCAATTTTAGCGCTGATTTATTTTTACATGTTCTCGAGCAGACCTCAACATGGCGAAAGAAAGGAGTCGGTCTTCCCCGTGTTTCCGCTAGTGAGTGAGCGGTAGTTAACGGTTTTACTATCTCTATGGTTGGCATGCATTTGAATAAAATGAGTTAACTCTTTCACTGCCTTTCGATGGCACGTAACCTGTCACAGGAATAGCCTTAACGAATCCATAGTTCAACGATGAATTTCAAAAACGACACTGTTAATTGTTCAACCATATCATATGAATAAATCATTCCAGCTGGTAAATCGAGCAATGTGAGAAGACGTAAAGCTAAGGTTTCAAGTACGGGGTTTTATGATAATTAGTTTATATTGTAAGATAATTCAGGCAACCAATGTAACCAGTATTATTTTCAATTGCTATTACTTAATTTAGTCGGGGGTAATTTTATTTTTAAGTTCATAGAGAGAGAGAGATAGAGTAATAAAATTAGCTTAGATAACTGGGTTGAGGGGCATAAAATCTTATACAGTCTAATAAGTTTAGGAACTTGTTCTTAAATGTACTGTCACTATTCGCGATCATAGCAGATAACAGTAAAATTCTTGTGTCCAGATTTTTTTTGTATTTAATAGATTAAAAGTGGACATTTCCAGGACTGTTTCTGCGTCTTGTGCTCATAAAACCACAGTACATAAACTTCGTTTGCTAGATAAAAGAAAAAGGAAAACAAAGCTTAAAAACATCTAAAAATATTGCAGTTCCGGGGAATATGCCGAGTCTGCAGAGGCTTAACCGCCAATGTTGCAGCCCCATCAGAAAAAAAAATTGCATCATCATCCGCATCATTTTTTAAATATTGAATATTTTTTGAGTAAAAAATATTCAAAACTTGCAGTTATTAATATCAGAGTTCTTGTATCTAAATTACAGATGAAGTTTGTAATCAGAAAGATGCTTACGTGAAAGCTGTGCATGGAAATCAGTACCTTCTATTCTGCCCTTGCGCGTCTGGTTTGGAATGTGTAGTTTCTAAAGTAAAAGAATTTCCAATAGTAAGTATTTTTAAAGCATTTTTTATCTTTTTTTTTTACTTTGAAGTTTCCAAAAATGATTTTAGTAAAGCCTTTGTATTTCTGGATATAAATACTTTTTTTTTAAATATATAGTTAGACATATATTAGTTTTTTCAAGAAAAATTGAATAACAAAACAATAAAACTCTTATTTCAAAAAAATAACAGTCAACGTAAAAAGTTCAAACGTAAGCAAAATAAAAGTTTCAAAAAGTCATGGTTCATTAATTATATAGTAAATGGTAAATTTAAGGTTTATGCATCAATGTAATTGAAAATACACAATAGCATAAATGTTTTCGTTTTACTTTCTTTGCGCATAATTTTGTTTTAATTAGACAAATACAATTATTTGAAATAATTGTAAGTAAAAAGAGTTCTGTAATTTTTTACTGTTTAGCATTAAGAGGTCTATTTACTTTTAATGAAATCCAATTTAATAAATACAGTAAAAGTGTTTCATAGTTTATTCTATATGTTGCTTACGTAAAATAAGTTTGAATTTGAAAATATTTTGCTGAATTATGAAACTAGTTTTGAGGAAGAGAGATAAATCTCTCACATTTTTTTTACAGATTGGAAATGTGACATTAGAAGAAACTTGTACCACCGCGACCGTCTAGTTAGTAGTTGTTTTTTAAAATCGTGTTTTATTGCTATTTTGTTTGATTCAGATTGTATTCCAAATCCAAATAATTTCAATAACAATTTAAGATTGTGAACAAACAAAGTATAAGCTTTCTGATAATGTTTCCGTTTTCTTACCATAATCAGCATAGAAGAAATTCAAAATAAGAGGGATAAATAGCACATATTTTTTTTACAGATTGGAAATGTCACATTAGAAGAAACTTGTACCACCGCGGCTGTCTAGTTAATAGAAATACTTATTTTATTAACTTGTTACTATTTGAAAACAAATTATCTTTGCCTTGTGTATTTCGAATGGATAAAGCACATTTGATTCTTAAAATTTTATTCTATTTCTGTTTTGTGTGATTCAGATTGTATAAACGCTAATTCCAATTAATTTCAATAAAAAATTAAGATTTTGATTTAAAAAGTATATGCTTTCTGTTTATGTTCTTAATCTACCATAATCAGCATAGAAAAAACTAAAAATAAAATTAATTCAATTGTCATAACTTAAAACTTTAATGACAAGTCATGACTTTTTCATGAAAATTGAGTACGCGTAAAAAGTTACTGCTATAGAACTTTTTTGTTTTGAAAGGTATTGGATTTTCATTCATACGGTATTTAGTTTCCTGCATATTGATATTTTCTTACTTAGTGTTAATTGAAAGACTTAAGTTACACGCCAATAATTTATTTTGCAAATATAAACTATGAGTTTGCACCAAAATTTGCCCAGTACTGCTAATTTATGCAACTAAATAAAAATTTATTTGTTACAAATTGCACTTACCAACACTAATAAAATATTTATAATAATCGACAAATAAAAACAAGGCTAGTCTTTACATTTAAATTTTGCAAATTTAAAGTGTTTTCAATCTTTTCAATTTACAATCTGTTTCGGTATTTTTCAGTGCTATGAATTTAAGCTGTCAAACATTCGTGAACTTTAGGTAAAATTGACAAGTCTTTTAGTGCATAAATGATTTTAAAAGTTTTTCCATTTTAAGAATTAAAAAATATCAAAACTTCATGTTAATCCTTAACAGAACAATAACATTAAACGCCTTAAGTAATCCACCGAATATACTTATTTTCAAAGGCATATAAAATATTTGACATTGATATATCAACAGCAAATATTTTTAAAAAATACTTTTATAAAAATTCTTTGACAAAGATTGAGCTGCATTGTTTCCTTCAGTCACTTCATAGCAAACTTATTTACAAAAGCAGAATTATCTTTCAACATATACATGCAGTTTTAAAACTACGTATTAAATTCCACACTTCCAAACAAAGATAGAAGAAAAAGAGTAGACGATTGTTTTTCTTTACAACTTGTAAGTAAAAATTGTTAGTAGTTCGTAAATGTTTTTCCTTACAATTACGTGTTAACCCTTTCAGTCTCAATGACAATTTTGTATCATCATTTTAGAACTTTTTTTTTTTTGATCGTCTATAGCCATTTGGCATTTATGATATCAAAACGCACATCATTCGATTCTTCAAACTTTTTCTGTAAGAAAATATTTTTTATTAGTCCCAATATATGTCAGCCCTATTATTTATTTTTTAATTATGATCAGAAATATGATGATGACAAATGGTGTACCACTGGGACTGAATATTGGTCAGATGTGAATATTAACTCAGACTGAGTTAAAATCACTCGTTTGGGGTGATCCTGTCGCAGGTTTAACATACAAAGTGACACTCCTATAAGGAAGTGCATTTTCGACACTGGATAAGTGAATATTAACTCATACTGAATTAAAATGTGCAAATTTTAATATTTTAAGTAAGTAGGAGTCATTTATAACTTCTGTTATAGAAATTAAGTTTCCTAAAATTTAAGAAAATCAGTTAAATATTTACATTTTAAACTTATGCAGCGAAATCAAATCTACACTTTATTCAATTGGCTTAATAAAAAAAATTGCATCAACACAATATAATATATCACTTTATCTGATGCATCTTCTTCAAAATTTTGCACAGTGAAAGAGGTTTTTTTTTAATTTTAAATCTTATTTATAAAGAATTGGTACTACTTGTCATCTTTACTTCATTATAATTTTTTGCGAAGATTATTACTCACAAATTCCATGTTACTGTCATGTAATTAAAATGTTTTTTTTTTAAATTGTGGAATTAGGTTTGTTGATTTTTCCGTTTTTGGTAGAATTTTTTTTTCAAAAATATAATTGTTCACTTAAGATGGAAGTCATAAAAAGATGCACAGATTGAAAAAATAAAAAATGGTCATTTTTTAAAAGATATTATTTAAATAAACAATTTGAAAAATGTTTGTGAAAAAATTCTGATAACATTTAAGAAAGAAACTTTATCTTTCTAAAGTGGTAAATTTTATTTACAATACCTTTCATTATTATTTTTATGGGGAAAAAAACTTCTTCCTAAATAAGCATTTTTTGCTATTTTCAATTTAAACTTTGTTATTCTTTGGACTTTTAATTGCACGGAAAGCGACGGTTAAAAAAGTCGCTATTTTAAAGCCCGAATAAAACAATGTTTAAACAACAAAGAAATACTTAGGAAAAAAAAAGGAAATTTAAAAAAATAATCTGCATTAATCCTTACAAAATAGTTTGCCGCTTTACCAATATTTATAGGGAATTGGTGGGGCCAAAGGTTTTTAATGTATACTGGATACTCAGCTCAATATTTAAAAAATAAAAAACATGACCTATAGAGACAAGCATTTTTTGCCTTTTTTATTTTTACGCATTTAACATTTGGAATTTTATCGCCCTCATTTATCGATTGAGTTCTAAATATGTCGTACATTAATAGTGCTTTTTGAGATCCGCTAGCAGGGGTCAGTTCATCAGCAGTTTTATATATTACTGCGTCTTTCAGGTTTTGAGTGGCAACAGAAAAAAATGAACGAAAAAAATCTTTCTAACCAGATTTTTGTGTTTCTTTACAATTGACGTGTTTCAGGTTTTGAGTGGCAACAGAAAAAGTTGAATGACAAAAAAAAATGATCGAACCACGATTTTGGTGAATTATTAGCGAGGATTATTTACCGATTCTATCTTTCAGCCACTTTTACTTACTTTTTACAGCACAACTGGCCCCCCGGTGGCCGAGAGGTGTAAGCGACGAGCCTCACAACGAGTAGGTTCTTGGTTCTGTCCTTGTCCTAGCCATACTATAGTAGTATTCGTGCCCCCCTGGTAGAAAAACCCTCTAAAATTCACCGGAGTGCCCGAGTATACACTGCGATATACGTGCTCGTTAAATCTGTTAAGTCGGAAGTCCCGACGTCGGTCGTTAGCGTACGATGTCGCTCGAAGTTCCGTTGGGTGCCCGCTCAGGTGTCGACTTCGTCACTTGACCAGGGTTCTAAATTACGAAGCGTAATTGGATGTGTTAAAGCTCCTAAAGGAGGCTAGAAATAGGCAGCTGGAATCGCTTGCATTACCCATTACACCACCAGTGGGTCGAAAAAACTTTTTATTTTATTTCAGATCGCTATAGTGCAGAAAAGTTGCCATTGGTAAAGACATGAAAATGCACTAATTAATATTTTTTATTAATATATCTTCCAGTCGCGCAATGCTATCAAAGTTGGCAATTTCTTTTTCAAAAAACGTAATTTTTTTAGTTGCGTTTCTATTCATGGATTAACTACTAAAATTACGTAAAATCAAAATACACTCTTAAAACAAAAGAGTGAAATCCACTCCAGTTGGAGAAGTGCATTTTCGACACCGTAAAGGCATGCATATTTACTCAGACTGAGTTAAAATCATTCGTTTGGAGTGATCCTGTCGGAGGTTTAACACACAAAGGATCCACTCCAAAAGGAGAAGTGCATTTTCCAGTCTGGAGGAGTGAAATCCACTCAGATTGAGTTAAATTGGGAGTGTTTGTTTAAAGAGTGTATATGCACTTTTTTTACAATTGTGTCAGATCTGTCAATTTTGCAAAAACTAAGAATTTTCCTCACGTTGCGCGGCTGGAAGATCTGACATAAATGTATAATAAGTGCATCTATTTTGATTTTACGTACTTTTAGTAGTTAATCCATCATTAATAGAAACGCAACTAAAAACATCTATCCTGCTCAAAAAAATTATAAAAAATTACGCTTTTTGACAATTTTTTTACCAACTTTCATGGCATTGTGCTACCGGAAGATATATTAATAAGAAAATACAATATTTATTGGTGTATTTTTCATGTCTTTACCAATGGCAACTTTTCCGCACTATAGCGATACGAAATAAAATAAAAAGTTTTTTCGGCTCACCCTAACAACTACCCCGTGACACGCATCATCACTGTTTCAGTTTGTACTGTGTCAGAAGTTCTTTAATGTCATCGTCGATAATACTGCAGAA